>OU452313.1:17510000-18760000 GCA_911728475.2 Pterostichus madidus | reverse complement strand
ATACCTTTTCAATTAATTACTCCAATGTATTGTTCTTTAAAATAATTGTTTGAAGAACAATCAACTATTTACTTGAACATGTATTTGTGTCCAAATAATAAAATCACATTTTTTCGTCCTGTTATGAACAACTGGCCTTGTACTTGGTAATAATAATTGTGTTTCGTCTTTAATTTTAACTTATCACCATCTAAAACAGAACAGAAGTTTATTATTTTCACAGCAGCTTCTTTTGGTGACAAATGTCGAGCTGTATATGGACATTTCACTTCAATTATCTTATTTTCATCAACTAAACTATCTGGCGAAGCAGCTAAATATCCTGCATTACGTTCTAAATTTACAAATAAACCACATGGTGTTACTGTAACTCCAGTTACCTGCTCCTAAACTTGTATTGCCACAGATTCTCTAGTTTTACCCAAATCAGTTGCTGCAGTTGTAATATTTCGAACGTAAAGCATTCTTTCCACAAGTGGTCCCGCTGGAAGTTTTCGTGATAGCCTGAATTCTTTAAAACTGTCATCCTTCAAGAAGTTTATAATTTTGAACCGAATTTGAAATCTTCTGATTTAGTTATTAAATTATTATTTCCGTTTAAGTACCATAATTTGATTTATAATATAATTAGGTACAAAATACTTGCAATATAAAACTATAAATAAAGCGAAAGTAGACTTCATTTATGGAATGTTTAGTTTATTCCTGGACAACATTTCGATAGTTCTGATGTATTTACTTTGTCAGCCTAATCTTATTAAGGCAGTGTCCACTTCAAAACTGTTAAATAAAAACTTTAATATCAATAAATAAACACTTATAAATACAAATTTACTTACCTTACATACATTTGACGTTTGTTGTAATCTCCCTAGATTAATAATAAGAATGTATGTTGATAGTATTAATTTCTATTTAGTCTTCGACTATGATGTCATATCCTGTTGATGCCTTCTGCAACCCTTCAGCGTTCTTAGAATTGTTATTGTCTAAAGACATTTTGATGATGTTTGCCCCCTTAAGAATGCTGAGTATAGTTATTTGTCTCACCCAGCTAAGGCTGAGACGTGAACAGAGAAGTCAGTCTTCTACCATCACTGACTCAAACAAGTCTTCTACCATCACTGACTCAAACAAGTCTTCTACCATCCGCGACTCAAACAAGTCTTCTACCATCACTGACTCGAACAAGTCTTACCATCTTTGACTCGAATAAGTCTCTTAAACAAGTAACTCTGTTAAAACTGTGTAAATAGTGTACAAAAGTTAGTAATAGTAGTTAATACAACTATATTAAAGAAACACGATCTTTACTAGTGGGTTTGGCCCTTAGATCCTACTCTTATCCTCTATCTCCGATTAAAAATAAATATTAAACTAATTATTGTTGTAGCCAAGCTACCAGGTTACAACACGTTTGAGGTTAAAACCATATCCAAAAATTTTATTATTACTTTATTATTTTGTAAACAACATATAATATATTCATTATTGTTATCATTATTAGTCAATCATTTTTACATATCTGTCAGCCAAATTGAATTTTGAATAAAACTTCGATACTTGAGTGTACATCATACGTCATCAAAAATCCGAATCACAACGAAAACTCATGATTCAAGAGCACCAACAATAAATCCATGCAAATTTGAATTTCAACAATTAATTTCTTACAAATGTCATTATATAGATAAATATAAAACTGTATATTACTTTCTTATAACATTGTAGTTCATGAATAAATACTATTCAAGAGCAAATAAATCATGAAAATATATGAAAAAAATTATACAAATGAAGCAGCCAAATTCACAACTTTGAGTCAGATTTTCTCAAAATTGGGCCCTACGTTTTTAATTAAAAAAATATGTATATTTAAAATTAAGATAGTCTATAACATAAAAAAAAATCAGCAATACTTTTGAGAAAAAAAAGAAAAACTCTGTTTTTCATGGTATATTTGCCTATTTCATTTTTTTGGTAAAAATTGTCGTGTTTAATTTGGCTGAAAATTTCATCAAGCAAATAGTGTATTCCGAAAATGAACCGGTTAGTATTTTTCAGTAACCGGTTTCATTACGGAACACGGTTTTTTTAAATTGTGGTTAGTTTTTAATAACCAAACTAACCGTGCTCGAGCGGCGGTTAGTTTGGTTACTTCACAGCTGTTGTTGACAAGTTTGAAACGTGTTTGGCGGCTTTTGCAGTGTTTGTGGATTTTTGTCTTATAAAACTATATTTTTATGATGACTGATAAATAAACATGTGATACAAAATGTATTTTTATTATTTAACAGTATATATTCATATTAGATGAATTTATTACTTGTTCTGAAGCTCATATTTACTTTTTTCTTTGTGTTATTTTTATATCCCTATATTTAAGTTAAAGCAGGTGTGATGCAGAATACAATATTTTTATATTATAAACATTTTTCCATATTCAATAAATTTCACATTTCGAAACTCATCTGTCAAGTAACAACTGTCATCGTGAAAGTGTTCCGTTATGACGTCATTCTAACCGTAACCGTGGTAAAATTGAACCGCATCGTGGTTCATTTTCGGAATATACTATTAGTCTGTCGTAATTATAATTTACTGTTTTTTTATATTGATATCGTAGGGCCCATTTTTAAATAAATTTAAATTAAATTTGGTGTAATATATAATTTATTTTCTTTTATTATATGAAAGATATTTCAAATTAGTAATATTATTATAAAACTTGACTACAAGAATATGTACAATGATCCTGAGGTCCCTGGTTCGATACCCACAGGCGACAAATTTTCATAATTTGAAAAAGCTATCCCTGTGGCTCCTCCACCACTAACATGTTTGGGGGCCGTGATTTGACGACTGGTAACCGCACTTCACGCGCAAAATATATCACTTACCGAGATCTGCTTTAGCAGAGTGCCACACCCAGTAATGGGTAGAAGGCGTGATGATATATTTATTTATTTTTATTTATATTTATAATAAAAAAGATATTTTATTTGATATAGATCAAGACAGATCGTCATTTCACCACTGTTCTGTTGTTATCTTCAGATCGAGTGCTTCACCTTAAGCATGATAAAAATATTTAAACTTTCGAAACAAACGAATATGACGTAGTTGCATCTTAGCTTAAAGAGAGATAGATAAGACAGAGATAAATAACACGTAATTTCACGTAACGTGTGTCGTTGTAGTAGAATCCTCAGACAAAACATAACTAGACAGATAACAACGGCGTTTGATGTGAAGCAAAAATGGATAGAATAACTGGTGGGTGAGGCAGGTGCGCGGCAAGGAGCAACTTACATAACATCAAAGTGTACTCGCTCCTTGCCGCGCACCCGGCGAACCATTACTCCATGCCTTTCTGCTTCACAACACAGCATTGACTTAATACTATGAGGCGCCGTTTGCGACAATATACAGACTCGTAAATATACAATTCTTTTCACAATATATACTAAATTTTTGACAATATCACGTAAAATATTGTACATATATTAAATTTATTACAATATCACAAAAAATATTGTATATATTCAAATTTTGTGTACTGTATTAAGAAAATCGGGTATATTATAAACCTGTATATTGTGATATTTTTGTCGCGTTAAAAAAATATACAGAACAGGATTGTGCCACTTATTCAGAGATGGCGCTGAATTTCAGGTAGTTGACGCAGCATTTTGGAGAGATAGTGCAACATTCGAATGAAATGGCGCTATGAAATGTACACCCAAGGGGTGTACAAAATATTATTTTTAATCTTTTTCTCCGGATTTAAAATAACTATCTTAGGTTTAGTTTAAGTAACATTAACAAAACTGGAATTTCTTTATAGCTAACGGAAATGAGATTACAATTTTTAAGTAACCTAAAAATAAATACTTCTAAATTTGTATGTTATGGAAAATTATATTATTGTTATGATAAATTCATATTACATAGAGACATTATAAATAGTTATTTGTTAAACTAGAGAAGAAAGTGCCTCTTTTTTCCACTCGCTCATGAGGCAATTCGAGCGAGTGGAAACACTCTTTCTTCTCGTGTTAGACACCACATTCTTTTCACGACATGTTTCTAAAAACGATTGTCTCGAACCTTCAATACATTTTAAGAAAAGATTAGTAGAATAAGGGCCAGTTTTTCAATCGCCGGTTTACGCTCGATAAATGTTAACCATGATTAAATAATAATGGAAACCATAGTTTCCATTATTATTTAATCATGGTTAACATTAATCGGTGATTGAAAAATTGGCCCTAAGGGTAATATTTTGTTTATTTGAATCAAAATAGTTTATATTGACATGACTAGTAGAATGAGGGTAATATTTTATTTATTTGAATCAAAATAGTTTATATTGACATTACAGTTAGTGCAATATCTGTTCTTGGATTTCTCGGGTAACAGTTTGTCATTAGTACCTTCTGCAATGTGTCTTATTTCGGGATGTGTATTTGATTGTCTAATGTAGATAGATATTTCCTATATATATTTTTTAATGTAATGAAAAAAATGTTCTCTTCATTTCTTTTACAAATATTTTTTGCTTTCGTTGTTAGTTATAGTCATAGTTACATCCCCAAATATATTTATTATTTATGTTTTATTTAATATTTGAGCCATTTATAGTAAATTTATAATTTCTCCGATTTTTTATTCTGTTTTTCTGAACATTTGACTATTATTTATTAAGGGCTACTTATCAACTTATGGCACAATGGTAGCTAGCCGGGTTGTGGAAATTAGAACCCGAGTTCAATTCCCATAGCCGGCAACTGATTTTCACATTTAAAATTATCCCTGTGGCTCCCTCACCACTTACATCTCTGGAAGACTGTAATTTGATGGCTGGTAACCGCACTTCACGCGTATAAATAAATCACTTATCAAGATCTGTCCCGGCAGACTGCCACACATGGAAATGGGTAAAAGGTGTGATGATTATTTATTTAACTAGGGAATAAGGAGTAAATAAAAAAAAATGTTGATCTCTAAGGTATCCAATAATTATTGCAAAGCAATTGTTCCAAATATTAAAATAAAGTAGTAGTCTTGTGAATAACAACAAAATATTCCGAAAATAAAAAAAAAACAAAAAATAAACATAAATTTATAATACATGTTTCAAAAATGACGCCATTACCCAAAAAAAAACAATAATTTTAGTTGAGACCAAAGATACTTTGCATTAATAATTATTATTATTTGTGTACATAGACAGAAGTTAAACTTTGTGTTTGTAATCAATCGAGGCAAATAAATCACATAAGTACTCATAAAAAAGAGTACCGGGGTGCAGATGAGATAACTTATGCAAATCTATTGTTTACCTACGTTGTTTATTAATCGGTGTTATTCATTGACATCTTCTACATTTAAAAATTTTATTTGTTCGCATTTCGATCATCTTCCACATACTTAGTCAATTTTAATCTAGTTTTTACAGGAACTAATCAAGTAAAACAAGAAATGTTAACTAAACATATGCAATATTGAAATATCTACAATTTTTATTTGAATATTTTCTCTTTAAATTTTATTGGGACACAACGGCTGCGCAAAAAATTATTTTTATATTTATAGCCGGTGAAGCTGCTTAATACCTTGAATATTCAAGATATAGTACATAAAACTTATTTGGCTGAGTTGTGAAATAAAAAGTAATAATTTATTTGTAAAAGTTTTGTCATTTATTAGTCAAATATTTGTTTTCTCTTGTCTTGGGACAACAGAATAGAAAACTATACCTATTTATTGTTTAATTAAAAATATTTGTTGGCGTCAATGAAATAGGCAACCATTTACTCATTAAAACTTTGGTCATCCTTGATTTTTACACTATTGGTAAAGTATGAAATTAATTTGAATTGCTACAGAACACTGTAATAAGCAGAGCCATCTTGCGGCAAATGTTCTAATCCTAGTCTGTATTCTAGAATTATGTCTGATATACGCATTTGAAGTAAGACAAAATGCAAGAGGTAATATTTTACACAGTTGCTATTTTTCAATTTATTTAGTATATTTCCTCAAAATGTGTAATATTTTACTACATAAATCTTGTATATACGTTTAATCATAGAATATATTGTTTTAATTTACATGAAATATATTCTATGATTAAACGTATATACAAGATTTATGTAGTAAAATATTACACATTTTGAGGAAATATACTAAATAAATTGAAAAATAGCAACTGTGTAAAATATTACCTCTTGCATTTTGTCTTACTTCAAATGCGTATATCAGACATAATTCTAGAATACAGACTAGGATTAGAACATTTGCCGCAAGATGGCTCTGCTTATTACAGTGTTCTGTAGCAATTCAAATTAATTTCATACTTTACCAATAGTGTAAAAATCAAGGATGACCAAAGTTTTAATGAGTAAATGGTTGCCTATTTCATTGACGCCAACAAATATTTTTAATTAAACAATAAATAGGTATAGTTTTCTATTCTGTTGTCCCAAGACAAGAGAAAACAAATATTTGACTAATAAATGACAAAACTTTTACAAATAAATTATTACTTTTTATTTCACAACTCAGCCAAATAAGTTTTATGTACTATATCTTGAATATTCAAGGTATTAAGCAGCTTCACCGGCTATAAATATAAAAATAATTTTTTGCGCAGCCGTTGTGTCCCAATAAAATTTAAAGAGAAAATATTCAAATAAAAATTGTAGATATTTCAATATTGCATATGTTTAGTTAACATTTCTTGTTTTACTTGATTAGTTCCTGTAAAAACTAGATTAAAATTGACTAAGTATGTGGAAGATGATCGAAATGCGAACAAATAAAATTTTTAAATGTAGAAGATGTCAATGAATAACACCGATTAATAAACAACGTAGGTAAACAATAGATTTGCATAAGTTATCTCATCTGCACCCCGGTACTCTTTTTTATGAGTACTTATGTGATTTATTTGCCTCGATTGATTACAAACACAAAGTTTAACTTCTGTCTATGTACACAAATAATAATAATTATTAATGCAAAGTATCTTTGGTCTCAACTAAAATTATTGTTTTTTTTTGGGTAATGGCGTCATTTTTGAAACATGTATTATAAATTTATGTTTATTTTTTGTTTTTTTTTTATTTTCGGAATATTTTGTTGTTATTCACAAGACTACTACTTTATTTTAATATTTGGAACAATTGCTTTGCAATAATTATTGGTTACCTTAGAGATCAACATTTTTTTTTATTTACTCCTTATTCCCTAGTTAAATAAATAATCATCACACCTTTTACCCATTTCCATGTGTGGCAGTCTGCCGGGACAGATCTTGATAAGTGATTTATTTATACGCGTGAAGTGCGGTTACCAGCCATCAAATTACAGTCTTCCAGAGATGTAAGTGGTGAGGGAGCCACAGGGATAATTTTAAATGTGAAAATCAGTTGCCGGCTATGGGAATTGAACTCGGGTTCTAATTTCCACAACCCGGCTAGCTACCATTGTGCCATAAGTTGATAAGTAGCCCTTAATAAATAATAGTCAAATGTTCAGAAAAACAGAATAAAAAATCGGAGAAATTATAAATTTACTATAAATGGCTCAAATATTAAATAAAACATAAATAATAAATATATTTGGGGATGTAACTATGACTATAACTAACAACGAAAGCAAAAAATATTTGTAAAAGAAATGAAGAGAACATTTTTTTCATTACATTAAAAAATATATATAGGAAATATCTATCTACATTAGACAATCAAATACACATCCCGAAATAAGACACATTGCAGAAGGTACTAATGACAAACTGTTACCCGAGAAATCCAAGAACAGATATTGCACTAACTGTAATGTCAATATAAACTATTTTGATTCAAATAAATAAAATATTACCCTCATTCTACTAGTCATGTCAATATAAACTATTTTGATTCAAATAAACAAAATATTACCCTTAGGGCCAATTTTTCAATCACCGATTAATGTTAACCATGATTAAATAATAATGGAAACTATGGTTTCCATTATTATTTAATCATGGTTAACATTTATCGAGCGTAAACCGGCGATTGAAAAACTGGCCCTTATTCTACTAATCTTTTCTTAAAATGTATTGAAGGTTCGAGACAATCGTTTTTAGAAACATGTCGTGAAAAGAATGTGGTGTCTAACACGAGAAGAAAGAGTGTTTCCACTCGCTCGAATTGCCTCATGAGCGAGTGGAAAAAAGAGGCACTTTCTTCTCTAGTTTAACAAATAACTATTTATAATGTCTCTATGTAATATGAATTTATCATAACAATAATATAATTTTCCATAACATACAAATTTAGAAGTATTTATTTTTAGGTTACTTAAAAATTGTAATCTCATTTCCGTTAGCTATAAAGAAATTCCAGTTTTGTTAATGTTACTTAAACTAAACCTAAGATAGTTATTTTAAATCCGGAGAAAAAGATTAAAAATAATATTTTGTACACCCCTTGGGTGTACATTTCATAGCGCCATTTCATTCGAATGTTGCACTATCTCTCCAAAATGCTGCGTCAACTACCTGAAATTCAGCGCCATCTCTGAATAAGTGGCACAATCCTGTTCTGTATATTTTTTTAACGCGACAAAAATATCACAATATACAGGTTTATAATATACCCGATTTTCTTAATACAGTACACAAAATTTGAATATATACAATATTTTTTGTGATATTGTAATAAATTTAATATATGTACAATATTTTACGTGATATTGTCAAAAATTTAGTATATATTGTGAAAAGAATTGTATATTTACGAGTCTGTATATTGTCGCAAACGGCGCCTCATATAATTCGTCTAGTATTATACGTCATTGGTAGAATCGTAGTATGCTGAATGCTTATTTCTTCTTCGTCTTCCTCTCAGTAAAATTGAGCACCGACAAACGTTTCAGACTCAAGCTCTGTGATTGGCTTAATGCAACTACGTAATTGCAATATGGCAGTGCGTAATTTAAATGAGCGTTTCGAATTATTCAATTTTAACTTTCATATTTCAGCAATAAAGATATAATTTACGATATGATTTTATATTGTATTAAATATGATGTACGGTCAAGAATTTATTTTAATAAATATATATTAAAAAGTTCAACTACTTGAATCCCCCATTGTGAAAATTGTTTGTCGCCTGTGGGAATCGAACCAGGGTTCTCAGGATCCACAGGCCGACTTGATACCACTTTTCAAAATGCAATGTGCGGGTGGCTGAGCCGAAGTAAATTCCTACAGAGATTTTGAAATCTTTTGAATGAAATTAAAAAATTGTGTACCTGTGTTTTTTTTACAGATTTTACATGTAAGTTAAATGATCTGAATTTGGAATTATAAGGAAAAAATAAAAATGGGGTAACATGATTAGAAGTATTTACACATAAAAATATAAATTTTTGGCAATGGCTGAGGATATGGAAGAAAAAACTTTGAACATATTGTAAATATTCAAGACCATTTTCAAAAATATTCTGTTTTTCAATTTGATAGCGCGAAATATGTTCCTGAAATTGATGGTTTTGACACTAGATTCAGTGATTTAAAAAAAAGAAGATAAGGTTCAATACATTTCTTATCCATTTACTGTCGATTTAGATTCGAAGCAACTCGCAAGTAAAATCGCTGAAATTTTTTACTTGGCAAAGATATTACTTGAAAATGAAATAATTATATCGCGAAATGATATCTTTTTAAAAGCCAATTTCTCAGAAAAAGACTTTTGGAAATATATTTGCCCAGAAAAGTGTCCAAATATATAAAAAAAAACAACGGATTTTTTAATCTTGTTTCGGTTCCAAATATCTGTGTGAATCGGCCTTTTCGTATTTAAAACAAATAAAAACAAAACATCGCTGTACTCTTACTGACTTGCATACAGAAGTTTTTTTACGCAAGACAGTATGTTCCTGATTTTGAAAGCTTGATAGATGACTTGAAGGCACAAACTTCACATTGAGTCAAATTTGTATTTCATATAAATATAAAAAAAAAATACTTTTAATTTCAAAACTAATAAACAACATTTTTCATTATATGTTGGCAGATCGCGGCACATTTACAAGAAAAAAGTCGATCGCATACCAAATTAAGTTGGCCATCCCTGCTATAGGCCAATCTGGCAACTGTAGTACATTATGTTAATTTTTAGTCTTTGACCAAATAAATATATAAGATGACACACGTTAGGGGTATTTAATATGCTAATTACTGACCAAAATAATTTCTCTTCTTCTTATTCAATTTAGTTCTCTTTTACACTTTCGTGTGTCGATATGGACGGGCTCATCGAGCCGCAATGTGGTTTGCCTATATTTTAGTCATAGGACGGTCCATGGAAGTGCTAACTACAGTGAAGCGTGCTAACTTTGGTAATCACAAAGTTGTCACGTTAACCACACAACCGTAGCGTTGGCTTGAATTTAATTATAAATTTTAAAATAAATTTCCACATTTCCTATTCATACATTTTTGTGCCAGATTACTATAAACAATATAAATCGATTTAATAAAAATAATTTATTCATCCTACGAGTATGTAATTTAGATAGTTAATTACCTACTCGTAAACTCTTTGTTTCTACTAGGAAAATAAGCGAATCCAGTGGTACCAGAAATGAACACTATAGGTAAAGAGCTCTAAATTTTGCGATTTAAAAAAATATATATTTTTTATCCGTAATTAGGATGACAAATAATACATATCCGTACCGTATGTCACCCAGATTATGGAATACCCTATATTTTCAGGAATAATGTAATAATTATTATTATTGTGTGATAACTTTAGTTAAGTTTCACATAGAATAGGAGTGTATTCATTAGTTCATTTGCGTGAGATGAAGCACGCAATGTGGTTTTCATATTTCAACCAATCAGAGTAGTACACACTGTGGTTTTACTGGTTTCACTCATTTTGTAGATGGTAAAGGAATAAATTTGTATTCCAGAAACGTTGCTCCCATTTTATCTTTAATAGCAGGCTTATATTAAATGAACTGAATATATACGAATTCAAGTTACGTTTATGTCAAATATAAAGTGAAAATATGAATATTGTAGCAATTATTTAACCAAACCACATTTACCTACATTTCATTATTCTTTTGACAAGTATTATTTTGTATATGTGTAAACAAATGGATATAAGTAAATTACACTTACTTCAAAATCGGAGAATGATAATGATATTAAAATGTAATAGTATTCGAAGTGTGTTGCAAAGATTAGGCTGGTTGGATATAAATATTTTCATAAAGTTTAATTGTTTGGTTTTTGTGCATAAGATAAAGTTGGGTCTAATGCCATCATACATGATTGGTAAGGTACAATATGTGGAGTCAATATATAGTACAAGAACTAAGATTTTTATGTAACGAGAAAATATATAATTAAGCCATAAAATACTTAGTTTGATCTTCAAAGAATATAATTTTGTTACCTAAAGAAATTACAACTTGAAATGTTAATCAGTTTAAAGCAAAACTTTTGAAATATGTTGCACATTATTTAATAATCACTTAAATTTTGCTTATTCTACATTTTCTCATGTTTTTAGATTTCTGTTATATTATTTTTTATTATTACTATTGTATAATTTATAAAATATTTATGTATATAGCTTTGAGGCAAATAAATGCTACTATTATTATTATATTTAAAAAAGTGGAATGGGGGATTCAAGTGGTAGAGCTTTTTAATATATATTTATTAAAATAAATTCTTGACCGTGAATCATATTTAATACAATATAAAATCATACCATAAATTATATCTTTGTTGCTGAAATATGAAAGTTAAAGTTGAATAATTTAAAACGTTCGCACTGCCATATTGCAATGACGTAGTTGCATTAAGCCAATCACAGAGCTTTGTCTGAAACGTTTATCGGTGCTCAAGAAGATGAAGAAGAAATAAGCATTCAGCATTCTACGATTCTACCAATGACGTATAATACTAGACGAATTATGTTGTATTCAAGTCAATGCAGTGTTGTGAAGCAGAGAGGAATGGAATAACTTGAGGGTCCGCCGGATGCGAGGCAAGGAGCGAGTACACTTTGATGTTATGCAAGTTGCTTCTTGCCGCGCACCCGCCTCACCTACCAGTTATTCTACCCTTTTCTGACTCACAACAAACGCCGATGTTATCCGTCTAGTTATGTTTTGTCTGAGGATTCTACTGACAACGACAAGTTACGTGTTATTTATCTCTGTCTTATCTGTCTCTCTTTAAGCTAATTTGTTTCGAAAGTTTAAATATTTTTATCATGCTTAATACAAGTTTTTTTAAAAAATTAAAAATTTGGGTATAATTATTTTATTACGTAGATTAATATATAAAAAAAATCAAAAAAGTCTTGAAAGGCCCATTCTATCTTAATCCCATTTGGTTTTGCTTTTAAGGATTTAAAATTATTCAATAAATTGATCAATTTCTAGACAATTAAAGAAACCAAAACACATTAACCTTCTTATCATTATTCTTTTGACAAGTATTATTTATTATCTGATGATGTCAGTCGAATACAGAAAGTACAAAACTGTTGTGTACGTTTCATTTTTGGTTTAAGAAGAGGGGAGAGCACGTCGGCATATATAAATGAATTAGGATGGCTTACTATGAATAAGACGAGATTGTTACATGCTGCGTGTCTAGCTCATCGTGTCGTTCTGAACAAATCACCTACTTAATTATTTAACAAATTGTCAATTCGGACTCAACATCATCAACGTAATTTAAGAAATAATCTTCACTATCCCATACCCAAACATAATACAGCTCTTTTTAAAAGGACTTTTAGTCATTTTGTTTCTAGTATTCTCAATAAAATTCATGCACCACTACTACTACTAAAGCCAGCTACATTTTCTGTGAAATTTAAACAATTAATAATTTCTGATGGCAGTTCATTTATCTAAAATCTTGAATTTTCCACACATGTTATTCTCTTTTCTTTGTATTTTATTATGAATAGTTTATGTAATTGCTTAATAATTCATATGTTAATTACTACTTCTTATACTATTAGTCTATATTATACGAGTTTCATATACTTGCTATTTTTGTAATTGTATTTTTGTAACTAATGTAAAGGTTATATGGTAGAACAGCTTCGGCTGAATTATTGCCAAATAAAAGTCTTATTATTATTATTATTATTATATTTTAAAAAAATATGTAATTTTATTTTAAGTCTATTTTACATTATAAATTTAAGAAAATTAAAATTATTCAATAAATTGATCAGTTTCTAGAAAACTAGGTTAAAAAAGATCAACAACGTAGGTGAAATTCTGCGTTACCAATATTCGAAAATAGTTCAAAAATATATATCTTGTTTGCAAACTTTTTCCTCATTTTGAAATAATACGAAAACTAAAGAAATAATCACAAAAATCACAAATAAACATCCAATATATTTGACAATTGTTTCAGTTTGTATCATGTTAGTTTTCAATAAAATTTCTAGAAAATACTTGAAATTTAAAGAAAAATGTTATCTGAACAGCTTTGTTAGCAGTACAAGAGGTAATAATTATTTGAAAATTATTAGTCATTTCCATGTCAATTTATCAATTTCACATCACAAAACACCATCTGAAAATTTTTGAAAACGAAGTTGAAATTTGAAATTCCATATTAAATTGGCGTGATAACTGTAAACAATTTTTTACAAATATTTATTTATCAAATTGATTTGTTTATCGTAACTATAAAAATTTGGTGAAAATCATGCTTCTCATAGTAATCATCACCTTATTGGTTAATTTAACAGTATTCATATAATATGATTGGCTACTGTGGTAAAAAATTATTGTTTTCTGAAATATTGTACAATGCAATTTTTCTTAGTTTGAGATGAGAAGAAATTGTGTACGATAGTACGAATGTGATATTTAGTCAATTATTTTTCATATAAATAAAGAAGATCAAAGAGTTGATTTGACTGTACATCAAAAAAGTAAAAGGCGGCAATTAGAATTTGCGGGTTGAAAAAATATTATTGAATTAGCATAGTGTGTTTCCTTTGATGACAGATCAATTTTTAAATTAATAATGATTAAAGTTGACTAATATGTTTACTTTATTTATTACAAAAAATAAAATACAATCACGCCATTTACCCATTACTGAGTGTGGCACTCTGCCGAAGCAGATCTCGGTAAGTGATATATTTAATAAATGCGTGAAGTGCGATTACCTGGCGTCAACTCACGGCCCCCAAAGATGTTAGTGGTGGAAGAGCCACAGGGGTAATTTTAAATTGGTGAAAATATTTTGTCGCTCAGAATTTAAATTTTATTTCAATTTTTCTCTTTATTTTTATTGCAGAGTCATTAAAACTATTATTATTAAAGGCAGTCCACATTTAATTATATTTGGAAGTACAAAGTTTTGCTTGATGTCAAACTATATATTGAATTTTATTTATTTTTTAAAATGTAAATAGTGGTAATTAGTATTATTATTGTAGTATTATTTGCGTGAAATAAAGTATTGATTAAGTTTATTTAATTCAAAATTATTGTATTACAACACAATAACGAAAAGAAGAAATAACATCGTCCTTAAATTATAAATACGAAATTTGAAGCATGCTCCTGAATTTACCAACATTCTGTTTTCCCTCATTTGCTGAAAATATCCTGGTTTGAAAGGTGCGTGAAGTTGGCAGCCACTTCGAATCACAAATAATTATATATACATTAATCGTTTGTGCTTCGTTGGTGACTGTTTGTGATCCATGTAAAAACCCAGCAACCCCTAAGGGTCGGAAGTTATTGAACTTTGAAAAGTGGTTGCCAACTTCACGCCCAGCAAACACTTATGAAGCACAAACGATTTGTTGCATACCAAACGATTGTGATTCGTTTGTGACTGTTTGTGATCCATGTAAAAACATAGCAACCCCTAGGGGCCGGAAGTTATTGAACTTTGAAAAGTGGTTGCCAACTTCACGCTCAGCAAACACTTATGAAGCACAAACGATTTGTTGCATACCAAACGATTGTGCTTCGTTTGTGACTGTTTGTGATCCATGTAAAAACACAGCAACCCCTAGGGGCCGGAAGTTATTGAACTTTGAAAAGTGGTTGCCAACTTCACGCCCAGCAAACACTTATAAAGCACAAACGATTTGTTGCATACCAAACGATTGTGCTTCGTTTGTGACTGTTTGTGATCCATGTAAAAACACAGCAACCCCTAGGGGCCGGAAGTTATTGAACTTTGAAAAGTGGTTGTCCATCTTACCGAAATTCCACTGCTTATACTATAAAATCGTTCCGCATATAATGTCCATGCCATTCACATGTCCTTAAATTATTCATATATATATATATATATATATATATATATATATATATATATATATATATATATATATATATATATATATATATATATATTTGTCTATTCTTAACCGAAATCGTGAAAAAACCGCAACCGCAAAATACTGAAATCGTAACGAAATCGAAATTTATAATAAAAAAAATTTTTCGGTTCGATTGAGTCAATTTTTTTAATTTAAGAGCGTGATCGTAAGCCTTATTGAAATATGCGTGAGTACATAGGCATAAAGAAAAGAAACAGTTCGTCGAGCCCAATTTGCGATAACAAATATAAAGGTTTGCTTGTATGATGCGTGCGTTCTTTGGGCTTGAGGTTTGTTTGTATAAAATATGGGCGAAGCGAGCCTTGCCAAAACACGATACATGTTAAATAAATGTATGCAATTATGAATAATTTAAGGACATGTGAATGCCATGGACATTATATGCGGAACGATTTTATAGTATAAGCAGTGGAATTTCGGTAAAATGGACAACAACTTTTCAAAGTTCAATAACTTCCGGCCCCTAGGGGTTGCTGTGTTTTTACATGGATCACAAACAGTCACAAACGAAGCACAATCGTTTGGTATGCAACAAATCGTTTGTGCTTCATAAGTGTTTGCTGGGCGTGAAGTTGGCAACCACTTTTCAAAGTTCAATAACTTCCGGCCCCTAGGGGTTGCTGTGTTTTTACATGGATCACAAACAGTCACAAACGAATCACAATCGTTTGGTATGCAACAAATCGTTTGTGCTTCATAAGTGTTTGCTGGGCGTGAAGTTGGCAACCACTTTTCAAAGTTCAATAACTTCCGGCCCCTAGGGGTTGCTATGTTTTTACATGGATCACAAACAGTCACAAACGAATCACAATCGTTTGGTATGTAACAAATCGTTTGTGCTTCATAAGTGTTTGCTGGGCGAGAAGTTGGCAACCACTTTTCAAAGTTCAACAACTTCCGACCCTTAGGGGTTGCTGGGTTTTTACATGGATCACAAACAGTCACAAACGAAGCACAAACGATTAATGTATATATAATTATTTGTGATTCGAAGTGGCTGCCAACTTCACGCACCTTGGTTTGAAGTACTGCTTAAATAATTTCCTTTTGTATATATAATATCCGATGTTGAAATTTTCATTAATCAATTTACCTTTATCTTCATTCATAATGATTCTCTTACTGTAAATATAGAAGCGACAAATTTAATGCAATTACAGTAAGACGAAGATTCCAATTACATTACATGAACTAAGTATAAACATTTTCATAATGCAGACGTCTTTTATAATACATCTAACAGTGTGTGATGTGTACAAATTGTTTGTATAGCTATGTTATTTTTTCATTCGGAAAGTTTTCAAGAACTATTTGTACGGCAAAACTGTGGCTCAAAATTATTTGGACTTATTACTGACGTACTGATGTAAAATTAAATTATTTTGATCCCCTTTTTTTCTTCGCCACTTCAATCGTGAGTCTTCTTATGGCAAATTAACATGTAAAAATTTAACATTGTTTCTCCTATGTGTAATATAAAAATAAAGACACTGTATAATATATATATATATATATATATAACGAAAATTTGTTTCTCAGCAATATAAAGATAATATTTCTGTCTCTAATTATATGCTAATGGATAAAAAAATGGTACGACCAGCAAAAAGCAACCTTTTTGATCATAATTCGGTGACAAAAAGTGAACAATTGCAGGCCAAAATTCATTGCAGACCGTTGTAGTTGGCAAGGAGCTATTTGTAGACATTTGTGTTTAATAAATTGTTGCTAGCCGAGATGTTGGTAACGACTATACAAAATTAAATAATTTTCGATCTACTAGGATTACTATGCTAAGCACAATCATTTGGTATATCACAAATCGAACCGATATTTTTTGGATTCTAAAATCGTACATTTAAAACTTTAAACCCCTATAAATATTGTACTGAAGCGTAAATAGGAAGAAGAGCATGAATTATTTTTATATATATATATATATATATATATATATATATATATATATATATATATATATATATATATATATATATATATATAGATAGATAAAAGGCATAGAAAAAGACTTGATAACAAGGAATATAAAGTATAAAATTGATTTCAAACCTTGTCGACTCAATGCATGTATTAATTGGTATATACACGGCATACATTTTACATACAGAGTTCATAATGTGACATATAGTATGAACAGTGGTAATTGTGACGTCATCGGTCTCTCAGTTCTGCTGGTTAACTCCATCTCTCGACCACCTCGTCTCGGTCATACCTGCATGACAAAACACAACATGTCATTCCATTCTCGGTCAACGTTCACATTTCAGTTAGTACAACAAAGTTACGATCGTAAGTACGAAGCAGGTCCCCAACCTGAACATGTCCCAGACACACTATGGATTTCACATTCATCCGAGGTCCTTGACCTCATTGTTGCGGGTATTTAGATATATAGATATATATATGGGGTGGCTAGCTCTGTGGTATGTAGTCGGCCTGTGGATCCTGTGAACCCTGGTTCGATTCCCATAGGTGACAAACAATTTTCATAATTTCAAAAACTACCCCTGTGGCTCCTCCACCACTAACATCTTTGGAGGCCGTGATCTGCTTCGGCAGAGTGCCACACTCAGTAATGGGTAGAAGGCGTGATGTATATTTATTTATTTATTTATATATATATATATATATATATACAAAAAAACATGAATATATATATATATATATATATATATATATATATATATATATATATATATATATATATATATATATATATCTATATATATAAAAATTAATGTTTGTTTGTTTGTTTGTTTGTTTGTTTGTTTGTTTGTTTGTTTGTCCCGTATGCGTTCCTATACCATTCATCCGATTGCGATGAAATTTTGCTAAGTTGTTGTGTGCACGCCCGCGAAAGTTTCTGACTTAGCAAAAGTACAATCCGCCATCTTGAAACAAAATGGCGGCTAGCCAGCTTGAAAAGTACTACACAGATTTGATTCAAATTTGGTATAGACATAGACGGGAACCAATCGTAACATATAGGTATAATAAAGCTTCAGTCCGCCATCTTGAAACAAAATGGCCGCTAGCTATCCTGAAAAGTACTGCACTGATTCGATTCAAATTTGGTATAGACATAGAAGGGTACCAATCTTAACATATAGGTATAATAAAGCTTCAGTCCGCCATCTTAAAACAAAATGGCCGCTAGCTATCCTGAAAAGTACTGCACTGATTAGATTCAAATTTGGTACAGACACAGACGGGAACCAATCTTAATATATAGATATAATAAAACTTCAGTCCACCATCTTTAAACAAAATGGCAGCTAGCTATCTTGAAAAGTACTGCACTGATTCGATTCAAATTTGGTATAGACATAGACGGGAACCAATCTTAACATATAGGTATAATAAAGCTTCAGTTCGCCATCTTGAAACAAAATGGCCGCAAACTATTCTGAAAAGAACTGCACTGATTCTATTCAAATTTGGTATAGACATAGACGGGAACCAATATTAACATTTATGTATAATAAAGTTTCAGTCCGCCATCTTGAAACAAAATGGCCTCTAACTATTCTGAAAAGTACTGAACTGATTTTATTCAAATTTGGTATAGGTGTAGACGAGAACAAATCTTAACATATAGGTATAATAAAGCCTTAGTCCGCCATCTTCAAACAAAATGGCCGCTAGCTATCCTCAAAAGTACTGCACTGATTCGATTCAAATTTGGTATAGACATAGTCGGGAACCAATCTTCACATACTGGTATAATAAAGCTTCAGTCCGCCATCTTGAAACAAAATGGCCGCTAACTATTCTGAAAAGAACTGCACTGATTCTATTCAAATTTGGTATAGGTATAGACGAAAATCAATCTTAATATACAGGTATAATAATGCTTCAGTCTGCCATCTTCAAACAAAATGGCCGCTAGCTATCCTGAAAAGTACTGCACTAATTATATTCAAATTTGGTATAGGTGCAGACGAGAACCAATCTTAATATACAGGTATAATAAAGCTTCAGTCCGCCATCTTGAAATAAAATGGCCACAAGCTATCTTAAATAGTACTGCACTAATTCGATTCAAATATGGTATAAACATAGACGGGAACCAATCTTAACATATAGATATAATAAAGCTTCAGTCCGCCATCTTGAAACAAAATGGCTGCTAGCTATTCTGAAAAGTACTATACTGATTTAATTCAAATTTGGTATAGGTATAGTCGAGAACCAATCTTAATATAATAAAACCTGAGTCCGCCATCTTGAAACAAAATGGCTGCTAGCTATCTTGAAAAGTACTGCAATGATTTGATTCAAAGTTAGTATATACATAGACGGGAACCAATCTTAACATATAGGTATAATAAAGCTTCAGTCCGCCATCTTGAAACAAACTGGCCGCTAGCTATCCTGAAAAGTACTGCACTGATTCAATTTAAATTTGGTATAGACATAGACGGGAACCAATCTTAACATATAGATATAATAAAGCTTCAGTCTGCCATCTTGAAACAAAATGGCCGCTAACTATTCTAAAAAGTACTGCACTGATTCTATTCAAATTTGGTACAGGTATAGACGAAAACCAATCTTAAGATACAGGTATAATAAAGCTTCAGTCCGCCATCTTGAAACAAAATGGCCGCTAGCTATATTGAAAAGTACTGCACTGATTCGATTCAAATTTGATATAGGCATAGATAAGAACCAATCTTAACATATAAGTATAATAAAGCTTCAGTTCGCCATCTTGAAACAAAATGGCCGCTAGCTATCTTGAAAAGTAATGCACTGATTCGATTAAAATTTGGTATAGACATAGACGGGAACAAATCTTAACATATAGGTATAATAAAGCTTCAGTCCGCCATTTTTAAACAAAATTACCGCTAGCTATTCTGAAAAGTACTGCCCTGATTCGATTCAAGTTTGGTATAGGTATAGACGAGAACCAATCTCAACATACAGGTATAATAAAGCATCAGTCCGCCATCTTGAAACAAACTGGCCGCTAGCTATCTTGAAAAGTACTGCACTGATTCGATTCAAATTTGGTATAGACATAGACGGGAACTAATCTTAACAAAAAGGTATTTTAAACCTTCAGTCCGCCATCTTGAAACAAAATGGGCGCTAGCTATTCTGAAAAGTACTGCACTGATTCGATTCAAATTTGGGATAGACATAGACGGAAACTAATCTTAACATAAAGGTATATTAAAGCTTCAGTCCGCCATCTTGAAACAAAATAGCCGCTAGCTATTCTGAAAAGTACTGCTCTGATTCGATTCAAATTTGGTATAGATATAGACGAGAACCAATCTCAACATACAAGTATAATAAAGCTTCAGTCCGCCATCTTGAAACAAAATGGCCGCTAGATATCTTGAAAAGTATTGGACTTATACGATTCAAATTTGCTATAGACATAGACGGAAACCAATCTTAACATATAGGTATAATAAAGCTTCAGTCCGCCATTTTTAAACAAAATGGCCGCTAGCTATTCTGAAAAGTACTGCACTGATTCGATTCAAATTTGGTATAGGGATAGCCGAGAACCAATCTCGACATATAGGTATAATAAAGCTTCAGTCCGCCGGCTTGAAACAAAATGGCCGCTAGCTATTCTGAAAAGTACTGCACTGATTCGATTCAAATTTGGTATAGATATAGACGGGAACCAATCTTAACATATAGGTATAATAATGCTTCAGTCCGCCATCTTGAAACAAAATGGCCGCTAGCTAACTTGAAAAGTACTGCACTGATTCGATAAAAATTTGGTATTAGCATAGACAGGAACCAATCTTAACATGTAGGTATAATAAAGCTTCAGTTTACCGTTTTGAAACAAAATGGCCGCTATTTATCCTGAAAAGTACTGCACTGATTCGATTCAAATTTGGTATAGGTACAGACGAGAACCAATATGGGTATAATAAAGCTTCAATCCTATGCCATTCGAATTCAGACGTTTGCAGTTTCTGGTACGACTCGCATTTGCAATGACCATCAACAAAGCACGGGGACAATCGCTATAAGTGTGTGGACTAAATTTAGAAAATCCATGCTTCTTACATGGACAGCTGTATGTGGCATGCTCACTCGTCGGAAAACCTTCTGATTTATTCTTGTATGTCCCAAAAAAAAATATTGAGTATCCAAAAGCACTTCAACAAACAGAATTAAATACAAATACTTTCTTTCTTTGAGTTGCATTGCTACACATATCAGGTACTCGCATTAAATTTTAGACCACGCGAACCATGTCGTGGGTAATAGCTAGTAATAAATAAATAAACAATATTTTAATAATTTTGTACGTTATTTTGCTTTTACAAGTTTTTTAAAAAAAATCCAAATTCTTTTAAATTAAAAAAAAAATAATTTCTCAAATTTTTTTTTTACTTTTTTAGAAAGGGAATGTGATATAACTAAAAAAAATTCAGTACAACTGATAAGTTCAGGCCAAGTACAAAAATATTTTCCCTTACAAGTCCTAATGTTTTCCGCGTTGTAAAAGTTCTGATATAAAAGGTGGGCTCAAGTACATTCTTAGAAACTAAGAAACGTAAGATATATAAAGTTGAAACATTAAGGGTTTCTTTAAGAAGGAGAACCGAAAAATCCTAATTACATCTTAATCAAAAGTTTCTGATATAACATATGGGCTCAAGCACATTGTTATATTCAACATTAAAACATGTCTTTCCATACAAAAATCTGAATTACAGAAGTGTCTAACCTCGGAACAAAAATGTAATCTACACAAATGTTCAAAATATCAATATAAAAAAAACTAAAAAAAAGTACTTGGCGGCGTTTTGTAACTACAGAAATTACACCTAGAGGTGTACCCGAACTCTCCACGAAGGTTTCCGAACTTACGCGAAAAAAATACTCGAAATGACCATGACGGTTACCGGAACATACTGAAAGTGGCCTCGACGGTTACCGTCCATACCCCGAACATAGCCGAAGTGTCCACTAAAATTTCCGAACATATCCGAGTTACTCACGAACGTTTTCAAAGATAGCCGCAGTGGCCACGAGGGTTTCAGGGGTACAACTTAAATTCCTATATCTACCAATTAGTTTCCTCATAGTTCAAAGGTTCACAAAACGCCGCCAAGTACTTTTTTTTAGTTTTTTTTATATTGATATTTTGAACATTTGTGTAGTTTACATTTTTGTTACGAAGTTAGACACTTCTGTAATTCAGATTTTTGTATGAAAAGACATGTTTTAATGTTGAATATAACAATGTGCTTGAGCCCATATGTTATATCAGAAACTTTTGACTAAGATGTAATTAGGATTTTTCGGTTCTCCTTCTTAAAGAAACCCTTAATGTTTCAACTTTATATATCTTACGTTTCTTAGTTTCTAAGAATGTACTTGAGCCCACCTTTTATATCAGAACTTTACAACGCGGAAAACATTAGGACTTGTAAGGGAAAATGTTTTTGTACTTGGCCTGAACTTATCAGTTGTACTGAGTTTTTTTTAGTTATAACAGTATGCCAAACACTTTAAAATCTTTATCTTTAAACGCATTTAAAAACAATGTAAAATGCTTATTAAAGTTAAAATGAAATCTGTGATTTAGTTTGAATTTATAGTTAAGTCAAAATGTTGTGATTGAGATCCTAACTTTGTTGACATCATTTTCTGTTTTTGTTTTGTATTTGTTTGTACTGGTTAGGTAGAAGATCAGCCTGTGGCTGAACCTCGCCATTGATGTGAATCAATAAAGCTATTATTATTATTATTATTATTATTAAATTAAATAAATAAATAAATGTGACTCATTACTATATGTGGAACTATGCCGTAGCAAATCTCGCTAAGTGATTTATACGAGTGAACTTCTATTACTAACGTCAAATCACATCCCCACAATAAAAAAAAAAAACTAAACTAAATGAAAAATTCTTTAAAAAAAGTAACAGGTCTCCTGCCTAATCAAAATAAATTAAGTAGAATTTGTTTCCAAGCTTTAAATTCCGAGAATTAATTTCTTCTAATTTGGAATTCATATTTCTAATAGTCACTAAAAACATGACAAAAATTATTCAATTGCATCCAAACAAAAACAAAAAAAATACTAACTTGGTGCTCTGTACTAAATTCAATTATTTTTCGACATATTTCTATTATAATCCATTTATAATTTGCTTCATTTTAAATTTTTATTTTTAAGAAGTTATTTATTTTTGAGCATATACTCGTATATAAAAATATAAATTTTATTTACGTGTCTACTACCGAGGGCTATAGACCTCTAAAGCCTAAGTTATGCCGGCACTGCCTCCAATTATGTTAGTGGAGTTTAATTTTAATATGGTTTAATTTTAATATGGTGAAAATCTGTTTACCTCGTAATTACACTACTGATAACAAACCGCACAGATTTGTGAGTGTAACATTTCGTCCTTGATATTACAACTTCTTACTATTACCATTTGTAGTATTACTACTATTCGTACTATAATTAGCAACCCTTCAATAATTCACGTTCATGTTCTCTTCCTGTCACCCCCGTATTCCAGCATCGCGGCCTCGGGCGACATCTCCCCCGTGGCAGTTCCACACATACAGCCGCAACCCCCTTCGACGCAGTCCTACCCCGTTGTACATGACCTGCGGGTCTTGGCTGGCCTCGCCGCGGGTTCACTGCTCATTCGTGTTATCTGTCTTGCTGTCTGCTGCTGGAAGCGACGCCAGCTGGCCTGGTGCGCTGGGAAAAGCGACAAGAGCAAAGGAACGTCGTGTACGGTAAATGACAGAAATATTCTCCTGTAAAATATACACAAGAATTTACTACGTATATGTGAGAACCAATAAAAACACGAATTTGTTTGTAAATGAAGCAATGAAATGAAAATTATTTTGGCAGTTTTCCACTAGTGTTATGACAACAATTAACTTGAAAAAATATAAACAATAATAAATAATAATAATATAATATAAAAAAATATATTAGTTCTAATAAATAACTGCAGAAGTTAGTTAAACATACATTTTATTTAATTAATAAATTCTGATTCGGAAATATTCTTTGTAAATACACCTCTAGATTCTGTTCACTATCGTATAAAAATAAATTGGACACTTATAATAAAAAATAATATCCCTCGAGCTAAAGCCCTCGAGTATTATCAAATTATAAATACCCAAATTCATTTCATAAAAAAAAATTCCAGACAAATGCATTTCCAAGGTACCCATCGATATATTAAAAATAAACCTAGCTATACAAATATTCATTATGTCTTTAATATGAAGATGACCATTGGGATGTATGGCTAGTTGCATCAACAAAGCTTAAATTTTAAACTTGGTTTTAATAACTAAATGCTGGACGAAGTTATATGGAATAATTCACACCGTTATCAAACATTTTATTTGTTTTAGTTGAAACCAAGTTAAGTTTAAAGTTTATTGATGCGACTGGCCATTAGAAGTTAATATATTATACAACAACTTTATAACGGTAGCTTTTAATACAAGAGTATGAAAATAAAAATTTTATGAGTGTTATCATAGTTTTGTTTGAGTAGCGACCCACAACTATGTATCAAAAACTGTCAGAAGTGCGTGCAGTTGGATTTTAGTATTAAAGCTGCGTAAAATCCGTGACTTATAAGTATTCAGTTGTTCAAACATGTTCAAAAATTAGTTGAAAACTGATTTAAAACTATTAATATGGATTATTTGTGAATGATCAGTCAATGACATGAGCATTAGTGCTACATTTAATATTTGAACTTTGTAGTTTACTAAGCTTCTTAAAATTTATTTTCATAAATGTTGTCTCGTATTGTTTTTGTACTTTTCTAATCATAAATATATTGAAATGTATTCGTGAGTACACGGAGTTTACCTACCACACTGTGAATGTTTTTGAATTGTTAGTTTAGCGGTGTTTATAAATTGTAGTGAGACTAGCATTAAATATATAAATATTTAATAAAACACGTCTGATATATTAAAAATATTACATTACTGCTCAAGCAGAACAATTAAACAGTCACAAACTAATAAATAATGAACATCTGAATTTTATTGAGTGTCATTTGAGTACATATAATATATATTTAATTATTAAATATGGGAATAGAAAACATACTTTGTTAGACATTTTAATGTTTGCTGTATTTTGACACTATTTTGTTAGTAGATAACGAAAGCAACTAGAATCCGCATGAATAAGATAACTTTCCATAATTTCTATTTGCGTAAGTGTTCTTTCTTTTGGAATAATAGTTTTCGATTTGTTGATTAGCCATTTATTTATGTGATTGTTCAATAGAATTTAAGAATTTAAAGGCATTGTTATAGTGAAGTAAATTATTGAATTTTATCATCTGTTTAGTTTTTATGGTTTCGAATAAATTAAAATATTTAGTATTCTGCGTTATGAAAAAACTGTTAGTAAAATGTAGAGGAAAAGTAGATAAAATTTTAATTTTTAATTTCTTATGTTCAAGTTCTAAATTATTAATGAGTTTAATGCAACACATATTTTTCACTTGTTTATGTAAGATGTGACAAGCCGATACATGTTTGTGAGGTACCTTGATTACACAGCAAGATTGTATGATGTTATATCTTCTACATTGTAGTAAAAATATTCTTCTATTTTTTGAACAGCAACTTTTCTTAATGTTGTTGGAGAAATTCTACTTGTTGTTAATCGTTTTTATTTAACTTTTAGTAAGTTAATTGTTTTTTGACTAACAATTTCTTGATTGTTAACATACTTGTTATTTTATTATTAGACCTGAAGATGGCCATAACCTTAGCTGAAAAGTTGTCATTAAATCTTCAATAAATTAACTACAACTTTAAGCCCTTGTCCATTATTACCTCATCATTGATAAATAATGATCTACGGAATACCGAAGTTACTATAGCATATGCACTAATAAATTTGGTAAACAGAAGAAACTCTGTCAAGTCAACTTTAGAAAAATATTTCAGATAACGCTTAATTAGTTTGTATCTCTCGAAGCTGAATTGACAGTGAAATATCATAATTTATAAACAAAACCAAATTCTGAATTGTCAGTTTTACTACAGCATAATCGATACTACCTGCTCACAAAAAAGTCCTTTCGTCATAAAACACTCAAATTCACAATCAACATAAATAGTAAGTTTTGTAAACATTCTTCCGTTCGGCAATATTTTAGTTTCAGTCATCCAAACAGCAAAGACACAAATATTTCGGTTTTTTTTTTTTGCATGAAGGATAACCAATGCTACACGTGTATCGTATTACATGCAACATAGGCTTTTAATTCTTCTTTTTGTGTACACCAAATATAACATAAACACGTAAAATAAAATAGTCCACGTGTCGGAATACAAGGTGTACTTCATTTTATAATATATATAGACGTATACGCATCTTAGAATTTATTACAACGTTTTCAATTACTTTAAAAAGTATTACATTCATTATTAATGTGTCTATGCTTTCATTTGGTTGTTCTTTTTTAATTAGTCTTATTTCCTCGGGCGAATACTGACCTAATTTTAAGACGGATAAGTATCAACCTAAGTAATGTAACCAATGCAGTTATCAATAAAATGTTGTAAGGTATTAGTTTTTATTTACTATTATTAGTAAAGATACATATTTTATTATTTTTATTTTTCACTTGAACATTATTTGTTGTTTCTTGCTATGATACGAAATATACCTATAAACAACTCGACAATGACTGGTTCATTATATTCAGGCATTATGATTCATAACGCCCGCTCCGTTCATAACGCCCACTTATAACACTCGGTTCTTTCATAAGCCCGCTTTACTGGTTCGTAGTACCAATTTTGTTCATGTAACACCACAATTGATTGATATTCTTATACGAATTACTATAATCATAATTATTATAAATTAAAACTTCTACATAATCTAGTGAACAATAATAATTATTTATGTATTAAGGGAAAATATAAAGCTGGACGCGTAGCTCGGTAATGGCCATGGTACTAACAACGTTTTATTTTATTTAGGTCAGCAAAATTAAAGAATTCAGTTAATAGTTATTCGTTATCGTTAATTTTAGATATGCTGGTGTTGCTATATTGTTTGTTTATGAATAAACATAAAAATATTGTCAAATAAAAATGGAAGATATCAATAAGAAGTAATACCACAGAAGTCAAAAGTGCTTTACGAAAAATAATACGAATTTATTGTGTTGTCTGCCATCTATCCATAAATCACGATTTAAATTTGTCTCCATAGCTGTTGCTTGGTAACTTTATACGCCCTAGGGTTATAATAGCCAAATTACGCCCGCTTTTGAGGCTTAATAAAAAAGTTTATGATACCAAAATAAAATAAAATAATGAAAGCATCACGGATGTTACTAAATGATAATAACATCGAGCTGGATACCGTCACCCTCTGTACTATCAACTACCTAACGCTCTTGGTGCATAAATTACTATTAAATCCAATACATAAGCTTATAAATTACTTAATATTATTGATCTACCATTACTGGGACTAGAATTTATTACATCACTGATTTACAGTTAATTCATTACCTAACGTATTTTTACGATTATTTACAAAAATTGTGATCAAAATGTAGTCAAAATTGATTTGAACATGGAGCAATACCAAATTATAAACTATTTATTATAAATATTGACCATACATTTCTTGCATTTTGATAAATTTATTCCGGATGACGTCAAATGTTAAGGTTGTGTTTTAACAAAAAAATTGTGTTTTTAATTCAACTGAAAAATAAAGAGAATTATTGGGATATTGCCTAAATTTGAACCTGGAGCCTATAAACTCGGGTCATATGCTCTTGGCCAATTAAGCTTCGGTCGTCATGTGATTAAAATTTGATGTTATTCCTAATTTTTTTTCTATTTAATTGTTAACATAATAATTTTTTTATCATTTTGAGCAGTTTTGACCATATTACAACACTGTTCCGGTCTGATTTCATTAGTTTTAATATTATTTAATATATTAATATCATTCACACATATCGGTATAATTTCTTGACATGCACATATTCTCTTAAATTTACTCATGCTCCATCACTGGCAGAGACGAATAATTAAATCTTTTTATTTTCAACAGCAGGATCATTTCATGCTCATCTCTCTCTATTTTCGCGCAATTTGAAGCAAATTCTATGCTACTTTGCCATAGATTGCCGATAACGTACAAAGCACGTTTCGAAGATTTTCATATATTAAGGATGTGCTATTTTTAAGAAAGCGTGATTTTGAGAATACTTCGAAATGCCAGTATTTGAATCTGAGGTATTAGAAGTATTTCTTATATTTGTGTGGTATGAATTATTATTCTATTTGGTAAACTGAGAAGTGTTGGCGGATATATATTTAAATCTATTAATTGAAGAAGAGTGTTCTCGTTGTTTACAGATGGCACCAATTTAAAACGGCTGCGTGTTATTTCATCCGTGTTAGTTTGTCACTAGCAACAAGTAGTATCAGTTCTTACTTCTTCTACCTTCGTATAGGGTTCATTGGTTGTGGCCGGTTGTCCTTATAATGCTTCGGAAATTTGGCATTGTTAAGGTAGTTCTAGTGTGACGGTAGCGACATCGGTCGTCTAGTGGCAAAACTGACACTCGGGGAAAGAAAAAGATAAGATAAAATAAGTGTTTTATACTTATTATGATTTAAATATCATGAATTGTTAACAGGTTGTTGGTCTTATGAATTTTAAAATACCATGCCATCGTGTGTTGTTCCCATTATAAATCGGGTTCCTTAATTTTTCGTTAAAAATCGGGTAAAATAGATAACTAATTTTGCATTATTTTATTATTTTTCGCAATAGATTTGTTAAGTTTTTGTTTATATTTTTGTTATTATATCTTTACATGTATATCTTATTTATATTTTTAAAATAAAATTATTTTACTTTACTTTTTTGTCAATAATATTTTTGACGTTGTTATTTTTAGACAAATACAAATAAAATAAATAAGAATACGACACAAACATGGTACAAAAGGAAATGAACCTAATAGATTCACCGCTGAGTCAGCGCGCGAACAAACGTGCTCAAGTACCTACACTTACACGGGTAAAAGAGGTACAAACTAGAAACTAACACGGATGGGACAACAAGACATACTTTAAAACTGCCGCACTCTTAAACAAATTTACTTAATATTGAATTTATGTTTAACTGAACTTCGACAAAATCAGTATTAAAAAAAATTAATCTAAACCATAATCTTAAAACAAATTATATAGTATTAAAATAAGGTGTGTTTTTAGGAAAAGGAGATAGCTTATAATTTGACTACTCTACACTAATCAGTTTTCAAAATTCGACTATAAATAGAGAAATATCATCATTTTATTTGTTTTATGAGTGGATTCTGTATTTGACTATTAATTTTTAACGGATATTAAAAAATTTACTGGTAGAAACTTACATAGTAACCATCATTTTATTTTCCCTTAGTGTCGCTTTTGTTATTAGATAAAAAGTATTTTATATTAGTAGCATGATAAAACAGTTTTTACTTCTGAAATGAGAAAATGACTGGCGTACAGCTACCTAGCGTGTATTGTATATTTTATTATATGTTCCAATTTTCTTTAATTTAGCTGTAGCTACATTTTTCATTTTCGATATTTCTGTTATGTATGCCAAAATAACATTTTCCGAGATTTTATTTAATGTTTTATCCTTCCATTTTAGGATTAAATCGTAATGTTTTCCATACCTAGACATAGATTTTGAACTCAATAAATTGATATATGCTTCCTCTTTTCATTTGGAATGCTGGTCTTGTTTCGAATTAAATTTTTTCTGTATTTGATTTGTATATTTTCTTTAATATTGCGACGTTATCATTTCCTGTACCTTGTTCTTTTATTGCATTGAAGATGTAGCAATGTTCTATACCAGGATTGGCCAACAAGTCGATCGCGATCGACCGGTCGATCGCGGCTATGATTTTAGTCGATCGCAACGACTTTTAAATATAAAAATAAATTAGTCAAAATATATATATTTTTTTTGTTATTACTAGCAAAACTTATTAGTATTCCTTAAATTTATTTTCGTATATTATTGTAGTATAATTAGCTTACATAACTTATCGTTTTCATCAAGAATGGCAAATTCTCGTAGATGATTTTTTTTAATAATGTTTGTATAATGTTGCTGTTTAATTTGCAATGCTTCTATCGCAACACCTCAAAAAGCTAATTTAGAAAGGCATTTCGAGACAGTACATGGTACATATCGAACTAATTTTCAATTTGATAGTGATATAAGAAAAAATAAATTAAAAGAACAAAATACTAGATTATCTGCACAACAAGATTTATTCATAAAACCTAATTTACTATTTAAAGCAGTAACTGTACCATCATTTAAAATGTGTCACCTTCTTGCAAAAAAATATAAACTATTTTATGATGGCGAATTAATCGAAGACGCATTTTAGAAATAACAGATTTGCTTTTTAAAAATAAAAAAATTAAATAGAAATTGCTATTCAAGATGTTCAATTATATCGAAATATTATGATGCGACGCATCGAAAATATGAGTAGAAATGTAAATGAACAGTTACAAGCTCATATTGTTAATAGACCATTTTAAAAATTCATTGCGCATGTGCAAACGTTAGACGGGGATAAAAAAAGTTAGTGCCGTATACTCATCTTTGTTTATGATTGGACAAGTGGCAGTTCGATAATTTTTGTTGGTTATTATTTGTTTCTTCATTGGAAAGTAATTAATAATAGTAATTATGACGGGTACTATATACTGTGTACAGGGTTGTAATAATAATTCAAAAAAAAAAACAAGAAACATGTAATTTCACTCTTTTCCTCAAAACGTAAACAGAAGAAAAGAATGGATTTGTTTTTATACGAAATCTATCACATTAACATAATTTATAAATAACTGATGAATATACTTCATTTATTTTGATACTACAATAAGTTTTCATTTTCACTATAAACATTTTACACTTAAATTCATTTTGAAATATGACATTCGCCGCCGTTCGGCGGCACTAAGTTATTAGTTAAAAAAATACACATCTAGGGGTCGCGGACATTTTAAAAATGGTCTATTGTGTTTCCTTTTCTTTACAACTGGATAAATTTACAGACGTTAGTGATTTCGTTAAAAGAAAGAACTAGACGTCAAGTTAGATTTAACGCGTTCAATTTTTTGTTAGAAAAATTAAATTATCACTGTTTAAATTCATATCAATAACATTAGATTGAGTTAAATCAATAACGGAGCATCTCAACGGATTTATTACATTGTGCCGAAAAGATGACGAATTCCCAGATTTTTTAAGTTACCACTGTATTATTATAGTTAGTAAAAGATTAAATACTAATAGCTTTCAAAATTGTAAATTCTATCAGCGGAAAATTTCCCCAAACAAGACTTTTCAAAATGCAATGTGAGGTGACTGAACCGAAGTAAATTCCTACAGAGATTTCGAAATTTATTGAATGAAATTTAAAAAATTGTTGATCAAATGGAAGATTATTGTCAACAGCTACAAAATCCGCAGTAGTTGTGTGACTGGCAGTTTTTACTGGCAAATTAAGTAATTTGAATTTGGCCAAGGATCTGAAAGAAGAAAATTTAGATCATTTTGTAAATTTGCAAGATCATTTGCAAAAATATCCTGTTGGATAGCGCAAAATATGTTTCTGAAATTGAGAATATTGTGGATGGTTTTGAAACTAGATTCAGTGATTTTAAAAATATTGAAGGTATTTTTCAAAACATTTCTTATCTATTTAATGTCGACTTAGATTCGAAGCAAATCACAATTAAAAATGCTAAAATTTTTCATATGGAAAAGATATTACTTGAAAATTAAAAAATTATGGAGTAGGTGGCACAGTGGTATCGTGTCGGTCTGTGGATCCTCAGAACCCTGGTTCGATTCTCACTGCCGACAAACATTTTAACCACATTAATACTACTCATGTGGCTCCTCATCTTTGGGGGCCGTGATTTGACGACTAGTAAGCACATTTCACGCGCAAAAAATATCACTTACCGAAATCTGCTTCGGCAAAGTGCCACACCCAAGAATGGGCAGAAGGTGTGATGATATATTTATTTTTAAAAATTATATTGCGAAATGACATGTTTCTAAAAACCAGATCACCAGAAAAAGACTTTTGGAAATATGTTTGCCCAGAAAAGTATCCAAAGGCGCAAAAATACCATGGACTTTAAAATTCCACATATCTGTGTGAATCGGCCTTCTCCCCTCATCGAGATGAAAATTCCTCAACCTCTTTCTTAATCATGCTCACTTTGCGACATTGGAATTAATTTTGTCACGTGGAACAGATTTGTATCTTGGTTTCTTTTTTCAGTTTTTATTTTATAGATTGAGCTTGAGATTTTTTCTTCTATTCTGAATGGTCCGATTCTTAGTTCGTCTAGTTTTTTCCTATTAAGTCTGTTTCCATTTTCTATGAATACCACATCACCCACATTGAATTCATGATGTCTTCTATTTCTGTCAAATATGCTTTTATTATACTTGTGTGATGTCAGTGTTCTTTCCTGTGCTAATTTCTTATCTCTTATCCAGTCGTCTCCATTTTTTTTTCTTCTTAATTCGTCTGGTATGTTACTAGTATCTGTGCCATTTAGTAGATACTCTGGTGTAAATCCTGTGGTTGTATGTTCTAGTCTATTATATTTATCCACGCATTCTCTCGCTATCGATGTCCATGCTCTTTTCTTTTTTTCTTCGTTTATTTTGCATCTTATTCTATTTACTAGCGTCTGGTTTAATCTTTCGTTCATACCATTAGAAAATGGTGCATTTATTGCGGTGAAAATCAATTGCACTTCTTCCTTCTTTAAATATTCTTTGAATTCTCTCGAATTTATTCCAGGGTATTGATCCGTTAAAATTGTTCCGATCTTTTCTATTCCTAGCACCATATGGACTAATTTTATAAAATCATTGGCATTTTGAGTTTTTGATGTTAAAATAAACGCGTATCTCGTGAAATGATCGACGAGTAAATGCATGTATTTTTTTGTCGATCTAGTGCTTCCCAATCCTCCAATTGTGTCTATAGACATAATTTCGAAAGCCTTAGTCGCTGGTCCTAATTGTGACATTGTGCCGAATTTATGTTGACCTCTCGATTTGTTTCTAATACATATATCGCATTCTTTACATATTTTTTTTATATTTTCTTCTAAATTTTTAACATTGTAATATGGGCTTATTTTCATATTCGTTTGTGTTATCCCTGTGTGTCCCCATTCCTTGTGTATTTTTTTAATTAAATCAATACTGAACTTTTCGGATAATATGATTTTCTCACTTTTTCTTGTTTTCTTATAATATATTCCATTTTTCTTTATCAATTTTTCTTTCTCTTTTTATTACTGTAGAAGTATACCAGTCTTGCAAATTTTCATCTAAAAGTACTCTCAATAATTCGATTTTGGTTTTGTCTTTTCCTATACTGAATCTGTCACATTCAATTTCAAATGTGTCTAACCATTGTCTCACATTACATGTTTTATAGTTAAATTTTCCTAGCGCAAATTTTTCTACAATTTGTTTCAAATTTCTTTCTTCTTCTTTTTTTTCTGATTTCTCAACTAATTTTTCCAATATTTTTGTCAAATCTGAGTGTTCTTCATTACTCTCTCTAGCTATTTGTTTTAAAAATCTTCCTCCAAAATGAATGTTTCCTTCATCATCCACATATATCTTTCTCAATTCTTTTGACAGTGTTATCCATACTCTTACTTCATCATGCCGTTTTTCTAATGACTCCTTTACCTTTTTAAAAGTGTCCGTCCTCAGCAACTCTTCATGAGAATCTCCATAAATATATTCTCCTGGTATAGCATATTTTTCTCCTTGTTCTGTTGCCACTGAGGTGACGGCTATCACTGTAGTTTTATTATCCCTTGGAGAAGCCACAGCTCTGAATTCAAATTGTAGTCTCATTTTGACATGAAAATTGTCGTTTTATAGTATTTATTTGGATTATAGTCTGGAGTTGTTAGAGTAAGTGACCAAAATTGTTTCTCTGTAAAATAAGAGAAACGACAATTAAAGTCAATTATTCGTCTCTTTTTTACAACTCTAACTTATATCTGAATTATCACAATTTATTCTTATTCTATGTATCTGTTTTTGACATATCATTCTGCCACGCCCTCGATTACTCGACGAGGCCGCTATCAGGTGACATAAATGCGCGCGCAGAGCAAATCAAGCGCGCTAAATTTTGAAGAGAGTATATTCCCCTCGACAAACAGACCAGTTCATTCCCTACGGCCTTCGCAACAACTCGTCTCTGTGACTCGCTCGCCAAAATCATTTGTTTTATTTCCGACTAATAACCCGATCACCTCAAATTGGTGACCCCGACGTGATTTATAATTAACGTGTGGTGATTGTGCGCTGCGTCAGTAAAAGTGTTTTTGTGTGTGTGAGTGCAACGATAGACAAAATGCCTAACACCGAGGAAGTCAATCGTGTCGCGGTAAAATTGCCTCCGTTCGTCGCAGACGATCCGGAGATGTGGTCGAGTCGCTTACCACAAAACATTCAAGCCATTTTAGCAACACAAAAAGACGCCGAATTGGATCACGTGGCCGAACTTGCGGACGCCATTATTCAATCCATGAGGCCAGCATCCGGCATCACGGAAGTTGAGAATCCGCCATCTTCTTCCGCCAATGAACTCGCGTTGCTGCGTAAAGAAATCGCCGCGCTAACGAAAAAATTGGAACGCGTTACTGCGCATGACAGGATACGACCTGACAGACGCACGCGTTCTCGTAACCGTTCACGCAGCAGAGAAAGCGGAAGTTGTTGGTACCATCAGCGTTTTGGCACCAACGCGACAAAGTGCAGACCACCGTGTAGTTTCAAGCAATCGGGAAACGAACAGGTCAGTCGTTAATGGCGGCAAACGAACCGAGCCCGACAACACGCCGACTTTTCATCACGGACAAAGCCACGCGTATTCAATTTTTGATTGATACTGGTGCCGACTTGTGCGTGTATCCCCGTCGTTTGACGCGACAACCGCGAATGAAAAAGTCGTATGAACTTACCGCGGCAAATGGCACGTCAATCGCGACGTACGGAACAATAAAGTTAGGTTTAAATGTAGGACTAAGACGGGAGTTTAATTGGGATTTTGTAGTGGCCGACGTCGAAAAGCCAATAATCGGTGTAGACTTTTTATCTTTTTATGGACTACTAGTGGATGTGCGGTATAAAAGACTAATTGACCAAACTACCTCTCTCTGCTCAAAAGGACACGTAGTGAAGTGCGCGGTAAATTCAATAAAAACTATGTCCGGTGTGTCAGAATACCATGATTTACTGCACCAGTTTCCGGAAATTGTGCGACCGGGCGGCGCACCGAAGATAATGAAGCACAAAACTCAACACCACATCCGCACTACACCTGGCCCACCGGTAGCTGAGAAGCCGCGAAGACTTGCACCAGATCGTCTTCGAGCGGCAAAGCATGAGTTCGAACTCATGCAGAAGCTGGGTGTAGCACGACCATCTGAGAGTTGCTGGGCGTCCCCGCTACATATGGTTGCCAAGAGTGAGGATGAGTGGCGACCCTGTGGCGATTACCGCAGGTTGAATGCGAGGACCTGTCCGGATCGGTATCCAGTGCGCCATATCCAGGACTTCACGCACACCTTGCATGGAAAAACTGTCTTTTTCACACTCGATCTGGTGCGTGCATTTAACCAGATTCCAGTCGCTGAAGATGATATTCCGAAGACAGCCATCACAACGCCGTTCGGACTCTTCGAGTTTCCGTTTATGACATTCGTTTTGCGCAACGCCGCGCAAACATTTCAACGGTTCATAGACGAAGTGCTCCGGGGTCTGAATTTTTGTTATGTCTATATAGACGACATCTTGGTGGCATCATCGTCAACGGAAGAACATCTGTCTCACCTCAAAATTCTCTTTCAGCGACTGGAAAGCTACGGTGTGGTGGTAAACGCATCCAAGTGTGTTTTCGGACAATCGGAAGTGAAGTTCCTGGGATACATGATGTCTGGTGAAGGCACGCGTCCATTACCGGAGAAAGTCGAGGCCATCCGATCGTATCCACAACCAGCGACAATCAAACAACTTCGGCAGTTTCTAGGTATGATAAACTTTTACAGACGTTTTATACCTAGAGCTGCAGGTCAACACGCGCCATTGAACGAGTTACTCCAGGGCAACGCCAAAGGCAAGACACCGGTGGACTGGAATGCTGAAGCTGTGCAGGCTTTCGAGATGTCGAAAGAGAGTCTCGCACAAGCCACGCTACTGGCACATCCGAAAATGGACGCACATCTCGCCATCGTGTCAGATGCATCCGACTTCACCGTGGGCGCAGTCCTCCAGCAGCGCATCGGAAACAGCTGGGAACCACTGGCCTTCTATTCGAAGAAACTCAGTCCGGCAGAGCGGAAATATGGCGCATATGATCGAGAACTTCTGGCAATTTACCAATCTGTAAAGTATTTTCGGCATATGGTGGAAGGAAGATCCTTCACGATATTTACAGACCATAAGCCGATAACGTACGCCTTCGCCAAAAAGTCGGATCAATGTTCTCCACGCCAGTTCCGCTACTTGGACTTCGTAGGTCAGTTTTCCACTGACCTCCGTCACAGCGGGAAAGAACAATGTCGTTGCCAATGCGTTGTCTCGTGTGGAGACACTACGTACATCGATGGATTTAGAAGCACTCGCGGCAGCTCAAGATAGCGATTTCGATCTTCAGGTGTGTCTGCGAGGCGAATCCAGCCTCCAGCTGAAGAAGATTCAGCTTCCAGGTTCGCAGACATTGGTCTACTGCGACATCTCCAGTCCGACTGCAAGACCTTTCGTTCCATCGCTATTTCGAAGAGCAGAATTTGATGCCATCCATCATCTGTCACATCCTGGTGTGAGAGCAACAGCTAAGGCGGTAGCTCAGCGATATGTCTGGCCATCGGTGCAAGCCGACTGCAGACGGTGGGCACGCGCCTGCATCGAATGCCAACGCTCGAAGATAACACGACACGTTACCGCTCCAGTGGGAAACTTCATACCTCCGACAGCTCGATTCGTCATCGTCATGTTTTCATCGGAAGGTTTCCGATATTGCTTAACGTGTGTTGACAGGTACACGCGCTGGCCCGAGGCGATCCCACTTGAGAACCAGGAAGCAGAGACCGTCGCACGAGCGTTTTACAGCAACTGGATTTGCCGCTTCGGAACCCCACTGCGAGTGACAACGGACCAGGGCAGACAATTCGAGTCGTATCTGTTCAAGCACTTGAACCGCTTGACAGGTACAACTCACTTACGTACAACTGCCTACCATCCAGCTGCTAACGGCATGGTGGAACGGTTCCACCGTCAACTGAAGGCCGCAATACGCTGTCACCTAAACACCAGTTGGACAGAGATTCTTCCTACAGTGCTGCTGGGCATCCGCTCGGCAGTAAAGGAAGATATGAAGGCATCAACAGCCGAGCTGGTGTACGGCGAACCACTTCGCCTCCCTGGCGAGTTCTTGGTCGAGAGATCGGTCGAATGCGACGATGATGCTAACTCTGCTGAATTCATCCGCGACCTACGACGTCACTTCAACCAACTCCGCCCGGGAAGTTCCATTCGCCATGGCGAGAAGAAGACTTTTATCTTTAAAGACCTGGCAACTTCGGAGAATGTGTTCATCCGCTATGATGGGGTGAAGAAGAACCTGCAGCACCCATACGATGGACCGTTTCAAGTGGTTTCACGGGGAGACAAAACATTTACGGTCAATGTAAAAGGCCGTGATGTTAATGTTTCCATCGACCGCTTGAAACCTGCCAGAGAACCCGAAGTTATCCACGACCCGGCTCCAGCACCAGACCGTTTCATCACCAAATCGGGCAGACGAGTCCGGTTTACCGAGCCATTCCAAGCTGGCTTCTCGTGAGTTTCCTCTCACTGGAAGGAGGGTACTGTGGGTGCCAATCAACTTATATATATATATATATATATATATATATATATATATATATATATATATATATATATATATATATATATATATATATATATATATATATATATATATATATATATATATATATATATATATATATAAATATATATATATATATATATATATGTATATGTCAAATGTAAATAGTATGTATGTGTAAATGTAAATGTAAATAATATCTGTATGTATGTATATATGTAAGAACAACGAAACAAAATAAAATACGAGTCGCCGTTCCTTTTCCTCTTCCAACGCACGCCTATGTATTTACTACCCTAAACCGTGTCCTTGGATCATCCAACATTCCTATCTGTACCGTTAGGTTTAGAGGCAGACCGAATACCTTCCCCTCGACAAACAGACCAGTTCATTCCCTACGGCCTTCGCAACAACTCGTCTCTGTGACTCGCTCGCCAAAATCATTTGTTTTATTTCCGACTAATAACCCGATCACCTCAGTATTTAATGTTAAAATTAATAAACAATATTTTTCATTATACTTTGTATGACTTTTTTAAACAATGAAATTAAATTTAGAAAATGGTAGAGCACGACACATTTTTAAGGAAAAAAGTCGATCGCATTCCAAATTAAGTTGGCCACCCCTGTTCTATACTATAGAAACGAATGCTTTTTTTTTTAATCTATAGAAGTCATGTACAAAGTTTTCTTGTACTATGTTGCTTTTTCTAATAGTTAGTTTATCACTTGCAAATTACCTATTGTAGAATAGTCTTTCCTGAATCGTGCTTGATCGGTTGGCTGGTTTTCGTTTATTCTTTTTTGAATTACTTTCGTGAATATTTGATGTACTGTTGGCAGCAGGCAGTCACGTTATTAAAATATTATATCTGTATAAAAATTAAGATTTTTTACTTACATTATTCATTATTCTAAATATTATCTACGTTCAATTTTTCGTAGTTATTCATAAAAATGCCTTTTTTCTTAAATAGAATTTACTTCATTTGAAGACTTTAATAGATTACTTAAAACTTTGAATTTTTGTTATGAATTCTGAATTAATTAAATTTCCAAGTGTCTGTTGCGGTTCTTTAAAAACAATTTTCTACTTTGTACGAATATTTTTTATCTCAAAGAATATGTATTTAATTTTGCAAACATTAAGGCCTTAGGGGTAACAAAGTGTTAAAAGGGTTTATAAGGATAAATTAGTTTGCGGTTAGTTTACTAATTAAAGAGTTTTCCCTTTGTGTTAAAAGAGAATTTGTTAAAATTTGCAACAGTATCATTGCGGCTGTTGTATTAAAACTCAGATAAATTTTAATAAAGCAAGAAACTTCACTCATTTACAAATTTTCTTAATTATTAAACATCCCAAACTATTTTTGGAGCAATAAATTATTACAATTTCTTGTCTGTACGAGTACATTTGCAGTTAAAGATCTTGGGACATAATATATTTTTTCTACAACCGTATGTAAAATTTACTTTAATTAGATGTTTTCATTTCGTAAAATGACTGTTTTCTAATAAGATATCATTATTCACACTATGCTATGGTTAGCTCAATAAAATAATACATTTTTCTACTCCTATGCATGAAGTAATAGTTTCACACATTGCTCACAGTAACTAAAGTTTGACTTTTAATAGCGATGCGTAAAATGCGATGCATTTCTTCTTTTTTTTAATATAAAATCATAGAAAAAGTATAGTGTGCAAAACATGTGTGAAGCCTTTTTTTACTATCTTGTGATTTTGACCCTCGTCCACGGCTCATGTCGCAAACACCACACTCATGTAAAAAAATTCACTTATTACACAATATACTATTATCTACGTTGTAGCAAAATTGACTTTTAATTGCCTGTTTTAAATTCGTAAAACGAAAACAAGATTTCATTAGGTACGGTTTGCTCAGCACCTAATTACGCTATTTTACATGGTTGCCATGGTTTGGTAAGTAAAATAAGTATGAATATTTAGAATTTAGGGATTACGTTCTTGTCAATAATTTGGTTATTTCTGTTATTATTTTCGGTCGTAGATAAAATATTGCACGCGGGTTTTAAAACACGAGCGTAGAGACAACTCTGACTTGTTTATGATTAAAGACTAGGTTTATATCGTAAATAATAATTTACTATAGTAAATAACAATTTGTATTAATTCTAAAATCACGGTATGCTTTTATTTCGTGACTGCTGCCCCCGGAATTCTATTTCAAACAATAGAATCGCTGTCATCTGTCAAGTAAAAACTATGATTTTCCTCAATATAGAATAAAATAATCGGTGCTTCTTCTATCAGATAGTGCACAAATGATGTAAACTACATTTCTACTGCAAAATTATTTAGAATGGAATGCTAATTAGATCATTTGAAAATTATCGCCAGAATTCTATTATAGAATTCTATATGGCGCGATCCCACTACATTATAATTTCGTAATTAAATACAATCAAACTTAATTGTTTTATAACAAAATAAACACGAAAATACCTATGCATTTTACAGAAAATATATACGTTACTGTAAATGTCCGAAAATGGTAAATTATACGATTGACTTTCAAAACCTAGCATTGTCAAAAACAAGTATCGGGGCTTGGTTGTGAGGAGTGTGTATTCTACGGGTTTAGAGGTTTGTTCAAAACACGAGCGAAGCGAGCCTTGCCAGAAACATAATCAATATTCAAATAAATTAATGAAACTTATACATACATAATATCACGCTATATCTCATAAAATGGAGTAGCACGAATCCTTGAAATATTCACTGCATATTTATTCATTATATTCAGTCGGCAGTCAATCTTTGCTAAACATTCCTATACCACTTTCACTTCACTCACATTCCTACCATATAATATAAAAGAATTCTGGAAATATAGTGCTTTGTTAATGGAATAAACAATTTTATATCATCTTAATACCAAGCAAAATGTCTTATTTGTCAAAGTTAGGAAATTGTGTTTGAAGGTGAAACATTCTGTCTGAAGTTCGTCAAATAAATATTTGTTATCCTGTACATAGGGTTTCTTTAGGTGCGTATTTGAAATTCATAATATTAAAACTATTCGGTGTTTCTTAAGTATACTTTCTATTAACTTGAAATAATACTCTTTGCTTTCCATATACTACAAGTATAAATAAAAATAAAATTCATGATAATTTTATTTTTAAAAAAATTGAATTGAATATATATATATATATATATATATATATATATATATATATATATATATATATATATATATATATATATATATATATATATATATAGTTTTAATATTATGAATTTCAAATGCGCACCTAAAGAAACCCTATGTACAGGATAACAAATATTTATTTGACGAACTTCAGACAGAATGTTTCACCTTCAAACACAATTTCCTAACTTTGACAAATAAGACATTTTGCTTGGTATTAAGATGATATAAAATTGTTTATTCCATTAACAAAGCACTATATTTCCAGAATTCTTTTATATTATATGGTAGGAATGTGAGTGAAGTGAAAGTGGTATAGGAATGTTTAGCAAAGATTGACTGCCGACTGAATATAATGAATAAATATGCAGTGAATATTTCAAGGATTCGTGCTACTCCATTTTATGAGATATAGCGTGATATTATGTATGTATAAGTTTCATTAATTTATTTGAATATTGATTATGTTTCTGGCAAGGCTCGCTTCGCTCGTGTTTTGAACAAACCTCTAAACCCGTAGAATACACACTCCTCACAACCAAGCCCCGATACTTGTTTTTGACAATGCTAGGTTTTGAAAGTCAATCGTATAATTTACCATTTTCGGACATTTACAGTAACGTATATATTTTCTGTAAAATGCATAGGTATTTTCGTGTTTATTTTGTTATAAAACAATTAAGTTTGATTGTATTTAATTACGAAATTATAATGTAGTGGGATCGCGCCATATAGAATTCTATAATAGAATTCTGGCGATAATTTTCAAATGATCTAATTAGCATTCCATTCTAAATAATTTTGCAGTAGAAATGTAGTTTACATCATTTGTGCACTATCTGATAGAAGAAGCACCGATTATTTTATTCTATATTGAGGAAAATCATAGTTTTTACTTGACAGATGACAGCGATTTTATTGTTTGAAATAGAATTCCGGGGGCAGCAGTCACGAAATAAAAGCATACCGTGATTTTAGAATTAATACAAATTGTTATTTACTATAGTAAATTATTATTTACGATATAAACCTAGTCTTTAATCATAAACAAGTCAGAGTTGTCTCTACGCTCGTGTTTTAAAACCCGCGTGCAATATTTTATCTACGACCGAAAATAATAACAGAAATAACCAAATTATTGACAAGAACGTAATCCCTAAATTCTAAATATTCATACTTATTTTACTTACCAAACCATGGCAACCATGTAAAATAGCGTAATTAGGTGCTGAGCAAACCGTACCTAATGAAATCTTGTTTTCGTTTTACGAATTTAAAACAGGCAATTAAAAGTCAATTTTGCTACAACGTAGATAATAGTATATTGTGTAATAAGTGAATTTTTTTACATGAGTGTGGTGTTTGCGACATGAGCCGTGGACGAGGGTCAAAATCACATGATAGTAAAAAAGGCTTCACACATGTTTTGCACACTATACTTTTTCTATGATTTTATATTAAAAAAAAGAAGAAATGCATCGCATTTTACGCATCGCTATTAAAAGTCAAACTTTAGTTACTGTGATCAATGTGTGAAACTATTACTTCATGCATAGGAGTAGAAAAATGTATTATTTTATTGAGCTAACCATAGCATAGTGTGAATAATGATATCTTATTAGAAAACAGTCATTTTACGAAATGAAAACATCTAATTAAAGTCAATTTTACATACGGTTGTAGAAAAAATATATTATGTCCCAAGATCTTTAACTGCAAATGTACTCGTACAGACAAGAAATTGTAATAATTTATGGCTCCAAAAATAGTTTGGGATGTTTAATAATTAAGAAAATTTGTAAATGAGTGAAGTTTCTTGCTTTATTAAAATTTATCTGAGTTTTAATACAACAGCCGCAATGATACTCTTGCAAATTTTAACAAATTCTCTTTTAACACAAAGGGAAAACTCTTTAATTAGTAAACTAACCGCAAACTAATTTATCCTTATACACTTTGTTACCCCTAAGGCCTTAATGTTTGCAAAATTAAATACATATTCTTTGAGATAAAAAATATTCGTACAAAGTAGAAAATTGTTTTTAAAGAACCGCAACAGACACTTGGAAATTTAATTAATTTATATATATATATATATATATATATATATATATATATATATATATATATATATATATATATATATATATATATATTAGGGAATTATTAATCAATTCGGAAAATATTAATTTTTTGTCATAGTGGCGCCATCTGGAAATGATTAAAACTCAAATTTGACCTCATATTTAAACTCAGCGACGTGAAATACCTTTACAATTTTTTTTGTGGCGTTATTTAGTGAAAAACTAATTTATTGAAAATATTCATTCATATGTTCGATTATCAAAATAAAAATGGGCTTAGGGGGGTCATTAAACCAACGAGTAAAAATGTGGCAGTATTTTTAGCTATATCATCATATGTCATAACTTGGTGTAGACGGATAAAAATAACTAACTCTCAGTGTTGCCAGGTTAGTGAATTTTCCACTAAATCTGGTGGTTTGTGGGTAGTGTTTAGCGGTGAAATTTGGCTTTTAGTGGTTAGTGGTTTTTCTGGTGGTTTTTTATAGAAAATTATTTATTTTTCTTTTACATTTTATTTTATGGATGATCGAACATGCATTTTTTAAATCTTTCTAAATAAATTCGTACGTCGTGTTCGTCCTGGTCAATTGTCAGTGAATATAATTAAAAATAATTTCTCAACATAATCTCCTTGTAGCTCGATGCCTTCCAAATAATATGATTTTGGCTATCCTTCAAAATAGGCGTTTTTTTCAGCGATGACCTCATCGTTGGAGCCAAATCTCTTTTCGACGAGCCATTTCTTCAAGTTTGGAAATAAATACAAATCGCAGGGGGTCAAATCTGAACTTTTCACACGGTCGCGCTTGTTGTCAACAGAGATCAAATGCGGCACCCATCTGGCAGATAGCTTTCTTATATCCAAAAATTTAAGCAAAATATTTCGTACCCGTTCGGTTGAGATGCTTATAGCCTCAGCACTCTCTTGCACTTTAACTCGCCGATCGTCCAATATCATACCATGGGTTTTATCGACGATTGTAACCACAATTGGACGACCAGAACGTTCGGCGTCCTTTGTGGTCATACTACCACAACTAAAATCAGTAAACCACTTGTGAATCGTTCCAATCGATGGTGAGGAGTCCCCATAATGTTTATCAAGCGATGCTTTGGTTTGCGTAATGTTTTTTCCACGCAAGAAATCTTGTTTAATCAAGACGCGTAATTCACTTTTTTCCATGTTTTCAAAAATCTTCAAAGTTGCTTGCTTCCGATGGGTGTCAAAACAGAACCGAATGACATATCAGTCTGAAAATTTTAATGCGTTCTAGTTAAAGATGGTACATCACAAATGTCACATGAGATTTGCGATTGTGGCGCCATCTGTTTTATTTTTCAGGGACTTTTCACCCTGCCCTCGTATACGACAAAGAAAAAAATGATTTACAGTGCCGACACTTCTGCGAAATTTCCGACGAATATAAAACAGCTTTTCATAATGTAAACATCAAAGTTTTTATAAATTGTAAACCATTGAACAAATGTCATCAGTCTGTAAATTTTCATGACTGTGTAAACAATACAAACAGCCCAATTCTCAAAGGAGTTTTAGTTAGAATCTAGCTAATACTGAATTTTGGATTTATCAAATTAAGATAAACCATAATCCCAATAAAGTTTAAATAAACTTTAATACAATCTCCTTACCATTTAGTTTTCGGAAAGTGAATTGAAATTCCTTTTTTAAGTCGGACTAGCGTGAATATCTAATCCAAAATTCAGGATTACCTAAAACTTCTTTCAGAATCTGGCTGTTAGTTACAAAATTTAATATTTTTTTTTATTTTTTTTTTTTATTCATAAATTACATTGAATTTATACAAGAATTAAAACTAGTCGTGAGACTAACTATTAATTTTTTTCTATTCTAAAACTATAAAATTTATAAGCTACAGTTCATCCATTGATGATCAGTAGTACCTTTTGTTGGCTTTGAAGCACTACTCACATTACCACTTAATTATACATCAATGCACTAACTCGTAGGGTTTTTTCTCTTCAGCCTTCTAGTTAGTCCTTCGTTGTCCACTAGAATACTGGCTTCAGGGTTGGTGTGGTTGGATATCCGGATTTCATGTTTAGCTGCAAATCTTTTGATTTCGCTTTTGACGTCGTTCACACCTAAATCTCGGTGGATGTCGTTGTTGCGTATGTACCACGGAGCATTCACTATGTTGCGTAGCACTTTATTCTGAAACGTTTGTATCCTGCTTATATGACACTGGCTAGCACACCCCCAGAGTTGGATGCCGTATAGCCATACTGGCTTTAGAATCTGATTATATATTACTATTTTATTATGTACGGACAGTTGTGAATTTCGTCCTATCATCCAGTATAGCTTCCTGTATTTTAAACCTAATTCTTCTCTTTTCTTTTTTACATGCTTTTTCCAGCATAGTTTGGCATCTAGCGTCATACCTAGATATTTAGCGGTGTTCTCATATGGGATATCATTATCATTGATCTTGATTATCGGTTGTTGTCTTATTTTTTTGTTCGTAAAGTTTATGTTTATAGATTTCATCTCATTCAGTTTTATTCTTCATTGCTTTGTCCAGTTGTTGATTTCGTTGCATGCTTCTTGTATTTTTTCTGATGAATTTTCAATTTCTGTGTCAACTGCTAGTATTGCTGTGTCATCAGCAAACGTAGCAGTGGTAACGTTATCAAGTTGAGGTAGGTCGTATGTGTAAAGTAGGTATAGGATGGGTCCAAGGACACTACCTTGCGGCACCCCTGCTTCTATTTATTTTAGGTCAGAATATTCATCTTCTTGTTTTATTCTAAATAGCCTGTTAGTTAGGTATGATCTCAGGAGTTCTGCATATTGTTTAGGTAGTAATTTATTTAATTTATGTATGAGTCCTTTGTGCCACACTTTATCAAAGACCTGCGCCACGTCAAGGAATATAGCGGAACACACCTGTTTATCTTCTAAAGCTTTTTCTATAACATTCGTGATACGATGTACCTGGTCTATGGTTGAATGTTTTTGTCTGAACCCGAACTGATGATTGGGAATAATGTTTTTGTTTTCAATTATTGGTTTTATTCTTTTCAGGAGTATTTTTCCAAACAATTTGGACACTATTGGTAAGAGAGAAATGGGTCGATAAGATTTTACTTCGTTGGGAGGTTTTCCTGGTTTTTGTAGCATGATTACTTCTGCAATCTTCCAGCTATTCGATACATGTTTTAGTCTAAGTGCTGCGTTTATTAAGTATGTTAGCATTATGATACCTTTCCTGGGTAGTTGTTTTAGTATTTCGCCAGTGATTAAGTCGTAGCCCGGGGCTTTTTTGGGATTCATGTTAGTTTTTATTTCGTTCATCACTTCCTTTGGTGTTGCAGATTTTATTTGCATATTATCATGGTTTTCTGTTTCTTGCAGTGGGATATTCACTTGCTCTTCATTTGGTTTGAATATTTCTTCAAGGTGTTCTGCGAAAGTATTTGCTTTTTGTTTATTATCCCGTGCCCAATTTCCGTCCTTCATTTTGATAGGTTGTGACGAGTTCTTCACCAACTCGGCGACAAATGTTGGCGCTGGTTGCTCGGGCGCCAACGGTTCCGGATAGCAGGTATGGAGATTGAGGATTGGGTATGAAGAAAGAATAAAACATACAATAATGGTGAAACAGTGCTGTTGCGTTTTATTTGATATTAAAAACAATTCGTTGGTATACTGGAAAATGGTCCGGACGGTGATGGTGTTGCGGGTGATGATAGCTGCCACCACTAGGGTCGGTGTACCCGGGAGAATCGTTTCTACCTGGCTTCCGTGGGCGGCGCTGGGCGTCGCGGCGCTGATATGACCCGGGGAGTGGTCGCAATCGTCTGCTTGGGTGTCCGCGAGTACAACGAGCCCAAACTCGGATTTTCGACAATCGACGCCGGGCGTCGCGACGCTGATATGACCCGGGGGGTGGTCGCAATCGGCTGCTGGGGTGCCCGCGAACACGTAGAGCGCAAAACCGGAGTTTGTAAAAATAACGACGCCGAGCGTCCCGACGGCGGGGTCCACTAAGTAGCGGCTGGTTAGTAGTGTCGAATGGCGAAGAGTGGTTTTCCAACTTTTTTGGAAACCGACGCCTGGCGTCGCGACGCTGGGTGCTCGGAGATGACGGATGGTGTGCTGATGGTGGAAGTGAAAACCGTTTTTGAGATTTCCGTGGGGTACCCGAGTTACGGCTGATAATGTACGGAGTATCGCGACTGAGGGCGTACCCCAAAATGACGGTGACAGGTGCCGGATGCGGTCGACTTCGGCGACGGCGTGACGGTAGCCGCGGCGGACGTCGGGGATTTCTCGCTCTGACGTGGTTGGAGTGAGATCCGGCAATCTCGTGAAGTTACCAAAAACGGAGGGTGACACGGGACGGACGCTGGTAGCCCGGAGAGAAACACAAACGTTACGACTGGGACGCCTAGGATTTCTCGCTCTGCGTGACAGAAGTAATATTTTGTGCCTCTACACAAGTACCAGAAAACGGAGGGGGACACGGGACGGACGCTGGTAGCCCGGAGAGAAACACAAACGTTACGACTGGGACGCCTAGGATTTCTCGCTCTGCGTGACAGAAGTAATATTTTGTGCCTCTGCACAAGTACCAGAAAACGGAGGGGGACACGGGACGGACGCTGGTAGCCCGGAGAGAAACACAAACGTTACGACTGGGACGCCTAGGATTTCTCGCTCTGCGTGACAGAAGTAATATTTTGTGCCTCTGCACAAGTACCAGAAAACGGAGGGGGACACGGGACGGACGCTGGTAGCCCGGAGAGAAACACAAACGTTACGACTGGGACGCCTAGGATTTCTCGCTCTGCGTGACAGAAGTAATATTTTGTGCCTCTGCACAAGTACCAGAAAACGGAGGGGGACACGGGACGGACGCTGGTAGCCCGGAGAGAAACACAAACGTTACGACTGGGACGCCTAGGATTGCTCGCTCTGCGTAACAGAAGTAATATTTTGTGCCTCTGCACAAGTACCAGAAAAAGGGGTGACACAGGACGGACGCTGGTAGCCCGGAGAGAAACACAAACGTTACGACTGGGACGCCTAGGATTTCTCGCTCTGCGTGACAGAAGTAATATTTTGCGCCTCTGCACAAGTACCAGAAAACGGAGGGGGACACGGGACGGACGCTGGTAGCCCGACGAAAAACAAAAAAACAACCTCTAGGAAGCGCACGACACGGTACGGAAAACAAACGGAGTGCGGTTGCTTACCTAGAAGACGGAGAAGACGACTTCTTCTTTTGACGGCTGGTGAACTTTCAGGTGACTCGCTATCTTCGAGGTTTTCACACTCGAAGACGGATGAACTGACTGTCTCTCGATGGCTGAGGGCCCGGTTTATATACAGTTTTGCTAATTAATCCGGTCCTAGGATGTTGTCGGTGGCTCGCACAATGCTAAAGGATAGGGAGATTTGGTTGAAGTTGGAAACTGGATCACGGGAGTTTGGATTTGGTTCAAAAGTAGGAAATCGGGTGAGATGGATAGCATTGTGTCCGCGGCGAACACGGCGCGCGAGTCCGGTCCTGCGTTCGCGCGCTCTTCGCGATTCCGTGACTCGCGCATTAAAAACCGCGGATTCTGAGCCGAAAATCATTGTGACAATTGCGCTTCGTCACAAGGTGGTATTTGAGTTATTGGTCTTTTTATTCTTCTAGTTGCTTTCCACAACGAGTATTCTGTTTCTTTGCATTAGGTAGTGATTTATTGAGTCTTATTTAAGTTTTTCAATTTCGCGTTTTAGTTTTTGCGTTTTGTTATTTAAATCATTTTTATCTCTCGGATCTCTGGATTGCTGCCACCGCCTCCTTGCTTTTCTTTTTTCTTTAACTAGTGTTCTTATTTCCATCGGATAGTTGTTGCCAATAGTTTTATAGGTGTATTCTTTACTATTGTTCCATGCTGCTTTTTGTATGATTTTGGTGAATTTTTCTGCTTCTTCATTCAGTTGTTGTTCAGTTTTTATTTGTACGCTTAGGTTTATATTGTTTTCAATGTCTTGTCTGAAACTTTCCCAATCTGTTGTTCCATTTGTTAAGGCAGGTCTGTTCTCTTTTTTTATTATTTTTTCACTTAGTGTCAGTATTATTGCCGAATGATCTGAGCTTAGGTCAAAGTTTTCTTCAATTTTTATAAAATTTGGTGCCACTTTCTTTGATATGAAGAAGTCGAGCAGGTCAGGCACCTTGTTTCTATCTGTTGGCCAGTAAATTGGTTTGCCGGTAGAATGATAATTACATCCTACTTTTTGTATGGCTTGTCTTAGTTCTTTTCCTTTAACAGTTGATAATCTGGAGCCCCAGTCTGTATGTTTAGCATTTATGTCGCCCCCAACAATAAATCTTTCCCCTGGTTTTTGAAGTATGAGTTTATAATCTGGTTTCTTTAGATTATGTTTTGGTGGGCAATAGAGGGCACCAACTGTCAAGTTCTGTTTAGTGGCTTTTACTCCGACCATTGTCAGTTGTACTTTTTCGCTTTGATAATGCTGTTCTTCATAGTGGTTAATGGTATTTTTTATTATAATAGCACTTCCTCCTCTTGCCCTGTTTTGGGGATGGATTGTGTGATATATTTTATAACCTCTTATTTTTAAGTGTGATTCTTTTGTCAAGTGTGTTTCCGAAATTGCACATATGTCAATATTTTGTGTATCGAGAAAAACTTAAAGTTCTTCTTTTCTGTTTAGGAGGCCATTGGCGTTCCAGGTCGCAATTCGTATGTCATTTTTGTCCATTTTAGATTCTTTGGGCATCAATACCTTGTTCTAGTTTAGTCAGCCTTTGGGAGAGCTGGTTTATGATTTTTTCTTGCGCATCGAATTTTGTTATCAGAGTCTGCATCATCCTCATGAGTGAGACTTGTTCTGATTTAGGAGGATGTGCAAGGTTGTTCTCTTGTTGAGAGCTAATCTGAGTTGCATTGGCGTATGATAGGTTCTCATTTAATTTTTTGTCGGTAAACACATTTATTTTATTTTGCTGTATATTATTTTTTGTTTTAGTTATCATGTCTCTTCTTCTTTGAAGTTCTTTTGCAATAGTACATCCTCGGTAGTTGGCGGGATGATTTTCGCCGCAATTTGCGCATACTGGTTTAGTAGGTATTGTCTTGGTGCAAACCGCTGTTAGGTGATCGCCTGCACATTTTACGCATTTGGCTTCATGACCACAGTATTTTTGTGTGTGGCCATACCTTTGACATTTCTTGCACTGGGGTATTAGTTTATTGCTTCTTACCGCTTCTATTTTAATTCTCATTTGGCACAGGAATTCTATACCATAGATTTTTTTGATATCTTCATCATTCTGAAAGGTTAACATGAACATAGGAAGTGGGACTGATTTGTCTTGACCATATTCTTTGATTTTTTTTATTTTGTTAACTACATCCTGAATTTTAAACCCTTTCTCTATTAATTCTTGTTTTATTTCTTCTGGCTTGCATGTATAGTGTAAATCTCTAGCTATTACTCTTATTGGTCTATCTTGTTTGTTCTCATAGGTATGCCATTGATGTCTATTATCATTCATGATTTTAGTTAAAGTTCTATAGTCGTTAGTCGTTTCTACGTTAATTTTGATTTGATTATTATTTAGCATGAAATGCCAGGTTTTTGTTTCTTAGTTCGGTAGTTAACTTACCGTAATCCTCTATTTCACTAACGACTACTGGTGGAGATTTGGATTGTTTGGATTCTGCTTGTTTCGTATTTTGCTTACCTGTGTTATTTGTTGATTCTGATAGTTTACGCTTTTTATTTTTTTGCAGAATCCATTCTGTTTTCTTGGTTATATGTAGATGTGTTTTCTCTTCTTCCTGAATAGTTGGGTTTTTATTTTGGCTTCTTGTTGGTTGAAGTTTCATAACTAATTCTCTCAGCATTCTTATTTCACTTTGAGCTGCTAGGACAGCATTTTTTCAATCGGTTGTGTTGAAAAGTCAACGTATCAAAGAGTAGAACGCAGGGACGGACTGGCCATGTGGAAAGAAAGGAAATTTCCTGTCTGAAAAAAATTGAGTTGCAGTTCAGTTATAGCACCGTTCACTAAATGAGAAGGCAGCTTCTGTTAATTTTAACATTTTTTGTTATTAGTATATTTTCATAACGAGTGTTATTTATAGTGTATAATAATGTGAAGAAATTTATTAAAATACCGATAAAGGAGAAAGACATCACAAGGTGATGATACAATTTTTGTTTTGCCGCATATTCTTACCACTATATTTATTTTTTATGAATGAAAATATGTTTACCTGTGTTAAATTTAGAATTATTTATAATTTTTGTTTGATATTTTGTCACATCAATTAATTTTATGCAATTTGCAAGAAAATAGTGACTTATTTGAACCTTTATTGTAATAATTGCTATTTGTTTTAAACATTCATGTTAATCTTAAATTAGGTTAGATTATTATTATTAATAAAAATTTATTAAAATTATAATGGCTATCAGTTTTCGTAAATAAAATCAATATAAAACTATCGAAAGATAATTATTATGTAATTTCTCATGTAATTTCAATTTTAATGTTTTATATCGTTGAAATGAGAAAAAATATATTTTCTTAGAAATGCCATAAAATTAAAATACGAAATATAAAAAATTTGAGGGCTTTTGTGAATTACTCGTTAAAAATAGTTTTAGTAATGTGCAAGTTAATATTTTATATAAGCCAATAAAAAACTTGTAGGGAGAAAGAAAATTGCAAAAATTATATTTTTGCTTATATCTAGTCACCTATGCATTTTTGTAGAACAATAAAATACGTCTAAACTGGCCCTCCAATGGGCAACTTGATTCTCTTAGTTAACTCTCGCGCTTGTATGAATAATATTATCAAAAGTGTGCTTTTCTATTCCACCGACAAACGTTCCTAAATTACTCGTATTTATATTATTATTATTTTAATTATTCAAATAAAATACCTATGAAGAACAAATGTTGAAGCATTTATTTTAAATAATAATTTAGGAACGTTTTAACAGCGTTTAAATAGTATCATTGTTAAGTACTTCAAAAATTCTATATTTATACTTTATTAGATTTTTTATAAAATAAATAATAACACCTACGTCTTTCAAAATCCAATTTTTCTGTATAAATTCTACACTATACGGATACAATCTAGCAATAACATAATATAGAGCAGCACGCTCTATTTGCGCATATATCTCTGTCTCTTACCTCCAATGTTCTATTGTTTGCCTCCAAATCCTTATAAATTCATCATCTTTCTCAGACAGGGGCGTTGAGTATTTGGGTGCACGGAAACAGAAATTTCCACAGGAAGCAAAACTAAGGGTACACTACATTCATAAATATTTATTTTATGAAAACAAACATTCTGCCAAAGTTTTACTCTATTCTGGACCTATACGAGGTCTGTTCAAAAAATACGCGGACTATTTGAATTGCGCGACTCCAGGGGATTCTGCTTATTATCGCTAGGTTTGTACAGATCAGCTGATGATAACGCCGTTTCCCGATTGTAGATATCATCATTTGTGAAATGCGATTTTTTCGTTTATCGGATTTAAGAATAAATGACCTGAAGGAGCAAGACTTTCTGTGAAATTTTGTGTTAAACTTGGAAAACTTGCAACTGAAATATTTGCTATGCTCACCACGGTTTACGGTGATGTTGCTATGACGCATACGGCATGTTTCAAGTGACATGAACGTTTTAAGGATAGTAGATAGTTGATTGATGACGATGAGCGTCCTGGACGTCCTTCCATGTCAACTGACGATCCACTCGATCACTGTCCCCCCCCCTACTCACCTGACCATGCCCCTTGTGATTTTTTCTTGTTCCTCAAACTCAAAAAAACTTTTAAAGGACGATGATTTAAGACGATTCCCGAGATTAAGGCAATTGCGACGAAGGAGCTGAAGAACATTACAAAAGAAGCGTATGAAGACTCTTTCAACAAGTGGAAACACCGTTGAGATAAGTGTGTGTGTTGGGGAGGAGAGTATTTTGAAGGGGGCTCAGACATGTAACTTCTAAATAAAGTACATTTTGTTTTATGACGTCAGTCCGCATATTTTTTTAACAGACCTCGTAGGTATACATTCCTTAAATCGTAATTGCACATTTGTTTATTTATTTATTACTCTGCACAGAAACTTAATACCAATTACAGGACAGGGAGGCTACAGCTTATAGTGGAATCCGAATCACTTAGACACAATAGTTTTTTTCTTTTTTTATATATAAGTAGAAGTTAGTGAGATTTGAACGTACGATCTCGTGCTTGCTAATTTAAAAATGCAAATTTTACCTCGCTTGTATCCACATCTCAATCAATGCAAACTTTATTACCTATTAAGTTGTTTATTGTTAGTCTGACTTTTGACAATAGCAATAACCATTCTTATTTATGTTGAAAATAGTTTTCACATTATTCGCAATAAGATATTTAATTTAAAAATATTTATTTGTATTCCATATGTTGAAATTTGAAAGTATCTGTTTGCAGTGTCAGGTTAGGAAGGCTAAATGATCGAATGAAAATTAATACAAAATTTTTAAAAATATTAATTCTACCGTTTAGTCATACATATCGATAATAATTACAAGTTACAGTTTTCGCAAAATAGAAATTTCATACAAAAATTTGCCGCACTACATGAAAGTCCAATTAAAAACGATCACAACTCTCAACGCAGTGAAAAGGAAGAAATTTAATTGGTGGCAGTCGTATTCATAATAAGCGAATGCTATATTTTCATAAAGTAATAACTGTACAAAGTAAGTACACCAACAATTAAAAAATAAAATAGGTACTCTTTTGAATCTAAAACAATGAAATTAAATTCCGAAACCAATTTACCAAAAATATGTAGAAAACATTATGTATATGATTATGCTGACAAGTAACTTTTTTGTTTATGACATTTGTACGAAACATTCATCTTTTTAATGAAGTATTAATATTTGCTCCAGTTTCTTGGAGATGCTATATAAATTAAATAAAAATAAATATATCAACAGGCCTTTTACTACTATTGGATATAATACTCTGGCATACTAGATTTCGGTAAGTGATATATTTAAGCGCAAGAAGTGCGGTTACCAGCCTTCAAATCACGTCCCCTAAGATATAGATGGAGCCACAGGGGTAATTTTAATGTTGTGAAAATTGTTTCTCGGCTAAGTTCTCAAATCCACTGAGCTAGTTTCCCCAATATTACCATCCGTAAAATAATTGTCGACTGAAATAACGTCAAAATCAAAAAAAATTTAAAATAGTGTATGGCACGCGAATGAAAATGCTTTTAATATAAAAAGTTTACAAGTGTTTTGCTGTTAAATGGAATTACTGCAGTCAAGATAATTTCTTAAATAAATTATTGTTTTAAAGTTGTTGATTTTGTTTTTAATAGCAGTTTAAAAAGTTGCAAGATACATAATTTCAATTTCAAATTTATTTGAAACTTCTTGCATAATCTATATTCGCAAAACTGGTAAGTTTCAAATTTGCATGATTCCGTTCTATCTTTTATGAATGCGTCATTAGCTTTTCTTTATTTTATTTTAAAAACATTACCTTTCGGCTCCCCTCCATTAACATATTTGGGGATCGTGAATTGATTTATGCAATATAGGAAATACAATATTAATTTCTTATGTCGTTCCCTATTGATTTTAGAGCAAAATTCTTCAAATAAATCTTGTAGATAAATGAATTCTGCGACTAATGATTAAACACATTTTATTTTATACCCTTTTTAACAGGTAGAAATCAAAGTGCTTCATTTTGTTTAAATTTCATGCCGTAAAAAATAAAATATGATTAGCGACTTCGAAGCAATTATGTACAAGATTTATTTGAATATTTTTTCTTTAAAATCAATAGAAAATGACATATTGCTATATGAAAAAAATTACACACAAATGGTAGTAAAATAAAACCACCAGTTTTTTTTAATAAATTGACTTTCAGTTTTAATTTGACTCTTGTGTGTATCACTACCCTTACATTGTTAATTATGTACAATTTTCATTGAATTATCCACGTTATATTTTAATATGTAATTGTTACAATTTCGTAACAATTTTTTAAATTGTTAATTGTTTTAGTTTCACTTGATAATTCTAACAAACCTAATTTCCGAAATTTCGCCCTTTCATTATTAAAAAAGAATTTTCCGCAAAGTATCAAAAAAAAATTATGGTTTTTATTTTGCTATCCTTTTTTATTTTCTATTTGAATTTTAAACATTTAATTTAAGAAATATCATTTGCGTTAATAATGAAATTTTTCAATCATGGAAAAAGTGAATCATTTCAGTGCAAAAAATGCCTGTTTATCACAGCTAATGGTAACCGTGCAATAAAATAATTACTACGAAACAAACTTAACTACATAATCTAAGATAATGTACAGAATAAATGTTTAAAATGTAATTTGTAAAATTAGTATGTATAATTAGATAAAACTCGTGTTAAAAATATCTTGTATTATACTCGTAGTTGTACAATCTTCTCACTCGAGTAATAAATTGACACTTTTAACACTAGTTTCATAAATAACTGTTATTTGTTCATTTATGTTAAGGTGTTAATAAATAATCAAATATTTGCTATTGTTATTGATTAAATAAACACTATAATTTATTATTGTCATTTCGTATGGAAATGACATATCTATATTTTACCTTTAAAATTACTCTCTTTATAGGTAAATAATGATTGGCCTATTGTTAGTGTCTATAGATATTGGTTGTATAATAGAACTAAACATATAAGATGTGTAAATTATCGTGATTTATCTATTAAGTTTATGTTGTTAATTCTTGTTTCAGGTGAACTCCAACGTATTGATTCTGGCGGTGGTAATCAAAGTGTTGTAGGAGAGCGCCAGCCGTGAAGCTGAAGAGGACTTGATGCGTGAAGTTGACATTTTGAGCGCTTTCCGACACCCCAATATGCTGTATCTGATTGGTGTCGTCCCGAGAGGTAAACAATTGGCAACTAACACTACCATTTATATTATACTCTGTAGCCCGTATTTGAAACTAATTCACACAAATTCCGATATTCGGAAGCAATAAGCTTTGAATCTGGAATTTGACACATTAAAAGTTCCGTTGCTTTTAAGTGTTTCATTTCATTTAAACGTTTATATAATTCTTTAATTAATTTAATATGTACCTCTACCAACGTTTTATATTTACTATACATGTAGTGAAACTTTTTATAAAGTTTTATTTTACAATTTAAACTTTATCTTAACGCAGAAAATTCCTGAACTTTAATAGTTATTAAACATTATTTAATTTTCAATATCATGTGTTTGTTAATAAAATAAAAGTATATAAATTTCAATATTAGTAAATAAAGATTTATCAATTATTTATAACAAGTTGGCTAATTGTTTAAATACAAACGAGAATTGAAAGAAAATAAAACAATTTGTATCATTACGTTCCACCTAATCTAAATTTTTTTTAGTAATAAATTAATTTGAACAAATGGAATAATTCATTATTCGTTTCATGATTTACGAAAATAACAACAATAGTTTTGAGATTAAAGTTTACGTTGTGTATTAATAATTATGAAATTAAAAACAAATAGTTTTAATTGGTTTCTTCAGAAATTTTTGGTCTAAAATCATATTATATTCACATATTTCCATACGTTCCACTAAATATTGTTTGTTCTATTTTATCTTTTCTAAATTTTATTTTCTTTAAATTTAAAATAATATTTAAATAATTTAAACAAATGATATAAATACCTCAAAGAAATCCTATGTAAACATTTTTATTTAAATTTGAAATGAAATTAAAAAATCTAAATGCTTTAATTTATTTGTAAGGATGTGTCTATTTAAAAATACATCATTCAAAACTGCGACATTTGTCTTTAATTTAGCATAAAATATATATTCTTCATTCGAAATATCTCTTTGACAAGAACATTTATTTTAGAAACAAACAAATATAAGCTACAGCAGTACCAAGATTAGAAGATAAATACAACCGTTTTATCTCAACAAAATCTCGCTAGGTCACCCCTACATTCTTTGCAATACAAACTACAGAGTCAATACAATAATACAATATTTAGAAAAAAATACGCTATTATCAACAAAATTAACATTATTTTTTCCAAATATTTTTATAATTATATATAAATATTCAATTTTTAGGTGAATTTCATAACATCGATTTATAAATTAAACGTTAAGGAAAGAATATAAAAATATTTATTGATAAAAAAGCAAAACAAAAATATAATTTATTACATGTACATATTTAGTTCAGAGAAAGTAATATTTATTATGGCCCGCATCACATACGTCTAACCATTGGCCCTTTGCTACATTTAAAATTACGACCCCCTAGTTTACGTCGTACACACCAAATCGGTGATTACCAAATGAGCGGTAAACGGGCCGTCGACGAAACGGGCTGTGCCGTGCCATTCCGGACAAGCGGCAATATCAACTGTTTTCAACTGACAGTTGGGAAAAAAATTTTAGTGTTTGCTGGATTTAACCATATATGGCGCCACATCTGAAAATTATTAATAAAACTTAATCACTGGATGACGCTTGGGGATGGTAAAATTTTGTTAAGGTCTCATTTACGAAGTTATCAATTGTTTTATGGTTGGTAGAAATAGTAAACATAAACATTTTGAAGAAAATAAGTATGTATATGCAGAAAACAGTTAATATATATATACATATTTGTAAAATATGCAAGATAAGCAAAATAAACATGGGACAATCGATTCATCTTTATATGAAACGTAAAGACACAAACAAAAATGTTCAAATTAGCCATATATACCAATATGTAATTTGCATATTATCCTAACTCAACTCGCATGTCAAAAAAGAAGAGGCAACTCTTCATTATCTGCTGTTTTATGTTTTCTTTTGTTCTGTTTAAAATTCTCTACAATGTCATTTTTCATTAGTTACTTTTGGTTCCGTTCATTGTAATTTGAATCGAAAGTTTTAAGATGCTTCCATTAAATGACAATTGTTAATTGTGTATGCTAATTAGATTGATGTGAACTCAGCTTTACTATTAACTTAATATTTATTTATTTCCAGCAGTGTCGCAAATAACATAAATTTAACAATAACAGAGAAAACTCGAATGCAATATGCACGTTTGCTTTTATAGTGTTGCAACTTGTTACATTTGTTGAGTTTGTCTTAAAGTAAACTTAATACTTGTCGCTAAAAGTTCTTTTAGGCTTTAATTTAAACTCTCATCAATAGTTTGAACTTACCCAGCTGTTTGTCTAATGACAAAGAGTTTATTTACATGACCTAAATCCTCTACATACTCGTATATATAAAACACATCACATATTCCTCTTTCCAACAATTTTCATTCCGTAAACTATGAAATTTGTTTGATTTTACTTATAGAAATACAAAGTGGATTCTGTTTGAGGCTTTAAGGGTGTTCGAATCGGAGTGCCGCCGCGTGTCTTCGGACGAATATGCAACTATTACCTCTTATAATTATTTTTATCTAATAGATGTCGTTGAGGTGCTACCAATTTGAAATATTGGTTTGTGTTTTGGATAAAGTTACTTTGTAACACTTTGTCGGAGCGCAACGAGTATCACGAATTCTGTTTCTTGAAATACAGTTTCGTCAATATATGCAGAATTGCGAATCGCAGCTATTTAGTGTTTGTCTCGGTACAGATGAACAAATAAAAATTAAAAATAATTTCACAATAATTAGCGAATAACCTAATTTTTTTTTGTTATTCGAAGTATCTGTGGTGTCATTAATCAAAAGAATGAATATTTAGGATGTGATCATGGGAAATAAACAAAAAGGTCGTTCAAGTAAAATACATAAACGAAATAAAAAGGCTATGAGCCAACAGTCACGATTTAAAATTACAAAAAAAATTACTACAGTGTGCATGTAAGATTCTAGTTTTTATAATTAACTTTTAGTAATTATAATTTCATATATTATTTGTAATGTTAGCGATGAAAATAATTTGAATGCAACTGTGTGTTCATCACCACCACTACTCCTAAATAATGAAATGACGGAAACTACAAACTTGGATAAAAATAATGATACAGTCAATATCATTTATTTCGAAGGAGGAATGTGAGAGGTATGCAAGGATGTTTTGCGGTATTATTATATAAGAATAGTGGTGGATTTACACATTTACACAAATACAATTCTGAATTTATAAAATTTTAATTTGTGTTCCATTCGAATTAGTCCGTCGCTAATCGTGTATTTCCGCTAGTGTTTAGGTTGCGCGATGCACGTGCTGCATTCAAATATTAATTATTTATTTATTTCGCGACTGTGATATGAACTGAGTTAGTGTAAAAATTAACGTAATTCTATATTATTTCTGTGCAATTTATAAATGTACTTGTCAAACTTCTGTTCCAATCATTCTTATTTTTAGTCTATACAATCTATAAACCAGGCATTGTATTTAGTTATACCAATTAAATATATATATATATATATATATATATATATATATATAACTTATACAAATTTATTTATTTTATTAGGTCTTACTCATACAAATGCTTTGGTTGAGGTAAAGTGCTTATATAATTTGGCAAAAATAGGAATGGACGTATATGAAACCAGAAATGATTTAAAAATGAAAAATAAAATTTGCCTCGAAACAAATTCAAATGGTATTCTGCAGTTAAAGAAAAATCATAATTATTATTATCAGGTATTTTTTTCTTTACAATGACATCTGACACTAGTGGCGCACACAGGGAGAGTGTAATGGGAGTCCGAACATCCCCCTTTCAAAATTTTATTAACATTTGATGAAAATCGAAACGATTTAAATCACAGTAGATTAATTGTAATAATATTTAATCAGTTGCCGGGATAATCTTTTGGAATAGCAGGTTACGAATAGTAGCGGTAGTTATGTAGTATAGGCAAAGTTGGTGGTCCGTATAGTACAACATTATGTAACAAACTAAATTTTTGTTAAATTCTAATCGAGTCACTAGGTACTTAAATTATTTCAACAAGAATATGTTGAATAATATACGAATTATAAAATATGATTCTCTAATGTTTACCATTCCGAAATATGAAAAATGATTATCTATAAATTTTTTGACACCTCCCCCAATCAAATCATATGTGCGCTACTGACACTATGCTCTGTAGTATCTTCAGTAAATATATTCATATGTTTCTTTTATTACACAGATTCAGGGTCAACTAAACATATGTGAGATGGAAAAATGTTATTTTTTAATTTTCACAAACACCGAAACACCTTTATACTCGTATATTGAAGAAATTGAGAGAGACAGAAATCTTTGGGAAAATGTAATGTTACCTAAACTAATCCGATTTTATATGGATTGTGTACTTCCTGAAATCGTTCGTGGCAACAGATTAAAAAGGTTGAAGTGTATTGATTCTGATTACATAATAACTGCTAGAAATGCACGACAACTTAAAAAATAATAAACAGCTAATTTGATATCAGTTTGAAGATATAAATTTGTTTTATTTTCTTCGACATGTATTTTCTGTAAACGGAGATTTAAAAATTAATAGGTATATTACAAAATACATCCAGTTCCAGAATACACCCATATGCTTCGACCATCTAAAATAGACGAGTAATTCCATTTTCCTTCCCCCACTTTAGTAAAATTTGTGCAAAATAACAAACTAAATCTGTAGGTTCAATGTTTACGACTGAAATAATAATTTTCATTCAATAATTGAAAATGACGAATATAGAATACAATATATCGCTTTAGTCAAGGTTTTTGTTGTCGGGACTGCATCTTTTCTTTAAAAATTTTCTATTCAGTTTCAAAATGATCAAAACAGTAATATATCTGTTTAATTTTTTGTTCATATTTAACTTATTTAACTGCTGTAGCCAGAATTCTCTTCTAAGTGCATCTATTTGTAACATATAATAGTATATTATACAACGACGCTATAATGGATACTATTATTTCCAACGATGAAGCTTACAACACGAACGGGGGTTGTAATTAACGAAATAATAGCCATAATACCGAGTTGTATACTGTACTTTATCGACGACTAATACACATGTAACGTTGGCAACACTGAACTAACTAAGTGTTGGCAACGACTGACGAAAAACAGTTGATTATTATTGATAGATAAATCATTGTTGTTGAATGTAATAATTTATGTGTTATCGATTTACTTATTGTTTAATAAAGTTTAACTTAATATATTATACAGTGTATAATTATTACGTAGTTAAATTACATGGTACCGAAATCATAAGGACAAAATGCCGAAAGCGGAAAATGGTGTAGCAGGTTTAAAACCTCCAAAATCGTTGCAAATAAGCAATGATAAAAATATGGCGGAAGAATGGAAAAAATGGCTACAACAATACCAGTGGTATGAAATAGCAACAAGTTTAAAAAACAAGGATACTTCAATACAAGTAGCTACATTTATGACGATAATAGGGCAGGACGCAGTAACAATTTATAATACGTTCAATATAAAAGAAACAGAACAAAATCAGTTAGATAAGATAATAAAGAAGTTCACTGATTATTTCATTCCCAGAATCAATGTAACTTACGAAAGATACATTTTCAACAAGATTGAACAGAAAGAAACAGAAACGTTTGACGATTTTCTAACTAGAGTAAAAAGTAAATGTAAAAACTGTGCTTACGGAAAATTGGAAGAAAGCATAATTTGTGACCGTATAGTAGTAGGAATTAACAATGATACGGTTAGAGAAAAATTATTAGCTGATGAAAAATTAACCTTAGAGACTGCCACAAATATTTGCAGAGCCAGCGAACTGGCAAGAAAACAGATAAAGGTTATAAAAGAAGAAAAAGAAGGATCTGAAACTCAGATAAATACTGTACAAAAATTTTGTAAGAGAAACAATAATAATGATAATAAAATGAAACAAAAATACAGTTGTACAAGATGTAATACTAGGCATGAGAGAAGAAATTGCCCTGCATTCAACAAAAAATGTAATAAATGCAAGAAATTAGGTCATTTTGCGAAATGTTGCAAATCAAGAGCAATAAATACTTGTGAAGAACAAGAGGACGTTGTAAGTAATAACGATGAATTAATTGACACATTGTATGTTGCAGAAATCAAAAAAGAGATAATCAATAGTAAGGATTGGTATGAAACTTTGAATTTACAAGGCAAAGTAAAAGTTAAGTTCAAACTCGACTCTGGAGCACAATGCAATGTGATAACAGAAGAGATAGCTAAAAAAGCAAAATTAAAAATTGATAAATGCAAGACGAAAAAACTAATTTCATTCACGAAGCACGAAATGGAAGTAAAAGGCGAAAGTGTCACAAACGTACAAGTGAAAGGAAAACAATATAAAATAAGATTAATTATAGTAAAAGAAAAAATTCAACCTATACTTGGAAAGAATACGAGTGTTGATTTAGGATTTATTAAAAGAATTGAAACATTAGATAAAGAAATATTCAAAGGAATAGGATGTGTAAAAGGTTTCAAGTATGACATTGACCTAAAAGAAAATCCTAGTTTAATAATAGAACCACCCAGAAGAATACCCTACGCAATAAAGAATGAAGTTAAAAAAGAATTGGATAGAATGACAAAGCTTGACATCATTGAACCAATAACGGAACCAACGCCTGCGGTTTCACCTATGGTAGTAGTCAAACAGAAGGATAAAATTAGAATTTGTTTAGATCCGTCTAACATAAATAAATTTGTAAAAAGAAGACACTATCCACTCAAGACTTTAGAAGAAATTGTGGTTAATATTAACAAAGCAAAATGGTTTACGTTGCTTGACTGTAAAAAAGGTTTTTGGCAGATTCAAGTTACAGACCATACGTCAAAGTATTTGACATTTGCAACACCATGGGGTAGATATAGATGTAAAAGACTTCCCTTCGGGTTGGCATCAGCACCTGAAGTATTTCAACAAATCATGAACTCAATATTAGAAGATTTACCTGGTGTGGAGTGTTCAATGGACGACATACTAATACATGCAGAAACAAAAGAAGAGTTAGAGAAAAGAACAAAGATGGTATTAGAAAAAATAAAAACGGCAGGTTTAAAATTGAATGAAGATAAATGCAAATTTTCGAAAAATAGGATAAAATTCTTAGGACATGTGCTAACAAGTAATGGAATAGAGCCTGATCCTGAAAAAATTAAAAGCATAACACAGTTGAAGACGCCAACAAATATCAAGCAATTACAACGCTTGTTAGGTATGATAACATATTTGTCCAAGTTTATTATTAATTTTTCAGACCTAACAGCCCCATTGAGAGAACTATTGTCTAAAAATATTGAATGGCATTGGGAACAGCCACAACAGGATGCACTAGATAAATTACTGAATCAGATAAAAAGATTACCATCACTTGGATATTACAACCCACAAGAAAAGGTAGTATTGTCAGTAGATGCAAGTAGCAAAGCTGTTGGAGCAGTTCTGTTGCAAGGAAACAGACCGATAGCATTCGGTGCAAAGGCTTTTACTCCAACGCAACAAAATTATAGCCAGATAGAGAAAGAAATGTTAGCAATATTGATTGGATGTAGAAAATTCCACGAATACGTATGGGGAAATAAGGAATTAGAAATAGAGACAGATCATAAGCCATTAGAAATAATTTTCAAGAAAAATTTACACGAGATACCAGCAAGGTTACAAAGAATGCGATTAGAAATTCTTCCATATAACCCTAAAGTAAAGTATACAAAAGGTAGTGAATTATTTGTAGCAGATACACTTAGCAGAGACTGTGAACTTGAGGAAGAAGTAGATGAAGAAACGAAGTTAGAAATTCATGTTACAATTCCATTTTCAAAAGAAAAAACAAAGCAACTGAAAGAAGAAATTGATAAAAACCAAGAGTTAAAGCTATTGAAAGAAATGATTCATAAAGGCTGGCCAAATAAACAGCAAGAAGTCATACCAATTTTACAAAAATATTGGTCATACAGGGAACAACTTTCTTGTTATGAAAATATTATTTTTAAAAATAATAGACCATTAATACCAAAGAAGATGACTCAAGAAATAATCAAAAATTGTCACTTAAGTCATAAAGGAGAAATAGATACATTAAGTTTAGCTAAAGATTTTGTATACTGGCCAGAGATGCGACAAGACATAATAGCCTACGTACAAAATTGTAAAATATGCCAGAAAATTCATAAAGATAAACCAATGGAAGTTATTCTGAAGCAAGAACCGCCTGAAAGACCATGGTCAATAGTAGCATCAGACTTATTTCAATTCAAGGATCAACAGTATTTATTGATAGCGGACGCATATTCCGGATACTTTGATTTTATACAATTAAAAACAATAACAAGTTCAGAAGTAGTTAAAAATTTCAAATATTGGTTTGCACAACATGGTATACCAGATATTTTATTAACTGACAACGGACGTCAGTATACAAGTTATGAATTCCAAGAATTTTCAAACAAATGGAAATTTAAACACAGATTTTCAAGTCCTGAATTTCCCAGATCCAACGGACTTGCAGAAAGATATGTTCAAGAAGCCAAGACATTAATTAAGAAGTGCAATGAAGATCAGTCAGATATAAATTTAGCACTACTTCATCACAGAAACACACCGAGAGGTTCCTTAGGATCTCCAGTACAGCGTTTAATGGGTAGACGAACACAAAACTTAGTAACAATCAACAAAAAGTTACTCAAACCTGAAATAATAAAAAACGTCACAAATAAACTAGATAAATTTAAAAAACAACAAAAATTTCAAGCAGACAAAAATAAGTCACAAGAACAACAATTTGTCTCTGATGAAAAAGTATTATTTAGAAACAACAAGAATGAATGGTTACCAGCGAAAATAGTAAACCCAACATCAGAACCGAGATCTTACATGTTGCAAACAGATCAAGGAAATATTTACAGAAGGAATTCGTGGTTTATAAGACGTTTAAACGAAAATAATAACACAACAGAAGAAAAGAAAAATATAGAATTAGAAGAGCAGCAAACACAAGAAAAGAAAAATATAGAATTAGAAGAACAACAATTAAAAGAAATGAAAAATATAGAAATAAAAGAAAAACTTAGAGAAGCATATGAAAATCAAACAGACCATTCTCCATACAAAAATGAAAACTTACAAAGTCACATTGAAAAAAATAAGGAAGAGAAAACTTCAAGGTATGGAAGAAAGATAGTTAAACCAGCAAAATTAGATTTATGAAATAGTTACATATTGTTTATTGTAAAAGATTAAAATTTAATTATTGTGAAAAAAAAGGATGTAACGTTGGCAACACTGAACTAACTAAGTGTTGGCAACGACTGACGAAAAACAGTTGATTATTATTGATAGATAAATCATTGTTGTTGAATGTAATAATTTATGTGTTATCGATTTACTTATTGTTTAATAAAGTTTAACTTAATATATTATACAGTGTATAATTATTACGTAGTTAAATTACAACATATATATTACAAATAAGATTTTTTATAATTTCGTTTCATATGAATCCCAAATTAAATTACGTTATCAATTTTATGATTTAACTGTAGTAATAGAGAAATGTCATTTTGAAACGTCAAAATTTTTGCGTATTTATTTTTGTTTATTTGGCTTTTCATAGTTACCTATCAGTCTTTATGCTTTTTTATTTGCACAGATAAATTGATTCTGGCATAATAATTTAAAATTACCCCCGTGGCTCCTCCCCCACTAACATCTTTGGGAGCCGTGACTTTACAAACACACAAAAACACATATTTACTCCATGGAAATCAAATTTACAAAATGTTTCGAGGTTCTGTCCATATATTTACTATCTTGATAGTAAATGTATTGTTCTGTCACTGCTAATAATGGATTCTGCAATACTGTATACTTTGCGCTAGCTCACTCCTTCGTAAGTTCACAAATTTCTACACTCCCGTAATCTACATTCAACTGCATTATCGACATGGTTTTAAATTCGGGAGTGCTGACATCTGTTAAAAATAGCGTACACTTTTTTCATGGCATCAAGCAACCTAAAATCTACTCAGCATATATAATTTCGTTCTATTTGTTATGACTTTATACTGAGATATACTTGTTGAAATCATGAAATTTATGTATTATAATATGGTATCTATGCCCTCAGTATAATATAATTGTAATTTAACATAGTATTTAAAATTTAGAAAAAATATATAATTAACTAAGAAAATTTGTTAATAACAAACATACAAGCGACATGTAACAAAAAATAATCTCTTCATTACAGTTTATTTCACAATCATATGTTTTCTTGTAATTGAATACAAGTTGAACAAAAATTCACGATTCTTACTATGCAACCATCTATACTTAAACGCAGCCTTAAAGAGTCTATATTTTAATTATGTATCTGATGTATACTAGAAGCAAGCGACATGTTCGAGCGCCTATTGTCAGTTTTTGTCATATATTTACTAAAAAAATATTTTCACAATCAGTCTTTTTAAAAGTGAAAAATGTGAAGAACTTCTATAATACCCGTATTCAATGAATTGAATTCCAATTCACTGTTTTACATCGAAATAAATACAAAAATCCAATAACGTGAAATATCGGGCTGGTTCACATTTTTGCCGAGGAGACATGGTACTTGATTCTGATTTATAAAAGATTAATTTAATTTTATGCATCTTTTTAAGAGACGCATACAAAAATAGTTCAAAACAAATCTCATCGTGGTCCGCTATAAACTATGAATTCCCTATATTAATGGGCTCCTGCAATTTTAATTAACTCGTCGACTCTCAAAGATACCAGCTTAAGTGATTGGTACGGAGTCTGTATCAACGAAATAAAGAAAATATATATATATATATATATATATATATATATATATATATATATATATATATATATATATATATAGAAATCCTGGTTTAGATGGATATTTATACGAGTATGTATGTCGTTCATTCGGTCGTCGATCGCTCGCTTTTTTGTCACTCAACTCTCGAAGCTGATTTATATTGAGCAAGTCAAGAATTTTATATAAACACGGAATAGCTAATTCAGGGTCAGTTTTAGATCATGATTAATATTAATCGGTGTCTAAAAACTAGCCCTTAGAGGAAAGGCGAAGCATCCATTGTTCTGTTGTATTATTTGACATTTTTCTCGTGTTTGTATTGAATAAATAGAACCAAGTATGAAATTATATGATTAAATATACAATACAAACATTTAAAAATTGCCGTTTTTTTGTTGTTTATAGGTACACTTTGGTGATAAAATATTTGCAATTATTTGAACGCAATAGAATTGATTAAAACTAATAAATAAAATTATGACCCAATGTTTCAGAAAATTTTGGTTAGACAACTTTATATTTCAGAATTTAGATTATACAAATATATTAATTAAAGAGGGGTCATATAAACTATTTTTAATATTTGCTTTTACTGGGCTATAATTTAAAATTAGATTAATATTTTCTAAAGTTTTATTTTTATTACATTGTTATTGGCTTCTAGTGTCTCAGCCTTTATTGATATCTCGGTTTATATATTTACAAATACCTCGACAAATACAAATACAACACAAAGATCCATACTCTGGGCGGGATTCGAACCCGCGACCTGGGGCTTTCAATGCCAAGCGACTGCTATGCTAACCGATATTTTTTTTTTATATTTACGAATAACTATAAAGTCAAACCTATAGAGTCAATAATAATATCTATTTTTTTTGTCGATTTGTTTTGTATTATTATTCTTTCAAATATAATACGTAACGTATTTTTCTTTATTAAAATATGTCTTTAATATTTTCAGTAAATTGAAATATGTTTTTAAAACAGAAATGCTTATCCATCAACCTGCTTGCCTCACAGATATCAATGCACGCTACAAGAAAATTAGCTATCAAGTGTTTATATAAAATCCTTGGAGCAAAAGCACCTGCAACTGCAACTGACAAGTTCAGTTTGTAAGTGATTGCAGAAGCAAGTTTTTTTGTTTTGTAACATACAAATGCATTATGATTCATATTTTCTTTATTATCAACTTCATTAATAAAGAACTTAATATATTTTTATGATTACTGTTTGATGCAAAAATTATTCTACATATGTAGGTGTCATTTCAAATAACAAGTTTAACATTTATTTATAATAATGTGAAAAAAAAGGTTAGTATGGCAATTAGAATTCGATATTCTATACAATATAAGCTACAGTTTGCATAAAGGTATTAATTGAAAACATCATAATAATTCCACATAATCGGCGTAACTCAAAATCTAAAATATAAATTAATCATTATTTTTGTCAACATCATTAAATTATTTACCTCCATACTTCAAATTCATCTAAATGATTTTTAATAATTGTACCAATATAACATTGAACACTACATAAGAAATTCAATAAATTTTTGTCTGTTAATAATATTTTATTAAAATAAAATAACAAAATAAACTCTTCAAAGAATTCGTTTTTGACAGAACTATGAGTTGAATTCATATCTTACATTTCTATCAAAAACGCATTGTTTCACTATGGTACCGTGAGATATAAAAATATGTTTACAATGTACGATGTATCTGTAGCAAAAACAAACAATGAGCAGATATTTTAGTTGTCGTAGAAAAAATATTTAACGTTTAGTCTAAATAACAATTCACAGTCTAGTTCCTCTAATAATTTAGATTCAATAATTGTTTTGTATTATTATTATTTTAATTTATTTACAACTAGCCTGAATTTAGGCCAACCAGCAAATTTGATATATTTAGATAGCATGCGTGAAGGAATCACCCATCGGTGTGTCTTCTTAACATAACATTTGTCATATTATAATTACATTATATTTAATTAAAACTTAAGCCTAGTGGTTTTATTCTATTTAGTCTTCTGACTTCGTTCTCGTTGTTTAGAAGGTTTATTGCTAACTCGTTAGCACAGGGGATCGTAAAAAGGGGACACTGACACTGCACCGAAGTTACACTTGCTGTCGCACTTTCACTTCACGGACACCACAGGGTTAACAATGTACATTCACTTAGGGCGGGGTGCGGGGGAGGTTCTTCGGCAAGAAGCGGACGCTGGCAGGCAGCCTTGAAGCGATGACGCTTCCATCTACATCGTTGGCTGGTCGGCCTGTCGGTCCAGGGTTGTCGATGTCCTTTCTTGGAACTCGAAAACTGTCGTCGGTCTTTCCGTTGCAATGGCACTTTGCTATACCTCCAGATGTTTTCAACCATTCTAGGTACACGCCGAGACTGACCCTTTTTGCCTTCTATTGTGGTGCGTTTCACAGAAGGTTCAACGGCATGTACCTCTCTAAAAACATCTGGACATAGCTTCGCCTTTGTATCAGAAAGCGTACTTTTTCTATCCTCTTCCTTAACCGGTTCTTCTTGTTCTTCAGCAACCTCTTCGGAGTTCATGTGTACCCTGGTGCATTCTTCGCTGTCGACGACTACGTCTCCCACTTCTACGTTTACAACCGAATCAGCTATTACCTTTTCTGTAGGACGCGGGATGTCTACAACCACCCGTTTCTCGGCCCGCAGCAACAATTCAATTTCAGCTACGTTAATTGTTGCTACGGGTAGCACTTGAATCCCAGTTTGGACAACGGATCCGTAGCTCGGTTTCACGTACAGCGGGCTACGACCCGTATGCTGCCCATACACAAACGGCTGGTTCAACGGTGCTTGCTGATCTTGCGGCGGCGGCTGGACATACGACGCCATCCACGTCTCTGGTAACGCTGTCTTCAGTAGGACGTCGGGACGAAATCGACATGGTGCATCTCCCAGTGGATACTGCTTGAGCTGTGACGCTCCTGGGATTGAGTTGTCGCACTCGTAACCGTACTGCGGGTACATGGTTACCAGCGGGTGCGGCGGGACTCCAAGGTACTGACTCCATGGGCAAAACGATGGTACTTGCGTACACGAATACATTTCGTTGCACTCTTTAAATTCCCGGTTAAGTTAGCGAACGAATTGAATTTACTTTCATACGGCAGACATTATTCGAATTACAAATAAATTCGACGTAAAACAAAAATTCAAAATAATATGCCGCGGAAGTAAAATGTTCAAATAACATAACTTACACACTCACGATGCACAATAAACGTAAATTCGCTGATAGCCAGTTAACAAGTGATTCACTCATTCAAAAATTAAACGCGTATGGTGATCACTTGCAGCGGTTACGTATTTACCGCGATTCTGCGTAAATTACACAGAACTTTTTCTGGCTATCCTACCGGACTGCGCCACTTGTAACACGACGCGGGGTCTGTTCATCGCGAGTGCGTATCGTTTCTCTGGATGGCGAGTATTCAAACGTAATTAAACCGGAAGCGCGATTATTAAGACGATTGTTTGACTATTCTTATTAATAATACGCACAATATAACAAAACACAGATAACTTTATTAGCAACAAACTTAATAGAGTAATTAGTAATAAAACAGAATATAAGCTACGATAAAATACTAAGAATCCGCGCGAAAAGCGGGAGCGGATGCGTCCTGGTCACATCTTGAGGACGCGAACGTGACATCACTGCCGATGCCGCTTAAAAACAGACGCTATGTTTTTGAGCGGGGTGAAGGGTGGTATTTTCGGGGGTGCAACGATGGCTGACGACTGCAGATAACCGCACATATTCGTTGTCACGATATGATTTCTCCTCAGAATCTTATCGCACAAAACCGGGAAGCAAACCAACAGGATATCTACAGTCGACTCAAAACCACTTTGTTACAATATTGTGGAAATGAGGGGACGTTTTTATTATAATTACACATTTCAAATACGTGTATTTAAAAAGTAAATTTTTTACGGTCCACAATGAATTTGGTTTCGAAACAAGACGTCAAATTGACAAGTTTTATAATTTATACAGGTGAACTCAACCAAATTTGATCTCGATAATAATATACAGTAAAACCAAGCAAATTTTCTCTACGGCAAAGTTCAATTTAGAAAAACCAGATAACTCGAATTAGAATCATTTGGGCACTCCTAAATTTTCTATCGATAATTATTTAATTGAAAGTACTTCAAAACCAGTCGTATTTGGTATATTATGAAAGTTCTTTTAAAGGGTACGTGTGCAAAACTAAAATATTTTCGATCGGCAATAGTTTTAGTGAAAGTACTTCAAAACATATTGTGTTTGGTATGAAATGAAAGGTCTCTTAACGGGCTTGCATGAAAAATTGAAATATTTTCGTTTGTCAATTGTTTTAGTGAAAGTGCATCAAAACCTATCGTGTTTGCTATCAAATGAAAGGCCTTTTGAAGGGCTCGCGTACAAAACTTAATACATTACAATCGTCAATTGTTTTACTAAAAGTGTTCAAATCCCATCATGTTTGGTTTCAAATGAAAGGTATTTTATAAGGCACGCGTGTTAAATGAATTATTATTTTTTGATCGTCTATTGTTTTATTAATGGTGTTCAAAAGCTATCATATTTGATATTAAATGACATGCCTTTTGAAGGGTTTCAGTGAAAGTACTTTAAAACAAATCATATTTGATATAAAATGAAAGGTCCTTTGAAGAGCAAGCGTACAAAATTAAATACTTTTAGATCGGCAATTGTTTTAGTGAAAGTGTTTCAAAACCTATTGTGTTTGGTATCAAATGAAAGATCTTTTGAAGGACTCACTCACAAAATGTAATACTTTTTGATAGTCAATTGTTTTAGTGAAAGTGTTTCAAAACCTATCGTGTTTGTTTTCAAATTAAAGGTCTTTTAAAGAGCACGCATGTTAAATTATTATTTTTTTTTATCGTCGATTGTTTTAGTAAAGGTGCTTCAAAACGTATCATATTTGGTATTAATTACAGGCCTTTGAAGGGCTCGAATATAAAATTGGTAATTTTTTCGACCGAGAATTGTTTCACTGAAAGTACTTTAAAACCAATCATGTTTGATATAAAATGAAAGGACTTTTGAAGAGCTCGCGTACAAAATTAAATACTTTCGGTTCTTCAATTGTTTTCGTGAAAGTGTTTTAAGACTTATTCTGTTTGGTATCAAATGAAATGTCTTTTAAAGAGCACGCGAATTAAATTGATTTTTTTTAGCGGCAATTGTTTTATTGATTCTGATTTAAAACGTACAGAATTGAAATGTTTTAGATTGGAATTAATTCAGTTTATATTTTGTCAATTGTCATACAGAAGTGAACCCTACTTCAGTGGAGCCTAGCGTGAGGCCTGGCAAAGCCAGGCCGACCGCTAGTCTAAACTAATTTTAAAATTAATTTTACAAATTTGAACTTTATTACAGAAACCAAAGGTTCATATGTACCACAATTACATTTACTTTAGCTGCTATTTTCAAGTATTAATAGCTAATTAACAGTGTAATTTTATTCTACTTTTAAATTTAATTTAAAAATATTATTGTATGTGTAACTGTAAATGCCCGGATGTGGATAAATCTTAGAATTGACATGCACAACCTAGAATTTACCAATTTTATGTTTAAAATATACGAACAATTGTATAATTAATATAATTTCGTATTTTTTTTTTTAAATTTAATACATTTATTTGAATTTCAATCATTTTCTTGGCAAGGCTCACTTCGTTTGCATGTTAAACAAATAAACCCTAAGCCCGCAGAATGCTCGCTCCCCACAAGCAAGGCGCAATATTTGTTTTTAACAAAGTTTACAAATACGCTATCTAAAACCTATACTGAACGATTTATACTGAACGATCGTTGTAGTGGAAGAAAATTTAGTCTGAGTGACTTTTCGACGGCGTGGATATTAGTTCTAAGATAGACCGTTATGGGTTGGTAATAGATCTAAATTATATTAATTATACAATTGTTCGTAGGTTTAACATACAAAATTGATAAATTCTAAGTTTTGCACGTCAATCCTTGGATTTACCCATTTTCGGGTATTTACATTTACATAGGTATATACAACTCATCATCATTGTCTTGGTTTTTAAATTTACATTATTTTTATCAGTGTTTATCTAAAACAATTCTAATGTGAGTCTTTATAAATTTTGTTCTGTTCATAAAATGTATGTTCCATTAAAAACGTAACCTAGACAACAGAATAAATAGAACTCACACGTCAAGTGCGAAATTTATTTGGGTTTTTGACTGGGATTTTGGAGTTGGATTTAAATATACTGTTTGTCACTGGACTTCTCGAGTATCGTTTTATTAAGATAAGTGTTATCTTTCATTTTTATAGTAGTTTAGTTTTATATATATATATTTTCTTTCATATCGTTATTTGTTTATATTGGTTACGTGTATAGAAACGCTGAGTTATGTTTTGTTTTTAGGTGTGATTGACGTTTGACAGTTGTGTAAATGTAACTGTTTTCTTTTTCTATTTATAGTTAAGAACAAGCCTGGTAAACTACCTTAACTTCTACTCTTCTACCGAGAGAACCCTTCTTTTATTTCTTTTGGATAAATGAAAAATAAATGGGTGAAATTTGATTAATGTAAGTTTGGTACGTGGAATGTTAGGGGTATAACTGGTAAAGAAAATGAATTGTTGAATGTAATGCGTGTGTATAATGTAGATGTTTTGTGTGTCAGTGAGACTAAAAGGAAAGGATGTAGTGAGGAAGAAGTAGATGGATTATTTTGCTTGTGGTCGGGTGTTGCTGAGAATGAACACGCGAAGCATGGTGTTGGTGTGCTTGTTAGTGAACGAATGAAACCGTTTGTGAGAGAATATGGTTGTACTTCATCTAGAATTCTTTGGCTGAGATTAAAGGTAGGCTTTCATAGAATCTTCGTTGTGTCAGTTTATGGTCCAACCGAATCCGAAAATGATCTTGAAAAAGATAGATTTTGGAATTTGTTAGATAGTGTTATTGATTCATGTGATTCAGGTGAGAAAGTTATTGTATGTGGTGATTTAAATGGTTAGGTGGGAGTTAAGAGAAGCATGTCTGGGAATGTATTGGGTAAGTTTGGTGATGCAAGAGTGAATGAAAACGGTAGGAAAATAGTTTCTTTCTGTTTGGAGCGTGATCTCTTTGTTTCCAACTTTATCTTTAAACTTAAACTTGCTCATTTGTATACATGGGAGAATATTAGTGAAAATAGACGGAGTATGATTGATTTTATTTTGTATGATGAACGATTGAGAAGTTTAGTTGTAGATACGCGTGTGAAGCGTGGTGCTGAATTGGGTACGAATGACCATTATTTGGTGGTATCGCGTATACGTCTAGATAAATGTTGGAGAATGAGGGTGAAAAATACTAATAAAATGTTTCGTGTGAAATCCAGTGCACTGCAGAATGAGGATGTTAGAGATTTGTTTGTTGAGAAAATAAATGAATCTTTGCCTGTATGTGAACTTAATTTTGAATGCAGCATAAATGATGTTTGGTTCAAATTTAAGGATACAGTTCTTAAATGTGCAAAAGAAGTTTGTGGTGAATGTAGATTAGGTTCTTGTCCAAAGAATGCATGGTGGAATAAAGAAGTTAAAGAGGCGATTGAGGTGAAAAAGAGAGCATACTTGCGATTTCTAAATGTGAAAAATGTACCTGGAAGTTTACGTGATGAATGGTTGCTGGAATACAAGAGGTTAAATAAATGTGTTAAGAGAGTAGTGAGAGAAAGCAAGGCGCGTTTTGATGATTTGATGAGTGAAAGATTAACTAATGATTTTAGTATGAATAAAAGAATGTTTTGGTTGAATGTGAAGAGATTGAGAGGTGGTAATGTGAGGGCAGTGAAAGCGATTAAGGGTGCGGATGGTGAGTTATTGTGGAATGAATCAGATGTTACTAATAGATGGTGTGAGTACTTTAGGACATCATATGGTAGCATTAATAGACCGAATGGTTGTAGTGAAAATGTTAGCGAAAATGTTAGTCGTGATGAATGGGATATAGATGAGAGTGATGTTAGTTTCGCATTGATGCGTCTGAAGAATGGTAAGGCTCCTGGTTTGGATGGTATATCGAATGAGATGTTGAAGTATGGAGGCGAGAGGTTATTTGACTGGTTAGTTTATTTGTTTAGATTTAGTTTAAAACGGTGTGTGGCTCCTGATGATTGGAAATGTGCTATCATTTGTCCTTTATTTAAAGGTAAAGGTAGTTCGAGTGAATGTACTAATTTTCGTGCGATAAGTTTGCTGAGTGTGGTACGGAAGATTCTTATTCATAAGGTACGAACCTTAACAATTTCCAAGTTAAGCGATATGCAAGGTGGTTTTTTGCCTGAGAGAGGATGTGTGGATCAATTGTTTTCTCTTCGTATGATTGTTGAAAAGTCACTTGCTAAGAACAAGAAGGTTTTCTGTGGCTTTCTCGATCTTAAAAAAGCATATGATAGTGTTCATCGCGAGACATTATAGAATGTACTTCTACAGTACGGTATAAATGGTAATTTGTTGGGGGCAATTCGTGCGCTGTATGAAGGTAGTGAGACTGCGGTGAGAGTTAATGGTAGATTGAGTGATTGGTTTTGTATAGACATTGGCGTGAAACAAGGTTGTGGGATGTCTCCGTGGCTCTTTAATTTGTACATGGATGTATTGTTACGAACGGCGTTGAATGGGGTGGATGGTGTACATATTGGTGGTAGTGTTGTGCCTGCGTTAGCGTATGCGGATGATGTGGTTGTTATGGGTGAATCTGAAGAGCAATTGAGACGAATGATTCTAAATATAAATGAAGTAGGAAAAGATTTAAATTTATTATTAAATGTCGATAAATGTAAAGTGTTAGTGTTTGAAAAGAGCGATTTGGTGACTGATTGTAATGTTTCGGTGAATGGTGTGAGATTGGGTCAAGTGAATGAGTTTTTATATTTGGGTAGTATGTTTTCAAGGGATGGACGTATTGATTGTGAGATTGAAAGAAGAGTATCTGCGGGACGCAAGGTATTGGGTGCTCTTGGAACCTTTGCTCGAAATGTGAATGTATCCAGAGATGCTCGATTGAGTGTGTATAATGGTGTTTTAGTGCCTACATTGATGTATGGTAGTGAATGTTGGGTGTGGATGAAGAAACATGAACGTCGTATAACTACTGTGGAAATGAGGTATTTGTGGGGTGTGTGTGGTTATACTAGAAGAGATCGTGTCCGGAATACATTGGTGTATGATGAGTGTGAAATTGAGAAGAATGTAGTTAGAAAAGTATGTATAAGTCAGTTGAGATGGTTTGGGCATGTTGAACGTATGTCGAATGAGAGATTAGTGAAACAGGTATATGTTGGTGAAATTGAGGGTGAAAGATTGCGTGGGCGACCTATGAATAAATGGATGAATATGATAGAAGGATTGTTGCGTGAACGAAAGTTTCCGAGTACAAGGAACAAACGTGCTTGTATGAAAGGAATTATGAATGTGGATGAAGCAAAAGTGGTGTGTCAGGATAGGAACGTTTGGCGTAGATTAATTGCGGAATGAATCTGATGATTTCAGAAAAGCGCAGGGTTTTAGATTTTAGTTTCGTTGTTTAGTAATTTCATTAGAGTGTTTACCTGTAATTGTGTGAAATTCACTTTCAAAAACAAACGCAGGGACGACACTCCCTTCGTTTCTTATCTTTTTTATTCTTTTCTGATCTTACATTGAGTGTTTAACTGCAATTGTATGGAATTCACTTCCAAAAACAAGCGTAGAGCGACCCTCCCTTCCTTTCTTATCTTTTAATTCGTTTTCAGTTATTACGTAGTGTTTAACTGCAATTGTGTGAAATTCACTTTCAAAAACAAGCGCAGGGCGACGCTCCCTCCCTTTCTTATCTTTTTGTTTCATTTTCAGTTACTGCATTGTGTGGTCTTTTCTTTCATATATAAGTGCAGACTATCGCTTTCATCTTTTCTAATCTTGTAGATTCGTTGTTAGTTTTGTTATTAGATTCGTTGTTAGGAGTAAACGTGAGTAATTTGAGATTTTTTATGCATACGTTATGTACGTTGAAGAAAAAAAATGAATGGTAAGTGAAAAGAAATGATGTGATTGAAGGTTTGTTGTGTGATAATAATTTCGAGTGTAATAAATGAATGAGTTTATATGGAGTGATCTATGAATGTGGTTGAAGTGAGGGTGGTATGTTTGGATGAAAATGTTTGACGATGACTGGTTGTTTGATGGGTGTGATGAGTGAATGTTTTATGAGTGATTTTAGGGTTCGTGCTACCCCATTTGTTGGGATATAGCGTGAAGATATGTATGTATGTATGTATGTATGTATGTTTTTCTGTTCTGCTGTATTCAGTAACTGTACAATTTCCGTTGGTTTATTTTCATTGTTGCAATTCCACTAATGTTCATCCAACCTTGTCTATAAAAATCTTTTTTTACACGCATCATTCCGATACTATATTACGTAACAAGCATCGAAAGTGTAAGATAACGTGCGAGTGTACAAATTGAAAAACGAGGCGCGCAGCTCCCAGTGATTTAAGTACACGAGCACAGATATCACACTTTTGATCGAGTTATGTACACTATTTTCCAGACGACCACAAAGTATTTCTAAAAAAAGTTTACAAGAGCAATGTTGTTGTTACACTTTGACAGCTGATGCGTTTTTGAAGGTAAGCATTGACGTTTGAGGTTAGGTGTGGTGATACCAACTGTACTAACCGTAATGTCAAAATATTCAATAATTCTAAAATAATTGTAAATAAGCAATTATTAATTTTAAAAAATTAGATTTATCTGTGCAAATGTGTTGAAAAATCTGCTTTTGTAAACTTTTTTTAGAAATATCTTGTGGTCGTCTGAAAAATAGTGTATATAACTCGCTCGAAAGTATGATAACTGTGCTCGTTTTTCAATTTGTACACTCGCAAGTTATCCTTACACTTTCGATGCTTGTTGTGTAATATACTACAAATGGAAACTTTTGGGCAAAGTAATTGAAAAAAATATCCATTTTTATGATTCTAAATTTTGACTATTAAAACGCTAGTTGTACTTATACACACATTTTATGGAATTTATAAAAGAAATAGACACATTAGCTTATTAGCATATTTTAACAAGCTTTACGAGAAAAAAATAAACAATTTTTTTCAAATAACAAATTTCAATTCATGGCATACTACTCATTACAAAAAGCATTGTACAAAACTCGTGCACGAAGACGTCATTTGCACCATTCGCGCACTTGTTATATAAATATCATAATATATAATATCATATTTAAATGTAGTTCTGTAATATAGCCCTTCTTTCCTTCCATAACGCCAGCATGTTAAATTTGCGCTAATGTACCCTAGATACTTTGTCAAATATAAAAATTTAATAATTTAATATTTGCACAGAATTTAATACAAAGGATTATTATATGCTGTATTTAAATAGTATATTGTAATATGAGTACAGTTTGTGGAACAAGCCGCGGTAGAGTTACGCAAAGTACGAATATTACAATTGGTTATTGTAACATGTGTTTTTCATACTATTTCTCCTCCATCACATTAATTTACTTTTATTTTTAAAAAATTATTTAAAAATAATAATAATAAAATTTCACGGTGGTAATACTAACAAATTCAATAAGCATTTCAAATTTAATTAACTTTCACATTTATTAATTAGGTTAGAGTTCAAGTTAATAATTATTTATGTTATGTTATAAAACGAAATATGAGGGCAGGATGAAAATTCCCTGAAAAATGAAACAAGAAATGATTTATTTGTTCAAAAGATATTTTATTTCTCAACATAATCTCCTTGTAGCTCGATACACTTCGTCCAACGTTTTTCTAATTTTTCTATTTACAAACAATGAAAATATGGTAATTTTTGTTAGTCGAACGCAAAACCATCAAAATCGGATGATTTTTTAAAAAGTTATGATTTTTTTAAAAAAAGAGACATTTGCAGAGGTTGGCATTCAATTGTCCGTAGTACGTAGACACTCGAACACATACGGACACACACACACACACACCGTCTGTTAACGTAAACGGTTCTATATTATTTACATAAGTGAAGTTTACAGTGAAGGTACAGTGATTGTCTACAAAATGCCAGCCGAACCGCGCGTTCTGGTCTTGGAGGTAACCGAATCGAGAATTAGATATACCGGGTGTTCTGGTGGCGCGTACCGTTATAAGAAAGAAACAAAATTCCAAATTATTTGTTAACGTCTTAAATGTCAGTCCCGAAAAAGTTCAAATAGGGAATCGTGTACCTTTAGGTTTTGCTGTTCGCGCGGAGGAACAGCTCGAAATTCAAAAAGAAAATTATCATCCCGTATAATTCGGTACGTCGACGGGGGTTGTGCTTCATTGATACAACCCACTGTTACAATTGGCGCTGCGGATAGGGGAGAGTGATGTAACAGTCACGTTGTTCAATTAAATAATATGATGAATTCGCTATTATTATTACCGTGACTGTTGCAATTGCGGATCAATAACCTGGGTGTCTTCCGCTGCATATTGCTAACTAGCAGAAAGCAGTGGAATACTACCAGCAATTTGCTGATACGATCAATCTGATTCGATGGACATTTGGCTGTCTTCGAGGTAAACGCGATTCATTCTCGATTCGGTTACCTCCAAGACCAGAACGCGCGGTTCGGCTGGCATTTTGTAGACAATCACTGTACTTCACTGTAAACTTCACTTATATAAATAATATAGAACCGTTTACGTTAACAGACTGTGTGTGTGTGTGTGTATGTGTGTTATTTGCAACTACCCTTCCATCTTATAGCACGTCGTGAGACGACACAGAGATACAGGTAAGTATAAGCTTGTTTATCTATTTATCACCCCGTATAATTCGGTATGTCGACGGCTGTTGTGCTTCATTGACACAACCCATTGTTACAATTGGCGCTGCGGACAGGATCAGTAATTTAAGTTGGAAAAAAATTACTTGTACGAGTACGAACATTTCGATCGAATTATAATAATTTTTAATCGTGTCTGTAAACATGCCTCAAGAAGACAACACATCTAACCCACCTCCCCCCGGTCCAACCGAACCGCCCGTATCAGAGAATCCGTCCGCAGCGTCAATTGTAACAGTGGGTTGTTTCAATGAAGCACAACCCCCGTCGACATACCGAATTATACGGGATGATAAATAGATAAACAAAATATATATATATATATATATATATATATATATATATATATATATATATATATATACAGGTAAGTATAAACTTGTTTATCTATCTATATATATATATAGTACCGTTTTGAAATAAAAAATAAAACAAATAGAATTGTCATAACAATTTTATTTTTAAATGAAAACCTGTACTTTAATCTACTTTTCTACATAATTTCCACCAATATTAAGACATTTATCGTATCGTACAACCAGCTTTTGAATACCATTCTCGTAGAAATCTACCGACTGATTAGACAACCATTGCGACACGGTAACTTTGACATCTTCATCGTCGTCGTGGCGCTGACCACTCAGATGGTTCTTCAAATGCAGAAATATACGGTAGCCACTGGGCACGGGGCTATATGGAGAGTGATCAAGTTGTTCCCAGCCAAATAATCCGATCAGTAATGATTCAAGGTCGTCCACTTCGTTCCTCATCATGCACATTCGTACGACCATTTTTAAAAGCTCTCACCCTTTTCAGTACCATCCCATGCTCATAATGTTTTCTCCATACACTTATCTGATCTGATGATGAATTTCAACCGCTTTCACGCCTTTAGCACTAAGACAACGAATCACAGCGCGTATTTCACAGTCTGCGGGATTCTCAATCGGAAGAGGCATTTCAAATACTCATATTAGACTCGTAAACACGTCGAATGACTCTGTAATGATAGTGCGGTACACAATGTGCATGTGCCAAACGGTACTTACTTTAAAAACACGCCTCGTAAAACTGTTAAATCGGAATTTATTGAAGAAGTGGTGTCAATTTTGGAAGAAATATTCAAACCCCTGACGACAAAGAATATTAATTTGTTTCACAACTTTCAATATTTTTTTTGTCTATTTGTTACATGTATTTTTATATAATTCAATCAATTTTCCGACCGAAAGAAAACATCTTTTATTATAAAAATAAATAAATAATTGCTATAATTTTACATGAGCCGAGCAATGACAGCCAAAGTGATAGATTTATTTTTAATATTTTTACAACTAGACAACTCCACAATTTCACAAAAAATATCCCCAAAAAACAGTTGTACAAAAATGATTTTGTTCTATAACTGTCAAAAAAACATGACATTGTAACATCGCTATGGATACGTGCAATTTTTTTTCACATGTGTAATCAAAGCTAATATATATCCTACTCTAGATGGGAGACTGTAATGTTAAAGGCCGGCGCACTCTTTCAGCGCCATCTCTTGGTTGGGTCAAGAACTAAACTAGATTTAAAAGAGTAGCCGGGAATTTATATTATATGAAATATATATTTTAGGGCCGGTTTCTGAAAAAATATTTAACGGGCATGTTAACTAACTGTCGCTTAAATTTATTGAAAGGTTAAAATTACATCGGGTTTCTGAAAACAAACGTCAGTTAATTTATATGTTCGATAACTAACTCATGGTTCTATCCAGAACTAACATTTATTCTTGAATCTAATAGATGGCGTTACTATCGTTGTCGGTAATTTTTGACGTCAATTTCAAACTTCAAAATAATTAATTTGACGTCAATTATTGTACTTCGTGTTTGTGGTTTGTAATTGTAATAAAATTATGGAACAAAAGCGAATTCGTGGAAAAAAACTTCACAGAAACTGAAAAGAATGTTCTTTTTGAGTTGGTGACAGGGAAATATAAAGCTATAATAGACAATAAAGAAAGTGATACCGTCACAATCGCAAAAAAAAATTTTAGCATGGCAACAAATTGGTAAAGAATTTAATTCGCAAAATCAGACAGGGCACATAACTTGTTATTCTTATAGAAACGATATCTGTCTCTAAATTCCGCATCACTATAGATCTTAAAGGGATTACGTCTTTCTCTAAAAACTCTGACTTTCTGCACAGCCTCCACAATATCAAATAGTTCTTCATATGACGATGAACTAGAATTCGAGTATTCTTGAAGCTGCATACTAATAAGTTTTGATAAATAGGTAATCACAAGCACTGGAGTTAAAAGTATGTTTGAAGGAATTTTTAAAGTTCTCAAAATAATAGATTTTAGTAATAACTGTGTTTTTAAACCTTTTTTCAATCACCAACAAAGCCGAACGAAACTAATACAGCGGCTTAACGAATTGGTTTTTAAAACAAGGTTAGGAAAGATGACAACTGTCACTGTCAGCCGTTATTTTCAATTTATGAAACAACTGCGCATGCGTCATATAATTTAACGACAAATTTGCCGCGTTAACTTAACGGCCAGTTAAATACCAATATATTGTTTCAGAAACCCATTTGACAGTTTACCGGTGCTCGTACTATCCATCAAACGAAACTCGTCCATCTCCAATATATCCAATCACTTGTTGAAACGAACCAAATCCTTTCCTGGATTAGGAAATCGATGATAGTGGACATCAGTTTAAAAAAATTACAAATTTAAAGGATATAATTAGCGAATAACTACAATCAACATAAGAAAAATGTATCTGTTTCTGAAAATCGTGTTGCTGTGCATATTAGGAGGGATCAAGTATATTAAAATCTACAGAATAATAAAAAATACTTACCAGTAGCCTGACATCCGACGATGCAGCAATTTTTAAAGAAATTGTGAAGTTATTTTCATTTACTTCACAATTTCTTTAAAAAATTGTATGTTATGTGACTAAAATATATATTTCATATAATATAAATTCCCGGCTACGCTTTTAAATCTAGTTTAGTTCTTGACCCAACCAAGAGATGGCGTTGAAAGAGTGCGCCGGCCTTTAACATTACAGTCTCCCATCTAGAGTAGGATATATATTATCTTTGGACCTATCATTTGCCTAGTCGGTAAAAACACACTTCTGAATTATCACCTAAAATAGCACGTGCGCCATCTTTTGGTTGGGTCAGGAATTAAAAACAGTGCGCAGCTTCGCTCATAAGACTTTCCAGTGCCTGTGTGTAATAATAATTATTTTTCTTTCACACATGTTATTGATATGTCAAATTTAAAAATCGTGAACATTTAAAAAATATATACATTTTCACGTTCTCTTAGTTTCAACACATCAAATTCATATTTTCGAAATTTATAGAACAAGAAAATGAGCAAAAGCAAGAGCGACAACGAGTTTTTTAATACTATGCCTGAAATTTATGAAGCTGAAATTAAAGCAGTATTATATTTATATATATTTATATAGGGTGGCTAGCTCAGTGATATGAAGTCGGCCTGTGGATCCTGAGAACCCTGGTTCGATTCCCACAGACGACAAACAATTTTCATAATTTCTAAAAAAGCTACTCCTGTGGCTCCTTCATCACTAGCATCTTTGGGGGCCGTGATTTGACGACTGGTAACCGCACATCACGCGCAAAATATATCACTTACCGAGATCTGCTTCGGCAGAGTGCTACACCCAGTAATGGGTAGAAGGCGTGATGATATATTTATTTTTATTTATTTATTTTATATTTATATAATTGTAGAACTCAGAAAAGATTAGTGAACATCATAAACCATAGTATGCATTATTTCAACATATAATTATTTAATTGTATTCACTTGATATATGCTGCCGAGACATATTACTACTTATTTAGAATACAAATCTAATTGCTTTAGCCCTTTTAATTAATTTACCGTATTTCTAAACACCAAAAAAATTTAAATAATTGCTTTGATTTCCAGATCGGCGGCTCACGCATGCTACCTGTCCGCTGGATTTCCCCAGAGAGCATGATATACGGTCGTTTCACTCTCGAGCCTGACATCTGGTCATGTGGAATTGTCCTTTGGAAGATCTACAGTTACGGCAAACATCCGTACTACGGCCACACAAACAAGGAATTTGTCAAGCTCATCCTGCAAGGAATCATACTCATCCCTCCAGAAGATTGTCCAACACTAATCTATGACTTGATGCGTTCGTGTTGGAAATCAGAATCAAGGGATCGAATCGAATCAGTTTCCCTGATATTTTTGAGAAACTTGTTGAAAGCTCTCGAAAATTTCCTAGTGACAGAAACTGCGAGTAGTCTGTCAGCTGTTTTAAATATTGAACCCAATACTAAACAAAGTGGAAGTAATAATGTCACTTTGCCAAGGCCTCCTCCGATTCCAATAGCTCAGTTAAATGGAATTTTAGATAAAGATGGATATATTTTACCGTAAGAAACGACTAGAGCTAATTATTTGCAAGCTCTGCCGGACTGACATATAGGTCATTATCAATGCGTTGTGTCCAGAATTTCATAACCATACAAATTTGGGAAGTGACGTTTGAAAAGTATTATAGAGATTTTTTTAAGAAAAATTGTGACAGATTTTCATATTTGTATATAAACTTTTTTAACGTGAATATTTTACATTCTCTATGTAGGTGTGAACGAAACAAAGTATAGAATGCGCTCAATTTGAAGAATAACATTTATTCAGACTGTATTTAATATATTCGTCTATTTAGTTATAATAAATGTACAGAATGAGCATTGTATAGTGTTAGTTATTTTTCTTTGTATTTTACATTGTTATAAGTTGTCAATAAATTTTATAAAAATATTTAAATATACGAATATAAAGTGTCTTTGAAATATTGCTGAATCGAGCATGTTATCTCTACTTAGATAAATCGAATGTAATTGTTAAGGTAGTTCTAGCGTAAAAAAACATTTATACAGATGTGAATGAAACACATCCTACTAAAATATGAAACACAATCACCGTCTGTGAACAAATATATTCGCATGTAAAGTTGAGTTCTTATACAAGGGGCTTATGGAGATTGTCATTCTGAATCGCACATATTTGGTTAGTGTACCTCTAAAAATTTGCAATTTCATTAGAAAAACTAATATGATGTTCTATAGCTATCCACGTATATTGTATCAAAAGAAGAAAGTTTTTTTATCGTTTATTAATGGATATATAGCCAAGCAAAGTCTTGTTTTTAACGAAAAATTAAGGATCCCAATTTATAATAGCAACACCACATGGTCGTAGTACGGTATTTGAAAATTCACTAGATCAACAACCTGTTAACTATTCATGATATTCAAATCATAATAGGTATAAAAAACTTATTTTATTCTATTTTTTTGTTTTTTTGAGTGTCAGTTTCGCCACTCGACGACCGATGTCGCCACCGTCAAACTAGAACATGGCCAACTTCATTGAATTGCGCTACGCTTATTATGGCCGTTTCATTTCATCATTTTGCCACATAAAAATTTGTCGTGAGTTTTTACAGTTTTGGTACGTCAAGTAATGCCATCTAGTGCTTTTTATTTCAATTAAAGGAGAGTGACAACGCTGTCAAGTTCCAAAAACAACCTTAAAATATTTTTTAACTGAAGTTTATGGGATCAAACAAAATACAGAAAAGGTTGGTGGCTCAGTGGTATCAAGTCGGCCTGTGGATCCTGTTGAGTAATTTGTTTTTTGCCGCGCACGTTTGCAGCGCCTCTGATATTATTTTACTTCAACTAACGCTCCCTGTTTTTTTCTGATACCAGTTGTTGTTTCGAGATTGACTATTACGTTGTGTATTATTTTCTGTTCCTGATTATAATAAATATTATTTAATTTCTCGTACATCCCTTGTGGAAATTATTTACTACTTAATCTCATCAGGTTATGGGCCCAGACAAATATTGCGAGAAATAGTTTTGAGTGGAAAGAAAAATAAAAGTGAGAGCTGCGAAACTTGGAAGGCAGAACATTTTGAGGTTATCCCGCCCTGGTGCAATTGTGGAAAATATAGCCGAAAAAAATGGAAAGTGAACTATCGAGAGTCACGAAACTCAAGAGTATCGACAATTGGAGCATCTGGAAATTCCAGGTAAGTGTACTCCTGAATTCGCATGAAGCATTGAACGTCACGTTGGGAATGGACGTAAAACCGGAGAATATCACTGCAACCGCGAATGAGGTGGCACAAGCTACGCATGCGACAGAGATCGAGAAATGGAACAAGTTCGATGCAGTGGCACAAAAGATAATCGTCATGACGATTGGGGATCAGCCGACACTTCACATCATTAACTGCATGACAGCAGCAGAGATGTGGCTGAAACTCTCATCGATCTATGGGCAGAAATTAGAGGCGAGTGTGCACATGTTGCAACAAAATTGGTACAATGCGACAAAGAAATCAACCGACAACATAGCAACACATATCGCCAAACTGGAGGACATTGCGCACAGGCTCAAGCTCATGGGTGAAGAGATCTCAGATTCGATGATCATTACAAAAATTCTGATGACTCTACCTGCAAGTTATCGTCACTTTGTCAGCGCGTGGGAATCAGCTCCTGTGGCAGAACACAAACTCGATAATTTGAAAGCACGTCTCATGACGGAAGAATCTAGAAACACGTTACAAGAAGATAAAAATGGGAACGCATTGTCATTGAATGCGCAACGAGGAAAATCAAGACGAGGACGAAGTGGTCGAGGCGGACGAGGAGGAACGTCGAGAGCATTTTCGAGACCTGGGAAGTGTTACGTATGCGGTGAGGCTGGACACTTTGCCAGAGAATGTTCGCAGCGTAAAGGCGACGATCACGAAGGATCAGCGAACTTCAACAAAGCTCCAAGGAAGAAGCTACACGGCGAAAGCTTGCTAAGTGTAGCTCTCACTTCAGAAACTGAACAAGCAGCTCAAAATTCAAGCTGGTTCCTCGATTCAGGTGCCAGCGATCATATGTTCAACCGGAGAGAATGGTTTGTGACGTATGAACCATTCAACGAGGTTATACCAGTACGCATCGGTGATGGAGGATACATCAAGGCTTACGGGAAAGGAAACATGAACGTTATCATGTTTAACGGAGAAGAATGGAACGAAAATCATCTCGTCGACGTACTATATGTTGAAATACAACCTATTCTCTGTCGGATCGGCTCTAGATAAAAATATAAAAATGCATTCGACTGACGCAGCGTGTGAACTGGTGAAGAACGGTCGAGTCATTGCTACAGGTGTTCGTCAAGGAAAAATGTACGTGATGCAGTTTGATATCGTCGAGCCGAAGTCGTCGAGATGGAGTCGTGACCTGCCGCAAGCTCTTGCATCGTTGAAGGATACGCTGAAGGACTGGCATGAGAAGCTAGCGCATCAAAACTTCAGACATGTGAGAAACATTCTCGAGAGGTTTCAGATACCAATAATAGGCGTGAAGGATCCATTCTGCGAGGCGTGTACCATCGGGAAGATGCACCGGTTACCTTTTTCTGAAACCAACTCGAGATCGAAGAATATTGGCGAGATAATACAAGCAGGAGATAACAATGAGAGAGATCAGGCACAGAACGAAGCGTACAGACTCCGAGACAGGAGAACATTGAGGCAACCTAACAAATATCGCGATTTCATCAGCAGTCTGTTCCTAGCTGAGAGCCAAGAGCCTTTCTCATACCGTGAAGCAGTGCAGAGTGAGCAGATGACACAGTGGAAACAAGCGATGAACGAGGAGTTCGAATCTCTCACGAAGAATTGCGTCCGGGAACTTGTTGAGGCACCAATGAATGCAAGAGTTATCGATTGCAAATGGACATACAAGTTGAAGCAAGGTGCAGATGGAAACATTCATCGATAAAAGGCGAGGCTTGTTGCACGAGGTTTTCGACAAAGAGAGGGCATTGATTATCAAGAGACACATAGCCCTGTTGTTCGTTTCGACTCGATTCGCGCAATTCTTGCTGTGGTCGCGTCTGAGCATATGCAGATTAAACAATTTGATGTGAAGACCGCTTTTTTATACGGAGACATCGATGAGGATATATACATGCAGCAGCCGGAGGGTTACAGCGACAATACTGGAAAGGTATGCAAGCTGAGACGATGCCTGTATGGCTTAAAACAATCCTCTCGGTGTTGGAATCGTCGTTTCACAGATTTTCTCAAGAAATTCAGCCTGAAAGCAACAGACGCCGACGCTTGCGTGTTCATAAGTCAAAACAGAAGTCAAAGTTTGATTTTGGCTATATATATAGATGATGGACTGATAATTGCGAAGGATCAATCTCTTATCGACAAACTTCTTGCGGAGCTCAAGACTGAATTCAAAATTACGCAAAATGATGTAAATCTGTTTCTGGGGATACACATACAGAGAGATGAAGATGGATAAATTTTTATTCACCAAGAAACATATGCGAGAAGAGTTTTAGAACGATTCAAGCTGGAAGATGCTAACCCTGTAGCAATTCCAGCAGATCCGAACCAAGAACTGTACTCACCGGAGCAAGCGGGAGACCTGCAGGACATCACCACAGCACCGTATCGAGAAGCCGTTGGAAGCTTGATGTACTTGTCGATAGCCACGAGACCCGACATTACGTTCGCTGTAAATCAAGCAAGCAGATTCCTTGAGAATCCGACGACCGTGCACTGGAAGGCTGTCAAGAAAATTTTGAAGTACCTGAATGGCATAATTAACCACGGAATTCACTTTAAATGCGACAAGACAAGGAGGCTGATGGCATACAGCGATTCAGACTATGCGGGAGATCTTCAGAGTCGTCGATCGACAACTGGATATGTTCTTAAACTTGCTTGTGGAACAATATCATGGAATTCGCAAAGACAAAATTGTGTTGCACTATCGACAACGGATGCAGAGTACATGGCAGCTTGTCAGACCGCGAAGGAGATAGCTTGGATGAAGAGACTCGTCAAGGAGCTGCTTAATGTGAAGGATATTCCGACGACACTCTTTATGGACAATCAGAGTGCCATAAGTTTGATAAAGAATCCTGTTTTTCACAAAAGGGTGAAGCACATTGATGTAAAACATCATTACATACGTGAGAGGTATGCTGAAAATGATTTCGTCCTGGAATATATACCATCGAAGGATCAACATGCAGATATTTTGAAAAACCGCTACCGCGACAGCAGCACAAATTTCATCGCGAGGCACTTGGAGTCAACATGAAGAATCAATATCAACAGAGAGTTTGAGAAAGAGTCAAATCAACGCTTTAAAACAAAGCGGGAGTGTTGAGTAATTTGTTTTTTGCCGCGCACGTTTGCAGCGCCTCTGATATTATTTTACTTCAACTAACGCTCCCTGTTTTTTTCTGATACTAGTTGTTGTTTCGAGATTGACATATTACGTTGTGTATTATTTTTCTGTTCCTGATTATAATAAATATTATTTAATTTCTCGTACATCCCTTGTGGAAATTATTTACTACTTAATCTCATCAGATTCTGAGAACCTCGGTTCGATTTCAACAGCCAACAAACAATTTTCACCACACTAAAATTACCCCTGTGGCTCCCCCTCCACTAACATCTTTGGGGGCCGTGATTTGACGGCTGGTAACTGCACTTCACGCGCATAAATACATCTCTTACCGAGATCTGCTCCGGCATGGTGCCACGCCCAGTAATGGGTACAAGGCGTGATGATATATTTATATTTATTTTCCTACAACTGTGCGATTTCTTTGTTATTACGTAACTATTATTACCATGGTTACGTATGGAAAGTAGACAAATGCAGACCAAGTGCGTTTCTGTAAGCAAAAAATCACTTGTGCGGAAAGTACTTTGTTACACAACTGTCAAAAGAAAGTTGTATTGAGAACGATTTAAATTTCGTGCCGAGCGCGGAATTCATATTTTGGGCCCAGACGCTTATGGAAGAAGATGCTGTGAGGCAGCGGTAGTAAATATGCAGTAGTATATTTTGACAAATTTTCATAATTTGAAAAAGCTATCCCTGTGGCTCCTCCACCACTAACATGTTTGGGGGCCGTGATTTGACGACCGGTAACCGCATTTCACGCGCAAAATATATCACTTACCGAGATCTGCTTCAGCAGAGTGCCACACCCAGTAATGGGTAGAAGGCATGATGATATATTTATTTATATTTTGACGTTTATAAACATAACCTTAAATTGCAGTATATCTAATCTGTACACTATTAATTTAAAAAACCGAACAAAGTAAAATATATCGATAAATGGTTTTATTTTAAGAGTAAGTGAAATACATAATATTTATTGTTTGTGTATATTATTAACACAATTTCAACAATTTTTCTCTAGCTCGCTTGTTTCAAAAGTTATTTACAATTGAAAAATTACACTTTGTTATTATATATTTTATTTTCAATAATTCACTATATGTTAATTGAAGGATTTATCTAATTGATCAACCAGCACACATATCAGTAATAACAATGAGTCTCACTATGACAACTCATTATTAATTGTAATTATTTTCGTAACGATAGTAATGAAATAGTTCGTTTTGTAAATGTCCACGTAGCAGTGCTCAGTTCTCATATCATTTGCCATTATCCGCTTTCTGGGTGTTCGCAGCTCTGTTATGGTATTAGATGATATTTTATTGACTATCTGACTGATTGTAAGGTAAGCTAGTTGATGAAATATAGCTATACTGGGCAGTGGTCGTGCTACTACAGTGTTCTACTTGGTACTCGGACCGCCACTTCCCATATCTGGGGGTGAAATCTGCAACTGCTGTTGAATTGCTTCTCGTGAGATTTTCCCAGTGGCTACCAGGTAGGTTGATTGGTGTGTAGCTGCTTTGGAATGTTGCTCATTACTTGCAAAGCCACAGACAGGCTATGGTATAGTTTGTCTGTGGCCTTGTAATTGCGGTTAATAGGCAACTGCAACTGCTGTTGAAATCTATCAACTTAATTTTTTGCTTCTCGTGAGATTTTCCCAGTGGCTACCAGGTAGGTTGGTTGGTGTGTAGCTGCTTTGAAATCTTGCTCATTGCTTGCAAAGCCACAGACAGGCTATGGTATAGTTTGTCTGTGGCCTTGTAATTGCGGTTAATAAGCAACTGCAACTGCTGTTGAAATCTATCAACTTAATTTTTTGCTTCTCGTGAGATTTTCTCAGTGGCTACCAGGTAGGTTGGTTGGTGTGTAGCTGCTTTGGAATCTTGCTCATTGCTTGCAAAGCCACAGACAGGCTATGGTATAGTATGTCTGTGGCCTGTACCACCACGCGATGCGCCTAAAACTTCTCTACAACTCTTATTTGAACAATTTCTTTCTAACGTACTCGGTTCAAAAGTTATTTACAATTGAAAAATTACACTTAAACGTGAGAAATTTGAGATGTTTTATGTATATGTTATGTACGTTGAAGAAAGAAAATGAATGATAAGTGAATAGGAATGATGTGATTGAAGGTTTGTTGTGTGATAATGATTTCGAGTGTAATAAATGACCAAGTTTATATGGACTGATCTATGAATGTGGTTGAAGTGAGGGTGATTTAGTTGGATGAAAATGTTTGACAAGGGCTGATTGTTTGATGAGTGTTTTATGAGTGATTTTAGGGTTCGTGATATCCCATTTGTTGGGATATAGCGTGAAGATATGTATGTATGTATGTATGTATGTATGTAAATGTATTTCACAAAATTTTCTTGTCAATATTTAGATGTGGACTGCTAACAATCTATATAATATGCAATATCTTCTAAACGAATAAAGATATAAAAAAAACTTTCAAATATAAGGTATTTCCCATTAAATTTCCTATAATCGGCATTTGAACAAATTTTCTGTATCTAAATCGGTTTCAGAGATATTTTAAATTCAATACTTCTTTTTGTTATAACTTCTAAACTAGACACAGTTTTTGTGTCAAAATTGCAACCAATCGATGCGCCTAGAAATGCTCTAAAATTTATATTTCAACAATTTTTCTCTAGCTCGCTTGGTTCAAAAGTTATTTACAATTGAAAAATTACACTTTGTTATTATATATTTTATTTTCAATAATTCACTATATGTTAATTGAAGGATTTATCTAATTGACCAACCAGCACACATATTAGTAATAACAATGAGTCTCACTATGACAACTCATTATTAATTGTAATTATTTTCGTAACGATAGTAATGAAACAGTTCGTTTTGTAAATGTCCACGTAGCAATGCTCAGTTCTCATATCATTTGCCATTATCCGCTTTCTGGGTGTTCGCAGCTCTGTTATGGTATTAGATGATATTTTATTGACTATCTGACTGATTGTAAGGTAAGCTAGTTGATGAAATATAGCTATACTGGGCAGTGGTCGTGCTTCTACAGTGTTCTACTTGGTACTCGGACCGCCACTTCCCATATCTGGGGGTGGAATCTGCAACTGCTGTTGAATTGCTTCTCGTGAGATTTTTCCAGTGGCTACCAGGTAGGTTGATTGGTGTGTAGCTGCTTTGGAATGTTGCTCATTACTTGCAAAGCCACAGACAGGCTATGGTATAGTTTGTCTGTGGCCTGTGCCACCACGCGATGCGCCTAAAAATTCTCTACAACTCTTATTTGAACAATTTCTTTCTAACGTACTCGGTTCAAAAGTTATTTACAATTGAAAAATTACACTTTTTAGATACGTTGTTAGGAGTAAACGTGAGTAATTTGAGATGTTTTATGTATATGTTATGTACGTTGAAGAAAGAAAATGAATGATAAGTGAATAGGAATGATGTGATTGAAGGTTTGTTGTGTGATAATGATTTCAAGTGTAATAAATGACCAAGTTTATATGGACTGATCTATAAATGTGGTTGAAGTGAGGGTGATTTAGTTGGATGAAAATGTTTGACAAGGGCTGATTGTTTGATGAGTGTTTTATGAGTGATTTTAGGGTTCGTGATATCCCATTTGTTGGGATATAGCGTGAAGATATGTATGTATGTATGTATGTAAATGTATTTCACAAAATTTTCTTGTCAATATTTAGATGTGGACTGCTAACAATCTATATAATATGCAATATCTTCTAAACGAATAAAGATATAAAAAAACTTTCAAATATTAGGTATTCCCCATTAAATTTCCTATAATCGGCATATGAACAAAGTTTCTGTATCTAAATCGGTTTCAGAGATATTTTAAATTCAATACTTCTTTTTGTTATAACTTCTAAACTAGAAACATTTTTGTGTCAAAATTGCAACCAATCGAAGCGCCTAGAAATGCTCTAAAATTTATATTTCAACAATTTTTCTCTAGCTCGCTTGGTTCAAAAGTTATTTACAATTGAAAAATTACACTTTGTTATTATATATTTTATTTTCAATAATTCACTATATGTTAATTGAAGGATTTATCTAATTGACCAACCGGCACACGTATTAGTAATAACAATGAGTCTCACTATGACAACTCATTATTAATTGTAATTATTTTCGTAACGATAGTAATGAAACAGTTCGTTTTGTAAATGTCCACGTAGCAGTGCTCAGTTCTCATATCATTTGCCATTATCCGCTTTCTGGGTGTTCGCAGCTCTGGTATTAGATGATATTTTATTGACTATCTGACTGATTGTAAGGTAAGCTAGTTGATGAAATATAGCTATACTGGGAAGTGGTCGTGCTACTACAGTATTCTACTTGGTACTCGGACCGCCACTTCCCATATCTGGGGGTGGAATCTGCAACTGCTGTTGAATTGCTTCTCGTGAGATTTTTCCAGTGGCTACCAGGTAGGTTGATTGGTGTGTAGCTGCTTTGGAATGTTGCTCATTACTTGCAAAGCCACAGACAGGCTATGGTATAGTTTGTCTGTGGCCTTGTAATTGCGGTTAATAGGCAACTGCAACTGCTGTTGAAATCTATCAACTTAATTTTTTGCTTCTCGTGAAATTTTCCCAGTGGCTACCAGGTAGGTTGGTTGGTGTGTAGCTGCTTTGGAATCTTGCTCATTGCTTGCAAAGCCACGGACAGGCTATGGTATAGTTTGTCTGTGGCCTGTGCCACCACGCGATGCGCCTAAAAATTCTCTACAACTCTTATTTGAACAATTTCTTTCTAACGTACTCGGTTCAAAAGTTATTTACAATTGAAAAATTACACTTTTTAGATACGTAACCGTGAGTAATTTGAGATGTTTTATGTATATGTTATGTACGTTGAAGAAAGAAAATGAATGATAAGTGAATAGGAATGCTGTGATTGAAGGTTTGTTGTGTGATAATGATTTCGAGTGTAATAAATGAACGAGTTTATATGGAGTGATCTATGAATGTGGTTGAAGTGAGGGTGATTTAGTTGGATGAAAATGTTTGACAAGGGCTGATTGTTTGATGAGTGTTTTATGAGTGATTTTAGGGTTCGTGATATCCCATTTGTTGGGATATAGCGTGAAGATATGTATGTATGTATGTATGTAAATGTATTTCACAAAATTTTCTTGTCAATATTTAGATGTGGACTGCTAACAATCTATATAATATGCAATATCTTCTAAACGAATAAAGATATAAAAAAAACTTTCAAATATAAGGTATTTCCCATTAAATTTCCTATAATCGGCATTTGAACAAATTTTCTGTATCTAAATTGGTTTCAGAGATATTTTAAATTCAATTCTTCTTTTTGTTATAACTTCTAAACTAGAAACATTTTTTGTGTCAAAATTGCAACCAATCGATGCGCCTAGAAATGCTCTAAAATTTATATTTCAACAATTTTTCTCTAGCTCGCTTGGTTCAAAAGTTATTTACAATTGAAAAATTACACTTTGTTATTATATATTTTATTTTCAATAATTCACTATATGTTAATTGCTTATATTGACATAATGTGAAGTGGAAACTTTTGTACTGTCTAAGAAAACATAGATTTCTTCCGTACCTGTTCATATTATTAACAGCAATATTATTGACAACTATTTCGGAGGCTTTAGAAATACCAGCAGCAGGTCGATTGTCATTGTCGAAAATAGATCCAACATCCAAGTTTCTCGTTTATCTTCCAGGGATTGAGTTTAAGTTGATAACCGATTGTACGAGTGGGAAGCACAAAAGTGATCTAACACCTAGGATAGCACGTTTGTGATTGTGCCTGCAAGGACTTTCTTTCACTGTAGAGTTAGATCGAGGACACGTTTTGCATTCGCAGATTCAGGAACCAGATTTAAATCGAAAGTGCTGCATACTCAAATGACTAATTTGGTGTTAGCCATTTAATGGACGAAAATTGGAATTTAAATTTAGATGTTTTATCAAAACCAACATACGAGGGTCGTTCAATAAGTCCTTAGAAAATCCAAGAGATGGTGCTCTTAGTATCGAAAATGATTTTTTTCCAGTAAGCAGCACTCCTAACTAGTCAACTGTTAGAGTTTTAGCTTAAGCTGTCACGTAGTTTCATTGTTGTTGTCAATTGTAGTAAAAAACTTTTGATAGTTTATAATAATGGATAAAAGTGAGTTTCGAGCGGTAATTAAACATTTGTATTTAAAAGGCTTAACGCCGAAAGAAATTAAAGCTGAGTTGGATGAAGTTCATGGCACATCTGCTCCTGTGTTTGCAACTGTTTACAATTGGGTGAATGAGTTTAAACGTGGCCGTACATCCACAAAAGATGAACATCGTTCCGGACGCCCTGTAGAAGTGTCTACCCCCGAAATGATTGACCAAATCCACGATATGGTTTTAAGTGACCGACGAATCAAAGTGCGCGAAATAGTTGAGGCTACAGGCATATCACAAGGCACAGTCGCTTTAATTTTGCACGAAAAATTAGGTGTGAAAAAAAATCTCGGCAAGATGGGTGCCGCGTTTGCTCACAGTGGAGAATAAACGCAATCGTGTGGTGGACTCTGAGGCTGTTTTGGCGCTTTTCCGTCGTAATCCTGAAGATTTTCTGCGTCGATACATAACTGTAGATGAGACTTGGATACATTACTACACTCCAGAGACAAAAGAACAGTCAAAACAGTGGATTTTTGAAGGCGAACGGGCTCCGAAGAAGGCGAAGACGGCGAAATCGGCTGGCAAGAGTATGGCAACGGTCTTTTGGGATGCACGCGGCATCATCTTCATCGACTATTTGGAAAAGGGAAAAACGATAACAGGAGCGTATTATGCGTCGTTATTGGACAGGCCGAGCGAAGAAATAAAAGAAAAACGTCCTCATTTGAAACGCAAAAAGGTCCTTTTTCATCAAGACAATGCACGTGTGCACACCTGCGCAGTTGCGATGGCCAAAATTACGGAATTAAAGTTCCAATTATTGCAACATCCACCAGATTTGGCCCCCAGTGACTTTTTCTTATTTCCAAACTTAAAGAAATGGCTTGGCGGACGAAGGTTTACGACCAATGAGGAGGTCATCGCCCAAACGGAGGCATATTTTGAGGAGCATCCGAAATCCTACTTTTTGGACGGCTTAAAAAATTTGGAAAAACGATTAAAGAAGTGTATAGAGCTAAAAGGAGATTATGTAGAAAAATAAAAAAAAAATCTACCCAAAAAAAGTGTTTTTTCTACTTTTTTCTAAGGACTTATTGAACGACCCTCTAGCATGATCTGGGGCTTCAATTATCTTTGGAGGTGTTTATGATAAAGAAGAATCAGTCACTGTAGTATTCCAATCTAAACGATTTTGAAGAAATTATCTGGAAATTAGTGAAATATTTTTAAATAACGCAGAACAATGTGCAAGCAATCAACAAACAAACCATAGAAACGCCGTAAAACATCGTTCTCTTGTAATATCATAAAAATTTTATAAAGTCTGATAATATTTAGTGATTTTCTAAATCGCACAGTTGTAGGAAAAATGTTGTTTATAACACGTGCCGAAAAAGGTTAAGTGCTCGTGTAGATTTCCGCACTTGGCAAGCCTCGTGCGTTAAATTCTGCACTTGCACGTAACAAGCCTTTTTCGACACTTGTTATAAAAATAACTATTTTATAGATTTTTAAATAAACTTTTGATACTATTTATATAATTTACATAATTTTATTATATAATATATGCAATTAATGGGGTAGTTTGCTCAGTGGTATTAAGTCGGCCTGTGGATCCTGAGAACCCTGGCTCGATTCCCACAGGCGACAAACAATTTTCACCATTTCAAAACTACCCCTGTGGCTCCCCCACCACTAACATCTTTGGGGGCCGTGGTTTGACGGCTGGTAACCGCAGTCATGCGCATAATATCTCACTTACCAAGAACTGCTTCGGCAGAGTGCCACATCCAGTATTGGGTAGAAGGCGTGATGATATATTTATTTATTTATCTATATGCAATTGTCACGGATCTCAAGATTACAGGATAAATTGTACTGTAGATCTGTCTCATATATCTTACACTCTGTTGACATGTTTTTATCATGCGTGATCGGTGTGCCGTTTCGCAAAAGTAAAAAATATATAGATACATATTATGAAAGAATAAAACTACAATAGGGCTCGACAAACCAATATAAAACGCTGAGAGATGTGGCTTCGGAGGGCGCAACTATCGTCGGTACATTCATTGTCAAAAGTTGAATTTAAATTTGTGAAATAATTCAAAAGATTAATAATAAAAAAATATATCACTAATAAATTTGCATAAATATTCATATTGTACAAGGTGCGGCGGCCAAGTGTACTGTATTGGCTGGGTGCGTGACGACAACGACATCTGACAGCCACATTAAATCATGCTCTATAACCGTTGATTCATACAAGATTTTGCCTAATTTTGATAAAAACCAGATTTAAAATGATTCAAATGTGTACAATTTCAATTTTTAAGAACTGAAAATATTACAAAACGTATTATTTAAGTTTACATATCAAGTGATATTGTAAAATTCGCACAAAATGCTAAAGAAATGGATTAAAATGATATATTTTTCTTATTTCGCAACTGGTTAGTTATTTTTTATAAGGGTAAAAGAGATTATCAATGAATGATGAATAATAATAATAAATAATTCAGATGTTTGAATTTTTGCAGAAATAAATACCTGTCATATGGAAAGCAAAGTTTTGAGAATAGTTCTTAGGCAGTTACGTGAAGTAGCCAATCTCAAGAAAACTTGAAAACAACGTGTATTTTTTTTTTGTTTTGATGTTTATTTATTAATAAAATGTCTCCTAAATTATCTCTAAAAATAATATTTTTTTTCAAAATGTCTCCCAAATCGTCTTTAATACAGTTATTTTGCCAAAATGTCTTCCAAATCGTCTCTAAGACAGTAAATTTCCAATAAAATATCTCCAAATTTTCTTTAATATAATCATTTTTCCAAAATGTCTCCCAAATCATCTCTAAGATAGTTAATTTTCAACAAAATGTCTCTCAAATTGTCTTTAAGACAGTCATTTACTATCAAAACGTCTCTCAAATCACATCTAACGCAGTCATTTTCCTAAAATGTCTCCCAAATTATATTTAAAATAGTCATTTTTTCCAAAATATCTCCCAAATCGTCTCAAAGACAGTAATTTTCTTAAAAGTCACTAAATTTTCTATAAATTAGTCATTTTTTCAAAATGTCTCCCGTATCGTCTCTCAGACAGTTAATTTCCAACAAAATGTCTATCAATTAACACTTACATAAACGTCAAACATTTGATTAATTTTGTTTCAATTCCAAGGCCATCAATAGTTTTGAAACAATTTTCGTCATTTTTAAATCTAATTTGTGACGTTACACAGCACGTAAAATTAATTTTGTTTATGGTTTAGATGAAGAATTTTATGCCCAAAAATTTTTATTTGAAGCTTTTTTGTTTAAAATAATAAGCAGAAAATTACGAAATTACATGTTAAAATCCTATGTTCGACAGTCGCGGTCACAACAACGTGAGAATGATTTTATGCTTATTTTGTCCACCGCGATCGCTGCAGTCGATTTAGTTGTCCCCACCATGACTCTGCACCTAGCGAATATTTTACTTTCGCATCAAAGTAGAGCCACGCCATTCATAAAAAAACCTGAATGGGTGGAGTTAAAACGCATTCCAGCCATGGTTATACTTTAGTTTGTGGAGCTCTACAAGTAGTGATGAGGAACAAGTACGCTGGTTTTTAAAATATTCCCATATAACTAATAATTACAAAAATGATATTGTACTATTGGCGAAAAAATACAAAGTAGCTGACAACTGGTGGCAAAATTTTAAAGGTTCCTGATCGGGAAAACAAAGCGTTGTTTGCATTGCATGAGATATTAGATTTTAAGGGAAAATTGAGCAAATCTAAGAGATTTTGTTCAGTTCCTCAATGTAACAATTATATTAGCGAAAAAATATCTTTACATTATTTTCGCAAAGACTTAAAACGCCGACAAGCATAGGTTCATGCATTAAAAATAGGAAAACCAATAAGCAAGTACAAGAATGTATGTTCTGCGCATTTCAGTCCTACGGATTTTCTATTACCAGGTATGTAATTGTGAAACATGTGTAATTAATTGTTTGTTATTGCTATTAGTTTTACATATGTTCTTAAAAGGGTATCGTTCAAGGCTGATGAAGAAAATATTAAAACCTGATGCTGTTCCAATCCAAAAATTACCAGTAGGTAGTTTTCCGAAACAAAAGAAAAGTTCAAACAGAAATGAATATTAACAAGTAAATATAGTATATAGAGTTAGAAAATTGTTCAATGTTAGTAGGTAATTTTCATATATTTGCAGAACAGTATCAAACTTAAAACGGATTTAGCGACAGAAACAACCACAGCACAAAGAATGGAGCTTTCCTCCATTGTAGAAACAGACATTTCCTCACAGCCATCATGTTCCTATATATTACTGGAGTTAGTGCCTGACAAAATATCCGCTATCAGATGTAATAAAGAGTGTCAAATTAATTTAGGGATATATGATATGAAAGAGACTTCAATTGACTGTTTATTCCAATCAGATAAAAACATGTGTGCATATACGGGCAAAATATTAAAAATTTGTGAAAATAAAACACTGCATGCAAATAGCATCTTCAACATGGAAGTTGCACAATAAAAATATAAAAGAAAGAACATTATTAGTATTAGTAAAGTTAAAAACTCTTTTAACTTTCATTTCATTTACAACAGTTCGAAATTACTTCCACGATACAATAAACATAAAGGGGCAATAATATTTCTATACTCAAAAGGAATAAAAAGTCCAAACTTTATAATAAAAACGAAACTGAAACACTAAACAACACGTCAAATACATACAAACCAATGGCGGTATCTGGTTTGTTTTCCCCACGAACTATTATACTGAAGGCCAGGCGAGTCTTGCGGGTAAAGCATCCACAGAAATGTAATAGAAAGAGAGCGCCAAAAAAGTGAGTGCGACAGGAAGAAGAGTCTGGCGAATGCATACGAGACTATTCATGTTTTTTTTTACTTTATAGAACTAATTACTTTAAAAAGTGTTATTTGCAATTATTTAAAATTAAAGACACATTTTTCTATAATTATATCAGGTTTAGCTTGACAAATATAAATATGTAAAACCATATATAAACATATTTCTCTTGTAGTACATTTGTGCTATTTAATTACACCATGACAAGTTACACAAATGTAAAATTGGCATAAATATTTTAATTTTAAAATACAAAATGGTAAAATTTATATAATGTAAATAGGACATTTTATTTAAAAAATAATAAAGAAAATAGATAGAACCAAATATTAAAATTTTTTCTTAATTAATATTTTTGTACTTTATACAATACATTTTATAATGATAAAAATAGATCGAACTGAATATTTCAATTCTTTCTTAATTTAGATTTTTCGATCTTCCTTACACTGAGATTTGACATTATTTTGATTCTGTTTAAAATAAATTCATGGACAAAAACAGATATTATTTCTTTCTTGTGATCTTGTGAAGAGAAAGAGAATGCATAATTTTCAATTACAGAATACACTGTTTCTTCATATACACGAGGTTTATCTATATATAATATTAATTTATCTTGACTATATTTGGATAATCTAAATATGTTAATATTTGGGTGGATTAAAAAACCACGACTTTTAACATTTGATAATTCCGCTTCTTTTATTTTCTTCGTTTACAAGCAATATAATATATATATATATATATATATATATATATATATATATATATTATTATTATTATTATTATTATTTAATTTTATTTAAAGATGCTTCAACCAGAGGTCATTAGCATCTATTGTTGATTTACATTAATTTAAATACATTATATTTTATATATTAGATTAGTGTCTCTTAGGTAATTTAGAAGTTTATGTATATTATCATTATCATTATTTAAGGCAGATTGGACGTCTCTTGATATATTATATTTTTGTCGTTCATGTATGTAGTTTTGGCATTCTGTTATTATATGCTTGACTGTCATCTGTATGTTACATGTATTACAGATATCGGGTTCTCTTCTATAGCAAATGTGTTGGTGGGTGAGTGCAATAGGACCTATCCTTAATCTTGTAATTATTATTTGATGTTTCCTGTTATTTAATATTGGCCATTGTTTAATTTGTTCTTTTATTTCTCTTAATTTATTTTCTGTGCTGGTTTCTTTCCATTCCATGTCCCATAATTTGATATTTTTTTGTTTCATTAAGGATAGTATGTCGTTGATATGTGCAATTATATGGGTTATTGGTTTACTTATGCTTTCTTTCGCACTTCTGTCCGCTCTTTCATTTCCAGTTATGCCTATATGGGAGGGGATCCAAACAAGGGTTATTTGTTTATTTTGAATTGCTATGGCAGTATGGATGTTTATATGGATTTTTTGAGTGGTTGCATGATGGGAGAAAATATTTTGAATATTATGTATTGTGCTTTTTGAATCTGTACAAATGGTAAACGATTGCAAATGCCAAGATTTTAATGTGTGTTGGTATATATTGTATGATATTGTTGATGGCTATTAAGAATAAAGTAGGAGATATTATGGAGCCTTGTGGTAGACCGTTTTCTTGATTTTTCCTATGTGATATGTATCCATTGAAGTTTACTTGAAATGATCTGTTCGTAAGAAAATTTTTAATAAAATGTGGCATATTTCCTTCTATTCCTAAGTTTTTAATGGATTTTATTATGTGATGACGCCAAGTAGTATCGAAGGCTTTTTTCATATCGAAGAATATAGCTGTCAGGTGTTGTTTGTGTGAAAAGGCTGTTTGAATTTCCGCTGTTAATACCATAGTTTGGTCTATTCTGGATCTGTATTTCCTAAATCCAGCTTGTTGATTTATAATTAATTTTTTGTTTCAAGATACCACGTAATTCTTTTATTAATAATTTTCTCAAAAAATTTACATAGGTTATTTGACAAAGCTATAGTTCTGTAATTTGTGGCTTCCGTTTTGTTGCTATTTGGTTTTAGAATTGGTATAATAGTGACTTCCCGCCACTTTTCTGGAAAATAATTATTTATCCACATGTAATTGTATATTTGTAGTAAATAATTTATTGTTTCATCTGGTAGATTTTTAATATGTTCGGATGGAATATTGTCTGGCCCTGGACTTTTTTTATCTTTTGTTTCATTTATAGCTACTTTGAGTTCTGTTATTGTAAAAGGTTTATTTATGATGTTCTCTGAATCTGGGCTTATTTCTATTTCTTTTAACTCTTCTTTTATTTTATACTGTAAGAATTGAATATCGTATTGTTGATTTGATGAATTTTTCTCTATACTGTCTGCCAAGGCATTTGTTATATTTTGTGGATCATTTATGATTTGATTATTTACTTTTAAAGTTGTGGTATATGATTGCGTTTTTTTTTCATTTATTTTTCTTATTTTATCCCAAACTTCTTTTGTAGGTGTATTCTTGTTTATGCTTTTAACATATTCATCCCAATATTTCTTTTTACTTTGTCGTATAGTTCGCCTACATATTGCTCTACTTCTTTTAAGTTCAATTAAATTTTCTGTCGTTTTTCTTCGGCGGTATTTATTTAGGGCACTTTTATGTATTTTAATTGCTTCTTCACATTCTTTGTTCCACCATATTGTGCATTTCTTTTTGGTATTTCGAGTTTTTGTTCCAATTGCTATATTTGCGGCTTTATTGACGTCTGTTACTAAATTATCAATTAGATCATTAATATTTGATTGGTTTGTGATTTTTGGATAAGATATTTTCATTAAATTTTCATACAATGTCCAATCGGCTTTTGTTAGATTCCATTTTTTACTCAAGGTAATTTGAATAGGGTCTGTATCCTGTAGATGAATAATCTTTATGGGGAAATGATCGCTAGAATATAAGTATGGTAGAATTTCCCAGGATAGATCCGAGGCTATTTTTGGATCGCAGAAGGATAAATCTATGGTAGTAAAATTTTCAGATCTTGCACAGAAATGTGTTGGTTTGCCGTCGTTTAGAAGAACTGCGTTTTCAAAAACTTCTTCTATTATCTTTCCTCTTTTATCTGTATTGCTGGATCCCCACATTATATTGTGTGCATTCATGTCTCCAACTATAAATATAGTTTTGGTATTTGATTTAGTAACGATTCAATATCATTCTGATTCGTTATGTATAGTGGTGGTGGAATGTAGATGTTACATATAGAAAGCATGTTTGGATTGTATATTTGAACTGCTATTGCTTCTAGATTTGTTGTTAGTTGTATTTCTTCTGCATGATTGCTATTTGTAACGAATATTGCGACTCCTCCACTTCCGTGTTCTTCATTTTGTCTATCTTTGCGGAAAGTTGTATACCCATTTAGTTTTGTTGTGTGTTTATTTTTCAAATGAGTTTCTTGTAAACAAATTAATTTTGGTTTGTGTTCTGTAGCTAGTAGTTGTAATTCACCCAGGTGAAGAAAAAATCCGTTAATATTCCATTGTACAATCATTATTTCTATCTTTTTTATTTTATGTTCCTGATGTGCTTTGTGTAGTATCTTCTTGAGTAAATTGAAGTTCTTCATATAATTGTGTTTTTATTTTTTTTTGTTAAATTAGTAATTTTCATTTTTATTTTTCTATATTGTAAGTTTGGGTAGATATCTTGTTGTAGCATATTTAATCATTTCGGCACATTATCTGTGTAATCCCGTGCTACTGAAAGTTTATCTTGAGTACTTTGTATGTCGTCTAGGAAGTCTATTAATTCATTAAAAGACAAGGGATATTTTTCTGGTTCTTTTTTTATTATTTCGTCTATACCTGCTAAAAGATCTTTAGTTGTTAAATTTTCACTTGGGCTTTCAGCTCTTGGCATTTTTGCTTTTTTAATTATTTCATCTTCTTTTGATGTTTGTGAATTTTTAATGTGTTTGACTAGTGTTTGCTGTGGTTTTTCTGTATGATTTGTTTGATTTTTATATGTTTTCTGGTTTTTTTCAGTAATAATTTCTGATGCTGTTCTCTTTTGAGCTGGCACTGGTTTGTGTGTTACTGGAATTTTGAAAGTTTCTTTCCTGATTTATGAGTGTTCTGGGTTTTGTTGTGTATTACATACGTGTGCTGTATTAATATCTGGTTCAGATTCAGGATCAGTTTGGGATGTTTGTGATGGTTGAGTGAGTTCTGTGTTTGGTTCTATTTGGATAGTTTATTCTAAAGATTTTTTGTTTTTATTTATTTGGCATTGATTGTATGGTATGTCCTTGTTTGTTACATATTGTCCATTGTAAAGTTTCGCTTGATAAAAATCATTTGTATGTAGTATTCTCATGTTCTACAAGTATGGTTTCTGGGATGAATGTATCATCATCTTCATTTATAAAAATTTGTCTTCTGAAACTCAATATGTGTTGGTATTCTGGTTCTTGCATTCCAGCTTTTATATATATATATATATATATATATATATATATATATATATATATATATAATATATGTGTGAAACTGGTTTTATATCTTGCTCATTTAGTACTTTTTCTATTACAGCATTTGGTATGGATGGACAAACATTTGATATAATTATACGTCTAGTTGGGGTTATAAGGCGTCTTATTTCAATTTTGTTGTTGTCTATTTCAATGAATTTATGATTTGTGATTATTTGGTCTACCATATTTTTATTTGTTAAATAAATGCAAATTCTATTATTTGAAATCCTTAATGCGAATGTGATATTTTGTGGTGTTACAATTTCTCCAATTTTCCTTATGTAATCTTTTATTTGTATTTCATTTACTGCATACAGGAGAATAACTTGGTCTTTTTTCGGCATAATTATTGCATTCTGTCTTAATTTGTTTGCATATGTGTTTGTTGTTTCTTGCATATTTGTTGATTGCTTGTCAAATTTGATATTTTAATACTGAGTACACTATCAGTATTCACCTTGTTACTACTGATAAAAAACTTTTTCAATTTTAACTCTACTTCTTATTTTCCTTATTTATACAATTTTTCTTAGAAAAATTCACTAAAAATTCGACATTTTGACATTTCAATTAATCATGAAACAAAATCAAACGTCATCCTTTAAATATATATATACATATATATATTTGCTCATATTACTATTTTTTTCCAAATTTCCAACTGCTCTTTTGGAGCATGAAACAAAGATATTTTGTCATGATTTGAGTCATACCCGCTGGTACAATTGGGCGCAAAACACTTACGACCCATTGCAAACTAATTGTTTATAACTATTTATCACCTATCAACACTAATGATTGAAAAAAGTAACCTGCGTTCATATGGCGTTGAGTAAATGCCAGCCTCTTTAAGCTATCTCTCTCTTTCAAAGTCATGCGCGCGAATGACATAAAGCTGGACGTCTACTAACTGCGCTTATATACGAAGTTGCATAGGGCTGGTTTTCCCGATTAGAGTGCGCGACGACAGTGCCACCTATAGTTGGATTTTTTCGCGAATACGTTTTTTAAATGTACAATAATTTTGTACGATATTTTTGTTTCAAAATACGATAATTTTCAAGGTTGGTACGATACTTTTATTTTTCAAACTGGCAACGCTGCAACAGATCTACATTATGAAATAAAACATTTACACCTAACAGAAAACAAGATATAATTATAAATACTAACTGCAGTTCAGTAATATGTAATATTTTTCCATTTATATCCATGGATGCAGTCAATACATCATTTATCATAATTATAAAAATCTGCTATAAGCATAAATAAACTTGTTATATGAAAACACTCAAAACATGTATCCTCAATCTTCTAATACATAACTCATTACAATTACAATTTGCCTTAAGATTTAAATATTTGTATAAAAAGTGTATTTCATAACGACAAAAGTGACTTTCAACAATATTCATCTTTAAAGTGTCGATTTCAAATTTTTCGAAATTTCAAACTTTTTTTTTTTCTTAATTTCACAAAGACTCACTTTCAAAATATCTGAAATACCCAAAAGGCGCTACTCCAAAACATTCTTTAAATCCGTAAACATATTTCTCATTAATCAATTAAAGAAACCATTTAAGCTGTAGAGGTGCTGAAATGTTGATAGCTAGATTGACTAATCTGTAGATCTCCACTCAAGCTAATTAGTAAGGTTGTTGATTTCCACCGAATTTCGAATTTCTGAACATTCGAACATTCGAATTTTTTTAACTTCGTCAAAAAAAATTCGAATCTTCGAATTTTTGAATATTTTGAACTTTTCGAATTTTTGAATTTACGAATTTTTTGAACTTTTCGAATTTACGAATTTTTTTAACTTTTCGAATTTTTCGAAGCTTCGAATTTTCTAATTTTTTGCCAATTAATTAACGCCATCTGTCATCTCCAAGTACGCTCACGCATAATTCGTGAAAAGTCGGACACGAATTAAATAATAAATTCGGCGAAGTATTCTGCAAAAACTCTGCAAGGTTAGGCGTCTTAATTAAGCCATCTACTCTCTTAACCGCCCATCTAAATGCTATGGATTTTTAGTAAAACGTTTTAAAATGAGAATAAAAAGGATACAAAAACGTTTTAAATATAACGTTTTTGACAGTGTAACGAAATTTTATTAATAATAATTACTTATGAATTAATACAAAACTCTGCAAATGAGTTTATTCTGAAAATAATTCATACCACGTTAGGATCTAAAACATTTCAAATAATTCGCAAAATTCAAAAAATTCGAAAAATTCGAATGTTCAAAAAATTCAAAACTTCGAATAATTCGAAATATTCGAAAATTCGAATTTAAATTCGAATGTTCAAAAAATCCGAACATTCGAATTTTCGAATATTCGTAAAATCAACAACCCTACTAATTAGTAAATACTGTTATCGACATGAAAGTATGCCGAGCTCAAAAATGTGAAAGGATTGCAGGATCTGTATAAAGCGGCACTGCGATTAGATAGATTTTACAATTAGTGTTATACGTAATACATGAACCGCTCTACCGATCAATACTAACTGTAATAGACCAGTGGAATAAATGCAATTTCACAGTGCCGTGATTAAGTGAATTACTCTCCCTTATCCCTTTGACATTCTCTCTTGGCAACAACAGTAGAACTAGCAATCGGGCCGACTTAGCCGATCTCCACGTTAAACTCCGCGGACACTTATAGTATATTCCGAAAATGAACCACGGCGCGGTTCATTTTTACCACGGTTACGGTTAGATGACGTCATTTTGTATGTAAAACGGAACACTTTCACGATGACAGTTGTCACTTGACAGATGAGTTTCGAAATGTGAAATTTATTTAATATGGAAAAATGTTTATATTATAAAAATATTATATTCTGCATCACACCTGCTTTAACTTAAATATAGGGATATAAAAATAACACAAAGAAAAAATAAATATGAGTTTCAGAACAAGTAATAAATTCATCTAATATGAATATATACTGTTAAATAATAAAAATACATTTTGTATCACATGTTTATTTATCAGTCATCATAAAAATATAGTTTTATAAGACAAAAATCCACAAACCCTGCAAAAGCCGCCAAACACGTTTCAAACTTGTCAACAACAGCTGTGAAGTAACCAAACTAACCGCCGCTCGAGCACGGTTAGTTTGGTTATTAAAAACTAACCACAAATTTAAAAAACCGTGTTCCGTAATGAAACCGGTTACTGAAAAAACTAACGATGGTTAGTGTTGTTCATTTTCGGAATACACTATTAAGTTCTAGCGTAAAAAATCATTTTTACAGATCTGAATAAAACTCGGCACACGTAAACATAGGATAATAATCCTGTTAAAATATGAAACAAATTCACCGTCTGTGAACAAATGTATTCGCTTATAAAGTTGAGTTCATATAGACGGAGCTTAGGCGATCGTCATGCAGAATAGCACATATTTGGATCGTGTACCTCTAAAAATTTACAGTTTCATTTAAAAAACTAATATGATGTTTCAGAACTATCCCTGTATATTGTATCAAAAGGAGAAAGAGATTTACCGTTGATTAAGGAATACATAGCCCTGCAAATCTTGTTTTTAACGAAAAATTATTTATCCCAATTTATAGTACTAATCCTCACGGTGGCGCTGTATTTTAAAATTCACTATAACTAAAAACCTTTTCACAATTCATGAATTCAAATCACAATAGGTATAAAACACTTATTTTATTTTATCTTTTTCTTTCCCCGAGCGTCAGTTTCAGAACTCAACGACCGATATCGACATCGTCACACTAGAACTACCTTAATGTAGTTCTAGCGTGAAAAACATTTTTTCCTACAACTGTGCGATTTCTTTATTATTACGTAACTATTGCCTTGGTTACGTATGGAAAGTAGATGAATGCAGACCAAGTGCGTTTCCGAAAGCTAAGAAACACTAGTGCGGAAAGTGCTTCATTACGTAACTGTCAAAAGAATATTGTTTTGACAGCGATTTAAATTTCGCGCTGAGCGCGGAATTCATATTTTGACCACAGACGCTTATGGAAGAAGAAGATACGGTGAACCAGCGCTAGTAAATATGCATTAGTATATTTTGACGTTTATAAACGTAAAAGTAAAATATATTGATAAATGGTTTTATTTAAAGAGTAAGTGAAATACTTCATATTTATTGTTTGTGTATATTATTAATACAGTTGTTACAGTTGCTTATATTGACATAATGTAAAGTGGAAACTTTTGTGTCTAAAGAAACATTGATTTCTTCCGTACCTGCTCATATTATTACCAGTAATATTATTGGTAACAATTTCGGAAGCTTCAGAAGTACCAGCAGCAGATTGATTGTCATTGTCGAAAATAGATCCAACATAGTATGATCCGGAGCTTCAATTATCTTTGGAGGTGATAATGATAAAGAAGAATCACTCACTGTACTATTCCAATCAAGATGATTTTGAAGAAATTATTTTGACGTTAGTGAAATATTTTTAAATAACGTAGAACAATGTGCAAGCAATCAACAAACAAACCATAGCAACGCCGTAAAACATCGTTCTCATGTAATACGATATCATTAAAATTTTATAAATTTTAATAATATTTTAGTGATTTACTAAATCGCACAGTTGTAGGAAAAATGTTGTTTATAACACGTGCCGAAAAAGGTTACATGCTCGTGCAGATTTCCGCACTCGGCCAGCCTCGTGCGTTAAATTCTGCACTTGCACGTAACGAGCCTTTTTCGGCACTTGTTATAAAAATAACTATTACAGATTTGAATAAAACTCAGCGCACGTAAATAAGGGATCGTCATACGCATCCTGTTAAAATATTAAACACATTCACCGTCTGTTAAAAAATATATTCGCATGTAAAGTTGAGTTCTTATACATTGGGCTACTGGCGATTATCATTCAGAATCGCACATATTTGGATCGTGTACCTCTAAAAATTTTCAGTTTCATTTGAAAAACTAATATGATGTTCTAAAACTATCCACATATCTTGTATCAAAAGGAGAAAGTTTTTTACCGTGGAGTAATGAATATATAGCTATTCAAAGTCTTGTTTTTAACGAAAAATTCCGCCGCACTCAACAGCATCTACGAGAGGCCTTAAAGGTGGCCAACCAGAATTCTGAAAAAAAATTATTTTAAATTGGGTCTAGTAGTAATTGTAAAATATTGGTGAAATTAGAAGAAATTACAGAAAATTACAAAATTATGAAAGAAGAGTTAACAGAAAATTCTAGAATTCTAAAAGAAAAATTAACAGGATCTTTGCAAGAACAGTTAGAAAAGAAATTAATAAAAAATTCTAGAAGTTTGGAATAGAAGTTAAAAGAGAATTCTATAATTTTGGAACAGAAGTTCCAGAATTCTAAAAGAAAAACAGGATCTTTGCAACAACAGTTAGAAGATAATTCCAGAATTAGACGAAAAACATAAACAGAAGTTACAAGAGAATTTAAATAATTTAAAAGACGAATAAGGAAAAAGAATAAAATAATCAGAAGATAAATTCTTCAATACGACTCTATCATGGAATTTATCTCCTGGTGTACCTAAAACAAAAGCAGCGGATGAAAGAAAAGTAGCAAAAGAGGAAACTGCATCAACAATTCGCATAAAAACACTAAAATTTTATGGAAAGACGTCACGGCCAAATTATTTTAAAAAATTGAAGCTGTTGCAAAAGCTATGGTTGGTCACTCGTTGACAGTAGCGTTGCGTGGAAATTTCGTCAATATCTTATAAATACCAAAGCAAGAAGAGGAAGAAGACTACAATCAGCTAATCAAGCATTTAGTTACCTAGAACAAATGTACCAAACATAATTAAGGAACCGATTTTAGAGATCTAGAGTAAAATACCTCTCTGGAGAAGGTTATGTTGTAGAGGTCGGCATTTTTGAAAATTTTGATATCCGATCCGATCCATTCCTATCCGAAATCCGATCCAAGATCCGATCCGAAATCTGATCCGAGATCCGATCCAAAATCCGATCCGAGATCCGATCTCAAATCTCACCATCATTAGATCCGTACTGTTTTTCCTATTTATATTTTACCAATTATTGTAACATTACATATTCGAAAGTAAGATTTCTGTTCTAGATTAAACCCTTGATTATACAGTCAATCAACGATGAAACTTAATAAATAATTTTATTGTGAAAAACTAAAGACATATTTTGTTGTAACTTTATTTTATAATTTTTATCATAGAACATAAATGCTTATAAATTTTACGTAGCGTTACATTTCTTTTTTCGAGTACTTTTTTTCCCTCGTGGGTAGGGGGGAAATTTTCAAAAGACACCCTTCATCCTTCCGTGGCTCAGGGTAGTGTGGGATTTTTACCCACTAAACCCCCCCTCCCATAAACTAAGAGAGACGTGGTACCGCTTACACATTGCTTCTCCGGCTTCTTGTTGACTACTAATTTTCTTCATATCTTTCTTTACTCTTCATCATTGTTATTATAATTTCTTATATAGTTATCTTCATATTCAAGCATTATATTAATACAGTTACCGGTATTAAATTTTATTTCCAATCTGTTTCCGCTTCCTCCCTTACCACAGTCCACCTACCACGCTGCAAAATAGTGTGCTCGAGCGTATCCGAGGCGGCAATATATTACCTACATACCTCATTACTTACTTTTCCTATACGGTGGAGGAACCTCTGGAAACTCCCATGGCCACTGAGAAACTGGCTCAGGTAGTAATCAATGTTGCCGAAATCTCTCTCCACCCATTCCGTGATATCCGGGAAGAGTCTATGAGCCCATATGTTCCCATCATCTTTGCTCCATTTCTCTTGCCCCCTAGCCACGCGGGTTTTCCGTATAGCCCTTTTCTCCTCCCCTGTTTAGCCATGGTCTAGTACCCGTTCCTCAATTACGATTTCCAGCGGTGTTAGTCTGGCTAGTAACTGTTCCACCTCCGTCGATACCGTGCGGTAGCAGCGACATATACCAATAGCTAATTTCCTATTAATATTAATCCGAAATCGGACTTCCGATCGGATATTTTTGCCGACCTCTACTATGTTGTTCTGAATTTGGTATATAATGCGATAGGTAGCAATAAACTGTAATATTGACTTAGAAACTGGTCTCTCGCAATTTTGCAATCCCACTTAGCAAGTTCTTGCAAAAATTAGAGTAATGTAACTAGTTGTAGAAGCCTACCTTGTTCAGGACCATCATGTGATAGTTCACTATCAGCTAGCATATAGATTTTGTAACTGGTGACGCATTTTTACATAACCGCTCTGCAAGTTGTTATAAAAATTCACTAAAGTACCTCTCTAGAGAAGTTTGCGTTATTTTGGGCTTGGTGCATGATGCTATAGATCAGTGGTTTTCATAGTGTGGGTCGCGGCCCCCTGGGAGTTGCAAAGCCATTGGAAGTGGGTCGCCGAATGCTATTTAGAAATTGGAAAAAAATGTATTTAAAAAATAATCCAGTTGCACCGCGTTCACTTAAATTTTAAGAATTACTTAAATGAAAAATAACGAATCAAAATTACTCATTTGACAGTTTATCTCGATAAGATCTTGTTCATTTAAAGAAAACTTAAAATTGAAGTAATAGCTATGCAACCGGCCATTATTGAATTAATTACAAGCTTGATAGCAAAATACTATTATTTATTTTCTTCAGAAACTATACTAAAGTTCTTAATGAGAAGTTTTTCCTTTACTAATTTCTAAAATCGTGGTTGTATTTTTATAATGCAGTTTAGGTCACAAAAAAAAGTAAGGAGGTCGCGAAAGAATTTATTTGTGACTTTTGCCCCCAAGGGTGTTATGGCTCCGAAAAGTTTGAAAACTACTGCTGTAGATCAAGATAAGCTAGAATACCGATTTATTATTTAATCGCGTATCTCTACATATCTGGTTAGCAAGTTTTTATAAAAATTCACTAGAGTAAAGTATCTCCCTAGAGAAGTCTATATTCAGGGCTAGGTGCATGATGCGCTAAATCACAATAAGCTAGAATACCGAATTCGAAAATGCGATAGATAACAATAAACTGTAACACTAACTTTGAAACGTGATTCTACATACCCAATCAGCAAGTTTTTATAAAAATTTACTAGAGTACAACATCTCTCTGGAAAGATTACTTTGTTCAGGGTTTAGTGTATGATGCGGTAGTTCACAGTAAGCTAGAATACCAATTTTGAAAGTGGTCAGTAATAGATGGTACAATTTTGTCATTAGGTGAACCAAGCGACAAATGGAATACAACTATTAACATGATTTGGATCTCGAGCCACTGAATATTTAAATCGGATTGAACTTTCAAATACATTTTTAAAGTGCAATAATTTTGAATATAATTTTATATATTTTGTTTATTTTAAAGTCAAAACTATAAACAAAACACAATCAAAATTATTCAAACAGTTTTGGACAAAGTAAACCGAATACAAAATGCCATCAGCAATTACAGCGAAATGGGAACCTGTTACACCTATCAGAAAACATGACAATTTAATAGCATGTGCACAGTTTAGACATTTAAAACCATTTAAACCATCATATGAAGAGGTAATACAATACAAGAAATTGTCATATTTACGTCAAATAATTATTATAAATTACAGGATCCACATGTGTATATAAACTGGATATTAGCTTGGCAATATGGCAAACTTTGGCTTGAAGAACAAAAGAAATGGGAAAAGATGAATTATGGAGCTGAAAGTTCTGGACAGAAAAAAGATGTTCTTCGTCGCAAACAAATTTCAAAAAAACTCAAGAAAAATAAATAGAAACATTTTGCATATGTACATATAAAATAATCATTCTAACATTGGCAGGTTTAAATAAAAATTAATTGTAGCTAAGCGGCTTATCAACCATTTTTTTAATTTTTAAAATAAAATTTCAAAACAATATAACGATCAGTAAAAATTTGATATCAAAATTTCCAATAGGGGTATAAATTTAACAGTACAAAATTTCTAGTTGTGACGTCTCTGTGGCACTCAGATAGGTTATATTGATGAGCTTTCTATGTCCTTTAATGAATATTTGTTAAAAAAAAAACAACTTAAAATTGTTAATATTTATATTCAGTAAAGATGATTTATTCTTTATTTTCAAGTTAAATATAAATGACAGCATAACAGAAATATTTTAGTGAAAATCGGATGCTTATTTCTTTCCTCGAATTTACTCAACTCTATGTGAAGTGGTTCAAAATACGTATGCCGTTCTACTTAATGTATCCAAATGAATCCTAATAGTCGAACTACATGTATCAGAACAACAAATTCAATTCATTTGGCTCTATTTACTGTATAATCAAAGGTATTATTTACGAGTATAGCACCTGAAAAAAAAGACGCATTATAATTTCCAATAATTTATTGGGCAGATTAATTCAACAACAAATTTTTAAATAGTAAATACAAATAAAATGTTTTTAAAGTACGAGGTAGCTACAGGGGTTATGTGCTCAGAAAAAGTTACAAATTAATAATTATTAATAATTTAAGTGTAGACCAGTCAAATAGTTTTAAATAATAAAATATTACATTATTATATGAAATGACACAGAAGCAAATTAACTTTAATGAAGACTTAGTTTCTGGTAGTAGGTGTTTATTGCTTGGTCTTCTATTATAAATTGAAGTTATAAAAAAATGTGTTTTCGTTTATTTTGCTTCACGATTCACAGTACACCAGAAATTATTGATTTATAAATCCATACGTATTTAAGAATATAATCTATTTCGTACATTAAATCATATTTGTTAACACTGAAGACAAGGTATAAAAGAAGTTACGAGACCAGTGAAAATATGATTAATTATCAGTTTTTAATAATAAAATCACATTTTGATAATAACTATGTTTATTTAATAATTTTAATAATAATAATCACTTTATATCTTTCTCTTTAATGAGTAGTACAACTTTCTCAGCAAATAATCGAAAACATTTACCTTACAGTCAGTAGGGAATTCCATATTATATTTAGCATTTTCTTCATTAAAATAAAATGATTATATAAAATAATTCTGAAAAAAATATCCAAAAAACCATGCAGCGATGTAAATCCAAACTAAAATAAATCTAAAATAGTAACAAAATAAATTACTACACACAAAATAATTAAGAGATATATTTCCAAATATAATCAACATATTCCCTACAGACTGACAAAAACAAAAATACGGTTTCTACTCACTAATATATTTACAGACGAACGAATATGCAAAAACAGGAAGGTTACTCGCAAGGGAATTTAACAACAAATCAAACTTAACTAGTGTTAAATTGATTCGGGGTTACGTACACGTCGCGAAGAAACCTACAGTCTGTTCCAAATATAATCATTATTATCATCTTGCCTAAATAATATCATTCTCTGATTTGACGAAATATAATTCCGATAATAATATTGATGTCATGATGGTTGGAACAGAGCAAAAAAAAACAACGTAAGTATATTTCATTCAATTTGATTCACTTTTCGAACAGATCACCTGTCGTGTCACTCAATTTAAATTTTAAAAGAAAAATATTTCCTTGTTTGAATGTATATAATGTATAATTACTTATTTACAATCAAACATCACATTTGTTTGGAAGCACGTGACCTGACTTAAAGTGAACCAGCAAAACAAACACCCGTGTCAACGTCTAACCAGGGCCCGTGATCTACTGTGTGACTGTGTATGTAACGACTACGGAACAGGAGAAGCGAGTAAGTGGTTTTTGGTATGAGGATGGGTAGAAACAGCCTGGTGGAATGTAACGGCTTGACTTGGCGTGGTTACGACTTGGATTTAGCCGAACTGGAACGTGAATCCTCCAGGGAAACCGCCCGATTGGAAGTTGAACTCTGTTCCGTGACCGCCACCGAAGAATGTATGGAACACTTGGGTTGGATCGATGTCTGCAAGAATATTCATTATTATACGTTTCAAGTAAAAAATATTTTTAAAAAATAGACGGTTTAGATTAAGAAATATTAAGGTGAAATATGTGTCTAATTGGGTTTGAAATCGGCATATTAACTTTCTAAAACAAAATATTATTATTATAAATGAAACAAGTTATATATTCAACATATTTTTTAAGTAATTAAAAGCATTGTGTAAATCAAAATAAAAATTATTTCAAAATTTGGATTTCTTTGCTCAAAAACGGTTGGGAGAAAAATAATTTTTTTATATCTGTATATTTATAACCATAGTAAATAGTAGTAAATATTTATTCAGTTTAAACTCGATAATTTTGAGAATCAAAAATATCGTATTAACGGCTTTTTACTATCTTTTTTTTCTAAAATCGTCGAATAAAATTTTTAAAAATATATGCTGATATATATAGATCACTATATTTGTGAATATACAGACTTTTTTTATTATATTTCTCCTAACCATTTTTGAAAAATTTAATTTAAAGTTTTAAATCGTTTTCAATGATAATTTGCAAATACATTTTCAAATTTATTACAATACATTCAACCTGTAACTTTAAAAATATTTTTCATTTATAATAACAACAATATCAACATTTCGTTTCAAGAAGACTATCGTTCAGATTTCAACTTCAGGCCCTATGATGCTCGTTTGCACTAACGAAATTTAAATTTTATGTCTGACTAAATAAATAAATGCAAATCAAAGTGAAAGTCATATGAAGAAGTTTACATTGCTATCAAATATTTGATACGATATTTTCAGTTTGTCAAACTTAAAATTTTCATTTCATTGGTGCAAACGGACCTTAAAAAGAAACGCGGTAATAAGTATGGAGAAAAATTAAATTAAAAATTGTCATTTCACTGTTTATTATACCAGCATTCATAAATAGTTCATATTTGGAAAAAGATTTCAGAACTCATGTTTAAATAATTAAAATAAATTGTAGAATTTAAACAAAAAAAATGTTTTGCATACATATTAAAATAATTTTGATTAATTTTCTTATATTATCAAATATATTTTCTTCATAATAAGATTATCACTAAGACTCATGTGACACCAAAATCCGAATACAGAATTATAACAAATTTATATACTTTAATACAAAGCGTTTCCACTAATCCTCTTAGTTTTTATGAAGTTTAATTTAAAAAAGAAAGAATACCATTGTATCTAGGCATATTGGGTTCAATCCCAGGTTGACGCAATGTTACTGTAAAGTTGCCACACCCAAAATTGCATGACGGCATGATCATATTTTTCTATATTTTTGTTGCGACATCAGTTTATACACCTTGAAATAAAGTGTAAGAAAACTATTTGCCAGATAATGAAAAAATACAGTATAGAAGTCATGGTTAAAATACAAAAATTATACTTATTTATCGTGTTTTTGAATATGCTATTTTAAATTTATCTGACAAATAACTTATTTATTATAGGGTAGCTAGCACAGCGATATCAAGTCTGCTTGTGGATCCTGAGAACCCTGGTTCGATTCCCACAGGCGACAAACAATTTTCACCATTTTAAAACTACCCCAGTGGCTCCCTCACCACTAACAGCTTTGGGGACCGTGATTTGACGGCTGGTAACCGCACTTCACGCGCAAAATATATCACTTACCGAGATCTGCTTCGGCAGAGTGCCACACCCAGTAATGGGTAGAAGGCGTGATGATATATTTATTTTTATTTATTTTATTTATAACTTATTTCTAAGCATAATGTAAGCTATCGCAAATTCACAAATTATTTCAAAGAAATTTGCCGTTTAAAAATTAAAATTTCTTGTTACTATTACTTTAAGCATATTATCATCGCAATTCGAGAATAATAGAATATATTCATACAAATTCTTTTAAAAATACCGGAAAAATATAATTTCGTTCTACTTTCAACTTCATAAGTGTCGAAAAATTCCGATTTTCTAGTTTTTTACAGTCAGCTAATGTCGATTTCTCTACTTCTTTGTTCAAAAGTTGACGGTTTTTCATCAACTACATGAAACAATAGTATAATTATCCGCATTCACTACATTTGTTTTTAGTAACGCTGAATAAAATATTTTTGAATTTACTACGTACTTTACGACCGTCTAAATTTATCGCAACTAATATTTTTAGATTAATCGATAAATAGAAATTTAATTGATATATGCTTGTCAAAGCATGAAATAAATCGAAGGTTGTTACCAGAATGTCATACAAATGAACACTACAATTATCGCACGCATTGATATAGAAGTTAACAAAATGAGAATAATTGTTATATTTGCGGTACATAAATGTCATTTAAAAACATCCGGTTATTGTAAACACGTGTGAAACCGCAATTTACCGTGCGTCATAACCTGATTACCATGTCCTTTCCCAGGTACGATTGTCGATATTTAGGTTTATTTTGGAACAAGGCTAAATTCAAAACACTGTAATAATACATTTCCTTTTTCTTATATAAAAGAATTTATGTAGTCATAGTTTCATAAATGAATTACTGTCCTGCGTAAGTATAAAATTAAATGACGGAATTAAACAGAAACAATTTTATTACAATTTATCATTTTCTATCAACAAAAGGAAGGAAGCTGTATATCATTCTAAAAATGAAGTAAAATAAATAAAACTTACCATGCATACCACCATCAAAATCATCCATATCTTGTCCGCTGTCATAACGTGCTTTCTTTTTAGGGTCGGATAAAATTCCATAAGCTTCTCCAAGTTCCTTGAACTTCTTCTCTTGCTGTTTCTTTTCACTTTCTGTTGCATTTGCGTGTCTGTCCGGATGATGAACCAATGCTCGTTTTCTGTAAGCCTTTTTAATTTCATCTTCTGTTGCATTTTTATCTACGCCCAAAATTTTATAATAGTCCTTCCGTTTGGATTTCTTTAATGCTAATTTTGCATCTTGAAGCAATCGTTTATTTTCGCGGCTTTTGTCCATTTTACAAGCTTTTTCGTAGTCTTTAACTGCTTCCTCGTATTCGCTGAGAGCAGTGTTGCATTTCGCACGCAAAAGAATGGCTTTAAGATATTCTTCATCTAAACGGATAGCCTCTGAGCAGAAATCTACAGCATCTTTGTGGTTGCCGAGGTTCGATGATACACAAGCTTTATTAAAGTTTAATTTGGCGTTCGTTTTAATGTTGTGTGGATCGATTTTAAGTGCTTCTGTATATAATGCGAAAGCATCTTGATATCTACCAGCTTTAAATGCTTCGTTGCCCTCTTCTTTCTTTTGTTTTAGTTGTTTAGCCTTTTTGTAAATGTCCATTGCTTTCTTGTGATCTGGGGCAAGTCGAAGAACTTGCTGGAAGTGACTAAAAGCTTTTTCAACATTGTCCTGGTAGAATAAGCATAAACCTCGAACGTAAATTGCATCTGCGTTGCCCTTATCTACGTGAAGAATACTATTGGCGATTTCTTGAGCTTCTTGATAACGGCCTAAGAAAGCCAAGCATTCCGCTTTTCTTACCTAAAACATTTAAACAACATTTTTAAATGGATTTGGTTTGCAGTATGAATACATTTAGATTTTTATAAATTAAAATTCATGTTGAATACAATATTTCATCATGTTAAATAAAAATATATTTCAGTTTCTCCTCGAACACATATAATTCAACTATTTTGAAAATTTTGATGTGATATAAAACGGGAATTGCTTCCTTAACTTTCCTGTTCATATTATTTCATCTTCAGTCGGAAGAAAAAGAACAGTAAATATAAGAGAAACTTTCTAACTTTTAATGTACAAAAAATCATGAATAGAGAAATTTGATGGAGATTGATGCATAAAATTTTAATTTAGTAGAACGTGCTAATATCCCAATTTCAGTACATCGTTTGAAAACTATCAGATAAAGCTAATTTAAGGACATTGACATTTCTAATGAATAAATAAAATGGATTAAAAAATAATTAAAAGTCCATGAATCTACAATTCATACTCTAATATCAGTTAAAAATACAGTAAACCTAATACAATTAAACATTTTAGAAACGTTACTCATCCGAAAACTTTTGTTAATGTTTTGATATAAAACCCACATGAAAACCCACTGATTAATCCATAAACGCATAACAATACCCGTTATACAAACTCTCACAACAACAAAATAATAACTTACTTTGTAGCGGGCGCAAGTGGGTGCATGATCAAGAACCCTGTCCATGCAGTAGACGACTTTTCTATAGTCTTTCTTGTCGTATGCAATGTTGGCATCATTTTCATGCAGTTTCATGATATCGAGCACGCGTTGTTCTGCAGCGACAGTAGTGTTGAGGGTGTCGAGTTCTTTGACCTTGTTAACGGCCTGTTCGGTAGCTGTTAGGTCACCGAGAGCGATACCGCATTTCGCAATTCGAACGTATCCTTTGACCATGTTTTCGTCAAGAGCTACTGCTCTGCGAGCATCTTCTAAGGCGTCCGCATATCTGACAATATTTATGTTTTATAGCGAAATAAATTAATTTAAACTGTTTTATATCATTTTACATGCTATATTTTTTATATCCTCTATATTCTGTAACAGGATCATTATCTGTTAAAGATCGGTAACTTATTGACAAATTTTATTTTTTATAACTTTTCAGAATATTACAATTTTGGTATTCTGTGACCGGTATAATTTAGCCTGGCATTTTTATGTTATTTTCATGCATTTTGCTTACTAGTATTATATTACAAAAAATGAATATGACAACTCACTGACAGTTTCGTAATAACTTTGGTTAAAAAGTAATATTTTTATACTGGCAACTTCGTACAAGAATAAAATACATAAAAATTCAATAGAAATAACAGAATAAATGTTTTTGGTCAAAAATAGTGGTAATCTATGAAGAAATTAGAAAAATAATAGATATCATTAACTTATCGATCAGGAACAGATAATGGTTACAGAATAGAGAGCATTTTAAAATAAATCTTTCAACGTTTGTAAATGTTATAATTTCTTATAAATTATTTTTTATAATTTTATCTCAAATACGATACACGGTACAAATATGTTTTTCTTATTTCGTTCTTATTATCATACATAAATACAATCTTTAAACTATGGATTTTATATTTCCGTACTCTGTGCCCAATATACGAGATGTGTACGTCATAAATTGATTAAAAATAATTGATTAGTAACACACACAAACCCTATGATTCTGTCTTTATATGAACCGTTTTTGTATTAACAATAGATTTTCTGTACATGATATTGCAACATACCTGTTTAACATCATGTAACATGCTGCCCTGTTTCCATAATATGCAGCAATCTCAGGACAGAGTTCGATGGCTTCAGTGTAAAAAGGCAAAGCACTGCGGTACTGTTTGATCTTGTATAGTTGGTTACCATTTTCTTTTTTCAATTCCGCAACTCTGTTAATAAATACATACAATCAATATAAGAACGTGGCAATAATATGAATGAATAAAATTAATAACATAATGTAATATTAAATTGTCATACGTTGCTCCATAGGTAACTTGCTTTGTTATTTTTGGTAAACGAAATTCTAATTTGCTGATATAATCATTTTTTTGCGTTTTTGATTTAATATTAACAACAAATACAAGAGCCATTGTACATCAAATTTTGGACCGAACATTTACATTTTACAACATTCAACAAAAAACAAAAAAACTGAAATGTCAAAATTGTGCATGCATGCAAAAACCTATTTTGAACTCCTACGCAATTTCCAAGGCAATTGAACTACACCGTCGTTTTAATTTTGAACTTCATAAACTATAATTTACCTCTGATTAACTAACATGAATATACAAATCAAAATATTATAAATTAAATAAAAGAAAGAATAACAAATTACATCAAGCAAATGTTAATTTTACTATATTTTGATGAAATTTTAAAATAAATTACACGCAAAACAAAGGAAGTGCATTTGTTAAAAAAAAATAACATAAATATGTCAGAAAATGACAGAAATATTTGCAGAATACAAAATAGAAAACTATGAACTTACTCTTCAGGGCTTTTTGGTATAATTTCTTCGTCTTCATTAACATTAAGTTTAATTTCTTCGACATCCATACTTTCCACGTCCGCCATTTTACCCACAGGGAAGAGTTAAAATAGGTACACAAACAAGAGATTTACAGATTTCTGAATCTAGACGTAAAAGCTAACCTAAAATGTAGTAGCCAACTTCACTTAAATGTATAATTGTTCCACAATGTGGAGAAATTCAATATAATGAATATAGTGACCTACGCGTACCGTTACGATAAAAACATGTTTGGAGCGTAGAAGAGCAAGTTCAAACTAATTTTGAAAAATAATTAAAAGACTAGAAAAAATTGAAAATAGATAGATCGAAAATTATTAAAGATGTCAAAAAAAATTCAGTGCGATCATTTATACGGAAATATTGGCAAATACGATTTTGAATATAATAAATATATTTTACCTATTATACGAACTGCATCTGCAGAACTAGAGCATCGGCAAAAATGTGTTTGCAAAACCGAATTAAGATTAATAAATCCGCGAATTAATTTGGAACCATTTAAAACAGAATACATTCCTATTAAACCAGAAATTTGCACTTACGCATTTATGTCTGAGTTGGAAGTAATAGAAGTGAAGAATGAGGAAGATCAACAAAAGTTAATTGAAATATTAGGTAATTATTAGTGTATTACCATAATAATTAATATGAATATAACAATTTACACAATTAATGATTGTATTATAGAAAATAAACTCAGTAAAATACTAATTAAAGGAACTTCTAAGAAACTATTAATTGAACTCTTCATAAGTATTATTAAATTTTCTAATAAATATTCGTACGACACCCCACAAACTGGTGCAATGTTAGGAATTTTTTATAATACTCACCTATTTCTCTCGTACAATTTATTTGCAACGCCGGAAGAAATTTACGAATTTTTTACGGAATACATTTATTTTCACAGTATTTCAGTACGTAATTTTATACATATAATATCACACAAATTTTCCATCCGTTCAGGTAATAGGAATCCTTCAAAATATATTTCATTAACTATAAAAATTATTTAGGTTCCTCCATATAGAACAAAAATATTTGAACCTAAGGAAGCACATCGCGTTTTAATGTATTTTTGTTCTACTTACTTGAGGAATTTACCATTGGTACGTCTATTAATGTTTCCTAATTATGGACTATTATTAAAAACAAAAAATCCTGTAATTGAAGAACCCACTGGTAAAAAAGGTAAAGGCAAAGATAAAGGAAAGAAAGATAAAAAAGAAAAGAAAAAAGGAAAGAAATAAAGTTTTTAAATGATTATATATTGTTACAAACGTGTACAAATACTATATATGTATAAAAATTTGAAGAAATAAAAAAAAATCATGTATAAATACTAAATTAACAACCAATAATTTCAAATACTTGGAAATTAATTAGATTTCAAATTCTTATCTTTAACTGGTTTCATTTTCTTCGTTGATTTAGCCATTTTTGTCTGCCAATATTTCTTACTTTTTAAGAGATCTTCACTCATATTTTGAACTTTACGCATCCATCTTGCAGGATTTGGCTCTCCATCGTTTTCCTTATAAAATAAATTTAATTATTCTAGTTATATATATTATTCATTAAACTTACATCAAATAAATAGTCATAATTCTGCTCTTCAATTAGGACAGGACTACTGATAGGAGATTCTTCTACAGATCCTTGAGAACCCCAAGTATAAACAGATCTCTTCATTGGAGATGCTAATTTTGAAGTTTTGTGATGATCTTCATTCATTCCCGACAAATATTGTCTACACAAATGTAGTTCTTCCGATAATGTTTCATATCTTTCACATACATCTTTTATATTCTTCATCAGCAAACTAAAATAACATAAAAATAAAACAAAAAAATATAAATATTTAATAAAAACAAACTTTTTCTCCATGGTTAGTTCTTCAATCACCAAATTCTTATCTTTGACCGTATTGTTCAGAGCAACATTTATACGTTTCTGTTCCTCTAACCAAGAACGGACATTGCTAACAACCATTCTAGATTCTGCACAAATTTCATCACGACTGCATTTAGTTTCTGAAAGTTCTTGTTCAAGAGTAATAAAAGATTCAGTTTTGTAGCGAATTTCGTGGTTTACTTCGGTAAATGCTCTTTGAAGATGTTCCAACTCTGTTTCTAACTGAATGTTTCTTTCTTCTAGCTTGTCTTTTGAACACTGAAGAGTATTAAGTTCGTCTAAACATTTGTCAAGTTGTTGGGAAATAATTAAATTACGGTTTTCAAATTGTGTTGTGCTGATGTTTAATTTTGAAATTTGATCTTGAAGTTTTTGATTCTGAAATAAGTATTAAATTATTTCAAGTGCAAATAAATATATCATCATCACGCCTTCTACCCATTACTGGATGTGGCACTCTGCCAAAGCAGATCTCGGTAAGTGATATATTTTGCGCGTGAAGTGCGGTTACCAGTCGTCAAATCACGGCCCCCAAACATGTTAGTGGTGGAGGAGCCACAGGGATAGCTTTTTCAAATTATGAAAATTTGTCGCCTGTGGGAATCGAAACAGGGACCTGAGGATCCACAGGCCGACTTCATACCACTGAGCTAGCCATCCCATTATAATATTAATATTAAGAATATTTACTTACATCACTCAATACTCGGTTCCGTATTTTCGTGAGCCTGTTAATTTCTTCTTTTAAAGAAATAATTTCTTCTTGCATGGAAGTTAAATTCTTAAATTCTTCATCTTTTTGTTTTGAATTAATTTTTATTTTCTCTAACTCATCTTGAGAATCTTTCAGCATGTTATTTAATTTTGTTTCTTCTTTTTTACTTGCTTCTAAGTTTTCGCTTAGTTCTTTTTTTTCTCGTCTATATTCTTCTTGAAGTGTATCTTCCCACTGTTTGAAATGTTCTATTTCAATTTTGCATTTGTTATACTTTTCGTTAATGTCTGCACATCGAGATTTGTAAATTTCTAACTGATCTTCTAAATTCAAAGCCTAAAAAGTATTAAATATTATAAACATTTAAAAATATTTCAATATACATATATGACAAATGATTAAACATTATAATTACATTATGAGTTAATTTTTTATTGTCTTTTATAGCAACTTCATTTTCCTTTAGTAAATTAGTGATCGTATCTGCTTTTATGCTTAATTCTGCATGTAGACGTAAAATTTCGTTCGATTTTTCATTCAGTATTTTATTCAGCACGTCAATTTTTTGTTTCAAGCAAATTAAATCAGAATTGCAAGTAAGAACCATTGCATCAGTCTTTTGATCACTAAGGTTCTGTTGTTTTTGGAATTCTATTATTTGTAGCTCCTTTTCTTTCAATTTATTTTCATACTCTTTATTTTCACGCACATTGTAATCTAATTTTAATTTCATTTCCTGTAATTCTTCAGCCTTTTTGTCAAGTAATTTTTTAAGTTCAGATATTTTACAAGTGTTTGTATCATTTAATTTGATTTCTCTTGAGACTTGTTTCTGTGCCAGTTTTAGTTGATCGACTAAAGCTTCACTATGCTCTTGTAAAATATTTAAAGACTTTGAAAGACTTAAATTATTTTCATCTAGGACTGGTGACGAAACGGACAATTTCTAAAATAAATACTAGTTAGATTTAGATTTTTAAACTTAAAAATTAAATATTTACCAATAGTTCTTGTAATACTTTTAGTTCAGATGAAAGATTACCCATTTCGGACTTCATCAAATATATGTCACCTTCCAACAATTCATTTGTAGACAAAATTTTCTTAATATTATCCTAAAACAATTAAAAAAATATTATCACCGCAGAATTATAATAAATATTAATGGTATTATTATAAACTACTCTATATGTAAATTTAAACTATTGTTACAAAATAAATACAATAAAAAGAACCAATTTATAAACTTTATTTGAGATGATATTAGATAAAATTTCGAGGAAACAGATCACATGAACTTTATTCAGTACCTCCAGTGAAGCTATAATAATTTTATCGTTCATAATCTTCGTATTTAACTCTTCAATATCTTGTTTAAAATTGATATTAATTACTTTCAATTCTAAATTTGCATCTCTCAAACAATCAGCAGTTTGAGATAATTTCACATTCTAAAACAAAAAATGATATATCATTCCTATTCCTTTAATAATTTACTTTCTTTTACCTCTCCGTAGCAATCCATATATTGGGTTTGCATTTCATCTAATTCTTGATACAAAATATAAATAGCACCACATTTTTCTTTTAGCTAAAATATTGAAATTCAAAATATTTCATTAAAATTTTAAATACTTACCCAAATAAAAAACTCCATGCTTAAGTTAGGAAATACAAAATTGTTAGTAACGATAAATCAATAAATTTATTTGGCAACATCACAACTAGGTACATACTTTTGTATTAATTATACTTGGTTGTACAAAATAGATTTGCATTTTCTATAAATAATTCTTTTACATTTAATAATTTAATGGCAGGATTTGATCACTATATTTACTAGCTTAGGGTACATACGTGATTACATTCAACCAAATATAAGCAACACAATTAACATTAAAATTAGAATATCCGAAAAAGAAAAATAAATAATAATAATTTAAAATAATAAACTATACAAAACGAAATCATCTCACTTAACAATAAAAATAAACTTAATTGAAAATACCACATAACTGTTAGTTAAATTAACACTTATACTAAATTATAAAACCAACATTTAAAGGTGCATGCGATTTCGCGTAAGTTAATAAAAATGGTAACTAAGCTTGTGTCATACAGAATGGCTACTTAATAGTTGATGAAATCAAATTGAATTATACAAAGAAATATTGTAATACCGTCAGGATTTGAACCTAGGACCTCTGAACTTGGGTCAAAAGCTTTTTTACCAAATGAGCTACAGTATCTAGGACCAATGTTGCAAGATTTCAGGTTCAAATTCAGTGGTATCACAATTTTTCTCTTTATAATTCATTTAAAATGGTCAGTATTTGCATTCATAAATAAATTTACTCGTATATTATAACATGAACATCCAGCGTGACACAAATATTATATTCTCTAAAATAAAAACAAACTAATTAATTCAAAGATAAAATAAATTCAAACACAAGCAGCCACGAATAAATCTCATTAAATCAGCGTCAAATATCATGCACTGATCGAGTTGGGGGTACTTTTGTATTGGACGCACTACCCCCTGTCCAACGTGCCGCCCAGCCACTTGAGACACTCACTTCCGCGGCGCTATGCCCTTGAACTCCCTCCAGCTGCTTTTTGGTATTGACAATAGCATCTTGTAAGTTTCCGATTGTTATGCGTTGTTGTTCCACCTACAAAACGAAATAAATATTAAATAAAACAAAATTAGAGAGTGTACAATATTTCACTTATAGAATTAAAACTTTTTATATATTATAAGATGATATCAATAATCTATTAATGTGATATTTGATACGTACCTCTGTTTCAGCTTTGTTCTTGGCATTTTCCAATAAACTGATTGTTTCCACATATAAATCCGCCTTTGCATGTAAAATAACACAAAATAAAGCATTAAAATATAGAACATATACTATAAAGTACTAATCTTACTAAACCTTATAAGGATGCCAGAGGCTAGACAAACAAAATCAATCTGGAAGGCAAGACCAACAAAGAAAAGGAAAAGAGGAAGGCCACAGAAAACTTGGGAAACATATGTAGAAGAAATACTAGAAAGAAATAATATAAAAACAACAGAAGCGAAGAAAATAGCGGAGAAGAGGAGGGAATGGAAACAACTAATCGAAAAAATAAAATAGAAACTGATTTAGAAGAAATCCTCGACACTCGAAAGGGTAGAAGAGGAAATGATTATACATACATACTAATCTCAACTAAAGATGACTAACTTTCTAAAGAGAGTTACTAAATTTTATCCTCTGCTTTTTTTCTATTCTAGAATAATTATGGAATACCAGCAGTCAAAGATTATACTTAGTTACAGATAGTATAAATAAAATATAAATACATTTTTTTTTAATCATAAGTCTGCATTGAGTTTCATATGAATATAATAAACTGAAAAAATACAAGTTATTTTGTATAATTATACTTACAGTTTGTTGGATATTACCAGCTTTCTCTTCGGAATTTCTGAGAGCTTTCTCTAATTCCTCAATTGTATTTTGATTGATTTTAAGAGCTTGTTGTAAATTTTGAACTTCTTGCATTCTTGTATCCCGTTCTTTTTCTATATCTGCTAACTTATCTCGTAATTCTCTCAATTCCCTTTGTGCGACATTTAACGTATCATTTTGTATGTTGATCATTTCGTCTTTATTTTTAATCTGCAAGTTATTATTAAAGTTACTAAATCTTTAAATAATTTTAAAGTATAAATTTATAAATATGAATTACCAACTGATCTTTACTCTGAATTTCATGAAGTGTGTTTTCAATATTATAGACATGTTTTTTCAAATCATTCACTTCACTATCGCTTTTCCACTAAAAATTAAAATTAATGTTTTGAAATTCCTGCATTATCAAACAATATTAATAACTTACAAGAATCATTTTGCTGATATCAGTTTTTAATAGGAGAACAGTTTTAGTAAAATCGTTTTCTATATCGTGCTCTCTGTCACTTGTAATTGAATTAATACTGTCTGCTTTATGAATTACTAACATATTTTCGGAAGACAACTGCATATTAATTTGATTTTTTAAATTATTCATTGATTCATGTTGTTTCTTGTTCTAAAATATATAACATATAATTGTATATTTGATTGAAATATTAATAATGAGAAAATATTAAAGTACTATTCGACCTCGCGTGTTAAAGCCAATAATTCTCCACAATATTTTTCAATACTGTTCAATCTATCAGAAATATTTAAACCAATTATTTCACTATTTTCAGATAAAATTAAACTTGTTACACTATTGCTAATAATTTCTTCTGGCGCCTTATATGATTTATTATTAAATATTTTTAATTGTTTAGAAGTCACCAACATTTTATCTTCGCACTCTTCGTAAATATACTTGAAAGTGATAAAATTAAATAATAATTTTAACTATAATACATACACATTTTAAATAACTACATTTAATTAGAGGAATTCAAAAGCAAACTTACATATTTTCTAATTAATCCATGTAAAATATTTAATTCCGTATTTGCGCTGGAAATAGTTTTATGCAAATTTTTATTTTCTTCTTGTAATTGCAAAATCTGTTAAAATTATAAAAATATATATATATAACTTGCTGCATGTTATAATCAAAATATTTACCTGATTCCTTAACTCTACATCTTCTTTATTTTCTCCATCGTCATCAAACTGAAATAAATATAAATTAACTATGTCACATATTTTCCATTTATAAATAAAAGTAATTTAACCGTAATAATAAACTAGTAAAGAAAATTTAGACAATCTAATATTGTACACATATATTTCAAAAAATATTACAATAAAATATCACTTTTCAAAAGGGCAAAAACATTTTAGTTCCTTTGTAAACCCATAAATTTATGACAAGGAAATCTAAATTTATCATTAACAAATTGCACTTGAAGTAATCCATTTTGAATATTCACTTTCCTACATTTTGTATAAGTTTCAATGCCAATTTTTTCGCTTTGTTTCATTGTTTCTGAATCATTATGTAGATAATCACCAGCTTGTATCAAATAAGAATTAATTTGAGTCGAAAGTTTATTTCTTTGATTTAATATACTATCATTTTGTGGTGCTTCGTGAATATTATAAAGATCTGACGATACCTGAACGCTTTTATCGCAGTAAAAAGTATTTATTTTATAGTTATACATAGAACCAGAACTATGTTTTCTTGATTTATGTTGTCCAGTCTAACATTTGAAATTAAATATTAGATCTTACAGAACTTATAATTTGTGTAAGACACTTTTGTAGATATAGTAATTGTGCATTTGATTCACCATCCTGGTTATTACTTATTTTATTTATCAAATACATTTTAACTTTACAAGAAAAGAAATAATACTATTTTTTATAAACTTCTTTTTACTCATATACGAAATTTCCGTAAAATTTATAAAGGATAAATATACTTTTAAGTAAGAATAATCAATAACATATTTAAATTATGAAGTAAATATTTCGTAAGGCATATATCAAATTAATTTTATTGTCTGGGATAAGATAAATATAATTGTAGTTACTAAAATATAATTATTATTGAATAATTTAGTTAGAATTTGTGTACAAATCTATCTATTTAAAATCTCTACTAAGTGAAAAGTCCGATATGAAATGAAATTAAGTATATCTTAATAAAACATATTCAACTATTTCTTTACTGCAGCATAACCAGGAGGGAACAAATGCACTGCATACTTTGGTTTACCTTAGTTCGAAACTGTTTTAGTTCTTTTCGCATTTCTTTAATAATGTCATCTTTAAAATGCGTCTGTTTATCAGCTTGTCGACATCGCTCCTCCAGAAGCTGACACTCACGCCGTAACGCGACTACGCTGTCGTGTTTGTCCGCGACCTCGGCCGTCAACGCTTCGCGCATGTCCTTCACTGACTAAAAGGCCGCAGTTACACTTAAATTTATTCGGATTTGAGATCAAGGACCCTCCACCACGAGTAGTGACACGATTGTATACTAGTTCTAGGTTTTTACCAACACCGCAGTAAGCAACTAACGCTAATCATGCTATACACCGTGTTATTATCTACAGTTATTATTATTCCTATTCCTTATGTCTTGTAATTTAGCTAGCTTACTAATTATTTATGAAATAATATGTGTAATTTACTTTCGATTGTATGTATAAACTAAATGTAAATTTAATCAACCTCAAAACCAGCCAAAATTCAACACAAACCATATAATAAAAATAATAGCACTAAAGAGAGTAATAAGAATTTTTGACCGATTTTCACTTTGCATTTATTAAGCAAACGATGACAAATATAATCTTCTTAAAAGTATTTTAATATATGAAAACACGCATCTTTAATTAAAACATTAATAATATACATAATTATAGAAAAAATATTTTTTTTTCCACATCAATAACAAATTTTGAATTTTAGTCGATATCGTGTTTGATAATAAAATCCTTTTGTATAAAAATAATAATTCAATTACTTACCAAATCCAAGCGACAGAAGTCCTCGGTTTTTATTTTTAATTGCGCGCGAAGTTCATGTAATTCCTCCAACAATTTCTGCCTGTCTGGCATGCTACTGGCGCACCTTTCAACAACAACATTTAATTTTTCAATTTGTTCTGTCTGTTCACGAATAAGCCTGAGAGAAAACAAAATATTAATAAAAGTAAAAATTGAAATATATATTATTCAAAATACATTTCTCTTCGTTTTGTTTCCTTTTCATATTCATCTTGCCTCTGTTTTGATTTAGAGAGCTCAAATTTAAGTTTTTCCAATGAAGTTTCTAATTCAGTTTGCTAAAAATATGAATAAGTTATTTTCTTATATTTTAGTTGTACATTAGTATACCTTTGATAAATTCCTGAAACATAATAATAGAGTTAAAATAAGATCAATGTAATTTAAAAGTCAGCATACCTAGCACTCGAAGGAATAATTTCAGATAAATCATCTTGCGCCACGCTATAAAAATGTAATCCCTCAGTACTCCAATTTCCATCCTCTCGTATTCGTCTGATAAATTCTGTTAAATTGTTTACATCACTTTGAAAAAACATTAATCGTTGCAGGATGTCACTTTGGCTTGATATATTTTGCGCATCATATTCTTGTAAAGTTTTCATAATTTCAAAACTAGTTTTTGAAGAATGTCGTAATTTTTCTTCCAAAAGACTTACTCTTTCGGAAGCTTCGTGTTCTAATTCTTCAACAACTTGAACTAACATTGTATTTTGTTCTGTTAGATCTTTCACCCAATCCTCAAGCATTTGAATTTTAATCTGGAAATAATAAGTTTTAAATATCGCGCCAAAAGTCTTTTTGACAAATGTCAAATTGCATCAGGTCTGGCAACATAGAAACCACGCCTACAAATTTACAAAAATATAATATTTTTAATTATTTACCCGTGTGGATGTACAACTGCAATCATCTTTGATTTCGCTAAGTTTGCTTTCATACAACTGTTGAAATTCTTTTAAAATATCCAAAGTTTTCACTTCACCACATTTTCCGCCATTTCCCACTGATGCTTGACAGCCTTGGTTTTCATTTTTACTTATTGGTATGTCACTTTGTGGATGGTTTTCAAACATTTTATTTTGACAAATAATTTTCAAATAAATCACATGCGAGCGATATGTTCACCTGACACATTCATATATTCCATCAAACTAAAGATAAAACAAGTAAAACGCCCCTCACTTATGTCCTACTTCAAAACAACACACATGGCATTTGTTTTTATTATAACTCGTTATCAAGTTGCAGTAACTCTAATTTTAACACTTCTTTTCAAATATTTATCACTAACTTTTCATAAATTAGTAATAATTACATCAAAGTAATATTTTCAAAACAAACAGACTGATTTATTATGTAATTAGTAACCAATATTGCACTGGATTAAAATTGTCATTGACCTTCTTTCGTGTCTGAAATTATAAGTGGTTATATTTAGACATCGTTTTCTTGTCACGAAACTTTTACTTTTACTCTTCTGAAGGGGACCTGGACTATAAATAAAAGTTAGAACAAAAACTAGTCTACCATCTACATGTTCATTCATTTCACGCCGCTTATAAAATTAAATGAATAAAGATAAATCAGAAGATATTCAAAGATAACAAGACAATTAGGATAATCTCAAATAATGTAAAACAAAAATTCGATACTTTGTTTTTTATTCATACAAAATTAAAATGTATTTATTATAACAATAAACTGAACTTATCAAATGGTGAAAGAACTTGAGAGAACATACAAAATACATAAATAAAAAGAACACCATGATTCAATGAATATAATATTTATCTACATTATATTAACTTTATTTGAGTATAATTTCCTGTACAATCTTCATTCTGCGAATACAGAACAATAACCACTTTGAAGCAAGTTTAAATGAATATTCAATAATAATAATAGTAATAAATCTAATTTCATAATCTTCAATTATAATACAATTATATTTCATTTTTTAGAACATCCAATAATAATTAATAATCCAATTAATATTGATCCTAAGATAAAACTGTACAACCACCATTTAGCTAACATTGTACATCTACAAAATACAACTGATATAAATGTGAAATGTATATAATTAATATTAAAGTGAATACGATTGATATTCATATCCAGTACGTGTGGCAAAAGAATGTACATACTGTGGGAATTCTTTTGTCGCACGCCAGAGACATGTTCCAAAACATGATTCAAGAGATAAATTAAAAGTACAATGTCGGTAGTAAGCTGCTGGTACTTATTAAAAAATAATAAACAAAATATGACAGTATTTCAATAGTAATAATAAGAATCACGTACAACATATCAAGCCCAAATACTTTAAAAACGTTAAAATGCATTTTAAAAAGCCTTCAGTACTTTATTCAGGCATAACAGACATTTTGAAACATATCCCCGGAAAAATACACTGACTGTGACAAACGTATCAATAAGAGGGAATTAGTTATTTTAGTAATATATGTAGTAGTAGTTAGTAGACAATGTATTTCATGTTATGTGTATTGTGTAGTGTTGCATGTAAATTGCATACGAATACTTGCCAAAAAGTTCCAACATATTTCACATCTAGAATCAACATATCCATAATCTCTCGAATCTTTTATAAATACATCTTATAAGTTATTAAATTTGATTGTTATATAAAACGAAATAACATCTAGAACTTGTTGACGTCATCGTATGTCGCGTTAAAAGAAAAGGATTAATAATTGGGCGGTGGTGGAATAGGGGATGAATTAGATACACACACAGATTCTCCCTCATTCACTCGCACATGCAGACATACACACAGAGGGACCGTCTGTCAGCAGCAGCGACAGCACTAGCAGTGGCCACGGCTGAAAGCCAAAGATTCTAACCTAACTTAGTTCAAACGGACCCTCCTCAGCCTGGCTTATCCATAACATAACGTGGTATTTAATTAATTAGTTAATTAATAATTATTTATTACACTTGTATCACTATCATATATATATATATATATAAACATGCCACTTACTTAGCGTCCAATCGTGGCGATGACTAATATTGGCGGAATATTTAAAGTCCTTCATCATATCATCATGATCATTGTAATATAATTGTAATGTTATGTAATATGTATATAATATATATAATCATGTGTATTTGTTTGTTGGTTGCTGTCTTGTGTATTTATTTATTGATTGATTGTTCATTCATGTATCATTCATTCGTGGTCAGTACAACATAATTAATGAATTCACAGCGTAACGATGAGAGGTCTACCCCCGGGCACGGTAGTGCCATCACTTGCAACAATTGCCCGCCACCTTGGCGTTGCCTTCGCTCTCGGCCAGCCGTCGGCCTTGGCCGCTGCCGCCCGCTCCCGACATCTGCTCGTTCTTTGGTAGTTTCTTCGCTAAAATCACAATAATCATTTGTCATATGCACTAGTTATAAACTACAGCCTAGCAAATATAAACTGAAATATTCTTATATGAATTCTCATTTGATACCAATTAAATGCAACAAGAAATGAACAATTATTTTCACTTCCAATAGTGAATATTAGATTCTGAAGAGATAATTTAAATTCGCAGTAGTACAAGTTATTATCTTAGGTAGATGAATATCCTGAATATCAACGACAAGTTACATTTAATAATTGAACCCATTATATGAAAAGTGAGACACAAGAATTATTTTTTGCTTTGAAAAGTTTGACTTAGTTTGGAGATGGATTCCGAATCCCCTTTCTACGGTCAAGTTAAGCTAATGAGTTAATTAATTAAAATATAACATCAATTTTCAGATATCTAATTGCGTTTATTATATTTAAAATATAATAATTCAAAATAGAAAATTTTAGAAATAATAAAACAAAATATGTGATTAAAATCTTATTCTTACTCATCGTATTCAATAATACAGCACACAAATGTTACATAAATTAAAATTAATACTTAATATATTCATCGATTAACTGGATGTTTAATATCGTCATAGTTGTAATTCTTAATCGGAAAAAAATAAGATAAATTGTATGCCACAATTATATTGTATAATAATATCTTTCTTAATACATATACATATTGTTCGGATATACTAAAAAACTTAAAACAATACAAATCAAATATAGTAAAATATAATACTTATTAAATGGAGCAATATACGCCAAAAAAATTTAAAAGATTTTTATTCTTAAATATTTTTTTGTTAATCAACATAATTTATTAATATGATCATTTACATTAAATATTTCCAAGAAAGTTATGTAATCCTATAATATGCAATGATAAGCCATATATTCATGTAGTCGAACGTGTTTTATGAAATAAATAAAGTATAACAGGGATTAAAATATTTATCTTATGACTCATACAAACAACTCTAATCTCCATCAAAATTTTATCAATATATAACTTGAATATCAATTTTATATCATGCATAATGTTAAATATTTGTCGAAAATTGCGTGTAAGGGTCCCATATGTGAAATTACCACGATATTCATTTAAATAAGTAAAGAAATTCTATTTTAATAAACCTGTATGCGTGTTTGTCAGCCGTAGAACAAACTAACAAACATTATAAATAATTCACTTTTTAACCCTATTTGTCGAAAGTTTTGTGCGTACGGAACATTTTGAAAAAATATTACAGAATGTTACATGTTATATTATCAAAAACTGTTAAGAATTATACTGATAACAAGAAAAAAAATCTAATTACTATGAAAATAAAAGGAAACCAATATTATTTTGATAACCAAATTTGACCAATGTCAAACATACTTTATTTTATATGGCGATAGTCATGTAAAAAATTAAACATAACATAATAATATTTTAATTATCACCATCATATTTATCGATTAGAAGTTTATAGCATTTTTATACGACTGCAACATTGAATTATCGAACTAAATTTTCTTCATTGCCATTAGGATGTAATAGTGTGACCCGTAACCTTATAAAAACGCGATATATAGAGTGAATTTATATTCACTATTACACTTTATAAATCATTCTTAAAAATTTACATATTTAATTGGTACAATTACTATTAGGAATTCCGTATTACTAGCATAAGACATTAATGTTTAAGTTCGGTACAATAAATAAAAGTTTTATAAAAAAAAAATACTACAGTTAAAAATCTGCAAATATTCTAATAAGAACTACTAATTATAAAAAAAAATTATCATTGTAATTAGTTAAATGGCAAGATACTGTCGTTTTTCCCACATTTTTAATGATGTAGAATTTATAACAATTGAGCAAAATAAATAAACGAGTTATAAACAAAAGCAACAATATTTTAAATTAAATGTCACTGAAAATGATATGGTCTATTTGGATTTATTTGCTAAATTAAAAATACCAATGGTTCTTATGTAAACTTTAACGTTAAATAGCTCTGTGCTATTAACTTTAAGCAACTTAGTGATAATGAACTTTTTTGTTAAGTTCAATAGAAGCTTCTTTAAATTTAAAAGCCACTACTTTGCCCTTTTAACCGTTTCTCTATCATTTCAAACAAAGAAAGTTAGGAATGGTGGGTCGCTTACAGGACACAATTTATAACAAAACTTACAGTAAATAAAAAAAATAAAAATTGGTACATTAAAAAAAAATTACATTCCTTCTAAAGCAAAATCTAATAGAATGCAAATATATACAAAAAATACGTTAAAATAATTTTTAAAATATGATAAATAAAATTCTATCAAAATTAAACTACTTTCAATTAATATTTAAACCAAAATAAGTTTATTTTTTTGAATTGAATTGATTAATGAACGATACAAAATGTTAATTTTTCTGCTACTTAATTCATATGCCTGTATCAGACAATTAGGGCCAAATTCAAATTGTACACATTTTTGAGTTAATTGCCTTAGTTACTTCGACTTTGAGTGTGAGGTGAGAATGAAATTAGGGTGAGTCACGACTATGAATATGGCCCTTAATTTTAGATTTCCCAAAGAAACAAGAAACACTAATAATCACCATTATTAATTATGAAAAAGTCATCATAGGGTATCTAGTTTTTAGTGGAATCAGAATCATTCAGATATAGTTATATTTTGATTCTAATAGAAGTGTGCGATATTTGATTATGTAACTCTCGTTTGTGAAGCAAAAGCGCTAACTTGCGCAACGGCTCGATAAAAAAGTAATAATAAAAATAATATAAACCACTCACCTATCGCAAGAAAAATGTCATTAACATTCATGGCCGTTTTCGCCGATGTTTCCATGAAGAGAAGTCCATTTTCTTCGGCATACGCTTGAGCTTCCTCAAACTCAACCATTCTTTTGTTCGCAAGATCTGCCTTGTTACCAGCCAGGGCGATCACGATATTAGGTGAGGCTTGTCGTTGCAGCTCCTTCACCCATGTCTTGGCGCGCCCAAATGTATCTTGGTTGGTGATATCGTATACTACAATTGCTGCTTGGGCACCACGGTAGTACATCGGCGCTAGACTGTGGTACCTGTACAACAAATTTATGTATGTTATTATTATTAATCAGAAATGAATAAGTTAATAGCAAGTGCAACCAATTATTATTTATTCAAACAACTTCATTGCATACTTCTTTACAATGGTATATAGAAACAACCTATATAGGTAGATATAGGTAGATTTACACAAATAAAATAAAAATAAATCTCAAGTTGATAACATAATTCTAAATTTAATAGTTAATTGGATTCGAAATATAAACAGAGAAAATTAAATTAATTACCATGAACTGAAAATATTTTGTTTGTAAGTAGAATAAACAAACTTTCAACTTTATTCATACATGTGAAAGTTTGTAACAACAAACGAAACGACGACAATTAAATTTGTTTAAATGTTTATTTCTTATTTCGAAAATACCGTCAAGAAAAAGTAAATAAATAACTAGAGCAAAAGATGTACCGCACTGTTTAGTGCTTTAAATATCCAAATTTAAATTCACTTTAGAAGTTAGAATGGATTTATAATACTATATATTTTTATCCAACTAAAAAGGATTAGGGATATTAATATTAAATAAAAATAAAACCACTGTTTACCTTTCTTGTCCAGCCGTATCCCAAATTTCGAACTTCACTGTTGTATCATCCAAACAAACTGTCTGCGTTAAAAATGCAGCACCTATTGTACTTTCTTGGTATTCGTGGAACTGACCCTTTACAAATCTCAACACGAGACTGGATTTCCCTACAGCTGATTCTCCTAATAGCACTAACTTAAACTGACATATTTTCCCTTGTGTCTGCCCATTCGGTCTCTGTGCAGTGCCGCTTCTGTTTGCCATTTTATCTATAAATAATTAATACTTTTAATTACACTGGCTAGTTTCATTCATGCAATGATATTAAAAGTGAAGAAAAAATTATATGGCTAAAAATACTTCACTGTTTTGGAAAAGCTACAGGATACATGCAATATAAATGAAATAAAAATCATTTCCTCTGCACTTTTTAATTAAACTTCCTGATTGTGAAATGCTTCATTTAAAATCACCAAAAAACAAAAATGAATTATTTGAATAGAGTAATTGTTGTTAACACGTTAACAGTGATAAGTTTTGTTGAGTGAGCACATTTTACATATTTGCTTTTTTTGGCAAAAAGTAGAATTTAAAAATAATAAAATATTTATTAAATTGTGGCAATAAAAAATTACAACATACAAGAAACTGAAATCCCAAATCGACCGAAATGTTGATTGGACATAAATTAGCAAATATTTGAAACTTAAAAGAAAAGTTTGTGTGTGCATAAATAACACAATTTTTTAACTGAATCCATATACGCACGCAATCCTTAACTAACGTAATTAAATGTTCTTACATTTTTAGCACTGCATTGTAGCATAAAAAAATTACAAATCAAGACAAAAATCTTAAAAATTGATAATACATAAAAAGCAAAGTTCAAATGTACAGAATTGACAATATGAAAATAATGGGGGGCGTTTAATTCAAGGGCAGTCGGTAATCAGCTGACCCATTCCTTCTTTGCACAAAATACCAAACAAAACGATTGACAGGTCTACTACGTATTATTATTCTTACCGCAAAATTGCAATCGGACAAAATAAGACAAATTACGGAAACTACAATCAAATCTGTTACAATTAACAGTTTACTCAATAAAAAGAAAAACGTAAATTCACAGTATGCCTAACCTACCTTTACTCGTTACTTTCTACACAAAGAAACAACTTCAACTTGTAGGACTAATCAATCGGTATATCGTAACAAAAGTTCAAAGTACATGCACCTAAAACTTTAACACGTACACCTTTATTTTAAAACTGCTTTCTATTATTACATACAATAATCCAATAATGACACTAGAAGCAAAAATGGGCAGAAGTAAATTAGTAAAATGACGGCACCGTCGCCTCTGCCGTGTCAGGCACAAGCGTAGACATCAAAATGTCTTGCGCACAACATCTATACAGCCACATCACAACTAATTTTACAAAAAATATTAACTTACCTAATAAAATTATAACTTAAAAATAAATTATTTAAAATTTTCTAAATTTTGAAGTAGACCTTAAATTAATTGTGATCTTTTTTTCAACGTTTTACTGACAAACATTGGGAACTATTTACCGGACGCAATAACAGAAAGTAGGCGACTGCTGAGATTTGGCGCACTATTCAAACAGGTTGCTAAGTAATATTTGCACAAATTTTCTTCATACAAGATAAAGGAAGACAGATAAGAAATTTTTAAAATTATAAACGTCACTTTATAATGGCACTTAAAACAAACTTTAAGGATAGAACACCAAATATTTGCGCAGTAATGCATGTTATAAATAAACATATAATTGATATTTCTCATATAACTATTCCATAGGCTGGCAAACCTTCTGATAGTCATGTGGATATTGTGGAATTATTAAAAGTTTATAAATTAGAAGAAACTGTTAATGCTTTGAAACATGAAGCTCATATTCCCGATAAAAAACCAATGTTAAAATATAAATTACCGCCATTAATAAATTCTAGAAATGCTGGAATTTTTACCGAAATTCGAGGAATTTTGAATTTACCAGTACGAACCAGATTTCGAACTCTTATTGACGATTTACAAGAGACATCTTATAAAAGTTATTGGAATTCTGAAGATGGTAAAGGTAAAGATCCAATTGGAAATTTACCCCTTAAAATTGATCCCTATTCTACAACTTTCGGAAAACCAACTGATAAAGGTATTTTATAATTAATATATCTTGAAGAAAGAAAATGAATGATAAGTGAATAGGAATAATGTGATTGAAGTTTTGTTGTGTGATAATGATTTCGAGTGTAATAAATGAATGAGTTTATATGGAGTGATCTATGAATGTGGTTGAAGTGAGGGTGGTTTGTTTGGATGAAAATGTTTGACGAGGCTACCCCATTTGTTGGGATAACGGGTGAAGATATGTATGTATGTATGTATATATCTTTAGATAAATAACTCACTAATCATTTTAATATCAAATATTTAGGAGCATCGATGAAAGAATTAATAAGCCCAGATAAAAATTACGATCAAGTGTTAAGAGAATACATTCAAGGTCATGAATTATATAGAAAAACTCATAACGATTATTATCCCAATGAACATATTAACAGAAAGTAACTTTTAACCGCAATATAAATATATTTTTCATATTTTGAATAAATTTTAGTTACTTGACACCAGCATATAAACCGAAACGAGTTTATGGAGAAAGAAAAGGATATGATCCACGGGGAATTATGATGAAATGCTGCTTGAAAACAGATAGTAAAGATAATTTTTCTGTCGTAAATACAGTTCTATCAGATTTCCAAAATAAAAGAGTTCCGAAACTAGGAGAACCTTTAGCACCGTAATAGAAATAATTTCTTTGTTAAGTCCAGAGTTAAATTTAAAATTTTAGGAACAAAAACATTGAATGCGTAGCAAAAGGACATTCTTTTGGTAGACCTTCAATAAAACAAGACAGCGTAGCAGAACTTTGTTCTGAAAACCCAAGAGAACCAATAAAAAATGAACTAGAATATTTACTTACCTTCATTAATCCCTTGAGAGCATACTTAAAAAATCGATTTAATAGAAACTTATTTTCTTTTAAAAAGTTTTTAGATGCGATGAAATATCACGACAAAGTAAAACTAATTTCTTTTAAGACCATATAAATCTCTACCTAAACAATTTTTTTCAGAATAAAACTGGTTGGATACCTTTGAGTACTGCAAATGAAATGAGCGCATGTTATAAATTATTTTATAACAAAATTGAAGTTGAAAAGTTTTTGGGATTACTTGGTATAATACAAGGCGATCAAATAAATTATACTCAATTTGTAGATGTATTAAATTGGCAATCTGATTTTCCTAATATTGGAAATATTTATCGTAATATTTCAAAATTTAAATCAATTAAATATTCTATGATTAAATTATAATTTTTAGATGTACCCCCAAAAATACAATATTATGAAACTACATATAGAGCGGCACAGTATGATTACAAAGATATTGATAATTCTGGCAAGTTATTTTTCAATATCATTAATTTGTTTTTGTTTTATTAATAATATTAATCATTAGGTTACAGACCAGCTGGAGTAATGAGTGTACGATTTGATCAACCTGAGCCGTCAGTTCCGGAGGGTGGCTGCAAGGCAGATGTAGATAGTTTAGGAGCAGAAACTGATGCCCAAACAATTATGTATCCGTCGGTTTATATGTCATATGGATTGTCATTCTACGACTTTTTTGCAGTAAAACTATTAATTTATTTCCGATAATTATTTACACAGAGTAAATATAATAATTTCATTTCTAGCCACGAGAAAAAGATCAACTTCGAAAAATATTTACAAATGTCGGTTATAAAATTGATGATGATACTTTAGAAAAAATATGGAATGAAGGATGCGACATAGATAAAAGTGAATTTGTATGCATCGATACATTTAAAAACTTAATAAAAAAATATAAGGTAGAGTATCAAAAATCCAAGTGAAAAATTATATTCATTATTTCTAAATACTTATAAAAAAATTTGTTTTTAATATATATATACACTTGGATCTGTATATTGTTTTTATTTACGAGTTCTAGAATGTATCTGGGATGATTGTGAATGATTCCTGTTTCTTTCTTCGCGATGTCTACTTCGTTCTTCAGGTTTTCTGCTTCGTTCTTCAAAATTTCTATTTCGTTCGTCAAGATTTCTATTTCGTTCGTCAAGATTTCTATTTCGTTCTTCAAGATTCCTACTTCGGTCTTCAAGATTTCTAGTCCGATCTTCATAATTTTTACCTCGATCGTCATTATTTTTACTCTTTTCTTCAAGATTTCGATTTTTTTCTAAATGTTTCCAGGTTCTTTCTACACGATTTTTACCATTCTCTTCTTCATATTTTTGTTTTTCTTCGTGTTTTTTTCGTTTCTCTTCACGTGATTTACGTTTTTCTTTTTTATTTTCAATGTTTACTTTTTCTCCACGTTTTCGATTTTCTGATTTCTTTTTCTTTTTTTTCTTTTTCTTTTCTTCCTCAGATGAACTAGATTCTAAAATAAGAATAATATCGTTTAATAATTATATAATTCTGGACTATTTACATTTAAGAATAAGAATACTGGTGAAATGTATCAATACACCGGAATCGATATCGATACTAAACCAAATATCGTAAATAAGTATCGATACTTTGAACCTTTGAAGTATCAATATCGAAAATTTATAAAAGAAAAACTTTTACTATTTAGATACAGAGATTACTACAAAAATGAGACTTTAATTTAATATAAAAAAAATATTTGAAAATCCATAAAGAATGTAGTATAAAGGAGAATACGTGTGGAATTCTATTGATACAGATACCTTGAAAGGATTATCGATACCGATAAAATATTGAAATAAAGGTATCGAGTACTAAATATTTTATATCGAAAAGATGATATCGATACTTTATTAGTATCGATAGTATCGCAACTTCCTAGTTACATTGCAAATACAAAAAAGTTAAAAAAATAAAACAAACGACATAAAGATATTATATTACGATGAAATTTTCATATCAGCTATCTTTCCATTTTACGAAACAAGTTTATATTAACCTGGGTTAATAACAATTTTAATTAGCATCAAATTTAATTAAATTCGTGAATCTGATTAAATTTTTAACAGTGTTATGCCTATGGCACACTGGTCAAGGAGCATCAATGAGCGTCGAGGAACTCATCGGTGAAACAACAGAACGCATCCTGACTGATAAAATAAACAAACACGAAAAATTAGCACAAAGCAAAACCAAAATGACAGCCCACTTTAACATGAAATGAGACACAATCGTTTCATCGAGGAATTCCTCGATGGAAATAGAGCAGCCTCTATTTTTCATCAATGACGGGTGCGTTCTGTTGTTTCATCAATGAGCTCCTCGACGCTCATTGATGCTCCTCGTCCAGTGTGCCATAGGCATTATATATAATATTAAAAGTGCTATTAGCGCTAATCTATTATGGGAATAGTTATACAGACCTAAATTTAATGAATGATTGAGTTTTGGAATCTGTATCTTAATTTGCGTAGTAAGATCAGATTTAGGTCAGTGAATGAAGAATAAATAGAGAAGGCAGAGTTGTTTGCACCCTCTGTACTTCAGAACTACTATCATTTTAATAATTTTTTTTTTTTGCCTTAGAAATCGGAAGAATTTCTCCACAGATGATAATAATTAATAATTTATTTCAAGAAATATAATTACCTGAATCTGAACTAGAAGATGATGAACTACTGCTAGAACTAGAGCTAGAACTGGAACTACTTGATTCTTCTACAGCAACTGTTGCCATTTTTGTAACTGTCTTCATATGTTCTCGTAGTTCATCTGTTAATCCACCCAAACCAATAGAAGTGAAGAAATTTATAGCAAATCTAGTATTTTTAGGATTATCACGTGGAAATAACCCAGAAAAAGATCCTTGCAGTGTTCTAAAAGAAACAAAATTTTACATTTACGTCAAAATCTAAATTTATTAATTATAACTTACGGATCCTTCAATCTGATATTTAATTTTGCTAATCCCATATATTCACACAACTCCTGGAATAATATTTTAATAAATATTCTACTAGAACTGGTTGTATCTTCTTCATTTAATTTCATATTATCTAGTACTTCCCAACCGATGGCATCCGTAAATAAAAGATGTGCAAAAAATTTACTAACATTTCTTAAACGATTTGTATCTAACCGATGAGTTGTTGCAAAAGTATCTTTAAAAATTTGTTGAAAAGGTTCAACATAAATTTTATTTATCTGACAAAATCTTTGAGCTAAAAGTCCGTAGAACTTCTCATAAGTTCTCTGTTCAGCACAACAATCTAAGAACATATGACATAGCTCCATTTCTTGTCCGGGTTTAAGTTGCATTTTCATAAGTTTATGTGCACATTCTTCGAAATCTAAACTGGAATGTATGGTTAGATATATAGTTCGTCTTAGAGCAATTAAATTTGTTTCTGTATTGTCGATAATTTTATCGCCTTCTTTTTCTTCTCCGTCATCTTCATCGTCATCATCAGAAGAATCACCTGATTCATCTGATCCAGAAGCATCTTCTGAACCACTTGCATCGCTGCCCAAAATTTCTTTGCTTAAAGTCTTGTATTTTCCTTCATTTTCTTCGTACTCGCTGTCGAATTTGAACACATCTACAAGGTAAACACAAATAAACTAATACCACGGTACAAACACACGAATTAATTGATACTAATATCATAAACAGTACTTACTTAGAATGTCTTCACCGGTAGTAACTTCATCCAAAGTAATCAAATGAGTAAATTGTTCTTCTTCCTCCACAATATCCAATTCTTCTATAACAGCAGCATGATCCTTAAACCCATCTTTTCGAACTTGAAACATAACTTCTATCATATATTGAATCCTTTTTTCTAATTGTCCTTCATGTAATATATTTCTCAACATTTCAAATATCGCATTTGTTCCCTTTGACGATACTTCTGTTAATTTTTGACCACATTCTTTCAAAAACGCAATGGCTACTTCTACAGAATCATCGGTTGGGCTTTCAACGAGAAGTGTTAAAATTTCCAAGGCTAAGATTTCGTGTGCTACTCTCTGATTCACCAAATGTGCTACAAATGCTGAAGCTGATATGCAAATCGTTTTATCGTTTCGTTTAAATCCGCGTTTAAATTGCAGAACTAAACGTTTTAGCAAAAGTTCGCCAATACTTGGGAATTTAGAGTTTATTACTGAAACTAAAGCAGCATAAACGTGTGTAAAAGTCGGAGATGCAGCTTGTGCTTGTATTAAAGATTTGCAAAGTAATCCTCTACCGCGGACTATATTTTCTCGCAATAAATCTCGCGTAATTAAACCAATGTTACCGGTATTTACTTTGTTAATAAAACCATGAATTGATTTTTTCAACGCTTCCCATGCAATTCTCTGATATGCTGCTGATGATTTATCAGTAATTTCTGCTTGCATCATACGTAACTTAGCAGGTGGAATATAAGCACCTCCGGTTTTAGATGTAAGTATATCTACAGTTTTTCTTTGACGAGGAGTTATTATTTCTTTGTCGATTGGATCTAATTCTTTTTCAATTTTTTCATCATTTTTTTTTCTTGGTGCCTCTTCACCTCCATAATATCTTGAACCAACATTCTGTCGTTCAATTTGGCGCTCGTTTTCTTTAGATTTATCGAAATCGTCTCCATAATACCTAGGATAACCTTCTTCAGGATGATCTAAATCTCTATATGGTCGACTCCTTTGAGATCTGCTGTCATAATCTCGTTGCCTAGATCGTTTGTAAGAATCTCTGTCTCTTTTGTTGTCTTCAGATTCAGAATCATTTCTATGTTTTCGTTTATGATTTTCAGGGTCTGGATCCGAATCGTCTCTATGCCTTCTTTTTCTATGTTTGTATATATCTGAATTGTACTTGTCACGATCCTTTTCATTTTTTCGCTTTTCATCTTTGTATTTCTGTTTTGAATGTAATTTCTTCTCATATTCATTGTCATCAGAAATATCTTCCTCGTCTATTTTCATTTCACCTTCTTCTAAATCTGACATTTTAGTTTCTTGCGATGATATTTGAATATAAAAATATGTATAATTTACAGGTTAAGTTTTTAAATAAGTGAGTACTTGTTCTGTGGTATAGACAATATAATTGAATTAGTACAAACAAGAATAATAGATTTTTTTTTAAATAAAATTTATTACATCACTATAACTACTTAATATGTTAATTAATATTTTAATACACAACGTACACCCAATATAAACGAAGATGGTAACAAGGATAATTAAAATCAGTTTAACCAACCAACCAAAATAGTATAAAAATGTCTATAAAGAAAAAATATCCCTAAATTTCGGAACTACCAGTAAAAATAGAGTTCGACAAATACAGGATGATCTCAGACAAAACATTACTAGACGCAGAACAACGGCGTTTGTTGTGAAGTAGAAAGGGTTAGAATAACTTGAAGGTGAGGCGGGTGCGCGGCAAAGAGCTAGTACAAGTTGATGTTATACAGGTTGCATTTATGTTGATGACAGTTATTAGACGCGAACATTTTATTTATTTAAATACAAAAGTGCGTATACAAAACACTTAATATGTCAAAAACTATCCTTTACTTTGATGTATGAAAAGTAAGGAGTTGAATATAAAAATAATTACAAAAATGTTTGCAACTTGCATAACATCAAAGTGTACTCGCTCCTTGCCGCGCATCCGCCTCACCCATAAGTTACTCCAACTCTTTCTGCTTCACAACACTGCATTGACTTGAATACGGTAGAATTTGTCTAGTAATATTTTGTCTGAGAGGGTTATCAAAAGGAAATTTTACATTTGGCAATAAAAAAAACTACTTGAAACTGGTAAGCCTGATACATAAATTCATTTCCTGTTGTTGACAGTGACATTTAAAATTGAGTACATTTATTTCTAAAGTATTTTTATTACTTAAAAAGTCAAAATTCTATTAGCTGTCAGACTCCTGACTTAACCTATTTTTATTTATTAGAAATGTCAAATAGCATTTCCGCCTTTATCTGACATTGTGCGAACTGTGGAATAAAAAGATCTCTGGAATTGTATTGCCAACTATAACAATTCCTTTTGATCCCCCTGTAAAAGTAAAACCGTAGCTGGACTGGGAATGCGATTTAACTTCACTCATTTAAGCATATAACGAATGACATGGCGTACTATGGCGCAAAAATAAAATATACAGATCAAATGAAAACGCATCAATCCATAATAATTATTATTCTTTTAACATATTTTTATATATGGAAAAGCTTCACATTGTTTTTTTTACTTCATATAAACCACCATTTTTGTAACTACTACACATTGCAAATGTACTGACCTCCAAAGAGACTCCTTTCAGGGTTGTAAATGCTTTGTTTAAATTATAATTTTAACTCAATATTTTTATTTAAAAACCAAATTACAATATTATTTAAATAATAATATAATAGGTAACATAAAACGAACATTCTACATCATTATAAAAACATGTGGGATAGTATGGAACAATTTAAAGGGCAAACAGTTAATTTTAATTAATACAAACAAAAAACATTAATTTTTAAGTGTTTATTGAGTAAAAATGTAAATAAATTTAAGTTACAAATGCTTGTTGTATTACGAAGTCATTTATTACTCAATGGAATTTACAGAATAATGAATTCGCTTAAATCCTAAGTTCGCTGATGTTTTTGGGACTCTCAGCACGTCGGAAAAGCACTGAAAATAAAAAAATATCATTAGTATCTGAAATAACTTTATATTATTCTAAATTTATAATAACAAACTAAACCACGGGGTGCACACTATGGAAACACTTAATTTTTCCACAAAAATGCCTATACATGCTTTAAAAAGTTGACTATTAAACAAACACGTGGGGATAATTTTTTAAGCAACCAATTTTTAATTTTATGTAGTATTTTTTCTTATAACTGAACTACAAATCACATTAGCAAAACAAGTTATAAACTTTGGTAGGAATACATATTTCTATGGTATATTTAGTTTTGAAATACCAAATTAATTTATCCTTAATATAATACCCATGCAATCATTAAATCACAAAATATATTAATGGATAAAAATACATTAAATTTTATTGAATTTGTCTGGCGGTCTTAGTACTGTTAAAGCTATACTATCTAGCCATACAGAGTGAACCCGCTACTTTTATATATCCTTCACATTTAATCATACTTCTACGGAAAAAGTACAAGAGCAAATATAAAGGAAGAATAATAATTATTATTAGAATGTATTAACAGTAAAAAAAAAAAAAACTTACATATGTTTACTTGGACCTCGCACGCATCTTCCTGCGTTTACGTTTTAGCCTCCGCATCCTCTTCTTACGCCACTATAACAAAATAAGAACATTTTATAAATACGAGCACATTTTCACATAATGCGTAGAACATCACATCACGTAGAACAAATAATTTTCATCACTACTGCACATGATCGAAGCATGGTAGAAGATGATTGAAAACACAAATATTTAGATGAAATAGAAAAATATTAGCAAATTACCTTAGCCCTCATTCTAACAGAACTCTTGTAATAAGTTTACAAGCGACCCGTTCCCGACGAATGATGGATTAATAAGATTTAATTTTTCTGAGCCCAGCAACAGCCAACATACCCACAGGAAAGAAACGGCGTTTACTTGTCATTGCGCTTGCGCATTTTAGCACTTCACAGGAAACAGTCAATGTTGACAATCTAGTAAATAGCAAATGTGCAAAATTTTTTAAAAATATTATAAATTACCTAAAACATAAGAAACGTACTAACAATATCAACAATGAAAGATATAATTATATATTTTTTATTAAAATAATTAACATTGTATTTTTCAATTCATTTTATCTGTAGTTATATCTGAATTTTACTTTAAGATATTGGACACACTGATATCAGTAGATTTAATTTTTTTGTAGATGTCACTAGTCCTTCTTAATCATATGATGATAAAAATATACGTCAAGTGTAAACATTCCCGCCAATTTCCAAGATACGTTGGTTAATGGGTGCTATATCTGTGAACAGTAAATAATTAATTTTCATCTATAAGAATATTGTTTAAAGTGTAAAATTAGGTAAGTGTCTCCCGTTGATATTATATTCGTTATATTTCATTCATTAAATTTATCGTTACAGTCAGAAAAGCAAATAATTGTTACTTATTCTGAACCCGCCAAATATTTGCGTACTCATTATATTATACGTTATAAATATTTCTAAATCATTGTGTATTTTAGGATTTGTTATGGCTACAGTTCAGAGTAGAATTTCATTTCCTGTTAAAAAAAGAACTTCAGTAATCCGAGCAAATAAATTAAAAAATGAATCCAAAAAAATTATCACCATAGAAATCGTGGACTCTGATGAAGAAATCAAGAAACCAGTAATTATAACAGATAAAACGATTAAAAGCAGTGTTACGCCCAGAAAAAATACCAGGGTATCTTGTGACTTGGAAAATAATCATGTTACACCCCCAAAACAAAGGAAACAGGAAACAAATGACGACGACAGAGAAAACAATGCTCTTTTATCGCCAAAGACTCCATCGACTTTATTAGCAAAATTAAATTTGAACAATGTTTCGTGCGGGCACGACAAAGATAAACATTCACGTAAAAAACTATTTGATTGCAGCAACGACAGGTACGACAATGCTAGAAGAGCGTTGCATAGTACTGTACCTACTAATATGCCTGCCCGAGATGATGAACTAGAAAAACTTGATCATTTTATTAATGAACATTTAGAAAATAAGACTTCGGGAACTATGTACATTAGTGGTCCTCCTGGGACTGGGAAAACAGCTGCACTCACAAAAACACTTTCAGAGTTAGAGGTAGATTTCTCCTAGATGTTATTTAAATTGTGTATACCGAGTTTTAATAATTATTTTATCATTACAGGGCCAATCACAGTACAAACGAGTTTACATAAATTGTACTTCAATAAAATCTGCACAAGCAGTTTATTCAAAAATAGCAGGGGAGCTTGGAGTTAAAAGTACAGGCAGATCAGAAAAAGCTTATTTATCAACTCTGGAAAAATATTTAGTTGATGATCATAAACCAATGTAAGTTTTCAAAATTAAATTTGAAATTATACATTATAAGATAATTTATTACTTTATTAATTTCAGAATTCTAGTTTTGGATGAAATCGATCAACTAGATACTCGCAAACAATCAGTTCTCTATACAATTTTCGAATGGCCAGCAAAACAAAATTCTCGCTTAATTCTAATCGGCATCGCAAACGCTTTAGATCTTACAGACCGAGTTCTGCCTCGTTTACAAGCACGCTGTGAATTAAAACCTAAGCTACTGCATTTTGCTCCTTACAATAAACAACAAATAGCAGAAATAATCAGCGATAGACTTAATACAGCCGGAGTGTCAGAAGTTTTCAATCCAGTAGCAGTTCAAATGTTAGCCGGTAAAGTATCAGCAGTTTCCGGAGACATCAGAAGAGCTTTAGACATAGCAAGAAGAGTTATAGAACTTGTAGTACAAGAAAAAAGAGAATCAAGAGTGTTACAACCAACAGAAATCAATGACAGAATAGAAAAAGAAGTGTTTAAAACTGTTGGAGTTGATAAAGTAATAAAAGTTTTAAATAACGTTTACGGTACTTGTCAAAATCTTCAAGATGATGTTGATGAAACTGTGCCACTACAACAAAAATTGCTCTTATGTTCACTAATTTTAATGTTGAAGAAAGGGAAGAATAAAGATATTACAATAGGAAAGTTGCATGAAATTTATAGAAAAATCTGCACGAAAAGAAATGTATCCACTATTGATCAAAGTGAATTTGTTGGGTTGTGTTCTTTGTTGGAATCTAGAGGAATGATTAAAGTTCATGGAAAGAAAGAACCAAGATTAAATAAAATTTCTTTAGAATGGGATGAAGATGAAGTCCGTTCAGTTCTGAAAGACAAGCAGCTAATGTCGTCTGTGTTATTGGACGAATCTGTTTTAACTAATAAATTGTGATTGTCAAGTATTAAAGTCTGACCTTATATTATTAATTTTATTTAAATTTCATTCAGTAGTTGTTATTTCTATATTAATTTGTGTTGACTGTTGAAAGACATTGATTTGAACAATGTTAAAATATTTTTTATAGAAGTAAATATTTAGGACATAGAAGTTTAATATAAATAAAAAATAGCTAAGCAATCACGTTTTATTATTGATAACTACCTAATAAATCTATTTTTAAGTAAAAACTTATCTCATTTTATTTCCTTTATAGTTTTAAAATATTATATGTATGTTAAGAAGGTGATTTTAAAATGTTAAGAATAGGCAAAATCACTCTCCTTACTAAAAACCTGAGCTCGTATCAACCATATTAAAAAATATCAGCATTAGGTTAATTCATTAAAATGCATTAAATTTGTTGTAATTAGTTATGTTTTATTGAAATATATTTTTTACTGTTCTAATTCTGACATGGGTGGATTTAGGAATAGTCCAAGAAACTTAATCGTTCTAATTAAAAGATATAATATGAAAATTTTATAAAATAGCAGCAATATGGCATTAGTGAATATGTTACAAAAGATAAATTAATGCAAATAAATCAATTTTTTATTATTTACAAAACGATTAATAATATTTTCATTGTGTATATTTATATCTCGCACTTCCATAATTTTATCAGGCCTAATAACCTGTTTTCTGTCATCCTATTTCACAGCCATGTCTTTATCCTTCAAAGATTGGAAAATCATAGATCAGAGATATACTAACAAAACTATACGTTTTACACATGACACCAGTAATTAGCAATATTAATAAAATTATAAGTAGTATATGGCAATTTTTAATCCTGCACTTTCAGTTAATAGAAGAATATATTTCTACAGATTTTTTTATATTTACTCCTTTTGAAGGGGAACGAAGGCATTTACGAGTTGATATAAGTATTATTTATTCAATTTTGCCTTATAAACTCATGTTTCATTACTTGGATACAGACCATTAAAGTTGTTTTATAAACAATCGCTAGCGGTTTAAAATTTGCATTTCACTAGCGGATTAAAAATGTCAAACATGTTAATCAAATTAATTAATTAATTAAAAGTTTATTAAATATTATACATACATTATAATGTACTGAAAAATATAAAAACAAATTTAAGAACCCATTTCATTTTCTCATTAACGAAAGTAGGTCTTGCAAAGATTTACTTATGAAAAAAAATGTTACAGTTTTGAACACTGTCACTTTCAAAGTTTACACTTTTTGTAGCACTAATTCGTTATTCACGACTTTATGTAACTGAACTACATTATCAATTAGAATATCATCTTCCATTTACACTTTCTACACACTGATACACGGTAAAGACTTTATTGTAGAGAATTCACAACTGTCATTCTCTATTTGCGTTCCAATTTTTTTTCCTGTAAACAATTCAACCCATAGCAAAGCCTGAAACAATCTTACACTTATCGACTAGATAACAGTAAGCAATTATTGACATTTCAAGCTTCTGACTTCATTTTTAAATGTCTAACACTCAAATTAAAAAAGTTTATTAGGGCAAAATTGAATAAACAGTTGTATTATAGTCGCGGTTTAAATAACTATTAATATAGGATCGCTCCTATTACCCTGCCTATGGATCCAAAGATGCAGTTCGAAAAATTTTGTAGTATCTTTTTTTGTTATAAAGATACATATGTGAATTATAAAATAACATATTGCTTGATATACTAATACAAGTATAAAGTATTTAGGATACTGCGAAATGCGTAGGCAGTAATTTAAAAATAAAGTATTTTCTTTACTTATTTGCAACGTCTGAGAATTTGAAAATACAAATATAGTACGTCACAAAATCATGTGATAGACACACCTCCAGTGTTTGGCTGGTTGCCAGAAAAAAATTATATCGTGTGCATAAAGAAAGTATGCTTATATTTAGGTTTCTAATAATTTGAGGATGTATTATTTATACAGAATATCTGAGAAACATAGTTTTATAAATGTAAAATTATTAGCAATTACAAAAATTTTAAAAAATATTAAATTATAAATTTTTTATCAGAAAGAGTAGTTTATGTTCTTACGTACAACATTGTTTATATTTATAAACTTAATATAATTTATATTTATTACTTTTGCATAGTTGCAAAAGATAAATAAACTGTTTACCAGCAATTTTAATCTGTAACTAAAATAGTTAACAAATAGATTTAGCTTAACATATGGTCTAAGTTGAATGATGAATTTTTTCCTATATATTTTATTGTTTTCTGTAAATATATTACCAAATTATTGTAATCATGATAGAAACATTAAAAGTTGCAGTTACGAGGTAAGAAATGTGTTTATCAGCACGAATATGTGCCTGTATACATATTATAATTTTGTAGAGTTGTCTTAGAGCGGATCCAATTAATTTAAATGTTCATTTAATTCCTCATACCCATGATGATGTTGGATGGTTAAAAACTGTCGATCAATATTTCTATGGATGTAAGTAATTTGCCATCTTTATATATTTAAAAAAATTATTATTATTTTCTTAAGGGCAGAGAAACATTCAAAAAGCTAATGTGCAATTAATTTTGGATTCTGTTATTAATGCACTTTTAAAGAATCCAGCACGCAGGTACTTATAAATATGATTTAATGATATTATTCATAATATTAAAATGATGTATTTGTTAGGTTTATTTATGTGGAAACAGTGTATTTTTGGAAATGGTGGCAAGAAAGAAACGAGACAGTCCATGAACAAGTGAGATATTTAGTAAATAACGGACAATTAGAAATTACAGGGGGTGCGTGGAGTATGAATGATGAAGCTGTTACACATTATCAGTCCATTATTGACCAGTTTACTTGGGGATTCAGGTAAAAAATAATTCTTGATTAGATTTCGCATTCATCTAGCATAGTTGTGATGCTATGTGCCATCTTATAAAAATCATTTACTATAAGATCTGCAATTTTAGAGCTGTTGAAATTGAATTTGATAATTTTACTGAAATATACAATATCAAAGCACTGGAGATCTTTTGAGAACTATTCTGATTAGATTAGATTAAAGTTGACACGACTATAAAGTTTTTTTTTTTTTTATCAGAGTTTATATCGTGTACCGTAGGTGTTACAAAATTTGTCTTACCATTACATGAGACGATTTCAAGATGCGTTTGTTTTTCCAAAATAATGCTAAATAGAAGTGAAAATGTAAAATAAAAAAAATCTACAATTTTCTTTTCTTTATGGAGTAGGTGGCTCAGTGGTATCGATCTAGGATTTGAGAATCTGGGTTCGATTCCCACAGCCAACAAACAATTTTCACTATATTAAAACTTCCCCTATAGCTCCTCCTCCACTAATATATTTGGAGGCCGCAATTTGACGACTAATAACCTCACTTCACGCGCAAAATATAACACTCATTGAGATCGGCTTCGGCAGAGTGCCACGCCCAATAATGGGTAGAAGGCGTAATGATATATTTATTTATTTAAATAATTTTATTTCAAAAAGAGTGGAAAATTAAAAAAATAAAATAAAAAGATATAGATACTTTTAAGATTTACTCATAATTTTAACTCAAAAATAATGGGAATTAAAAATAATTTAATATTAATATTAATTCTTTTAAAATTTACTCAGTGGCGTAGACAAATATTTTTTACTGCGGAACATTTTTAAATTAATGATTTATTTAAAAATACACATAATTCATGTGCTCGACTATGACTTAAAGATCTAACTTTACAGGAAACTAAATGAAACTTTGGGAGAATGCGGGCGCCCTAAAGTAGCTTGGCAAATAGATCCTTTTGGACACAGTAGGGAAATGGTGTCATTATTCTCTCAATTCGGTTTTGACGGCCAATTCTTGGCTAGGATTGATTATCGAGATAAAGAAAATCGTCTTAAAACAAAAACTGCTGAGATGGTTTGGCAGGGTAGCGATAATTTAGGTACTTTTTATAATCATATATATATATATATATATATATATATATATATTTATTTATTTCTTTTTGTTATACTGTAATCTTGCTTTAGGTGAATCTTCAAATTTGTTTACTTCAGTGTTTTATAATCATTATAGCGCACCTCGTGGATTTTGCTTTGATGTTTTGTGCAGAAATACAATTACTGATGCACATAAAATCTACATGGTATGTATATAAATCATTTTGAAATAAGTAATATCTAAATATTAAATTTGTAGGCTAAAAATTTTATAAATTATGCTGAAAAGCACGCAAAACACTTTAAAACTAATAACATAATAGTACCGATAGGAGACGATTTCCACTATCAAAATGCGGATATATATTTTGATAATATAGATAAACTTCTTGTGTACGTAGTTGGTTTATTAAATTATTTATATTTCTTCTAAAGTCATTATAATTTACAGAGGTATTCGTGAACTGTCAACAAATATAACAGTATTTTATTCTTCTCCATCTTGTTACCTCAAAGCACTAAATGACAAACACGAAACTTGGCCTATAAAATCAGATGATTTCTTTCCTTATGCATCTGATTCTATTTCTTACTGGACAGGTTATTTTACATCGAGACCAGCTCTTAAAAGATTTGAACGAATTGGAAACAATTTCTTACAGGTAAGTGTAAATACTTCTACTTTATCATTTTTGAACAAATTCAAAGATCTACCACCCACTTATAAGTAAAACGAAATACGTCACTAAAATTATCTCCTGAAATAACATTACTTTGGTAATTTGATCAACTTTGTATCTCTTACGGTTTGAGATCCTAATGCTGGCAAAAAAACCTATTTTATATACAGAGTGTTCAATTTAGTTGTGTGATCATTGCTATCTCGAAAACTATAAGAGGCTACAAGGTTGGTTAAATTAGCAAAGAAATACCATTTTCTAAGTGTATTACAAAATTGTTAACTTTTTTTTTTCGACCAGTGGTTCTCAAAATACGGTGTACAGGTTTCTTATTTTAAATGGAAACCTATTATTTAATTTGCTTATTCAATTCAGTTTTTTTTTAATTCAACGACAACAAATTTCAGTACCTCACATCACAAAATTTTGACAAAAATGTATATTAAATTGACATTAATTTAATTAGAATCGCATAGAATCAGCGTGCTATGACAGCAACAAATGAAGAAATACGACAATACAATTATTTAGTGAAAAAAATAAATAAATATATTTTATTAGTCATTTGCTTCTGTTATGCTGATTCCTATGTGACTTTACTTAAATTAATGTAAATTTTTGTCAAAAATTTTGTAATATGAGGCTACTAAACTTTATAGTCGTTGAATTCAGAAAAAAATACTGAAACAAACAAGCAAATAAAAAAAGTAGGTTCCAAGTTAAAATAAGATTTTTTTTTGTTAATACTCATAGTTTTGTAATAGACATACAAAATGGTATTTTTTTGCTAATTTAACCAACCCTGTAGCTCTCATAGTTCTCGAGATAGAAATGGTGGCACTACTAAATATATCTGTCCCGGTTCAAAATTATATATGCACCTCAATTTTCTTCTCAGTTACTTTTGTTTAAAAATATTTATAAAGTTAAAAACAAATTTATTATTTGTACTACAGCATTTGCTATTATTGGCGACTAGCCGCAAATATTAAAAATAATTTATATGACCTCGCTTTATTTAATATATTTGAATAATAAAAATTTCGAAATATAAGATTACAAAAAAAAAAATTCTATACCATTGAGATATAATTTTATGTATTAGTTTTTATCAACTCTATTGAGTTTATTTTTTATCCACAACTCATATATTATAAAGACATAATTACACTGATTTCAGTTGAATTATATGCCTCATAAAACACTAATTATTTATATTCCATAAAACACTGTAAACAACTTGTCACTTAGCAGCCACTTCATGATCTACCGTATTTTGAGAAACTATATATAACTGAATCATCGTTAAACGTTACGACCAATCTTCTTCGATACCTATAATTATGAGTTGTGGATAAAATTTTGTATTACACTTGTGTTTTATATACCTAATAAAACACTTGTGTAATAAATAACTATTAATTGTTCATGTAATTATTTTTTAATGTTTGTGTTATATATTTAATAATATATTTTACTCAATCTATAATTTCACACTTAGTATTATTTATTCAATTTAAACACAAGAAAAATACTACATAATAAATATAATAGAGCAATGCATGTTGTGCCTTTCCTGAAAATAGCGGCATATCCCCACCACTCGCTCACTTGTACGCGTTAAGTCAACTATCCGGTGTTCAAATAAAACTTTTATTTTTGTTTTTAATGTAGTATAGGATGCGGGCACTCACGTGACACTGTGACGTTTTGTGACGTAAAAACAGCTGTTCGGGCATAGATCACTGCGCCACCTAGAAAATGAACTATTTTTTTTGGGACGAGATTTGAAAAGAACCGTTCTTTTCAAATATCGCCACAAAAAAATAGTTCATTTTGTAGGTGGCGCAATGATCGCAGCCCAGCAAGATTTGAAAAGAACCGATATTCAATTTTGTCAAAATTGAGATTTTTATCTGACACGTTATTTTAAAAAATTCACATTGTGAAATCGGCTGAACTTTTATCACCAAAATTGGAGTAACTATTTGAAAGACAACGTATTTGTTGTTACGCTAACCGTTTTCGCTTTTGTTCATGGGAAATTTTCAGGGCTAACTATTTATCAATACCCCTTCGTACCTTTTCCTGTAAAGTAATTAGGGAAGTAGTGGTAGTCAGTACCCACTCTAGCTTTTATAAATTTTGATTAAATGGGTATTTAACTTATTAATATTTTTTAAATTATTTTAAATAAGCCGAAAAGATATAATTTTTAAAATAGATTAAAAGAATTACAGGCTTAATTTGATGAAAAGATGTACAAAAAATTGTGTTTCAATTTTTAAAACATTCTTTTATTCAAAAGCGACGTTTCGGCCAAAATTCTGGCCATTATCAAGCAAAACAAGAGTATAAAACTGAAGTTACATTGTACAATTATTAAAATTAAAACATGGTTTCAAGAACCACTTAGTAAAGCAAAATTCATTGAGATGTTCATGAAGTGGTTCTTGAACCATGTTTTAATTTTAATAATTGTACTATGTAACTTCAGTTTTATACTCTTGTTTTGCTTGATAATGGCCAGAATTTTGGCCGAAACGTCGCTTTTGAATAAAAGAATGTTTTAAAAATTGAAACACAATTTTTTGTACATCTTTTCAACAAATTAAGCCTGTAATCCTTTTAATCTATTTTAAAAATTATCAATATTTTGTCACATTCACAGCCAAAATTCCGACCTTTATAATTATCGCCTCGGACAAAAGTTCGGGTTGTTCATTCCTAGAGCGGGTCCTGTGGTGATGCAAAACTTGTTTTCAAATGTACCAGCTTCCCAAAAACATTTTTAATATGCTAACATGTTGCGATTTTCAGGTTTCTAAGCAATTAGCAGCGTTGTCAAACTTGGAAGATTCTGCTGTCGGGTTAAATCCTTTGAGACAAGCTATGGGAATTCTACAACATCACGATGCAATAACAGGGACCGAAAAACAACACGTAGCAAACGATTATGCTAAAATTCTCTATGAAGCAATAGACACTGCAGAAGGAATTACCGATAATGCTTTAAGGTAATACATTAAATTTATCTTTAAGAATGACGTGACTTAACAAACAGGCTGAACTGTTCTTCAAAGTAAACTTCTGGATACACCGAGCCGGGAATGAACGCATTATATAATATTCAAGTAGTTTTGTGCAAATACACCCTTGTTCAAACTTTTAAAAGAGTGGATTTAATAAATGCCCAAATTAAAATATGGTGGTTACGTGTTTAACCAATTTTTCATTATATTCAGCTAAAGTTAATAATATCTTTTACAAAATATTTCAGATGTTAGTGTTAATTAATTCAATATAATCTGCAGAGCAGAGAGTTGATTCATTCGAGATACTCGTAATATTAGTTTAGGCTACGAAATAGATTACGTCTAAATTGAAAGAGTTGATTAATTGATCGTTGTTTAGTTCGTATTACAGCCAAATATAATAGTTTACCAGAGAAACTTAAAATATGTGATTTTGAAAGTTTATTGAAGAAATTAAAAAAATATTACTTAGATTTAAATTAGTATTAAAAAGTTTTACTCAGATTTAAATTAATACTACTGACTATTGTTTGTGATTTTATCAACAAATTTATACAGCATTTATTAACATAATGTTTACGTACTTTTTGTAAGTATTATATTATTTCATTATGTATTTATTAATTTAGTTTTTGTAAAGCTTCTTAGCCAAACAAATGACATATTATTAATGTTGCCGCGAGACGAGACGAAGCGAGACTTAAGGCACGAATACACTATTATCAAGTCACGTGAACACACATGATTTCACGTGAACTGTCAAATTGTTGAGACCCATGATTCTCCATTTATTTATATTGCTAGGAGACATACTATTGTCATTTGCTGCATTCACGTAAAATCACATGATACTGCATAATAACATGGGAATCATAGGTCTCTTTAGATATTTGGTCTGTGGTCTCAACAATTTGACAATTCAGATGAAATCATGTGTGTTCACGTGACGTGATAATTCCTTACCTTACCTTACCTTTAAGGTTACATTACTATCACGACACGTGAACACAAATGATTTCACGCGAACTGTCATACTGTTGAGAGCCATGATTCCCATTTATACAGGGTGTTGATTTAAAAACTGGCCATAGAAGTTTAACTTGGGAAATCAGTTTTTTCTTGCACAAAAGTTCCCAAATTATTTTTGGCAAAAATACTTCAAATAAATGTTGTAGAGAATTAAATTCTGCATTTTGTGATCTGAAGCTTTTCTTCATGAGAAAACTGTTCCATACTTTCAAAAATATTTGTTATTGAACGAAAATCACAAAACACAAACTTTTTTTGACAATTAAGATGTCATACAATTGTTTGTAATTTTGTTTGAGTTCCATGACTATCGCTATAATTAAGCAATTTTCAAAAAACTTTAAAATTTATTTTCTTGGTTATGAAATATCAAAAATAAAATCTGATTATTAAGTTGAATGCAGAATTTAATTCTCTAAAACGTTTATTTGAAGTATTTTTGCCTAAAATAATTTGGAAACTTTTGCGCAAGGAAACACTGATTTCCCATGTTAAACACCTATGGCCAGTTTTTTAATTAACATCCTGTATATAAATATGAGCAGACGCTGTTATGCAATATCATGTGATTGTCAATGTAGAAAATGACAATAGTATGTCTCCTTGCAACAATTTGACTTCGCGTGACTTGATAGTAGTGTACTCGTATCTTAAAAGTATGAACCACTGAACAAGAAACCATAGAAGAAGGGACAGCTATAACAAAAGATTGTTACGCAGTTACTAGTGACATCTCTTGTTGCCCCAAGTAATTATTATTAAAAATACCGATAATATAGGATACATATTTATCATTCTCGTGATGGTAATATTTCAAAATAATAAAAATTAAAATATATTGCAAAACAACAAAAATAAACAATTAGCAAAACAACTAGTTTTATTGAAACATATTTAAAAATTAATAAAACACATATTAATATGCAATACAAATAAATATGAATAATAACTCTTATTCATCATTTCGCTACTTTCTTCAGTATCCGTATTCTTATATGTTGCTGTTACTGTTGTTATTGACAGAGATGTGATATATTCATCCCAAATTTTTGAAAATTAATTTATGTTTACTATAAAAGTATTTTCATAATTATAAAATGTTTTAATTTCACAATATTATATTACTTACATTGGTCAATATGTGGAACAGATCCAATGTTTAATTTTTATAAGGTACATAAATTAAATCATTTCTATTAATGTTTTCCTGCAATGTTTACCATAATAAATTATTCCGTGGTAAAATATGGGAAAACACATTCTTACATCTTTTTCTACTACAATGTGGTACCACACACTCCTAAAATTATACAATAATTTAAAATCAAATATAAAATTATAAAAAGTGCATACTCACTATTAAATATAGATTGCAATAAAAACGACAGATATATTTTATTTGTCAAAATATAAAACACCGTTTGTCAAACATTGAAATATGTAATTTGTTTAACAATATCAACCATCTAAATATTACCTACTATGATTCCCGTTATTAATTTTAAATTGATTTAGTTCATTTGGGGCAGCAAGAGATGGCATTAAAAATCGTGTAACAAGGTAACTAATGCAGCTGTCCAGGTCCTGGTATGAACACACTATACTATTACATGACTTGAACTCAAATGTTTCCAACGGGGACTTACAATTTTGACGTCACATGCAGCAGACTCCCCTCCACACAATTTTGTGTGAAACAACAAATTTGTAGAAAGAGCGAGGTGACACCTTCTCCTTTCTGCACTACTCCCCGCATATACCAATATTTGTTTGACGTTTCACGTTTGGATCACGTGATAAACGTCAAACTGTAAAACTACCATGTTCACTGCATAACAAAGCATTAAATTCTGTTTTACTCACTAGATGGCAACCGAAAAATTTGAATTGTATAAGTCCCCATGCCAGTGCATGACAACTGTATGTTGATAAATGAGAGCTTAATTGTCAACTTTTTTATAGCAGTTGTAGAAAAATTCAATTATATAATCTACAAATTAAAAGTTTTATGCTGAGTTGCAAGAAAAAAATAAAGAGCTCTTTAGTTAAAGAACTGTTTATATAGCAACAGTATCAATGGCGATTTTCTGAAATTTATTGAACCGTTAGTTGCTAGTGAACCGATAAAACTTTCATGCAACCCAGCATTAGACATTTAATAAGTACGTAAAAGTAAAATTAGTAAAATTAGTTCAAAATCGATTGTAGAAAAAATAGTATATGGAAATTTTTGATTACATTTATGAATTTGCTGTAAAAATTTTCATTATGACAAGACCAAACTCACTAATAGCAGCACAGTATTTTCTGTTTCCACAGTTTCTAAGGTTTGCTCAATAAAATAGTAATAGTTTTATTATGACATTCACAAAATTGTATCTGCAACTCGTGTATAATGGCTATTAATACACTCGTACGAATTAAGACACTCGCCTATGGTTCGTATCGTAAACTTCATACTAATGCATTAGTTATTATCATTTGTATTAATTTACAAATATAATAAAACAAATAAAAATATAAATATATCATCACACCTACTACCCATTACTGGGCGTGGCACTCTGTCGAAGCAGATCTCGGTAAGTGATATATTTTACGCGTGAAGTGCGGTTACCAGTCGTTAAATCACGGCCCCCAAAGATGTTAGTGGCGGAGGAGCTACAGGGGTAGTTTGTTTTTAAATTATGAATATAATTATTATGAATTATCTTTGTATTGTAACGAATTTAAAGCCAGACAAGTCGAGAACATTCCAGAAACCTTCTCGAGAACAAGTGCGTAGCAGCGTGACCTCACAAATGCATAGAGCTCGCTCGCATGTCTGAGCGTGTAGTTTGACGAGATATTCTAGAACGTCCTGGAAGATTCGAGAATTGTTCTACGGACGGGAGTATATAAGCCGAGGTCGAGTGGCTGAGGCCAGTTGAAAGTAGACTTCGAACGCGTAATATAAATGTGGTGAAATAAATAACAGCTCAAGTGTACGTAATATAAATAGTAGTGTTAGTGACCGTTATATAAATAATATGAGTGTTTAAATATTTATGTGTTTAAGATTTATTGTAGTGTTAATTAGTTTTAAATAAGTTTCTGTTATTTTTATATTCATTCATTAAATAAATACTTTTATTTTCGTTTAACATAAATAGTTGTGAGTCATTTCTGTGCCTTGAACATTCTACACACTTCCAGAAAGACGAAAAACGTTACAATTGGTGTCAGGTGTGGGGTTATTAAATAGTGAAGTGTGTAGTAAAAATAAATAAAATGGCGTCGTTCGGTTTAAGACTAAGTGAATTAAAAGTGGTGGACCTAAAGAGGGAATTAGAGGAGCGAGATTTGGACTCATCTGGGTTAAAAGCAACGTTACAACAACGTCTGCGAGAGGCTTTAGTGGCGGCTAACCAGGATCCTGAAGAATTTGTATTTGAAATTGATTCGAATGACAATCGTAAAATGTTGGAGAAATTAGAAGAATTAAGTTCTAGAATTCTAAAAGAAGAATTAACAGAAAGTTCTAGAACTCTAAAAGAAGAACTAACAGAAAGTTCCAGATTCCTAAAAGAAGAATTAGCAGAAAATTCTAGAACTTTGAAGAAAGTTCGAGAATCCTAAAAGAAGATTTGGCAGAAAATTCTAGAACTTTGGAGCAGAAGTTTGAAGAGTATTCTAGAACATCCGAAGAAAATTCTAGAATTTTAAAAGAAGAATTGGAACAGAAGTTAGAAGAAAGTTCCAGAAATTCTGAGGAACGTTCTAGAATTTTAGAACAAAAAGTAGAACAGCTAGAAAATAAATTTCTCACTGCAACTGCAGCATCAAATTTATGTCCTGGTGTGGCTGAAACAGAAGCAGCAAGTGAAAGGAAAATAGCAAAAGGTGAGACTGCATCAAAAATTCGTATAAAAACACCGGAATTTGATGGAAAAACATCGTGGCCGAATTATTTGAGGCAATTTGAAACTGCTGCAAAAGCTAACGAATGGTCACCGAGAGAGAAAGCAATTTCATTGACAGTAGCGTTGCGTGGAAATGCCGTCGATATCTTGCAGATACTGAAGCAAGAAGAACAAGAAGACTACGACCAGCTGGTTAAGCATTTAGATACGCGATATGGAAATGCGCACCTAGAACAAGTGTATCAAACGCAATTAAGAAATCGATATCAGAGGTCGAATGAAACTCTCCAAAAATTTGAAGCTGACGTTGCTCACTTGGTTCGCCTCGCACATCCTACAGGTCCGGACAGCGTATTAGAGTGCTTAGCTATTCAAACATTTATTTATGGTATCCAAGATGGCGAAATTCAGCAAGCACTAAGATTGGCTAGACCAAAAACATTAGCCGATGCACTCTCTCATGCTTTAGAACAAGAAGCTGCAAAACTAGCTTCGCGTAGCCAATCCAGGCTACGATCAATTAACAGCGGAATGAAGAACGAAGATAGTGAACATATAGAAGAGAAGCTACGACGAATCGCTACCGAAGTGCTTAAAGGCAAGAAGAAAATGCGTTTTTGGAACTGCGGTGAACTATGACATACACGAAGGTTTTGTGGAAAATTGCTGAAAAAGAAAACAGAAGCTGAGTCAGAGAAACTAAGTCGGGTTGATAAAAGAAAACAGTCGTCGACCTGTAATTTGGTAACATCATATTCCATCGGACATGTCTCCTCTCTTTATAATCAAGTCAACAGCATTTTCGTGGATGGTCTTGTTGACGGAAGGCCATTCAAAATGTTGCTGGATACGGGTGCGACAAAAACAATAATAAGATCCGACTTGACTAAGAAGTTGCACCAACACAATTATATCCGACGAAGTGGCGATTACGTACAGCAACTGGAGAACTAGCTACATCGTCAGGAGAGTTAGATGTGACCATCAACATCGGGAACACCTCCCTCAAACATCGTGTGTTGGTAGCCGAAATTGAAGATGACTTTATTCTTGGAATGGACGTCATGGAAGAATATGGTTTTAAACTGGACCTCAAGCACGGCGTAATAGTAGTAAATGATGAAGAGCTCGTACTGCATCCACGAGACGACGAAGTTGCACGTGCTTTAATAACCGAAGATGTAGTACTTCCGGAGCGAAGTGAGACCATTGTGGAAGCACAACTTGAAGGAAAATTTTGTACAGGAAATGTTACCATGTTGGAACCCCAAAATAATGATGAAGAAACTGGTCGTGGAGTGATGGTTGGAAAATCACTGGTAAAGGCCAACAAGATAATACCAGTTCGAATAATGAACATAAATAAGTATCCGGTCACAATTAAGCAAGGCACTATAGTAGGGGAATGTTCATCCGTATCTTCGATCATGGTAACTCAGAGAACTCCAACTAGCACGATTCCGGATACACTGCTCAGTCAAATATCAACATCTTTTCACGGACTGACATCTGACGAGAAAATCAAAGCGAAGAATTTAATTCACAAGTATCAAGATGTCTTCGAATATGACAAGAAATCCAAGGGCCGAACGAACCATCCGCCAAGGAGCAAGACGATTACCACTGGCAAAGCGAGAAGAAGCTGAAAGGATAATAGAAGAAATGAAGAAAGAAGGCGTTGCTTGAACCTTCAAGTAGTCCATGGGCTTCACCAGTGGTATTAGTGAAGAAGAAGGATGGATCCACCCGATTCTGTGTAGATTACCGTCAACTTAACAACGTGACGAAAAAGGATAGTTATCCACTTCCCCGAATAGATGATACACTGGACACGTTGGCTGGGTCAAAAATATTTTCGACGTTGGACCTAAAAAGCGGATACTGGCAAGTTGACTTGGACCCGAAGGACTGTGAAAAGACAGCTTTTACCATCGGAACAGGACTTTGGCAATTCACAGTTATGCCATTTGGACTTTGCAATGCTCCTGCAACATTTGAACGACTTATGGAAACCGTGTTAGCTGGGCTGTCATGGAAAACCTGTTTGATGTACCTCGATGATATTATTATGGTTGGAAAAACGTTCGAGGATCACATGAAGAATTTGGAAGAAGTTTTTCAAAGATTGAAACAGGCAAATCTCAAGCTCAGCCCGAAGAAGTGTCATCTGTTCCAGGAAAGAGTGCATTATCTCGGGCATGTGGTTTCTGGTAAGGGAATTGCAGTGGATGAGGACAAAATAAAAGCTGTAAGGGACTGGTCAGTACCAAAGGACAAGCATGAATTGAGAAGTTTCCTTGGTATATGTACTTACTATCGGCGATACGTGCAAGGATTTGCCAACATTGCTAAACCACTGACACGGCTTACTGAAAAAGGTAGAAGATTTGTTTGGGAAAACGACTGTCAAACAGCATTTGAAAAATTGAAGGATTCTCTGACAACCGCGCCAATCTTAAGTTATCCCCTTCCGGAAGGCAAATTCATTTTGGATAGCGTTGCCAGCAATGTTGGGATTGGCGGCGTCCTCTCTCAAGTACAAGATGGTCAAGAAAAAGTTATTGCCTACTTCAGCAAGACACTGTCGAAACCGGAAAGGAACTATTGCGTCACCAGGAAAGAACTATTGGCAATTGTGAAGTCCACTGAGCATTTTTACAAATATTTATATGGCAGAAGATTCCTGATAAGAACCGATCATGCTGCCTTAAAATGGCTATTACAATTAAAAAATCCAGAAGGTCAGGTAGCCAGGTGGATCGAAAGGTTGCAGGAATATGATTTTATCATTGAACATCGGGCGGGGACTGGCCATCGTAACGCTGACGCGTTGTCCAGGAGACCATGTTCCGAAGAATGCAAGCATTGTTGCCGAGTAGAAGAGAAGCAAGCTGCTGCGTTAAGAACCACGATAGTCGATCATAAATGGCAACCGGAAGAATTGCAGAAAGATCAGGAAAATGATCCGGATCTGAAGATTGTAATAAATTGGAAGAAAAACGGAGATAAACCGATTTGGCAAGATGTTGCACCATACTCCCAAAAAGTGAAATCGTACTGGGCGCAATGGGACTTAATAATTGAAGAGGGTCTCCTAAAACGTGTTTTGGAGAATTCGGAGGGTACAGAGCAGAGAACTCAGTTACTAATACCTAAGAACAGGGTACCCCTGCCCAACCAAGAAGCAATCACTGTCGCTGAGGTACTGGTGAAGGAATGCATATGCCGATTTGGAGTACCGCGCGAAATACACTCCGATCAGGGAAGAAACTTCGAGTCGTTTTTGTTCCAAAATATCTGCAAAATATTAGACATTCGTAAGACAAGAACGACTGCATTACATCCGCAGTCGGACGGCATGGTTGAGCGAATGAATAGAACGATCAACAGATATCTGTCGAAAGTTGTCTCTAATCACCAAAGGGACTGGGATCGTCATCTGCATATGTTTCTGATGGCATATCGTTCATCTGTGCATGAAACAACAGGACAGACACCCGCAAGTATCGTATTCGGACGTGAGTTGCGGTTACCGTGCGATTTGAAATTTGGATGTAAACCTGGAGAAGATCTAGCTGGGGAAGATTACGTCACCGATTTACGAAGAAGAATGAACGACATTCACGAACAAGTTCGTTCAAACATCCAAACTTCAAGTGACAGAATGAAAGATCATTATGACATCAGGGCAGAAAAGGGAGGATATGGAACTGGAGAGTCGGTATGGTTATATAACCCACAGAAGCGTCGTGGTCTATCGCCGAAGTTACAAACATGCTGGGAGGGACCCTATGAAGTGATGAAGCGGATAAATGACGTTATCTACCGAATTTTGAAAATACCGACTGGAAAGCCGCGAGTAGTCCATTTTAATCGACTGGCCCCTTTTTCTGGAAATAACCATGAGGTTAGTGATGTTTGTGCAGCAAATGTTCGCTGCGTTTAAGAGCATGAACAGGAATTAACATTTGGAGACTTCATGAAGAAATATTCCACCGGTCACAAAGCACGATACGGCGTGACAAAAGAAGAAGATCGAGATTTGTTCTTGGTGCCTTTGGAGTATTCCATAGCCCACTGTGTGGCGGAAGACTTAAACATGTCTCGAGGAATTGCTACAGTATTTAAAAAGAAGTTTGGACGGCTACAAGACCTAGCCAATCAGCTTTGGAAGAACACTAAAACTGCGCGACGACTCAGAACACAAACGGTACCTTTACTATTTAGTCACCAAGGCACGATCATCTCAGCTGCCCACCTATCGCACCTTATGGGAGGCACTGATCGATTTGAGGGAACATCTTTTAAATAACGATGTTATGCAGCTGGCGGTACCGAAATTGGGTTGTGGACTAGATGGGTTGGAGTGGAGAATAATTAGGAATATGTTAGAAGTTCTCTTCCACCGCACAGGAATTTAAATTCTTGTCTGCAGCTTTGACCCCAAAGGAAGAGCGAAATTAGACCGCACTGTGGATTGCCACTTCTTTAAGACCTCAGGATGCATTAAGGGTTCTACTTGCAGATTTCGTCATAACTTCTCCGAAACCCATCAACCTCTGTTCCGAGACGGAACAGCTTTAAGGAGGGGGTAGTGTAACGAATTTAAAGCCAGACAAGTCGAGAACATTCCAGAAACCTTCTCGAGAACAAGTGCGTAGCAGCGTGACCTCACAAATGCATAGAGCTCGCTCGCATGTCTGAGCGTGTGGTTTGACGGGATATTCTAGAACGTCCTGGAAGATTCGAGAACTGTTCTACGGACGGGAGTATATAAGCCGAGGTCGAGTGGCTGAGGCCAGTTGACAGTAGACTTCGAACGCGTAATATAAATGTGGTGAAATAAATAACAGCTCAAGTATACGTAATATAAATAGTAGTGTTAGTGACCGTTATATAAATAATATTAGTGTTTAAATATTTATTAGAAGTGTTTAAGATTTATTGTAGTGTTAATTAGTTTTAAATAAGTTTCTGTTATTTTTATATTCATTCATTAAATAAATACTTTTATTTTCGTTTAACATAAATAGTTGTGAGTCATTTCTGTGCCTTAAACATTCTACACACTTCCAGAACGACAAAAAACGTTACAGTATGATCATTATTTTACTATCTTAACTTTTTTAAAGTTTCAAAATAAATTCTTGAATATATTTTAATTTTTATATGTATCTTACTGATAACAAAAATGGTTAAAATATAGTATAATTGAAAATACTACTACTTCTGCAATTTGTATGACGTCATAAGATGATATTGAAATTTCAAAAAATCATATCTTGCCTAATACACAAAATTATCGCACCAGAATTGAAATGATAGTCCTATAATTAATTGAACATTCAAATAAACATGTGATATAAAAGTATGAAAATTCTATTAAAATAAACAAGACTCGCTAGAATCTCGACGAGACTAGATAATGATCTCGTCTCAATCTCGACTATGATCTCAAAACTCAACTATAGTCTCGTCTCGACTTATGAGACGAGATCGAGACTGGTCTCAAGTCTCGTGGCAACACTACATATTATTATTATCTTTACTAAATCCGCTCTTTTAGAAGTTTGCACGAGGCTGTATTTACATAAAGCAGTACTACTTGAAAAAGAAAACAAAAACAATATGAATTTAGACAATGCCTACTTGAATATTCCAGCACTATGAACAAGCATTAACAGATTACTCTGGTCGTAGGATATGGCGCGTACTAGAGATGCGCCCGTGGGTGCCATTTAAGATTTAAATTTATTTTAAAGATGACAGTAGATAAAATCATATTTGTCACTAAAACTAAAATTAAGCACAACAATTCCAGTCCCAAATTATTAATAATTGATACAAATATTTAATGTTGTTATCAAAAATATTATAAGAGACTCAAATTTTGTGCATTCAAATACAAAAAAATATGATTTGGCATCAGAATTAATATACAGGTGTTTTTAAACTTTAAAAACAGGATACATATATGTTGTATGATGTAACTGATCATAGAACAAATTTGTAAAAAAAAAACTTTTATAAATTTATTAAATGATGATTTAATTTTATTTGAGCACCAAACTTAATATACCTGCTAAGAATAGCAAGCTGCAAACCGTAAAAAAAATCGGTTCAATTTCGATTTGAAGTTCATTATACTTTGTCCATTCGATTGTTGTTCCGGTTTAAAGTAATTAAATTTTGTATTCGTATAGTTAGAATATCGAATACTTAATTTTTTTAATAAATAAAAATCACGAAAAAAATTAAATACATATTAAAAAACTGTTAAATAGCCGGTAATAGAATTACACGCACTGAGAGTACGTATTAATATTTTTTTGGTACCCAATAATTATTTTATGTTGTCATTTAATTTTTGAGAGAACTTATATTGTTAAATATTAAAATTATTTTAAAAGATAGTTTAGTATTTTTCATACTAAACTATAAGTTTTGGTTCTCAATTATTATTTTTGATGTTCATTTATAATTTTTTTGTATTTGGTTATTGTTTGAGATTATCAAAGCATAATTTTAGATTCTTAGTAACTATATTTCTGGTAACAGCAATACGAGTACAGTGCTCATTTTTTATCTTTAGTGATCAGATCAAGTAATCATTTCATAACCAATATAGGTACTTAAATTGACAAAAAAAGTTGCTGCTCAAAAATTGTTTCCATAGATAATATATTATATATTTTAGGCAATTATCTGGACAACAAAATGAATTTACTTTCCAAAATTGCTTATTGTTGAATATAAGTCAATGTCATTTATCAGAAAATAATGACAATTTCCTTGTTACTGTCTATAATCCTCTGAGCAGAGAGCATTCTCATTATCTTAGAATCCCTGTTTCTAAGAAAGGATACGAAGTATTTGATTTAAATGGTAGATCTTTCAAAAAATTATGTTTTGTATAAATTTATAAAATGATTTCTGTTTACTATTAGGAAATGTAATAGAAGCTCAACACGTACCAATTTTTAAAATGATTGAAAAAATACCAGGACGGAACAGTAGCGCTAAAGATGTAATAATTTTCAAAGCAGAATTAATACCGCCACTTGGTTATAAAATGTATCAAGTAAAATACAACTCTACTTACCAAGAAGTTAAAAACGACAATTTGAAATCTAGCGTAAGTTTATATCATACTAAAGTAATAAATATATCATCATGCTTTTTATTCATGACAATTTTGCACAAATACAAGGCAGCCTATTGTATTATGTATAGTGTGTTTCAAAATATAAGAAAATGTTTCTATTAGACCAGGCCTGCACAACATACGAAGTTCGGATCACCTATTGTGTTGGATTTAACTTAGTGAATAATTTTTTTTTTCTTATATTTTGAAATACGCTATAACAAGAAAGTGAAAGCAAATAGAATTCACACTGATTAAGACAACTGTCCATGAATAATATTATGTATATTGCCAAAATGACGAAACCATTTTTTTAAAATAATATGAAATTAGCTCCAAGACTTATAATATCCAATATGATTAAAAAGTGTAATATTTTGTGTAATTACAGTAAGTGTGCCATAGTTGAATTAGAAAACAAATATGCATTTTTTAATATTGGTACCATTTGTAAAATCAGAGATTTGAGTTATATTTCAAAAATTGTCCAAGAAAGAAAATTTATCTATGTTTTTGAATGAATATAAAAATTTATCAGAATCTTGAGAGCGAGATTATGTTATTATATAGTTCGGGAAAGTAAAAAACTGTAAAAATTGCATAAAATTATTATTAGTATTACCGCACATTTGATGAAAAGTAGGTATGTGTTTTAATTTGGTATATCGTTATATTCACTCACAGACTGATGCAGAGTGGCACATAAAAACAATATATTACAAATTATTAATAATTAATATTTTCAGAAAATTAACGTAGAGTTTTCTTCAACGGGTCATATTAAAACAATATCAATTAACGACAAAATGAAACTACCATTTAAACAAGACTTTTTATACTACATTGGAAATTCAGGCCAAAGAGCATCAGGAGCATATATATTTAAACCACTATATGAGAAAGCAAGAATTATTTCTCAAAATATTACCGTAAAGGAATATTCTGGCTCATTAGTTACGGAATATCATCAAACATTTAATAGTTGGGTTGGCCAGATTATTAGAATTTACCACGATGAAGAGTACATTGAATTTAATTGGATTGTTGGACCTATATTTAAAAAGTAAGTCTAAAAAAAGTAAGTCTAAAAAAAGAAAGTCTAAAAAAAGTAAGAGAAATAGGTTTATTATTAAAAAAATATATCCATTCCTAAGTGTGGTACTCCGCTATAGCAGATTTTGGTAAGTTATATTTCTTGCACGTGAAATGCTGTTATCTGCCATTAAATTATAGTATATAAAATTACACATAAAGGAGAAATCACAATTTCTGTGTAATGCAGTGTGTCACAACCTTTTTATATGTGCGCCCCATTTTATAATATGAGTTTATGCGCCTCCTCCCACTCCTCTTAAATTCTAGTATATTGTACGAATCATACTGCTTGAATTTTGACTCGATGTTGACTTTTCTGTATTGAAATCACGCGCTTCTCAAGCAATTTTGCTATTTCCAACATTTTATCTATATAAAATCTGGTTTTCTGCAATGGCTGACTTAAAAACAAAATATAGAAAGAGAAAAGCTTTGTTCCACAAGACAAGGCCCGACCTAGGAAGCTATTAATTTTTAGATTCACGGTTTTTTAGGTTTATTTGAATGAAATTATTTGTTTAAATTGTATTATTTTAATTTAATTTAATTACAACAAAAAAATATATTTTCCATTTGAAATTTCAAAGTTGTTATCAGTTGTTCAGAAACCGGAAATGATATCATGGATTTACATCCGCCATCTTTTACTATGTATAATAATAAATAAATATAAAAATACATCAATATGCCTTTTACCCATTACTGGGTGTAGCACTCTGCCGAAGCAGATCTCGGTAGTGCAGTTACCAGTCGTCAAATCACGGCTCCCAAAGTTGTTAGTGGTGCACAGGGATAATTTTAAATGAGTTCAAATAAAATTAGACATCCTTCAAAGTTGTTGTCACTTTCATTTATACTGGAATTTTCATAATTAAACTTTCCATGCACTTAAATTACAAATATTTCACTGAAATATACGTAACCACAATAATAAGCGAGATAAAAGGATGTGTTCCCTTTTTCAAGAAAACAAAAAGAATGATCTAATAATGTGGCAACTTTTATCTATTAATTGGTTTTCAAATTGTAAAAAAACATGTATTCAAAGATTCACTCAGTTGTACTGCGCTCACTCAAATTTAAAGAATAATTTAAATGAAAAATATCCGATCAAATGTTTGACAGCAATGTTAAATTACTCATTTGACAGTTCATTTCGATAACATCTTACACATTTAAAGAAAACTTATTTTTTTTTAAAGAATTTATTACTTATTATTAGTTTGATAGGTAAAAATGATTAATTCTTTTGTTAAAAAACTAAACTAAAGTTCTATGACAGGTTTTTCATTTACAAATTTCTAAAATCGTGATTCTATTTTTCTAATACACATTATTAAATCAGCCTTTTACAAACTGCAATTTTAATTACATAAAAAGAAAGGAGGTCGCAAAAGAATTTATTTGTGATTTTTGCCTCTAACGGGTCATGTCTCCGAAAAGTTTGAAAATCACTAATCTAATTTAAACGGAGTCGTAAATCTTACAATTTTCGATATTCCAATCAGAGCCTTTAAATATGAACACACTGTATTTACCTAAAACCAAGATTAACGGCTTGAGTTTTTTATTAAAGATTTTATTACTAAAGATTAAATTAAATAATATTTGAATTTAGATTGCTGATTTCCGTGTATTGAGGTTAAATACTAACAGTATAATTAATAAATTTTACTTTAATTTTATTATTTATATTGAGTACAGCGCAAATTTAAATTTTGTAAAAAAAGTATTATTAAATGTGTGATCTACTCGTACATGATCAATTACTCTAGTAGTCCACATTCCCATACGTTTACCGTGTAGCTATTTATTATTTCCCTATTAATGAATTATAATTTAAGGGATTCATACGGCAGAGAAGTAATTTCGCGATTTACAACCAATTTGAACAATACAGGAATATTTTATACCGATTCAAATGGAAGAGAAATGATAAAACGTATACGAAACTACAGATCTGATTATACAATACATTCATTTGACAATGTTTCTCAAAATTATTATCCAGTTACTTCCAAAATTCTGATAAAAGATGAACAACAAAACTTACAACTAACTATTCTTAATGATAGAGCGCAAGGAGGGTCTAGTCTAAAAGATGGCGAACTTGAATTGATGGTAAGTAATGTTTTTTGTACTTTGGATTTATTTATAGAAGAAAAGTTTATTTTGGCGCACCATTCATCCGGTTCTAATGTTCTTTACTCTTGTACTTTTGGTAGTTTTTTTCTATTGTTTCTAAATATAGGTGCACAGAAGACTGCTGTATGATGATGGTCTGGGTGTTGGAGAATCATTAGATGAAACAGCTTTCGGAAAGGGTCTTGTTGTCACAGGAAAACATTATGTTGTTTTTAGGCCAACAAATCACACTAATGGTCAGTACCTATCATTATTTATTTCATTTGTAATACATTCATCATCATCAATAGTCATCTGCTTGACGCATGTTCTATATGCCTTCTCAATTTTTTTTTACATTAACGCCAACTAATACTTATTTGTTAATAGTTGTGTATTTTAATAATAACGCTTTGAATTTTTATTATGAATTGTTTATTTCTGAATATGATATACATATTTTTATAGGGGAAAATTATGTTAGGAACTGATCTGAAATAATAGGATTTTTATCAAAATTCACAGAATTAAGTACATAGTTCTTGAAGTGTACATTTTTAATGCCACTGTTGTATAATGATATAATGAACTATTTACTTAAGGTAAACCACCCTTAATTTCGCGAATTTAGAAAAATCTTTTTGTTCTGTGATCAGTTCGTCGCATTTTATGTGCCAAAATGTTTTTCCCCTAATATAAAAGCTCCCTGTATAAATTATTATACTTACACAGTGTGTCCCAAAAATAATGAAACTTTTAATTTAAATCATAGAACACGTAGCGCAATCTATTGAACATACACATTGTTAGAAAGATATATCTTTCCTCTTTCGAACGCACACAACTTATGCAAACAGGTGACAGTTTAAAAATTTACGCGCATTTTACTGACAGTAGATTTTGTGTTTATGTTATAAAAATACAATAGAACAACGAGCATATATTAAATTTTATGTTAAACTTGGAAACAAATTTGGTGAGACATACGAATTGATGAAAAAAGTTTATGGTGATGATTGTTTATCTCGTTCACAAATTTAAAAGTGGTTTGCAAAATCTAAAAATGTTCGTGAAGATTTAAATGATGATGATGAAAGATCTGGACGTCTAAAAGCCTGAAATCATGCTGAATTAGTCGAAAAAGTGCGTGAAATCATTGCTGTCGATACGAATTTTACTGTTAGAATATTGGGTGAAGAATTAAATACGAGTAAAAATACTATTTGGAGAATTCTAACTGAAGATTTGGGTAAAAGAAAAATTTGTTCACGTTTTGTTCCACATTAATTAAATGAAGACCTCACAAGACTAAAAAAGTCAATGAATTTTTGATGAAAAAACATATTTGTGTCATCGACCACCTTCCGTATTCGCCTGATCTATCACCATCACTATTATCTTTTCCCAAAACTGAAAATTGCTATGAAAGGAGCGGTTTATGATGATATTCCAGCCATTTAAGCAGCCGTGCCACAGGTGTTAAAGAACGTTTCTTTAGATGCTCTAGTTGATCGTTCTAAAAAGTGTATTGATTCAAATGGAACACTATTTAATTGTTGTATTTGGTAAATATAATTACAACACTAATTAATGAACTAATAAGTGAATCAGTAGTATCGTGTCGGCCTGTGGATTTGAAAACTCAGGTTCGATTCCCACAACCGACAAACAATTTTCACCACATTAAAACTATCCCTGTGATTCCCCCACCACTAACATCTTTAGAGGCCGTGATTTAACGGCTGGCAACCTCACTTCACGCGCAAAATATATCCTTTACCGAGATCTGCTCACGGCAGAATGCCATACCCAGTAATAGGTAGAAGGCGTGCTGGTATATTTATTTATTTTACAACACTAATAAGTAGATGGGGTGTTAAATAAAAAACTAACCATAGATTTTCAAAATTTTTTCTTGTGTAAAAGTTGCCGAATTATTTTAGACAAAAATATTTCAAATAAATGTAGAAAATTAAATTTGCATAAAGCAATACCACAATCAGATTTTATATCTGAAGTATTATAATCGAAAAAATCAAGTTGAAAGTTTCATAAATACTGCTTCTAAAGATATAGACCTTTAGAAATTTATTAGTATATGCGATGCGGTTAACTTTATTTAATAAATTATTAAATAAAGAAAAAGCCATTATAATGGTACAACAGAATAAAAATTGATATATAAAAATAAATAAAACTCGATTTTGTATTTCTTATTCAAGATTTATTCATTTGAACCACCAGCTTCTTCGATCCCTGCGAACATAATAATCATAGTAATTCTATTCCACCAAATCTCACTAACATAAAAGTAATTATAAAATTATTGCGTAAATCATAATGAAATAAACTCCTTACATCTTCAATTGTAAATCTCGTAATACTAAAATATTTAGTTGGTGATTTCATAACAGTAATACATTCGAAAAATTGTTGTATATGGAATTTTTTTTTTAATTTTTCGAAAAAAACAAATGTGTATTTCTTTCTATATTTATTTGCCGAATTCTACAACTACGTAACATATAAAAACTCTCTGGAGCATGTGCTACACACCCCAATCTATATGTTAAATTAATGTAAATTTGTTTAAACTACAACCATTAACGTTGGCCTGACCAAATTTTCATGTCACTTCATCACCATGCAATCTATAAATCAGGCTTAAGTTCTAAGTTAAAAAATAAAGTATAGAATTAAAGAAAAAGTTCAAATAATACAATAGTATAATGCATATACGAGGTGTGGCTATGAAATAACGAGACTGACGCTGCTACAGACGAAGTACGCATGCACCAAACACCAGCGATCGTCAGCTTTTTAGCGTGAAGCTTTCTTTTTCGAATGCAGTACCTCTGGCTTCTGTAAACAAATCTGTATAGCCGTACCATTCGTTATAATTAGAGTTGTTTTTTGTTTCGCCGAAAAAATGTTAAGTGCAATATTAGAGCAAAGAATTGTTGTGTAATTTCACATGAAACTTGGCAAAACTGCTACTGAAACTTTTAATTGTGGAAGGACAAGTCATGGTTTCTCCATCAAAACAATGCGCTGGTTCATTCCCCAATGTCTGTTAAGAGATTTCTAGCCAAGTACAGCATCCCAGTGTTGGACCATCCGCCTTATTCGCCAGATCTGGAATCGTACGACTTCTATCTGTTTCCTAAGGTGAAATTTGCCTTAATAGCAACAAGATTTGAGCTTTGAAAGAGAAATCGGCACGCGTTCTGAAGGAGTTGACAGAAGAAGACTTCCAGCACTGTTTCGAACAATGGAAGATTTGTATGGAGCATTATAGGGATGGAGGAGGGGTGTATATTGAAAGTGATAATAAGTTAATAGGTATGAAATCAAAATAAAATCTCAGTCTCGTTATTTAATAGCCACACCTCGTATAATACAACGACACTATAATGGATGCTATTATTCCCAATGATAAAGTTTACAACAGTAAAGCGAACGAGGGTTGTAATCTTGTAATCATCGAAGGGAATAACAACCATTATAGTGAGTTGGATACTATACTTTATCTTCATTAATGGACTACATATAGCATATGCGTTTCATAATAATGCCAAACTAAATAAAATTACGCTAACATTGCAATATTTTGTGATGTACCTATGATGACAGAGAAATGTCATTATGATTTTTTCACAAAGAAATTGATTCAGGCGTAATAATATTCTGATTGGTGCAGAAGAGGGAATAATTACTATTATTTCCTCTTTATTATTCTCTGCGGAATTTATACATGGAATTATACAGCAAAAATCACACTTTTAATATACATGTGAAATATTAATCGTAGATAAACAATATTACAAACAATTGTGTAATTATTCGTTTTCTAATTAAATTTTTTTTTAAATAAATTGTTTCTAATGCATCACATTAAATATGAGATTAATAATCGAAAAATGCTAGATATAGTTAAATTCCAAGAAAAAACTAACTAAATTCTGACAAATATGACTATCCCTAGCCTATAATGGAGTAGTATACAAGGTGTGCACAGAAACGCGGAACGCAGGATTTTTAAAATGTTCGGAAATAGTCTCGCCTGTACATTTTAGAGCAAAAATACAAGAATAAAAAAATGTTTAGAATCAAATTTTAAGTTTAAATTTTTTTGTTATACTACCATATCTGCACGTCTGTAATACTAGATATTTGAAGAATAAAATTTTTGTCAAAAATTAGATAGCCATGAAAATAAAAAAACAAATTAAACACAATCTCTTTTTGATAGCTCAGTGAAGAATCCCTTATCTTAATTGTTGAGCTGAACTGCCTGAATGAGATTTTGTTTTATTTGATTTAATTTTTGTAACTATTTGATTTTGAACGATAATGCCACTTTTATTTTTCAAATATCTAATACTGCAGATATGCTTGTATGAAAATTTATACTTTTTAAACATAAAACTTAATTTTAAATAATTTTTAATTCTTGTTTTTTACTCAAAAATGTATAAGAGAGCCAATTTCCGCACATTTTAAAAATTCTATGTTAAATTCCTATGTTCCGCATTTCTGTGCACATTCTGTATATAAAGCTTTCAGCTGGAATTTTTCAGTAATAAAATTTCAAAAATTAAATTTGATGTTTTTTACATAGATTTGAAACATTTATATTAATGCGGTTGATGATATCGGTTGTTTGGGGGCCGTGATGTGGCGGCTGGTAATCGCACTTCACGCAAATAAATATATCACTTACCGAGATCTACTACAGCAGACTGCTACATCCTATAGGGTAAAGGCGTGATGATATATTTATTTATATACTTTTATATTTTTATCCAAAATAATTTGGCAACTTTAACACCTATGGTCCGTGTTAAAATTAACAATCTGTATATTCTACGCCAAGACATTAATTCCATAATTTACAGCTTATAATGGAACTGAACCATGATGGAATTATATTTTTGTTATAAGTTGTATGTTTGAATTCACAAACACTCGTTTGTGAAACAATGTGCTACCATCGAGTCATAAATAAATAATATAAGAAATAATTTAGTGACACATGGCCAGTTCGTAATTGTTAGAAATAATTTTTGAAAAAGCTATGAGTGTTCGCCGGGATTTGAAAGGTTCTGGGTTCAAAACCCGGCGAACGCTCATAGCTTTTTCAAAAATTATTTCTATAAATAAATAAATATTTTTTTTCAAATGTTATTGACTTACGAGTATTTTCGAGACCATACAAATTAGTTTTTTACCAGAAAAAGAAAAAGTAGTGTTCGTATTACAATGTACATAACTTTCGGTAATACCATAACTATCAATTTTAACCAATTTATATTATAATAACCTAGTTTTGGAGGATGCAGTTCTGGAATTTCAGATCTTGATAAATGATATTTTACTATAATGAGCAGAGAAGTTATAGCATCCCAAGATAAAAAAATAAGTGATGCAGAAATGAAGATGATCATTTAGTAATTAATTTATTTCGATTCCCACAGGCGACAAATTTTCATAATTTGAAAAAGCTATCTCTGTGGCTCCTCCACCACTAACATGTTTGGGGGCCGTGATTTGACGACTGGTAACCGCACTTTACGCGCAAAATATATCACTTACCGAGATCTGCTTCAGCAGAGTGCCACACCCAGTAATGGGTAGAAGGCGTGATGATATATATATATATATATATATATATATATATATATATATATATATATATATATATATATATATATATATATATATATATATATATATATATATATATATATATATATATATATATAAAATTTATCTGATTTAGATTCATTTTCCACTTTAAAAGAAAAAGACTTGGCTCAACAAATTTTACTGGAACCATGGATATTTCTTACACCAATAAACCAAAATAGTACAATTAAAAATTTTAAACAAGAAGTAAGAGAATACATTTAGTCAATAAACAATGAATTAATGTAAATGATTGATTTTTTATAGGTATCAGGACTTCGAAAACAATTGCCTAGAAATGTACAAATTCTAACATTGGAACCTTGGAATAAAGATACTATTTTATTACGACTGGAACATATATTTGAAAAAAATGAGGATCGTAAATATTCTGGTCCAATAAAAGTTAACATAGAAGTATATTTTAATAATTTTAATTATATGTTTAATTCTACAACAATCTATTTTTCAGAATTTGTTTTCTACATTTCGTATAAAAGAGGTTAAACAAATGTCTTTAGGGGCCAATCAACTGCAATCAGAAATGCGAAGATTGTCATGGCAAACAAAAACCGAAGTATTGTATAACAATATTTATAAAAATTTCGAAACAGAAACAAATAATTTAATGGAAATCATTTTACAACCGATGGAAATTAAAACATTTATTTTAAAAATTGAATCTCTAGATAATTCTACTAGCTAAAAAAATAATTACATGAAAATATGCCTTATAGACAAAATAGTAAAAATAGAGAATAATCGTATTTTTTAATTGTAATCTATATCCCAATAAATTTGGACAAATAAAGTTGACAATGTTATTTTAAATGCACATCTGTTATTAACTGTTTTACGTAGATACAAAAATACTTGGCGCCTTTTGAAAGATAACAGTTTACAAAAATTGACAGATGTTCTGAATATTGGTACATGTGTTTGATTTACGTAAGTGTACTCCAGTTCAATAACATTACATTAAAACATTTATGTATTATTTACATCCTTGTAATTTATCAGTAAATAAGTACTACAATAAATAAATAACAATTTATGTGATATTCAATACACATATGATATATGAATTGCATATTGAGGAGATTAAAATATTTTTGAAAATTTCTATAAATCAGAATTTAGCAGCTACGAAGAAAATGTAAATATAAGAAATATATGCATAAGTAGTTTACACGCTTAGTAACAGAGTAGATGAATTTATGACCTAATTAACATTCCTATAAACAATGAATATGCAAAATTATTACATTCAAAAAATTAAATCAGTCTAAAATAAAACTTCCTGTCATACGCGCGTTGAATGATTTTAATGCCGTTATTTTATTGTAAGTACGTCACAAGTGTCTAAATATATTTCTTGTAGAATGCGACGACGCCAAGCATCGCGATGCCTTTCAGAGGTCATTTTATGTTCAGAGAGTGTCTGAATCGGTCATTCAGTGCAAAATAATCTTCACCAAAACGTTATAAATTCGCGCACCACCAAATTTGTGAAAATAGTGCATAAAAACTGTTATATGTTTACGTAATTAAAAGTTGTTTGAACCTAACGTCTGCGCAACAAAGTAAATAATTATTTTGGCGCGCTATTTTTAAATTTTAACGTGAAAATAACTTATATAAACTAATAAAGTGAATATAAAAATTGAGAAATTTAAAAGACGAGTTCGTTTTCTCTCTATACCAAACATCATGAATCGTGACGATGACGACGGTGTTGGATATATTGCTGACAGCCATCTGTTACGGCCGTCACCATTACGACAACAGGAAATGGCATTATTGAAAGTTCCACGGACCGGAAGTAGGACTATATCTGTTTCATCCAGTGTCAGTGACCTTGAGGAGCCGATATATGATTCCGAAAATTTATCTTCCCGGCTGAGTTTTGAATCCGTAAGTAAATATGTACAATTTATTTCCGTAAAATAGTGGAAGGAGACATATTTCTTTCAGTAGGGTCGTAAAAAAAATGCTATAAATGCCAAGAAAATTTAATGTCACATCATAAAAATGATATTATACTCATATCACAAATTTATTATAAATCGAAACTATTTGATATGTAAAGTTCTTCAATTTTATTTGTCTCCCAAATAAAAAAAGAAATAATAGTTAATTAGATGAGTCTGACGAGTGAATGTTTTTTTAATGATTCGAGGGTTTGCGCTACGCCATTTGATGGAATATACCCTGATGTTTTGTATGTATTTTCTTGATGATCTTTAGGTATAAAACACATTTGTTGGTAGTATTTACAAATGACGCATGTTGAAGTGATGGTGTTTACCTTCTATTTACTATATTGTTCACTAACTTTATTTTTTACTACGAAATATTCCTAAATTATATTAGGAAAAAATGCAAAGAACTAAATTTCCTACGACTTTATCAGAATTTTTTTTTTCTAAAACCATTTAGAAACTTTTGACATTGAAAAATAGAGTAGGTAGATAACTGCTGCGTTATCTAAATAAGGGACGTATTTTGTAACTGATCTGTTAATTTATAACAGCCAGTAAAAATTTTAATCATAAAATAAAAGAACGCGAATGTAAATAATTTATATATCACTTCCTAACATTACATAATTTACAAATATAAAAATACAACAAATTTATACAAAAACGGTAACGATATGAACATCGTATGCTTCAAATTTTATTTTCTACTTACATATTAAAGTGACATTATTGGCAATGATTTTCTTGCTTGTTTACATGTGCACTTTCAACAATATATTTTTAGAAAAAATGTGTTATTTGAATGAAGATGTTTTTTAAATTATGATATAGTTTATATTTATAAGTGACCATGAACTGAAATAGTTAAAACATTTATATACAAATTATATTGTAGCTGGGTCTCCACCAGAGCTGGACAGTAGCTAGCTACGAGCTTAGCTACGTTTACCTTAGCTGTAGCTTAGCTAAATGTGAAAAAATATAGCTGTAGCTTGTAGCGAGCTATGTTTTTTTTCTATTAGCTTAAAAATATTGTTATAACAACTGAAGCTAATTTTAAAGCTACTTTTTGTAGCTTAAAGCTACTTTTTGTAGGCCAAAGCTAATTTTTGTAGCTTAAAACTACCACTGTTCATTAAGAAATACCTATTAATTTTTGTTTTTGTATTTGAATTGTACCTTCTTTATTGTTTTCTATAGCTGTAGGATAACAAGTTATTATATAGTGTAAAATCTATTAACATATTTTATTTTCACTTGTTCTTAACCTATCCTACTTTTGTATTAAATATTAGATGAACTAAACATTGATTGTTTAGGAATCTTCTGTTAATGTGACTGTTAATTTATTCCGATATAAATAAAAATTATAGCATCAAAAATTAACAGTACATTTGTCCATTTGCGATTTTTTATATTTATGTACAAAATAGTAAATTAACAGTCATTATAACAAAAGACTGATCAATTGAACATATGACAATGGCAAATTTAATAATTCACAATAATTAAAAATTTAACAGCTACTTTAACGAAAGCTTTTAGCTGTAGCTTAGCTATATTTTACAAAATGTAGCTTACAGCTGTAGCTCAGCTACTTTTTTAAAGAATAGCTGTAGCTGTAGCTTTGCTACTTTTTTTAAGTAGCTTGCCCAGCTCTGGTCTCCACTAACATTTTTAGGGGCCGTGATTTGATGACTATTCTAATATATAAATATATCATGTATCAAATGCTATACCCAGTAATGGATAAAAGGCTATATATTTATACGTCACCGGCAAAGTGTGAACAGCAGTTTTAAATTATGCAAATTTTGTCAAAAACAAGTATAAAGGCTTATGCATATGTGTGGAACATACGAGCATAGGGACAAAAAAATACAGCACCTAGATTTTGTACATTGCATGGGGTAATGGCACATTGGTAGCAAGTCGGCCTGTGGATCCAAAGAAACCTGGTTCGATCCCCACAGCCGACAAAAACATTTTCACCAATTTAAAATTACCCCTGTGGCTCCCCCACCACTAACATCTTTGGGGGCCGTGATTTGACGGCTGGTAACCGCATTTCACGCGCATAAATATATCACTTATCGAGATCTGCTTTGGCAGAGTGCCACACCCACTAATGGGTAAAAGGCGTGATGATATATTTATTTTATTATGATGATATATTTATTTATTTATTTGCATAGGCACAAGCAGACTACACACAGAATGTAAAATATATTCATATTTTTTTCTGATTTAGTAAATCACATATTACTGATAAAAATTGCACGTACAAATAAATAAAAACAAATGTATCATTTCTCCTTTTATCCATTATTGGGTGTGGCGCTCTGCCAAGCAGATCTCGGTAAGTGATACATTTATGCGTGTGAAGTCCGGTTACCAGCCGTTAAATAACGGCCCTCAAAGATGTTACTGGTGGGGGAGACACAGGGGTAATTTTAATGAGAAGAAAATGTATGTCGGCTGTGGGAATTGACCAAGGTTTTCAGGATCCACAGGCCGACTCGATACCAGTGGGCCACCTATCCCATAATAAAATTGCACGTATTTAGCCAATTTATGGTTAAATGCAGAACTTAATATTAATAATAGTGAAACTGTTTGATAAAGAGATGAAAATTATTTGAAGCATTAATATGACATTTTGTTATAATTGTAAGCATTTTACACTTTATAATAGAACAAGAAAATATAATTTGTTTAATGATGCAGAACACAAATTGTTCATTAAACTTTTCGAATGATTTTTCAAATAAAACGAAATGAAAAAGCAAAATGTTTACACAAAAGACCAAATATTTGAATAGAATAAAGATCTATGTACTGTAATATAGATTGGATGTTAAATTTATTGACCCTTTCGTATACATGTCTGATAAGTTAACAAATAAAATCAGGAATCTGTTTGATCTAATATTTATTTTTGAATATTGCACAATATAACTTTGAAGTATTTCGACAAACGAGATAAAAATTAAAAGCTATACTATTGGAAAATCCGTTGTTCATATTATTAGTATCTACAAGCACTAATATCACAATAGTATATTGTGTAACTAGTAGGAAAAATAATAAAATTGTGGTGACGAGCCGTAGGCAAGTCTAGCAACCGCCAGAAATCCGGAAAGACACTTTTCCTACTTGTTACACATACTTTCTTTTTCGATCGCTTTATACTAAATAATTAGTTATACACTAGTGAGAGAAAAAAACGAAACACTTAAATTTCGTGAAATTTTCCTAATTTTCAAACCATCATAACTTGGCTAATTTTTAACTAATTTGGACAAATTTTCAAGCTAGAGAAAGTTTAAAGTGTCTACTTTTAGGGCATATATACGATTTTAGGGTTGATCCTTTCCGCACCCCCTTCAACCCCCTAGAAGGAAAAAATGATTTTAATGAAAAAAACGTCCAAATTTGACGATTTGTACGGAGTTAAGAAATTTTTTTTGGCTCCATTCGCTATCAGGGCGATAAAGCTTATTCAATTCCCTGCAAATTATGTAAAAAAAGAAGTTTTTACGATGATTTGTTACAGAGTTATGCGTGTTTAAAGTGAAATATGCATTTGGGAGTTTTTGGCTTATAACTCGGCGAATTTTCATCAAAATTGGACGATTCTTTTAGAAAAAGAAACAGTTTTGTCCCTACTTTAAGAAGCTGTACGCAAAATTAAGATCTTCAGCCTCCCCTCAACCCCCTACAAGAAAACTTGTTTTTAGTGGAAAAAACGTCTATCTTTGACGATCTGTACGGAACTAAAAAATTTGTTTGTACTCGATTAACCATCAGGGCGATAAAGTTTGCTCAATTCCCTGCAAATCTCTTAAAAAACGAAGTTCCTACGATGATTAGGCTCAAAGTTATGCGTGTTTGAAGTTGACTCTGCATTTAGGGGTTTTTGGCTCATAATTCTGCGACTTTTCAACAAAATTGTACCATTCTTTCAGGAAAATACCTGTTTGTCTCTACTTTAAGGGACTGTACGCATAATGAGGATTACCTTTTTTGCACCTTCAACACCCCCCCACCAACAAATTTTAAATTTTTTAACCACCAACATTAGCGTTATCCAATGTGCACCACGAGGAGGTTGTCAGTTGGATTATATTTCATTTATAAATATCAGACAATCAACAAGACAAAATTATTGGGTTGTTTTGATAAAAATATCTGATGATAGCGTAACCATAGGTTGTTTATTTATCTTCACAAGTGTACATAAGAGAAAACTTTGTTAGCGGTCAGAAAATATTCTCGGACTGTTATTTTTCGTAGCATAGCTACGACATTATAATACACTTTGCGGGCACAAAACATTTTAAATACTCTAATTCTTTTTATTTTTATAGTTTGTGGTTTCGTTTTTGTGCATATTATGTTGTAAATTGAACATAAACTGTATTATTAGACTTTCTATATTGTCTAAACGATAATAAAAACAATCAATGTGCCAGTTTATTTTCGTCAACATTTATTTCGTCATACGAACCATAATTTCGTGATTTTGTTCACGGATTTATGCGAAAATAGACAGTGGTTTGTTGCGTCAGACTCGTGCGCGTTCGTAGAAAACCGCCGTACGTTCTTGACATTCATTCTTGTGGCGCTTACGTGACGTCGCTCACACACCCATAGTTTGGACCAATCACAATGCAGCATTCGTGCCCTGCCTTCTAATATTGATTTTCAATTCTACGTAGATAAATGAAAAACATTCTTTTTACGTATTAAATTCAAAAGAAATTTATTCAAACATGTAGATTTATGGATTGTATGCATGGTATTTTAGTTTATAACGGGACTGAAGTTAGAAATTTTAAAATGAGTTACATATTGTTTTGGGTTGTTGACAACGCAGTTCAGGGTAGTTATCCCCTGACTCAAGGGGTGGTGACGTCACACGAGACGTAAAATACCGCGTGTAGGGCGGTTAGAGGGCATTACAAGTTTTGCCACCGTTGTCATCATTTCGATCTTGGTGAAATCTGTCTGCAAACAAACGATAACAGATACCACAAAAGTGACGGAATAGAAAACAGATCTCGTATTAAGGTAAATAGAAGCTTTTTAGTAGAAACTTAGCAATAGTAATGGGTGTCAACAAGCCTGTTCGTATTTATTTGATTTGACGTCGAATTTCGTGGTTTGTACACGTGGGTTGAATGACCTGATTGTTTTGATAATTTTATAATTTTTAATGTCTAGCCTCATTTTATTTTATTATTCACCTGTTTCTACACACATATTAATTAGCAATTTATACTTTTTAATTTATAATATTTTAGTATTTTATTACTTCATGTAAATAATGAATACGTAATATAAATATAATTCTAATATTTCCGACTTTCTGTAGGTAATAAGCTGCAAATAACTGGTAGAAAATGGAAAAAGAGGTATGAATATTTGAAAAAGTTATATTAAAATATTTTTTTATATTGTTTGATTTTGCCTTAATAGAAAATTATAAATATTCAATTATTCATTTTACTTTGACTTATGGTAATTTAATTGCTGTTCTTCACATTTTCATGGGATAAATTTAAAATACAAGTTTACAATTCTATAAATATCTATAACATTTAATAAATATATAAAACAAGTTGTTTTTTTTTCTTTTAATTACAAGCAGTGCATTGATGGAAGCGACAAAGACGATAGTACTAAAAGTTCTACAATTAACGAAATGAAAAATGAAACGGTAAGTGAAAATTTTCAATAATAACAATTTAGAAAGAACGTAATCATATTTATTTTAAATATTTCTCGAGTTAGATATCTATTATTAAAATTAAAATGTGTTCTTTTATGCACAATTATGGAGAAATAAATTATTAAATCCAATATACAAGGTGACCGAGTGAAAGTGCACAACTTAAGGATCTTGATAATTGTATGAAGGTACCTTACCTAGGACTTCGATTAATTAAACTAGAACTGACGCATTAGTAGGACAAGTTCTTAAAAAAAAATGCGTGAATCACTTAATATAGCCTAAAATATAAAATTTGCAATTTTTTATTATTACTTATAATTTTTTTTATTTGCAATAATTAATATTTTGATATATGATAAGAAAATAGAAGTAGTAAGTAGGTAAATTAATTAAATAAAATACTACCCAATGTTTGGGTTACTTGGCTTTAGTATAATTAAAACTTTACTTTTTCATGATGAGTTTATACGTTTCGAGACTATGGTTTGGTCTCATTCTCAAGTCAAAAAATTAGAAGATTTGCAGCCATTGTAACAATTTTTTTAATAAAAAATTGAAGGTCAAAAATAAAATTGTTCTTTTAAACAAAAACAACATCTTAAAATGTTACGTGGTGACAAACACCAGAGTCAAAAGACGACTAAAGAACAAACAATTCAAAAATTCCAAAATACAACAATTAATGCAGTGCCACTGAATTAATTCTTGTAAACCATTTAATTTTTTTGACTTGAGAATGAGACCAACCCATCGTCTCGAAACGTGGTCACTCATCATGTAAAAGTAAAGTTTTAATTATACTAAAGCCAAGTAATCCAAACGTTGGGTAGTATTTAATTTATTTAATTTACCTACTTACTACTCCTATTTTCTTATTAAAAATATTTACGGCTTAATAAACACAGAATCTCAGTTTTTATAAATTTTTTATATATGAGTTGCTATAATATGGAGTTATGGCTCAGTGGTATCAAGTCGGCCTGTGGATCCTAAGAACCCTGGTTCGATCCCCACAGTCGACAAAAACATTTTCAACAATGTAAAATAACCCCTGTGGCTCCCTCACCACTAACATCTTTGGGGGCCGTGATTTGATGGCTGGTAACCGCACTTCACGCGCACTAATATATCACTTACCGAGATCTGCTTCGGCAGAGTGCCACACCCAATAATGGGTAAAGGTGATGATATATTTATTTTATTTATTTAGTTGGTATAATGAAATGAAAATACAAATTTCAAATATATCATAAATAAATAAGTAATTTTTTTAGAAATTCTGCAAAATAAACACTGAATGAAGAATTCTTATTACAAAATAATTTTGTACCAAATTTAACACTATTAAAAAGAAAAGAATAGAAATAATAGTCGCGATTAATTAATGCAGTGTTTAAATATAAATTCGGACCAGAAAGTTATTAATAGAATACGATATATTTGTTGAGTACTAATGTATATTCACCATAATAAAGTATAAATCAAATTTATTTATGATTGCAAACAAAATAAGTTATAAGTAATAAATAAAAATTTGCAAAGTTTACATTTTTGTCTATATCTAGAAATATATGCCTTTTTTTGGAAAAAGTTAATATAAGTCATTAAATTGGCCAACTAGCATATTAAACTGAAGTTATAGTTCTCGAAATCCTCATGCGGTGCACGCTATCTCGGAAACCTCATACTATGAATATCTATATCAAAGTTTATCAACAGTTTTCATTATAAAAAAATCCAATACGTCATAAAATAAATATTTGTCATTTATTTCTAAGTAATTTACCTCAAATTGAAAATTTTGTGGAAATATATGAAAGGTTACTGTAGGAAAATAAACAAAATTAAATTACTTCATGCGCAATCGCACGATTTCAAAAATGAAAATTAAACTGTCATCGCACATCCGCGTAAGAATTTCAATTTATGAATTCCGTTTTAAAATTTCCTTTTAAATAAACAATAAATTTTGTAAAAATGTATCCATTTTAACTAATACAAGCTAAGTCGAATTTTTTCTCTTTATTGTAACTCTGTAAACAAATGAAAATTTATTTGTTACCATGTATTTTTAAACATTCGTATGTTACTTTATTGTTTTTTAATAAATGCTTTCAATATTATTTTTTTAAACCTTTTTTTAATTCACGATCCACAAAATAGAGAAAGTATTGTGTTCGTGATTTAGGTTTTGAAATTTCAATTAACTGATCTTAAAAACATAGTTTTAAAAAAAGTTGGGCTGTCCATTTATCGGTTTGTATTCACAATATCACATATAAGAATTGGAATTTTAGAATGACAATTTTTATGTAACCAAAATATAATTTATTTCAATAATAGATCCTATTTAACCAGTGGTAACATAACTTTATTAATAGATCTTTTTAAATTTTTACATTTATTTGGTAGAGTCTATTACAAAGACCGTAATAACTAAAATGAACCTTATATTGAAGTAGTTGAGCGCCTAGTTTCGAATCCCGCCCGGGGTATGGATGTTTGTGATGTATTTGTAAGGGTTATGTGGAAGATTAACCTCGTCTTTGATCCTAAGTGGACCCTAAGTGTTCAAAAACATAATTAAAGTTTTACTGTTAAAACATTTGTCGAAATGATTATAAATTCATTTAATTGTGACTGAGAGAAATTTTGTGTTGTATGTAGTAACACTCCATTTTATATCATTTCAGATCTCTAAAAAAATGGAACAGAAAAACCAATCAATACTTATTAAAAAAATTATATTATACAAGTGTCCAATTAATCTATTTATGTTGTAATATTAATCATAAATATTCAATTTAGAAACATTACTCGTATGATCATGCATTTGTTAATAAAAGTTAAATTTGTATCGCATTCGTTATTCTCAAAGTTCATTTATTGGATTTTCTCGCACCGAAGCCGTTAAATTCGAATATAAACAAAAATAAATAAATATATCATCACGCCTTTTACCCATTACTAGGTGTGGCACTCTGCCGGGGCAGATCTCAGTGAGGTGAGAGATATATTTATGCGCGAAAAGTGCGGTTACTAGCCTTCAAAACACGACCCCAAAGATTAATTGGAAGGGGAGCACAGGAATAATTTTAATTTGGTGATAATTGTTTGTCGGCTCTGGAAATCGAACAGAGGTTCTCAGGATCCACAGGCCGAGTCGATACCACTGAGCTAGCTACCCCATAAACTACCGTTAAACTCGAATATAATTGAACATATTTAGTAGAATGAAAAATGTTAATAGTAAAAATAAATCTATTACAAAAAAAAATAAGTAATTTATTCTTTTACCAACATAACATAACATTGAAACATGAAAATCACTGCACAAATAATTTTATCTTTGTTCATGTTGCAATATGTATTTTCCATTCTGTTCTAAATCTGCGTTTTCTCATTTTGTTATTTCCACCCCCACATCTGAAATTCGATTTTTGCCGCCAACGCATTACCCAACGCAACTGGTGGGTGTACGTAAAGATTACGTCCTGGTGCGCGTAGGAGGACGTAGATGGTTAGATTCTACCCTTCAATACAAAAACATACTGAAAAGGCACTCGTGAAAATCTGAAAAACAAGGGATTGTTTGTTTGTTTAGCCGGGATTGTTGTGCAGTTGAATACGAGATAACTTTTGTGAAAAGTTTGGTTATTTTTATGTGGAAATTAAGTATTGTTTTCTTTGATAAATAAAGGAAAAATAATTAAAAAGGTGATAGAAAGATTTAAGTTTATAAATTATGAACGGTGATGAAGATTTCCTAAATCCTCGAGTTTATATTGCTGTGAGTATTTTGTAGATGTATATTTATCGTTATTATTAAGTATGTTTTAATTGCGGTATTCAATTACAGTGAAAACTAATAGATATTTTCGAGGATATTTTTTGTACATTCTGACATATTTAACGCAGGAGTAAATTTAATATGTACATATTTCTAAAATGAATTTTATAGTTGTATATTATTCAATATTTCATACAAGGAATTAAGAACTTATAATGTTAATAAATAGTATAAAAATTATCAGCCTGATTCTCAAAAAAGTTTTAGTTAATAAAGTTACTCCAAACCACATTCCGAAAACCAAATGGTAACAAGATTATATGACTTTTTTGAGAAAATTAGGTAAATTTGTCTAACCTAAAATTCTTTTAAGAATTGGGCTGCGGGTTTACTTATTTGCGCAGCTTTAAAATTAAAAAAGGCTCTGAAAGTTTAGTTTTAATAAAATATTTTTTAAAAATTAAAACTATTACTAATCTAATGAAGAAATTACAGTGTTGCCAAAAGTCGTTTTACTTTTTACTTTTCCGACCTATATAATAGGAAAAGTATTTTAAGATGATTATTTTTTTTTCATAAACTCGGTTTAGATCCTACTGAATAAAAAAAAATTGAGTCAAAAAATTGGTCTGTCGGGCTATATGTCTGTCTAAGCAGTGTACTAAAAAATGCGATGACATTTTGGATTGAAATTTTACATTTAACCCTTGATTATACAGTTTAATTAGTCAATCAACGATTTAACCTAAAAACTTTTTTAGTTTTTTTACGGTATCACAAAATATGTAATATCCTAAATGGATCCCAGTTTGATTCAAAACAAGTTTTATTGGAAATTTTTCGAAATTATTATCGGTTTATTTGTTAAGTAGTAATATATTGATAATTTTGAAAATGTAAAGAACAAAAATTATCAAAATCCGCATAATTAGCAATAAACGGTTCAATAAGATTCAGAAAATCGCTATTGACATTGTTGCTAGCTAGATAATTCTTTAACTAAAGAGCTCGTTATTTTTTCTTGCAATGCAGCATCATAGTGACATTTAAGCGTTCGTCAATTTTTGTTGTTGTTGTTATTGAAAATGTAGCGATTATGATGTCAAATTAATGCTGTCATTCTAGTAAAAGTGGTATAAATAATGTATAAGTGACTGTCAATTCTTTTCTGAAATTTGTTCAAATTATCTAAACTTATGGTTGGAAAAGTGCTGTGGTACCATAACAAATTCTTTTTATTAAAAGAATAGAATAAAATGATACTACAAAAATTTTCTCACCCATATTATTGATGTACCATTATTTATAAAACTTATGCTCGGTTGCATGAAAGTCTTATCGGTTCATTAGTAACTAACAGTTCAATAAATTTCTGAAAATCGATATAGATACTTTTGCTAGATAAACGTGCAATACAACATATCTGTTTAAACAAAATTTTGCAGACAAACTTTGTGATAGAAGTTAAAAATAATCAGCCTTTCCTGTTGACCGATTTAAACCAAAAACAGATTTAGAACAACGTTTAACTAATTTTATAAATAACTCTTGTTTTCAAATAACGAGAACATTACAGGATCTTCAAGTTGGGATATTTTTAAAGCTAAACCTGTTACTTATTGGATTTCTTGATTTCAATTCAAACTGTGGATGAAATTGGATACAAACCCACGACCTCAATTATACGCTGACAGTTCAAATGAATGTCAAGAAATGCGAAACTGACAGTTCGATTAGATTTTAGATTTGAACAAGTTTTCAATTCATTAAACTTGTCGACCTAGGCCGTATTACGGTCATGGTTAACCTAGTGGTTTCTAAACGAGGCGCCGTGGTGTACTTATAAGGGCGCCGTGAATTATTCAAATATTTGATATGTGCATTAAAAACAAACTCTCTCTTTTCACTAATTGTTTGAAATATATTTTTCTACGAACACTTAATAGTAGACTTTCTAACGGTTGCTTCGTGTGTTAAAGTGACATTTTATAGCACTAATTACTTTTAACACTAGCGCTATAAAATCATATTTGATTTATTTATTGAAACGTATTTATTATTTTGATATATTTACATATATGGTACAATTATAAGAATTTGTTAAATTTGCACCATGTGTTAGTGTGGTTTTTAAAACATTTTCTGAATTATTTTGGAAATTTAACGAATTACAATTATATTAGAAATAATTTTATCATTGAGTAATTTGCCTAAAACTTTGAGGATTTTTATTTTTTTTTTACAAAAAAGGCCAACAATTAATTTTTAGAATAATAACCAATAATTTTTTTCTTGTTGCACCACTTAATAAATCTGTCATATACTAAATTCATACTGCTGTTTCAATTTTATCGCCAGTAATTCTAAAGTAGCTCTTGAAGCAGCTCCAATTACTTTTGGTAATGTAAAATAAATAAATAAATACATATATCATAACGCCTTTCACCCATTAGTGGCTGTGGCACTCTGCCGAAGCAGATCTCGGTAAGTGATATATTTATGCGCTTGAAGTGCGGTTACCAGTCCTCAAATCACGGCCACCAAAGATGTTAGTGGTGGGGGAGGCACAGGGGTAATTTTAATTTGGTGAAAATTGTTTGTCGGCTGTGGGAATCGAACCAGGATTCTCAGGATCCACAGGCCGACTTGATACCACTGAGCCATTACCCCATATAATAGTAATGTGTTATTCATAATACACAATTAGTACAAAAATATACAATGCACGTATACTTGTCAAAATTGTTCACGTAACTTATACATTTTTTTATTGAATTCATAGACTAATTCTGGGTTGCATGATCTGGGTTGCATGAAAGTTTTAGCGGTTCATTAGTAAATACGTTTCAGAAAATCGCTTTGATACTGTTGTTAGATAAATGATTCTTTAACTAAAGAGTTCTTTATTTTTTTTCTTGGATCCCAGCATACGTGTTTCATTACATTACTATAATTTATCTTGTGTCAATAAACTATAAAAAATAATTAAATAAATTATTTGTTAAATTAAAATGTAAAACGATGTTTGTAAAAAAAAAAACTCGTAAAATATCATAAATAACTATTTATTTTATATTTATACTTAAATAAAAATATTTATAAGTTTGTAATTATTATTATTATTTTTTAATTAACCTATCTAATCTTATCAAGTATACACTGCAACTGTTAGTTAGACCAATATATTTTCTTGGGATGCCGTGAAAAAAAATCTGATATTCCAAGGGCGACGTAAACTGTAAACGTTTAGGAACCACTGGGTTAACCAATTTCGAATGTTTATTTACTAATTATTGTACACATGATTTATTTTGGTCTTTAGAATAAATTAAGCTTTCTGAGTATAACTTTGTGAACAGAAAAATTAAAAAAAAACCTGCTAGAAAATCTTAAATTTGGATTTAAATAAAAGAGTAAATTAGGAGATAAAATTCAATGATTATTGAGATAATAACAATAAAGGTCTTTTTAAAATTCTGCTACAAGATAATGTCCACTGTATAATAAAACAAAAATCTGTTGACAACGTTACCTTCAAATGATGAAAACAAAACAGCTGTTATTTTTTACCTTGAATTAGAATTCAATTAGATAATTGCATGGAAACAAATATTATCGAATTATTGTGAACAAAATAACGGAAAAATATTTTCTAATTTTCTTATGTTAAACAAAACAACAACAAATTAGGATTATATAGAGATGATTAATTTAAATTGAAAGATTTTGAGTTAAAGCAAGCATTGCTTACTGTTATTTTGTTTGGTTTTTAAATTGATTTAAATTACACTAAATTAAGATCATTCTGTAATATTTACTCTTTCAATTATTCTGCAAACAATAATACTAATTCCATATGACATGAATTCCATGTATTTAATTGGGCAATTTGCATTTACATTTGTCTTAGTTTTCGTTCTAATTCAACTGTAGGTATTATGATAATTTTTTCAAAAAAACAGAATTGAAAGAAAAAAATAAATTTAGAAATTTTTATTTATTTTCTAAAAAATATTATTCTACTAACAAGCATGAAATATCTATTTCTCACTAGTATGAATTTCAGTACTCGCCTCTGCCTCATGCTATAAACTTTGACTCTTGTGAAATGAGTATTGATAGAATTTTCTATAAAAAATAAAAAATAATTTTAAATTTTCTTTTCTGCGACTCCGATATTGTTGTCCGCATTTATACTTAAATAATAAATTTGTGCGTATTTCACTATTCCTTTGAGCTACGAAATAACTCATCAGATATGACTTGTATATCTCACGTTCCTTGTACCCGTGAAATATAAAAATGTGTGTGCAATGTATTATATTTTCGTAGCAATGACAAGCTTACAATAAGCAGATATCTTAGTGGTCGTAGTAAAATAATTATGTGTACCATAAACAAATTTCAAAATTTATATCTAAATTATGTATATAAAAATTCTCGTTAAACAACTATAACAAAAATAAAAATAAAACAACTCAAGATAGTCAAAATAATATAAAATTCGCACACAAAAACTATTTACGTTTTTATTTGAATCAGACGTAAAAAGACAAAATAATAATAGGTAGTTATTTACGATGTAAGTATTGTAATGTTTTATATTACGAAACGAGATGGGAAAATTGTCCATTGAGTTTCGTATTAATACGTTACGATACGAATTTCGTAGAACATTTTATCTACTATCGCGAATTTTATTCAAAAATATAACAAAATAAATATTTTGACGTTTCATAAATAAAAATACTAACGAAATTGCGAAAAAAGCAAAGTTCCCATGAATTCTGTTTTTTATGTTTACGAATGAAAAATCTTTATATTTACTATACCGCAATAGTGCGGCAAATATATTATTACGACACTCAAAATAGTTAATTTTAATATTAGGTAACAATAGTAGATAAATAAAATTAAAAAAAAATAAATGCAGAACTTTGACAATTACGCCAATATTAAACTTTAGAATATGAAGGAATGTTACAAGGCCCTTATTTTGTAACTAAAAAAGCAAGAGTTAACAAATTTAAAACAGTTGTTCAGTGAATAAAAACATACATTTCTATGTTCATATTACCTTTGAAAACATGCAGCATTTTAACTAGTATCTACTAGTATATTCCATTGGAATAAACCAAAAAGAAGTACAGAAAAGTGATCTCACTCATTTTGAATTTCAATCGCTATCATTTTCAAGAGTTTTATATTTCGATTTCATTCTTGTAAAATAGGTACAAATTTTTTTAGACTACACATGAACAAAAATTTTATCTGGAAGTCATACTGTGATCACGTTATTTCCACGTTGAGCTCTGCATGTTATCAGATAAAGCATTTAAAGCTCATTTTGAGTGAAGAACAATTAATGATGTTTTATTATGTCAAAGTTGATATGGAATTTGTTTCTGGGGTGTTTACAGAAGTGAATGATCAAATGTATCATTTAAGTCTCATTCCGAAAATAATGTAAAGATTTTTTCAAAAATATAACATTCTAACTTTACCTTGCATTTGTTGTATATCTACCATTTTTGTATTTAAGTATTTAAAAATAGATAACATTTTAGACAATAGAATAAAATAAATATATCACACGCCTTTTACCCATTACTGGGTGGTAATCTGCCGAAGCAGATCTCGGTAAATGATATATTTATGCGCGTGAAGTGCGTTTACCAGCCGTCAAATCACGGCCCCCAAAGATGTTAGTGGTAGGAGAGCCACAGGGGTAATTTTAAATTGGTGAAAAATGTTTTGTCGGCTGTGGGGATCAAACCAGGGTTCTCAGGATCCACAGACCGACTTGATACCACTGAGCCATTACCCCATAGATAACAATTTAGTACCAACTTAATAATAATATCTAAAATGTATTTAAAAAACAATGATCGTCAGGAAGTCTCCTGAATGAAAAGGTGTCCAATATTTTATTTATTTGCCTTTTAAGATAAAATTGTCAAAATAATTCATAGTCTCATATTTAAACTAAAACAATTTTTTTTTGAATTTTTCTCTGAACGAGATATTTCAGATGTGATTTTTTGTACTGACGACCATAATTTGTAAATTCTAAAAAAATAAAAATAAATAGGTAATAATAATAATATGACTCAGTGGTAACGCAGTAACGGTCGGACTCTCTCGGAGATTCAGAGTTCGAATAATTAAAAATTACCCCTATGGTTCCCCGGAAGCTGTGATTTGACGGCTGGTAACTGCACTTCACACGCAAAAAAATATATCACTTATCCAAATTTGATACGGTAGAATGTCATACGCAGTAATGGTTAAAAGGCGTGTTAACATATTTATTTATAATTTGAAACATACAACAGGCCATAAACTATATTAATACATGTAATTTTTATTTCCTTTATACTACGATGCATTCTTCAATTACTAAACCAACACATGTACACACCCACACACGCGCACACACCCATATTTCCATTCGACAAACATACATCAGGACAACTTTCAAAGGAAACCAAACAGAACACCGAAGTGCTTAAGTTCAACAGCCGTACGGTACAACCCATACTCCACGTACATTGTCGACAACTTCTTCTCCTGCCCCCCCGACCGTGGGGCCCTGAAAGTGTGGGGGCCACAACCAAGGCCCCACAATGCGAAACACACATCGCGTGTTAAGCGCGGACAGCGGTCAGTTACGTTGCTTGCGTTTACAAGCATATGTGAAACACGGTTGTTACTTGTGTGCTTACAGTTGTTAACGGGTAGAGAGTTGGTTAGTTGAACTTTGGTTTAGTGAGACAGTGCTGTTGATGCAGTTTTGTTAGTTTTTGATGACTTTCGATTTTTAAAGTTCTGTCTGGATTTTGTTTGCTGTTTTGGAACATTTGGTAGTGTTCATTTCATGTGTAGACGGGTTTGACTATTTTTTGTACAGAAGATTTTGAGATCATGCCTATGGTTAGTAAAATTAATTTGATTCAATTATTATTCTAATTGTTTAATTATCCTCTTCATCATTTAGATGAAAATATTTAATTTAATGTTGATGTTAGGTTACATTTATGTAACAGTTAATTGATAAATTTATGTTAATTTACATTTTTTTTATAGTTAACAGTATAAAATTAATTTTAAAATGATATGGATAAGGTTAAAGGCTAAACGACTACTTGGTCTATGTTATAAAATAAAACCCACCTGCAAACTAATCAAGCGAGCATAGCTTTTTAACCAGATTGTACATAAAAAAATGTAAATCTTGAACTGCAGCCCTTTACCCACAATTTTTAAATGGAACCCTAAGCACACGGAACTCTCAATAACATATTGTATTGTTTTAGATTTGTAGTAATTACCTTCGAGTATATTATAAAAAAATTATATCTATACAAAACAGCTAATTATTTTATATATTACCCAAATAGATTATACGTGACATTTAAAGAGCTAATCGATTAAGTCATTTTTGTAAAATTGATTTAACTATTAATTTATATTCTATAGCTATGAACTTTGATCTTTGATTTAATAAATAACATGCATTTTAATATAAATATCTTCATGCTGGAAACTCCAAAATTACCTAATCCGTTTCAAATTAAATCCAGATGTTATTAGTTCCACTATATACAATTATAATTTTTAATTTATATTACGTGCACAAGTATAAATTTGACTATTTCCCTCATCACGTTTTAAACCAATTAAAATGGCTTCTGTTTCATAGAAACCGTGTGTAACAACAATTATATAACTGCGGACACGTGATTTTCCAAAATAATACGTTTCGTATCCAACACAATATATTCGATAACATAGAACACATCCGTAGTATTATGTAAGAATATTTAGGTATCCAAGCAGTATTACAGCATACTATGCATATTTTTACCTCAACCATTACAAAAAATAAACAATATCTTTTACCTGATTTGTTTGTGAGTCAAAAATATGTAACATAAATCGTTATGGTGAATATTATTGTGTAAAAAGTTCAATTTGTGAAATAGACAATCGAACATTGAAAATAATAGAAAATACTTTTACCTACTTATTAGACGTTTTGACAAAATGTCTCATCAATAGACACATACTCGTATAATAACTGATTATTCATACATCTGTATTTATTAGTATTTTCCATTTTTAAATGTTACAGCGTTCCTCAAAATAATTTATAAACAGCATAAAATCAAATAATCCGATTGTGTAAATATCTTCTGAAATTACATACAAAAAATCATTTAAATGTATTTATATTCATATAGGTAACATACTTTCATTTCATTTTTAAAAAGCCGAATACACATAAAAAAAGAAAGAGAAAATAACTTTAAAATAATAAAAATCCCAGGCAATTTTGAAAAGTTTCAAAAGTACGTGTATACATTTTTCTCTTCATTAATATTAATGGTATTCCTTCAACATTTAAAATAACGCAAGAGTTTGTTTAAATATCTGTACCTTGATTTTATACAAATAACATCAGAATGTGAATGTAATGTACATTTACAATTTGTCGAAGTATATTTACTTTAAACGACACAGAACAAACACATTGACAATACATTTGCTTACTCCTCACAACAGTAATTAACATTAAATGAATCTGAAGAGATGCATATAATGAATTGAAATTCAATTTTATGTCTACTGTCTGGCAATTACAGATACGATGAGAGGCGTATATTGAACTAAATATATCTGGTATCAAATATTTACTGTCTAATGTAATGTTTAAACGTAAAATAGATCTACTGCATCAAGTGTTTGTGTCTGGGTACGATTAGAAATGCTGAAATAGAATTCTAAAAGTATTAGAATTTTTTAGTTGTAATGGAAGCTATTTATATACTCGTACAATTTAGAGTTACCAACATTTAAGTAGCATTCACCTGAAGAATTAGCAAACAAATCTAAGAATTCACAAATTTTTTTTTTGAAAGAAATAATTTTGCCTTCACCGAGGTTTGAATCCGGAACTTGAGTCGTAAATTTTCTGTCGATAGAAGTAATGCATTTGTTACGCTATTGATTTTTTTTGTGTCGAACGAGTCTGTTAATAATTAATTATGCGAAATTTTCACAATTATACCAATTAACACTTCAGACTTAGAAATTACACTTGCGTCACTTCCTCCGAGTATATTGAAATGTCTTCCCTAATTTAAAATTGAACTATGCTTTTTAAGATTAAGGAGTAATATGTACGATATCATATTCCCGGAGAAATTACCAGCGAAACTGTAAACTGAAGAAATATCGTCAAACCAGAGATATCACGGGAAAAATGATATTATTATCCACCATAGCACAATTGAGTTGTATCATTATTATTATTATTTAAATAATTAATATAATTTTTTGTTTTAGTTCTGTAATAATTTGTTTAATTCGATGTGTATCTTCTTCAGGAAAATAGAACATAATAATTAACAAAACGTAACTATAAATAAGTAACTAAGTAAGAAATAAACAAGCAATTATAATTTCTTGATCAACGGAAATCAAGATATTTCAATTCACAGGCATCATAATTGTTCATGTTGTTCTTGTTCTTATAAATTTAAAAAGCTGGACCATTCATATATTTATTTAGGTCTAGCAACAAATTTGTGTCTTCAATTTTTATGTCGAAATTATTTATACATGAGTTCTGAAAGTTTTTCTATTTATTGTTATTTAAATTTGAAGTTTTCCTTAGTTGAACAAAATACAGGCTGTCCCACGAAAACACGGAAAATTAATTTTTCACATCCTTTGCTTCTCTCCTTCTCCGGCAGGAAAAAGTTTCTAATAAAAGCTGTAGATAATTAAATTCTACATTACTGCTAAAATAAATTTGAAAAGTTGCCAAAATTTTATATTATTTTCATAGTTTGTCGTAACTAGTTTCACGACAAATGCAAATTATATAACGTTTAACTGTCAAATATTTAAATTTCATTTTAACAGTAACTAAATTAGTAAAATGAAGTATGCTGATTAATTTTAATACAGAATTAAATTCTTTGCATCTTTTTTTGAAACTTTTTCTATAAAGTAGGTAATTAGTGAAGGTAAAAATTTATTTCCCATTTTATTCGCCTATAGCGCAATTTTCATGAGCCACACAAAACACGAGATAAATTGTAAATAACTAAACATTGCTGTTAAAAATTAGATAACATATTTATCTTTAAAAATGAAGGAAAATCTGTGTATCTAATAATTAGAATTCTTGTTGTCAAAAGGGTAATAGGATTTTTTATTATTATCAACATGTTTTGTTTTTAACCAAGCATACTAATTTGTAAAATAAATAAATAAATAACTATTATTTGTAAATAAATAAAAATAAATAAATATATCATCATGCTTTTTACTCATTACTGGGTGTAGCAGTCTGCATAGTAGATGTCGGTAAGTAATATATTTATGCTCGTGAAGTGTGGTTACCAACCACAAAATCACGGCTCCCAAAGATTTTAGTGGTGGGGGAGCCACAGGGGTAATTTTAATGTGGTGAAAACATTTGTCGGCTGTGGGAATCGTATCAGGGTTCTCAGGATCCACAGGCCGACTCGATACCACTGAATTAGCTACCCATATTTGTAATTATCATGAATATTTTATCTTTCGTCAAATAAAAGTAGAACCTTGCGTTCTCTGTAACTTTTTTTTAAAAATAAATTAGAAACTTTTGACAGTGGAACATATTTGATGTTCTAAATAATTTGAAAATACTGTACACAAGGAAACTGAATTTTTTTATAGGCTATACATTTTAATGACGCGTGTGTTCCTTTATTTTGTTTATGTATTTTTCAACAATTTTGTTTCCGAGAACCATAAACAATAATCAAATGATGATTAAATTTCATTTAAACTGTTTTCCCAGTTTTTTTTACAAAACTCTTTGTGTTTGCGGAATTATTATGTAATGTAATTTTATATAAACAATTGTAATTCACGTGTGCTGTTATTTATTATAGTATAATATGAATATTTCACATGTTATTTTCAATAAAATATTTATATTAAAAATACAAATACATAAAAGCGTACCCACGTAGTTGTTTTACGTAACAGATAACAATTTTTGTTTACGAAATAAAAAACATTTGTATTATTCTATTATTTCAAAATACTTAAGTGATTGTGAACTTATTAAAATTATGGAAAATGTATTTTCGTTAACTCAGCAACAATTAATTATTTACGGCAGCTTATTGCGCAACGCACATAATGTGTTGATATTTAGTAGTGTGAGTAAGAGTATATTATTTTTAATTGTATTTTTGCCCATTTACTATGTTATTAACTTTTGTTCCAATTTATTGTTATCGTCAATGTACTTACTAGAGTCGTAGCGCCACGTACATATGAGATAAAGGCTGTGATAATGATGATTTATTTAAATATTTTGACGTGTGCATATTGTTTTTGCGAAGGTGTAAACTTGTTTCGTATTTATTGTCACTAAAAATAAATAATATACATGTTATTACACTATACCACAAACATCTACGAAAATTGTATTTGACGGTTGATAACCGCACTCGTTTACAAACATATATCATCTACCGAAATCTAATATTGCAGTTCTATAAAAAGAGCTAGGTATAAAAACTATGGTGAAATATTTATTTATTTAATTTCATCAGGGCTCATTAGGATGTTCAGAGGCCGTAAGCACAGAAAAATTATAGTATCCTGCATTTTTTACTATCATTTAACAACTGTATTATATTACGTAATAAGTATTCCTTGAAGAAGCGGTTATTTGAAATACAAGGCCACAGACCCAGTATTTTAATCCACTGAGTCAAGTAAAAACACTTTGCAGAAGTATTATGTATACTATTTCTTCTGAAACCGTTTAATTTAACAAATAATTAATCATAAATAATTCAAAATGTTGAAATTTTTTGTTAAGAATTATATTGACAGCAGACTACGCATTCAAGATTACAATAACAAAAAACAATCAAGTAAAATACAAAACAATCAGTCAGTACTAGACTGTTTTGTACTTTACCTGATTGTTTTTTTTGTAACTTTGGATATGTACTTTACCTGGCTGTTTTGGCATATTAAAATTGATCAGAAAAGTAGGCACTTTCTTGCCGGTCTTATGAAAAGTGTTTTTACTTGACGAAGCTTTTAATCTACTGACTCAGCTAACATCTTTGGGGGCCGTGATTTGACCACACTTCAGAAATCTGCTTCGGCAGAGTGCCACACCCAGTAATGGGTACAAGGCGTGATGATATATTTAGTTTTTTATTATATTAAGTAAAATATCACTTTTCTGACTTATTATGTAATATACTATTACAATACTTATATTGTAAATAACTATTATGTTACATTGCCGACAGTACGGTGGGTAGCGTTACAGCATTCTAATCCTGAGATCCCGGGTTCGAATCGCACTTAAAATAGCACACTGCGGCTAGGTGAGTCCAGACCCTGTACTGTAATTGGAATTAAGTTCCTATTGTACAGAGTAGCATAAAAGTATATTACATAATGAGACAGGGAAGTGATGTTTTACTCGATGAAGCAGTTTTTTGAAATACGCCCAGTATTTTAATTCCCTGAGTCAAGTAAAAACACTTTCCTGATGTATTATGTATACTACTTTTTCTGAAACTGTTTAATTTAATGAATAATTAATCATAAATAATTCAAAATGTTTAAATTTTATGATAAGAATTGAATTGACAGCAGACTATATATGCAAGGTAAAAAAAAACAGTCAGGTAAAGTCTTTGTCAGACTGTTTTGTACTTTACCTGACTGTTTTTTTGTTGTAATCTTGGATACGTCCTTTATTTGACTGTTCTGGTAAAAGTCTACTTTCCATACTAAAATTAGTCAGGAAAGTATTCTTGCCGGTTTCAGAAAAAAATATTTGCAACTGACACAAAATAGCAAAGGTTACTCGATTTAGAGAAATAACTTTACTGTCTAAAACACAAGGATGAGTAATTATTTCTCACGAACAGCCACATTGCTTATTTCGTGGAACATCGCGAGTTATTGGCAAACACACACACTTATAAAACTTAAAATTTGAATATCTGGAAGACCGAGCTTCGCAATTTTCTTTCGAATTTTCGCTCATCACAGTTAGTGATATCAAGTTGATTTTTGTCTCATTCGATTTTTTGGATCAAATTACATGCCTATATTTTGAATAATTAGAGAAGAGAAGGTCCAGATAAATTCACTTAGCGAGCCAACTTTTGTCCACCTATAATATACAATGTTTATTTGAAACATTTTTCTGGGATTAATAACAAGAACAGTTCTTTTTTCTTCTCATTACCATTTGCAATCCTCTTTTCTTATCTCGTACTCTTTGCAATATTTTCTCATTTTTTACTGTTCGTCCACTTAAATCTCTTCATCTTTCTTCATGTCCACATTTTAAAAGCTTCTATTCTCTTTCCGCCTGCCTTTCTCAATGTCCACATGTTAGATTCATATATATATATATATATATATATATATATATATATATATATATATATATATATATATATATATATATATATATATATATAATTTCTATATTCATCTTGCTCGTTAGCAATTGTTTCTAATTATTAATTGTTGTTTTTGTCATTCCAATTCTTACTCTAATATCTATTTCACTTTCTTTTCACGTTGACAAACTTTTCTATTTGTTCTATTTTCTCTCTTTCTATTACTAAACCAATTAGTTCGTTATTTCTATGAGTATTCTCATGGTCTTCGTCTTCTTTTTGTTTATGTTCATATCATACGTTTTATATGTTAAATTTATATTTGTCATTATTATTTTCAGGCTTTCTGAATCATCTGTAATTACTGCCATAATAATATTAAAATGCAATATATTCAGTTAATTATTTAATTAATTAATTTTAGCCAGGGGACATGCCACTAGATCTAGATCCTGGTATACATTACCAAAATTGACACGAATCACACTTCTAAATTTTGACTACTACTTGTGTAGTATAATCATAACCAATATTATAAGATATTTGATGTAATTATTTTTTTTTATTTGACTTTTTAATGTATATTACATTTCGAAAAATGCATTGCTTACAAATATATCTTATATGGAAATATCTATAGAAAAAAAACTTGTATTTAGTATAAATTGAACTATGTATCATCTTTGATTATTAGTCAATCAACGGTATCATCTAATTTTTCTAATAAGTGCGTTGCTTTAGATTTGAACATCCTGTAAATGTAAATTAAGCATTAAAATAATAAAGTAAAGTAATATGTTAAACGTGTGGAACACATGTTTTATTTTACTGTTTGAGTTTTTATTACTGGAAAAATATTGCAAAAACATTACGTCAGTTTTAGTTGACATTGCCGTTAGCGTTAATACAACGAGAAAGTTATAGATTTCTTAGTATACCGTTTATAAACAAGGTTTAAAAGTGAAATCATCCATTCATAAGTTTTTCAATTAAAATTAATAACAGATTTTTAACTAGATATAGGGGTTTTAATAGTTTCTTAATATTACTTCGTCTAAACTAGAGAACAGGTACAGCAAAATATATTTGTTACTTGTGCCCTTGAAAGGAAATATTTTTATTGGACTATCACCTCAGTTTCTGATTAATACAAGGCGAACAACATCTTTTACTGAAGGATATCAAATGACAATTTTGCAGCGAATTATAATTATAGTGTAAAACTTGGAATAAAGTGATTACAAGTAAATACATAATTGTTTTGTTAAAAGTGTTATAACATTGATAAATACCTATAATTGAAGATATTTATAGGTTGGTATGGTATTTCATTACAATTGCATACAGAAGCGGATTTAAAATATTTCGGGCCCTAGGCAAAATATTTATTTTGGGCCCTTTAAACCGCGACTCTCGAACATAGGGATTTAACATGTACAATCATAATTTTGTTATTTCCTGCCTCCCTAATTATTTTAAGCAAGAAAGCTTCAAATATAAGTTTTAGGACATAGAATTCTGCATCTAATTCAATAAACAAAATTAATTTTACATGCTTCGTAACGGCACAAATTAGATCTGAAAATAACGAAATTATCGATAGCCATGAAATTGAAACAAAATTAACAAATGTTTGACGCTTTATCTGTCAAAATAAATGACATAATAAATAAAGAAATTATTTTGACAGATTCGTCAAACATTTGTATAATTTTGTTTCAATATCGATAGTTTTGAAGCTATTTTCGTTATTTTCAGATCTAATTTGTTAAGAAGTATGCAAAATTAATTTTGTTTATTGAATTAGATGCAGAATTTTATTTCCTAAAATATTTATTTGAAGCTGTCTTGCTTAAAATAATTAGGGAAGCAGGAAATTATAAAATTATGATTTTACATATTAAATACCCATGTACGAGAGACGCGGTCACCACTCTGTATATATATATATATATATACATTATAGAGGAATAAATTATATATTTCTATTATTTAAACTAAAAGTTTGAATCCGGGCCCTAAAATTTTTGGGCCCCAGGCTATTGCCTCTTTAGCCTAGGCCAAAGTCCGCCTATGATTGCATATATTTATCTAGTTAATTTTAAATCTTTAATACTATGTAATTTCCTATAAGTTGAATAATTTAGAATTCGGAGTAAAAAACTTATTAAATTGATCTAAATTAATAGTTATATATGTACCTAGTGCGGAAAGTGACTGTACATGTAAACTCTTTTTTTTTATACAATCATGATGGAAAGTATACTATTTCAGTAGTCATTTGACAGCTAGAAAATTATCATTTTCCGAGCAATGTACTTGCTTGTTTAAAAATGATTATAATTATTTTTTGTGTACACATACTTTAAGAAAAGCAGCCATTTTTTAGTTACAAATCAACATAGTAACATGCGATTTTACTCATTAACAACACTTTACTCATTAGCAACCAACAGTTTACTCATTTAGTCAATTATTTTGTTTGCTTACTTGGTAGGTTACTATGCATGTTGATATTTCCATATTTCTGCAAAGCGACAACTTTGATGAATTGAAAAAAATGTGTATAGAAATTTATTTTCAATTACTTATTAGACTCGCTAGAAAATTACCACTATTTGTTTACTTGTTAAACAATCTTCTATTTTCAAGCATTTTACATAGTCCTCTAAAAGATATAGTATTGCTAATATATATTTTATATAAATTTATATTTTTAAATATACTTTGAAAACTATATTATAAATGTGTCCGATGTGAAATCTTTCAACTTCATTTACCTGCCTGTTTCTTTTCGGGTATTAACGTCGACATTATAAAAAATTTAAAAAATTGACGGAATTTCAAAGTATCTGATTTATAATAAATATTGTTTTCACAACGTATGTCTACTTCGATTTTGTTATATAGGGAATACAATGGAAAAATTTCAAATGCAGATTGTTATGTTACATTTAAAAATATAATAATTTTACAAATCTGTCAATATAAAAATTAAAATAAGTTATCGCACGACAATTTTATTTTACGTTTATTTTTTGGCAGGAACATATTATGTCCATAAAGTCAGACTTATTTAATATAGTTTTTAATTCTGAACATCTTTTATATTTACACTTTTTTTCTAAAAGTAATAGGGAAAAATGTATCGCCAATACAAAATTTTACCTATTCCCTAAACAAAAAAGTAACACTTGATATTTTCGATTAATTTTTTAATACCGGTCTAGCATATATTTAACTAAATCATAATTTAAGATTAGATAACTTTTTTTGTGAATTCTGCTGTAACCTTAATTTACTCCTCAATCTTTTTTTTTTTTTCGTTACAATTTTATTGTTCTTTTTCATTCTTACCATACCATTATTATCAAACAAAAAATAAATTAAAATCGTTTTTCTCTACTATTGCTGTACTGTATTTATTAAATACCGTAACACATAAATAATAACAAAAAAATAAGGTCTTCACTCCCTCCAGCAATCTGGACAGATCCTATTAAAGTCAATATTCTAGTCATTTTTATAATAACGTGCTTCTCGTCAGGTAGAATTCCAAAGAAAAAAATATGACTAACAATCTAGTCTCTAGAATGAATTATTATCAGGTAGGTTTTTCAAATGCCTCCAAGATTAGACCAATCAGAATAGAGAACGCCAACACACCCATTTTGTGACGTAGAAATCGTAAATTCTGTCGCGAGCCTACCGCACATGCTGATGAAATAGATTCCAGTTAAAAGACTTGAGTATTTATGACTTTACTCATTTTAACCTCTGCTGTGAGTCGTGTAAGAAGTTGTTTAGAATTGTGATTATTTGTTTCTAATTTATTCGTTCTGTAAAGTTTAAATATGAAGGAGAAACAAGAATCTGTAAGTCTTATATGAATTTTTGTCTTATTTTGTAATGTTAGCACAAAATGATTAAGAAAAATAAATTTATCATATATTTTTTCTGCATCTGCAGATCTCGGTAGATATAGGTAATACTATTATTTATATAAATATTTCATGTTACCTTAAATCAATTTGTAGCTATAATTACCTTAATATTTTAATAGCAACTGATTTAAAAGCTATTTATTACATATTTTACTTGATGTTTATTAATAATTATTTATAATAAATATATCTGACTAGAATGTACCAAAGAAAAGAGGTGCGTTGTACATCTTTGGAAGCTAACATATAGTAATAATAGATAGATTAAATTTTTAGTGTTATATCGAATAATTAATGTTATGGTGATGAATTACAATTAGATATTTTATGACTTAAAAAAAAATTGTTTAATTTTTATTTAATATTACAAAGAAAGATTTAATAATCTTATTTTGTAACGAAAAAAAAATATGTTATTGGCAATGAGTAAAGGACATAATAAATATCTTTGATTTTTTAGTACTAACAGAGACAAATTAATTCCATGCTCTTTGGTACTAATTTATTGAGATTTAAATTTTAATCTACTGTAAGAATAATTATTTGCTTTGAGTTAGTCAACACTATGCGTTTTATTTGCGTAGGCTGTTGATAAGCTCAAAGCATATTTAAATTTAGAGACAGGAAGATTGTATTTCGTTTGAATTAGATTAAATCTTTCATTTAATGAACCGTTTACTTCAAATATTATTCACTAACTTTAATTTAACTAAACCTTGTCATCTTTATTTCCTAACATATTTATTTATTTAATACACAATTGTACAGGATAAACGACAATACGAGTATTAAAACGTCAACTTATGTGATAACAATTAATATTTAGAAATTATTTTTTCTAATCTTTAAAAACACGCTAAAGAGAACGAAATTATCTGAAACAATCAAATTAGCTGTTTCAATTGATGGATAATCCAATATTGTAATTTAAAAGCGATTTATTATAGATAATAAATAGATGGACAGATATGAGATCTGATTGAATTTTTCAATGATTACCATTTTATCAGATGGAGTGCAATATGATGATGATTATTATAAAATCCTCATGCGCTAGAGAGAAATATATTCGGTTGTTATATCTATCTGATTTGATAAAAAATACAGAATTTCATTTTGGATTGACGTACAATATTTTGAAACAGGAAAATTGCATTGTGGAATACATGCGGTTATATATTTGATAAGACTGATATAATACATGTAAAAACTTTTTGACCCGTCATTTAAAATAAATAAGGAAAGTCCAGTAAAGTTATTCATTCATTTGTTATCTTATTTATGAAGAATCGGTGAAGTAAACTACGGTTAATAATGAGTATTAAAAGATTTGCGCAGTTTGGCACGTTGTACGTAAACTTTGTTCATGACTGCAAATGCTGGCCAAATATTACGAAAATAATAAAAATTCAAATGTTACATTAGTTGTTTCGTAAATACTGCATACATAAATAAATCAATGCGCTTTTCGCTGAATTGAAAGTAGAATTATTGTTTACAAATATTTGTAATTATAAATTTTTTTTTATTTTTTTATTTTATATTTAAGATACCTACTGTAACAGTTAGGTCATTAGTACCAGGTATACTTGGGTAGTAATAGAACATTGATATTTTAATTCATAGTATAATATAAGTTATTATATTTTGGATATAAAGTTTATTATTTATAAGTTATTTATGGTATTCTGGGCTTGTTTCTTATAGCATTTCATGGCTTCCTGGATGTTATTTGGAATATTGTGTGCTTTCTCTACTGTATTTCGTGTAAAATATTTAAAACAATATAAAAACGTCTCTATTTTATTTATAACAAAGACGAAATGTTAATTCTGATTCATATAATTTGTTCTTATATCTTTCATTTAATATAAACGATCTATAAGCTGTCCTTAACGAGGACAACAAGAACAATAAATGAAAGTGAAAGATTTCGCAACTAACACTTAATGACAACAATTTTTCTTTTCGTGACCATATTTATAAGTACATCAATTCTCTTTATAACGTATATGACCATGGTCCATTTTATATTATCGATTATTTAATTTAAACGTTACATATAAGTGACAAAAGAATTAGCAGATTCCAAATATATTTCAGAAAAATGAAGTATTATGACTAGTTGCACGAACAAGATTTAAATTTTAAACTTAGTTTAAATAAATAAAAGCATATCAAATGTTTGACAACAATATCAATGATTCAATACGACATGCTTCGATTTGTTTTTATGTAAACCAAGTTTGAAATTTAAGTTTTTTTAGTGTAACTGGCCATTACAGTTGGAGATATCTAATAATCTAGTTTTTATTTTATGAATTTAGCCTCGGAATGTAAATCTAACTAACTCATTAAAGTTTCATATTCAAAATTTCTAGGATAATGCTATATTGAATGAAAGAATTAATAAATTTATATTTCCATTATTTTTCCCTTGATGAATAGATGATGATCTTTGAGACAAATGAAGAAATACGGATTTTTTTTTTAAATATTTGTTTGGATGCACAGATTTAGCTATTTTTCTGTAACAATTTAAGTTAAAAAATATATAATTTATATCAGTTATATAAAAGATAAGGATGCAAAATAGTTATATTTAAAAAAAAGGCAACTAATCATTCAGCTAATTTTCCACAGAAACGTCACTGAGGCATGGTGGAATAATCGAGCACATTTTGTAATTAAAACAATAATTGCGATCAATTTCAAAATTTGCAGTAAATCGATACAGTCGATCAGATAGATCAATCGCGATAAATCGATTCCATTTTATGACCATTATTCAATTTTAGAATATACATGTTTTAACCATTTATAATTTTAAATGGGGTAGGTGGCTCAGTGGTATCGAAGCGGACTGTGGATTTGAGAACCAGGGTTCGAATCCCATAATCGACAAACAATTTTCATCACATTAAAATTACCCCTGTGGCCTTGTTGAGGGCCGTGATTTGACGGCTGTTAACCGAACTTCAAGCGCATAAATATATTATTTACCGAGATCTGCTGCAGCACTAATGGGAAAAAGGCGTGATTTTTAATTTTTAATACAAATATTATTTTACTGTTTTAATTATCGAAGCTTTCTAAATTGATTAAATTTATGTAGATTTTAATCAATGCGTCAAAGTTATTTTAAGGTAAAGAAAATTAAATAAAAATATTTCTTTGGTGATTGAAAACTTGGCTTTAATAGTAGATAAAAAAAATTTCCTTTTTAAATTAATAGTTGACAACGTTTCAATCCTTCAAACAAAGTGACCACTTCCATTAAATTTTTAGGTATTTTTACCTTTTTAACTAAAATGTTATTTTGAATTGTTACTGAACTTGTGTTCAGTTTTGCAAATTAGCTTCATTTAGAAGGACTTGATAATGATCCCAAACTAAGAATCTAAACTTCGTATTATTGTTTGAAAAAGGCACAATTTTTTATTTACTATTAAAGTTATTTTTATTTTATTTCCTCCAAAATTAATAGAACACATAATTTCTCTACGATTTTAATTTGAAATGAGTACTGTTAACGATTTATTTCCTGGATATCTTGTTTTATAAAAACTAAATGTTCCTATATTAATTTATATAGGTATAAAATTTTATGAGGTGCCCATGGAAGGCAAAATCAGTGAATCAAACTCATATATTTCATGTATCTACTTTATAATATTTATTTTTTATTTTTTATGTGCCTACTTTCACACTAGTATTACTTTTCTTTCTTTATATATTACCGTTGATTGACTAATAATATGTACTATGTAATCAAATATATTACGTACAATAAAACCGTACTATTTCATAATATTTCTACGAAAAACTTTCATGGATAAATTTATTTGCAGACTTTTAACTTACGGCTGGTTTTCGCCATCGCAGCCGCGGCCCTCAGTTCGGCCTTCCAGCATGGTTACAACACCGGCGTCGTCAACGCACCGCAACAGGTACGCAACTTCACTTTTTAAAACATTTCATTCCATTCAACTTTAACAATTCTACGCATATACATAAAAGCTTAACGCAATTTCTATTTTGTAATTTTCAGTTGATAAAAGACTGGATTAGCGATGTTTCAACCAACAGAACCGGAATAGTTCCGGAAAAATCACACATCACTATGATTTGGTCAGTTGCTGTTTCTATCTTCTGCGTTGGTGGAATGATTGGAGGTGCTATGACCGGATTGATTGCCGATAGGTTTGTTTTATAATTTTACTTATTAAAATTTATTAAACTACTTGAATTTCGTAACATACCAACCTATAATTTGTATGATATAACAACCAGACATTAAAATCTATGTGACCAGAACCACGTATTCAATATGCGGGTGGCCTATACAAAGCAGTATTTCATAGAGTACCCGAATAAACTAGTTCATTCATTTCAAATTTAGAGTAGGTAACCCGCATCAGTCTTATGATAGTAATGAATATTAATTGATTAATTTTTATCGATTACAGATTAGGCAGAAAAGGAGGTCTGCTTCTAAACAATGTGCTAGTTGTAGTTGCTGCAATCTTTGAAAGTCTTGCAAAAACAGCCGGATCATATGAAATGGTAATTATTGGCAGATTTTTCATTGGTATTAATTGTGGTTTAAATGCTGGATTAGTACCGATGTATTTGGCCGAAATATCACCAATGAATCTTAGAGGGGCGGTAAGTGCTTATAACTTTTTAAAAAGATGGGATATCTATTTAAAAGTTTCCTTTATTCAAAGGTGGGAACAGTGTATCAGCTGGTCATTACAATCTCAATTTTGGTATCTCAAATTCTTGGTCTCGAATCTGTACTTGGATCAGAATCGAAATGGCCTCTACTCTTAGGAATTACAATCGTTCCAGCAGTCTTCCAGCTTGCTACTCTGCCTATGTGCCCGGAAAGCCCCAAATATCTTCTACTTACTCGTGGACAAGAACTGGAAGCACAAAGAGGTATGAAGTTATAAATAAATGGAAATCTTCTACAAGTGTTAAAAAATTGGGGTATATTTATTAAACTCAATAAATCTAATATGTGGAAATTTAAACATTCCGTTAGTTTTTCTATTGTTTTTGAAAATTTTGTCATTTGTAAGTTGAAAATTATTTGATAAATGTTAAATTTTTTAAGAACAATGGCAAAATCAAGTGTATATTTAGATTTCCACGTACTAGATTTGAGTTTAATAATTCCGAAATAATCACTAGGAATGTTGATTTCATCCGGATATTCGAACATTCGTATATTTTATGGGGTGGCTAACTCAGTGGTATGAAGTCGGCTTGTGGATCCTGAGAACCCTGGTTCGATTCCCACAGGCGACAAACAATATTCATAATTTCAAGAACTACCCCTATGGCTCCTCCACCACTAACATCTTTGGGGGCCGTGATTTGACGACTGGTAACCGTACTTCACGCGCAAAATATATCACTTACCAAGATCTGCTTCGGCAGAGTGCCACACCCAGTAATGGGTAGAAGGCGTGATGATATATTTATTTATTTTATTTATATATTTACATAACGGATATATGGTTTTGGCTATCTGGATAGTTCGATTATCCGAATAGCTCGTATATCTAACTGATCAAATATTCGAAAAACTGAACAGTCCGAATAATTCCAATATTCAAATAGTTAATGAGACGAATAGTCAAATAATAATAATGAACAAATTTTTCTTAATAAATACTTTAGATATTTAGTTTAGCTGCAAAATTTTAGCACATTCTAATAAACAAACGAATTCAAAAATCTGTACAATAATTAATTATAGATATTAATATCAGTGCAGAGCAGAATTACGTACTATTGTTCTAATTTTATTACTAAATATTAAATACAATAATGTGCTTTATAATTACCTAAATTATTCGAATATCCGAATAATTTTTGAATATCTGAATAACGAATATGGAGATTAACGAATATACGAACTATTCGGATACGAATATGAAGGCTATTTTTTTTCAAAAATCAACATTCCTAATAATAACATTGGGTTCTCAAGCTCTAACCGACCTTATGTTATGTAACAAAATGTTCTTATTTTGGTGTCCTCTACTTGCCTTAAAAAATTTATAAAATAAATTTTTTAGCACCTGTATAATATATCATTACGTTTTCTTGTTGCTTACAGCATTGTCATGGTTACGAGGAAGCATCGAAGTACACGACGAAATGGAAGAAATGAGATCTGAATATGAATCTATGAAACTGGTACCGAAAGTAACACTTCGCGAACTTTTAACTAATAGTGCGCTTAGAATTCCACTTATTATTTCTTTGGTGATCATGATTGCACAGCAACTCAGTGGTATCAATGCGGTAAGAATAAAAATAACACTAACTAGTTCATAATAACTAGAATATAACTAAATTAATTTTAATGTTTTAGGTTATGTTCTATTCGACAGAAATCTTCAAAATGGCCAACTTAACAGAAACCAAAGCTCAATACGCTACTTTGGGAATGGGTGTAATCAATGTATTGATGACTGTTATTTCATTAGTCCTTGTGGAAAAATGCGGCAGAAAATCGTTACTCTTTGTTGGTTTCTTGGGCATGTGTATTGATACCATCTTTTTGACCATCGCTCTTGAATACACGGTAAGTCACAACAATAATTTATCTTTTATTACATAACATTTAATTTAAAATTCTACTATAAATACAAAGTAACATGAAAGAAAACATACAATAATAATATTTTATTTTTCAGGGAGGTGACAAGATTTGGGTGAGCTACGTGGCCATTGTCCTGGTTCTTATTTTCGTAGTGATGTTCGCAACGGGTCCAGGTTCAATTCCATGGTTCCTTGTGTCCGAACTGTTCGCGCAATCCGCGCGTCCAGCGGCAACATCATTGGCTGTCGCTGTCAACTGGACTGCGAACTTTATGGTTGGCATAGGATTCCTTCCATTGCAAGTAAGGAAAACAAAAATAATATATGTCTGTATTTTTTACTAATTTGTTTCTTTTGTAATTTAGGAAGCGATGGGATCTTATGTATTTATCATTTTCGCTGTGATTCAAGCTCTTATTGTACTCTTTATCTGGAAAAAGGTTCCCGAAACGAAAAACAAAACAATGGAAGAAATTTCTTCTATGTTTAGACAACAGTCCTACCAATAAAATGAAGAGAAAAGTGACTGGTACCAAGATTTATATTAAGAATAAATTAATATTTAAGTTATGCATATGAGCACATGTTTTCTTGTGTGGCAGTAATTTGTATATGTGAATATCATTATTTAATCGATTTTATCATTCATTGTTCATCTGTTTTTATGGTTTAAGAAATTATTATTTGCCATTATGAGTTGGAAGCTAGTCTCATAGTTGTACATGTTAATATAGGTAGCAAAATATTTTTACATTAATCATTAGTTTTTTTAATAAAGTATCTATGTAGATCATATCGAGTAATTAGAATGAGAATTTTAATTGCTCATGAAAGATGTTTTTAAAGATACTCATAGTTGTATATTGTATTGTTTTAGAATGAAATATGAAAGTATTAGATGATGTATATTTTTATGAAAATTCTAGCATTGTTGTATAAAATATAGCTTAGAAAATATTCCCTACTTTTTGAAATTTAAATAGACTTTTTTTTCCACTTCCTTTATTACTAATTAATTGCCATCTAAAAATATTATTATTATAAACTGCCTAGAGATAAAAATTGGAATAAAATTAAATTTTAATTACATGGCGACTGGACCTTAATTAGTTAAAGCACCAGAGTTCATAGATTCCAGGTTCAAATCCTAGTGCTATCTCAATTTTTCTCTTTATAATTCACCTCTGTGGCTCCTCCACCACTAACATCTTTTGGGGCAGCTGGTAACCGCACTTCACGCGCATAAATATATCACTTACCGAGATCTGCTTCGGCAGAGTGCCACACTCAGTAATGGGTAAATGGCGTGATGATATATTTATTTTATTTTTTTATAATTCACTATGATTTCATTAGCTGGTTAGTATTTACTTAAAGAACGAATTAAATGATTATTATAAATATTTGTAGAAATGCAAAGAGTAGAAATTTAAAATAAAATTTTAAAATAAAAAAAAAATCATAGTTAGCTTGATGTAGTTGAAAAGTGCTTTTTCAGTAATTGTTTTTCAACTATTCATTTTATTTAAACAAATTTAAGACGTATTTAAAAAATCGCTAGGTAAAAATTTAAAATAATTATTTATTGTAAAAAGAGCTTTCGGATAGTCAATTCTTATTTGAAACTATTCTTTATCTATAGTCCTTTATGAATTAAAATTATTTTAAAAAAATCGCTAATTTCATATTTATTTTCATTCATATTTGGTAAGATATGCATTTTTGTTTGTTTGTAAAAACAAAAACATCATCAAATTGTTCTATTATATTCTGTATAATATATATATATATACTCGTATAAAATGAGCTTGATAACAATACTGCTTCAATTCATATAGCAAAATTTGCTCGTTTTTCATGAACTCAGTTTTTCTTGATTGAACTATACTTGAAGTAATAAAGTTCCAGCTAAACATACATAAAAAGGTAACATATTACCACTAAATAATAAATTTGCTATATTTGTGAAGAATTTATTTTTTTCAGATTTAAGAATTAATAACCAATATTTAAAGTCATTGGAAGCAGTACATATATATTTATAACATATTTTTATCCAACGTATGATTTTCCTCGAAGACTATGCCGATCAAAGTAACATCTGCAGCCATCAGACACATTTCTGATTTCCGGTCTCCAGCAAATTCCAGAGTTCCTCTGTCTTTTGAAAAACGATACTTCTTTATATACAGTTTGGCAGCCTTTTCCTCGAACGTAGCACAGCTAAAAATTTAAAATATTATAGAAAAAGGAAACAAATAACAAATTTCACCACATTAATATTAACCCTGTCATCTTTTAAGAACTTCACGTGCAAAAATATATCGCTTACTGAGATCAGTAATGGGTAAAATGCGTGATTATATAATTTTATAGAAAATAGAAACATAATAATAATTAAATTAATATTATTACCCCTTTTCTGTTATGATTTATATCTCCAACAACTGGTTGACAATATTTATCTTCTTGAAAGCTTGGACGATAATCATAATTACTATCTGATAACATCTCTTGCTTTGTTACAGTCATACAGTAATGTTCTTGCATTTCGTGAAGCTGAAATAAATATAATTCGTAAATTACTACAAATTACTACAAATATTAATAACAAGAACCATCACAAAATAGTTTTAAAATTAATTTGAACAGGAATCTAATAAATAATTTGAAATGTATTTATTTATTTGTTACTCTGCACAACAGGAAATTAATCCCAATTACAGTACAGGGGACCTACAGCTTATAGTGGAATCCGAACCACACAAACACAATCGTATTTTTTTATGTAACTTGGAGTCAGTGAGATTTGAACGCACGGCCTCTTGCTTGTTAATTATGAAACGCAAATGTTAATTTGCTTTTATCCACTAGACTACGATTGCCTGTTAAAAGTATTAATTGATATAGTTGCAGTATTTAATCCTCTGCAGCTTATATTTGCAGGGGCGGATCGTGAATTTGTGGGGCCCTGGGATAATACTACTTAGAGGCCTATCTAATTACTTAATTCATGCCATTTTGTCAAAAAGCGGTTTTATATAGTGCTGTAGGTATACGGTATAGGAAAAAAATAGGACAATAAAATATTTTCACAATATGGTCTACTGTTTTCAATGGAGGCTGGGAGCCTTTTATATCCACGGGGTCCTGGGCTGCAGCCCAAAAAGCCCTTAAATAGATCCGACCCTGTATATTTGCAAACTTTTTTCTGGAAAGTAATCAGAGAAGCATTTTCCATGTTAATCGTTCATGGTTCGGTTATTGTGAGACAGCTTATATAATATTGATAAAATACTTCTAGGAAAAAAAAATATATCTCCACAAATTTGATTTGATTTTTTTTAATTATATCTAATATCGTCACAAATGTTTTCACGTGTTTCCATAATATACAAAAAATAAATTTTTTGTAAATTTTATATTTTTATTTCTTGCTGTGGCATTTTTTACAAATTATAAGGAAACAAGTTTTGCAAGTAGCGGACAGCAGACTTTTTGAGCTCTTGTTTAACATGGGTCCATTGTCTGCATTTTCTTAGTTGTGCCACTTATAGTACAAGAGGCCTACAATTTATAGTGTATTCCGAAAACAGCCCGCAGTTACCGTGGTAAAATTTGTAGGTTACCGGTAAAATTTTGGTACGCTGTTACTGAAATCTGTAATTGTTTTTGCTTACTACGGGAATCGCGCACCTATATAGCTATATTCCATTTGTCACTTGGTTCACTTAAATCAGTTCAGATAAATTTGACACATGCCTAAATGAACTGAATTAAACAAACTGGTGCACTTATTGGGGAGAATTATTTCAAAGTAAATTAGAACCTGTAATTCTAGTACTGGAAATAAAATGAGCGAAGTAATGCAGCGAAATAAATAAATGATTTGGTTCAGTAAATGTAAGTTACATCTGATCCAAATGGCAAATGGAATACGCCTTATATTGACACCAGCCTATTGCATTTCTTCACCTTGGTAACGGTAAAACTGTAAACGTGATATAGTTCCACTAGAGTACGAAAGTTAACGTTTAAATTATTTTATGGTTGTGGTTTCTTTTCGTAGGGTTGCGCTATGACAAAAAGTTTTAATCAAATATGATCTTTATGTATTTTGCTGTGAAGAACTAGAATTGTAAGAAACACAAAGATGAATCATAGTAGTACCTGCAAAATATCCAAATAACAACGCAGGAGAGTATTTAAAATTGCAATAGAATTTTTTTGATTTGTCTTGGTTATAATTGTGATACAATATTTTTACATATTTAAATCGTATTTAGGACCATCACCTGCTTCTTCTTCAAAATCATTTAGCACCCACGCTCGTCACAATTTGATATTAATAATATTTTCCAAAAAATAATCAAATATTTGACACAAAGCTATCATTTTGACGTTATGATAATTATATTGCAGTAGTTTAGCTATTATACTATATTTCATAGCAATTCTAAAAGATTATTGATAATGACAAAGTACTTAACGGTTTGAAAATTTTAAATACATCCCTGTGTTGTTATTCGGAGATATAAATGTAATATGGCACTTGTGATAATTTTATTTTTGATTATATCAATAAAAAGAAGTAGGTATGTTTAATAGATTGACAGTGGTCCGACCGCAACTAAAATTTGACGTTTGGACGTTACAAGTCTATTAGCATTAAATGGTCACTCTATATTAGTATTGGAGTAGGTGGTACAGCGATATCGTGTCAACCTGTGGATCCTGAGAACCCTGGTTCGATTTCTACAGCCGACAAACATTTTCACCACATTATTACTACTCCTGCGGCTCCCCCTCCACTAACATTTTTGGGGATCGTGATTTGACGGCTGGTAACCGTACTTCACGCGGAAAAATATATCACTTACCGAGATCTGCTTGGGTAGAGTGCTACAACCAGTAATGGGTAGGAGGCGTGATAATATATTTATATTTATATATTAGTGAAGTAAAAAGTAAAAATGGATCCAACCTTGACCACTAGCTTGGTTCACAAGTCGTGTAATATTGGTTTTTCCCTTGCTTCGTATACTGATGATGAGAACTTAGTTATCGAAATACGTATTTAGATTTATCTTTATATTTATTAAGGCTTAGGGGTTTAATTTTTTCTTAGTTATATATTAGTGTTCCTCCATGGTTCTCACGTTTCCTAATATTTTCAAATTTTTTTTGGCAGTGACAACTTAAAAATCAATTATAATTTTATAGAATTTCAGTGTTTAGAAAATATAGAGATTATATAATTTAAATAGTTCAAAAGAAATGTCAGACTTGCATTACGCGATGTTTAGGTTTTTTTGTTTGTTTATTAATATTCTTTACAAACATTATTTTTCTACGATTAGGCGAAAAGTAAATTTATATTTATATATTCATTTTCAATGTAAACAGTGATTCCTTTTTACACCTTACCATTAGCAATATTCTTACTCTGTCTCAGACTCCATATTTATATTTTATAGAAATAAAAAATTGTGAGATAATGCGTTTCTGTTTTTAGTAGAATATAAATTTTGATTTATTTTAATTTGCATTTTGACAAAAAAATTGAATCTTTTATTTTCGAAGTCGAACTAGTAAAATTAGTTGAAGTCGAATGTCATTTTAATCTGCAGCCCTCGTTTTAATTCTATCGTAAAAAAAATAGTGTATGCAAGTCGCAATTAAAGTGTCTTGCACTCATGGGTTCCCACTAGTACAATAAAGTAATACTATTTTCATAAATACGAGTTGTTAGTCTCAGTAATTCACTTATGGTGCAATTAATTCTAATTTGGATCGCAAATTTTCAGACTCAAGCACTAAATGATAATCGTAATTATTAATTGGATAGCTTTGAAAGCATAGAAATACCGAAAATCCCGTGAAATAAATTCTACAAGAAAATATGTATAAACAATTACATGACTTCCGTGACTCCTAGATTGACGATCATCATCGTAAACATCTTGAAAACCAGAAGAATCATCTTCAATAAAATCATCGCTAGATTCAGAAGCACTATTCCACAGTGGTCGTAAGTTTAACATCTTCAATTTATTAAACAAGGACGAGGCATCATTTTCTTCGTAATCGTCATACTGTTGCAAATCATCTGCCATTACCAATGTTTGAATAGCAATTGCCAAGAAAATAATCGTAGCTAACTGAAAAATAAAACAAAGTAAACATCATTTACATTTGGTTGTTGATATTTATCACAACAAGTTATAAATGTTATAAATAGTTATTTGTTCCGAAAATTTGACTATGAAATGTAAACATGTAATTAAAATTATCTGGATAAAATATTTTAGAGAAAAATATTTGTAGACAGAATAAATATTGTTACAAGCTCAAAATATTCTATTGTTTGAGATTATTGTCAGTTAAGTGAAGACGTGGTGACGTCACAAAGTAACAATTTTTATCGTATGTAGGCGAGGATGTAGGCTTTATTTGTCGATTTTTGTATTTTTCCTAATTATTATTTTGTAACAATAATATTAAATTCAATAAATTCCTTGTAAATTTAATTTACTGCAATGTTTAGTTTGAAAATTGCACAAATATCAATTCGATGTATTGAAAAAACCGCAACATGTGATTATTATGTTTATATTAAAAATAAACAATACTTAATTTAATATAATGTTATCTGATTGCCTACTAGGAGATAAAAATAGAATATATTTAATTAAATCTATCGTTCTTGATAATATTAACATGTTTTATTTTTAATAAAATTACGGGAGATACGCATATTGTTTTCATAATTACTCTAAAAATTAATGTAAATTTCCAATATGTAATTAGAATTCCATATAAATGATATTTTCCTTTATTTTTGGAATTATTTGTTGCAGGTATGAAGCATTTTCAGGGAATAAATGCAATTACAATCATTACATTAGTTTTGATGCTATTATAAATGTAATATCGAGGCATAATAAGGTTTATTTTTGAATGACGAGAAATACAAGTCATCTTTTTAAGTTTCAATTGGACTAATTATTAAATTTATGAATGGAGCACGCTCATATTTCCTAAGTAATACAAGCATAAGGCTCAGAATTGTATAACGAGTTAAAATTTGTCTGAGTACCGTCGAGACAACTAGTGAAAATTATTTCGAAACATAAGTTTATATTTTATATTTGAGCTTAAAATTAATAGTTGCTAGCTAAAAATAAACGGTACAGTAGTGACGTCCCAAAAATCAAACAAAAGTTTGTTTAGGTTGTTTGTTGTAGTTACTTATAATATTTTGTAGTTGTCCGTGCTCCTGTTTTATCCCCCTTGGGCCGTCACTGGTGCTAACCTGTTGACTGTCCAGTAGAAGTTTATTTAGTCATATTCTAGCAGGGAACTAGTATTGTACTAACACGAAAACGCGGTGTTTTGTAAAATGCTAAAAAGTACAATTTTATTTTAATACTGTTATTTACTGCGAGATGAAGAATAATCATTTAAATTAAACTGTGATCTAACATTTGTTCAACATTATAGTTTTTAGTTCATGTTGTGATATTAATGTGTGATTCATTTTTTTGATTGAATTCATAGATTTTTCGGTTTGAAATGTCGACTGATTTGCAAACCAACGGCGCTTCAATGGGATCTCTATCCCGTTCGAAAAGGTATTAATTTTTTGCATCTTTTATTTCTTTAATAATATTTTTATATTTTCATATAAAAATAAATTAAGTCTTCTTGCATTCAAAATGTAATGATAATTAAACTAACAAGCCATTTTAATTATTGATTTCTAAAGAAAAATACTTGATTTATATAAAATTATGATCTCGTAACTTTAATTTAAAAAATTAATTTTTTATTAAATTTTATTCAAAACTGCACTTAAATTTCCCAATCGACTAAAAAAAATATGAAATTTTCCATATTAATATACTTATTTCATAATATTTGTCATTTTAATTTTACAGTCCAATTCTTAAAAGAGTTTTAGTTAATCCTGGTTTTTGGACTAGTCAAAATAAGCTAAACTACATTCTCAAAAAAGTTTAAATAAATTCTAATATAATCTTGTTACAATTTGGTTTTCGGAAAATGATTTGGAATAACTTTTTAAAATCAGATTAGAATAATATTAGTAATTCTAAATATAGGATTGGCTAAAATTTTTTTGAGTATCGGTCTGTTAAAGATTTCAGTCCATCAAAAATAATTTTAATAGTTTATATTTCACGAAATTATTTAACTTCATTTGAATAATTTAGATTTTGCAATTACGTGCTGATTTAAAATAATTATATAAACTTTATTTAACAATTTCATTTATAAAATTCTTCACGGAACGTATCAAAGAGTTCAAGTACAAATAAGTAAAATTAAAAATATCCTTCATATTCTATAAAAATATATGATATAGATTTCTAAAAATTTTGTAATTCAGTGAAATATATTTAATAAATAAATGAGTTAGGAATGCATAACATATAAATTTATTGCAATAATTCTAGTAATTCGGTATTATAAAACGTATCATGAATAATATTATGAGTCAATTTCGACAAAATTCGTTAGCAAATTCGCAATTTTATTAATTCAGCATCGTTTTCCTCCCAATTTTCTATCAAAATACGCATCATCTAAAGACTGTTATGATCACATGAGGCGACAATCAGGAGGGAAGATAATTGATATTAGTTTGACCTTTGCGTGAGGATCTGTTACCTAGTTAAAACCGTGCTATATATAGTCCAGTATATAAACTGTTTATATGCACATTTGAACCACCCTATATTTGAGCTCTATTTTTAGAGCAATTGATAAATCGCTGTCGAAAACGGGGGAATCAAACAGGTTGCAAATTTGAAGCTTTTGAACTTTTGTTTTTCAATCTCTCTAGAAGAATACCTTCGTACGAAGATTGTCGATTGCTAATGGGCCTTTCAAAACTTTTTTGAATTTTTTATATATTAATCTACGTAATAAAATAATTATACCCAAATTTTTTATTTTTTTTTTAAACTTGTATTAAGCATGATAAAAATATTTAAACTTTCGAAACAAATGAATATGACGTAGTTGCATCTTAGCTTAAAGAGAGACAGATAAGACAGAGATAAATAACACGTAACTTGTCGTTGTCAGTAGAATCCTCAGACAAAACATAACTAGACGGATAACATCGGCGTTTGTTGTGAGTCAGAAAGGGATAGAATAACTGGTCGGTGAGGCGGGTGCGCGGCAAGGAGCAACTAGCATAACATCAAAGTGTACTCGCTCCTTGCCGCGCACCCGACGGACCCTCAAGTTATTCAATCTCTTTCTGCTTCACAACACTGCATTAACTTGAATACGGCATAATTCGTCTAGTATTGTACGCCATTGGTAGAATCGTAGAATGCTGAATGCTTATTTCTTCTTCGTCTTCTTGAGCACCGACAAACGTTTCAGACAAAGCTCTGTGATTGGCTTAATGCAACTACGTCATTGCAATATGGCAGTGCGAACGTTTTAAATTATTCAACTTTAACTTTCATATTTCAGCAATAAAGATATAATTTATGGTATGATTTTATATTGTATTAAATATGATGTACGGTCAAGAATTTATTTTAATAAATATATATTAAAAAGCTCTACCACTTGAATCCCCCATTAATAAATGAAAGGAACCTTGATACTTTAATTAGTTATCAAACATAAAAAATTTGTTTTTAATTTATTATTTTATTATTTTGTTATTTCTAAAGTATATATTTTATCATAACTTTTTTTTTTATATCGATGCTGTTCTTTTAATTTAAATCTCACAATAATTTTATAACCATAAAAGAAGAGGGTTAAATTCAATTTTATTCCAGATAATTTATTGATATTACAGTCAATAATATTAGAATTAAGTATAAAGTTACGGCTAATTTTTCAAACACATATTTAAATTACCCCATTTGTTGGGATATAGCGTGTAGATATGTATGTATGTATGTATGTATGTTTTATAATCTTATAGGGTAGGCAACTCAGTGGTATTGAGTCGGACTGAGAATTTGAGAACACTACACTTGCATAAATATGTCACTTAGATCTGCTACGGCACAGTGTCATACTCAGTATGTGTAGGTACAAAAAGGAATGATATATTTATTTATTTAATTTCATCATTTAACACTTAATGGAATAATCAGATATTTTTGTTAGAAATGGAAAGAAAATTAGAACTAAATATGCTCTTAGCGATTAACATTTCTGACTATCTAAAACTGATTTATTTAAAATGCATATAAAAATAATTATAAGTTCGCACATACAAATAATAAATATTTCTGCACAACCGGGTCGAAATTACTTTGTTTTAGCCATGAACAGCAGGCCCTAGAGCCATAATAAAGTAATTTTCTAAAATATTGAATGTACCATGGGTAAAATTAATGTTTCTGACCTGAAGCATGTTATTAGCCGTCGACGCTTCGCACCTCGTGCTAATAGTCATGCCACGACAGCTGTTTTCATCCTTGATACAAAAGTAACTATTACGTAAACTATTTCCAAAACAACTTGTACATTGGACATCGTATATTATCCGTTGATAAATCTTTCTAAATACTTCAAGCCAAAGGATAGATAATGCTCCATATATATTATTTAGCTATTTAAAGAATTTAAAAACGTATGATAACTAAAAATATACTATATTAAATGTTTAACTTGTTTTAAAAATACACACTATAATTTACAACATTGAAATAAAACAAATAAATAAATATATCATCACACCTTTTACTAATTATTGGGTGTGGCACTCTGTCGTAGCAGATCTCAGTAAGTGATATATTAATGCACATGAAGTGCAGTTACCAGCCATCAAATTACGGCGAAGATGTTAGTGGAGGGAGAGCTACAGTTATAATTTTAATGTAGTTAAAATTGCTTGTCGGCTGTGAGAATCGAACCCGGGTTCTTTAATCCACAGTCCAACTCGATAGCACTGTGCCACTTACCCCAAATAACAAATATTAAAAAACAGAAAATAATTATCACTGTTTTCGGGTGGAGCAGCTTAGGAATGAACATAGAAATTTAACACGTAATATTATTTTTATGCAAATGCCTGCTCGACTGTTCAGTTAATGGCAAAAATTTTAGAGTATATAGTTGCTCAAAATTAAAGTTGCATATAAAACTATTTTAAAATTTTTATTATTTCTTTTGTTTCGCTACAATTTAAAAAAAAATTGTTAAATATTCAGCATTAGCTATTACATTTGTTTTTTCTTTATATAGTTTTAAAATATTTGACACTTTTGTTCTAAAAAAAGTCATCGCTATTCTTATTATTTAACCAAAATTTCGCAAACTCTTTTTAAACTTATGGAGAAACACACATAATAAAAAATATAAAAATACTTTTGTGTGCAACTTTTTATTCTGAACAACTTTACCTCTACAATTCGTACCGTAAAATGAACAGGTGTGCAGAAAATTGCATAAACTAATTTTACATGGTTCACCCTTAAGCTTTACCAGCCGGTATGTTGCATTTATGACGATAAAAAATGTTAATTTAATGTATAAACAAAATTATTTATCCAAATAATAATTATTGACGCAAGCAATTATATTTTATACGTTAAACACATGATTGTATGTCATATATTATAGCAAATTATAACAATTTGTTTATTTGTTTTAAGGGCTTCAGATATAAGAAAGCGAAGAACTGGAGTGTACAAAATGGAATCAACAGACCAAGTAATTTTTGAAAATAACCGATTTCTAAGTACGCTTGTTATTGGAAAAAGGTAAGTTTAAAAAAAACTTTACTTACTTGATTAAATACTGAAGCCATGTTTTCTGGCAAAGAATGGCACTGAGAATGAATAAAATTTATCACAATTTCATTTATATAGGCCGGCAATTACAGATATAGCATTTTACAAATTACATGGAAATCTTTTTTAAACACTACAGTTTATTTGTCTCCAACATTTGTGATTTTGTCGTCAACCAATTCAGTTTTGCAATCGAGTGCACAAATGAGTAGGAAGATAACATAATTGGAGAGTTTTACAATTACAATTATAACATTTGGTTTTATTAAAATTTCTTTCATTAACTGAAGTGCCAGTTTAGTACGGATTAACAGTTTGTGGAACTCTTTTTTTTATTTCGTTTGTCGGGGGAAATACATACAAAAGTAAATAAATATTTGTATTTTACATTCATATTTTTACGCCTTGTTATTATATTTCCAGTTACGCATAACAGTTTAATGAGTTGCTGATAATTTATGATATATTGATTTTGATAAATGTTAATTAGAAATAATTATTTGACATATCTATATATTTATCTTTATTAGAGTTTACATTAAGTTTTTTTATGAATCAGGAGTTATAACGATGATTTTCAAGGATAATTTTTCTTAAAAACGATCTACTATTCTGGATGTTTAAATGTTTTGGTTTTCGTTTGATTATCCTTAAAAAATATTTAGTTTTTAGGAGATGAAGCATTTAATTACTATGTTGTGTCACCTTTTAGAAAAATATCTGGCGAATTATTGCCGCCGGGATCTCCTGGCATCTTCCGGCAAAAATCGCTGTCATCATGTGATCGACCGCTGTCGTTAAGCGGGTGCGCTCGTGCCGCTCGTCAGTCAATCGGTAATATCGGTAGCATTTTATCTCGCAAAATGGCAGCAACGACATCTCCACCACCGCCTGCCTGGCCCAACACCAAAGATGATTACGAACTGCGAGAAGTTATCGGTTTGTAATTTAATTCATTAAAAAATACGTAATATTAGCTTTAAAATGGTACATCACTCATTAACAATCACTTAAAAATATAATCAGTAAGTAAGGTGTTTTCAACTTCAAAATCATAGGTTATGTGCACGTAATGATATTCCGGCTGAATTTGTTACGATAGTATAGTATAGAATGTCTTTTATGAAAATTTGCATTGTTTGATTGATGAATGATGCTCGTTTTTAATTGTGGATCCAATAAACAGGTATGTTATTTTTTTATAAAAAAAGTTTTTCGAGGGTGTGTCAATTTTTGTGGCAACTGTACAGACCTAAATTAAAATGTTTACGCCCATCGATCGGCATGTGAGTGCTGTCAATTAATAATTTTGATCCTTTTATTCATGAGGTTAATTTATATTCACTTTGCATGATGTCCAAACGATTATGTTTTATTTAGAGCAAAGGTTGAAATCACGATCAAGATACGAACTGTTTCTGGTAAAAATGGTAACATGTCCATGTACTAATTTTAGATAAATTTGTTTTCTTTTATTTGCAGATAGTACAGTAGTTTTTCCTTTAATGTAACTATACGTATCCTGTTTCTCTAATAATTTCATACGTTCGAAGTTTTAAGATGTATAACTTCGCAGTTTCGTAGTTATCAGTTGCAATTTGATTGCAGCGGGAGTGATACTATTTCATTATTAACTTAACAAGATAGTGATAAACATTGCGCAAAGTTTACACAAATTATTACAGTTTAAATTTACTTACATATTATCAAGGAAACATAATAGCAACATTATCATTTTATCTGAAACTTATCGTATTTCATATTGCATTTACACCTAGTCAAGTATGACAATATGCCCTGTATTTGTACCACAATAACAAAAATATCTGAGATCCAGCAGAAATAAATTTAATGTTCCTTGCTGTTCATTTTTTATGAGATACCTGGTTTACCAATTGAATATTTTATTATACAGGAGTGGGAGCAACAGCTGTGGTCCATAGTGCCTTTTGCAAACCTAGAAATGAGAAGTGTGCGATTAAGAGAATCAATTTGGAAAAATGGAACACATCAATGGACGAATTGCTCAAGGAAATTCAAGCAATGTCAAGTTGTAACCATGAGAATGTTGTCACATACCATACTAGTTTTGTAGTAAGAGAAGAATTATGGCTTGTCTTAAGACTACTTGAAGGTTAGTGCATTTATTTGAAAAAAAAGTCACCTGCATTGAATTTGATTTGCTACTTTCAGCAATAAAATTAGTTTCACTCTTGCAATTCAAATAATTTCATCCTGACTTACAAATTACTGTTTATGATCATATAAATTATTAATTAAGTATTGTGAAAAAATCGTTATTACATAATATTTACTTAAATTGGTTTTTACAATTAATGTTGCATGAATTATTCATTGCTTTGTACTACTAATAAGCAATTATCAGTTTCATCAATAAAATTATGTATTAATGAACCATGGAGTTAATTCCAAACTATGTATCTGCTTATTTACATACATATTAATTTATCCTTATACTATAATTTTCAGAGCAAAAATCACGATGTTATTTGTAGTATATATTCGTAAAATAAATTTGAATCTCGAATTTTTATGCAGTAAAGTAATTGTTGGTTAGCTACAGCATCGAATCTAGAATCAATAGAATAATTTTTCACTTGCCCAATTCTGTACGAAGCCACAAGATTTTTATACAATTTCTTGATCCAGGTGGTAGTTTATTGGACATAATAAAGCACAAGATGCGTGTAACGAATTGTAAGCACGGTGTGTTCGACGAATCGACGATCGCGACGGTGCTGAAGGAGGTTTTGAAGGGTTTGGAATACTTCCACAGCAATGGGCAGATCCACAGGGATATCAAAGCTGGTAACATCCTATTGGGCGAAGACGGTACTGTACAGATTGCTGACTTCGGCGTCAGTGCTTGGCTTGCCACTGGACGCGATCTTTCCAGACAAAAAGTTAGACATACATTCGTCGGTACGCCGTGCTGGATGGCGCCGGAAGTCATGGAACAGGTAATATATTTTTCCACATTTTTCATTTAAAATTTGTAAATTTTATTTACATTGTATTGTATTAAATAAATAAATGATTTTAGGATCATGGTTACGATTTCAAGGCAGATATCTGGTCATTTGGAATCACAGCGATCGAAATGGCAACTGGAACGGCTCCTTATCACAAATACCCTCCGATGAAAGTGCTCATGTTAACACTGCAAAATGATCCGCCAAACTTAGATACAGGAGCAGAAGAAAAAGATCAGTTCAAAGCTTATGGAAAGACATTCCGAAAAATGATTTTGGATTGTCTGCAAAAAGAACCTAGTAAAAGACCTACAGCTAGTGAATTATTAAAACATCCCTTTTTCAAAAAAGCAAAAGACAGGAAATATTTACAACAGACGCTTGTTGCCATTGGTCCTAGCCTCGAAACTAGAGTACAGAAGGTAAGAAGAGAAAGACTTGATAGTTAAACAGAATTATAATAGTTATATGTGTATTAAGAACGCAAAATAATACATTGTCGATCGATAGGTTGTTGACGCGTGATGTAGGAGCGCGGCATTCTCTGGAAATCGACAATGTAGATTGCACTCAAAACACACAAGATTTTTTTTTACAGTCGCCATAATAAATTTAACATTTTAAGAATTTAATTTCAGCGTTACAGAATATAAAAAATGAAAATCGTTTATTTTCTATCACTGATTGTTATTATAACATTTAATGAAGGTTTGATTTATAGTTAAAAATTCGGAGAGCGAACAATTTTTCCTGTTTTGTCGCGCATTAGCGGTATTTGCATTGACAAATACAAGCATAAATGCCTACTTCGTATATGTCGATATGTAAAAAAATAAATAATTGTTTAGGCATCGAAAAGACAACCAGGAGCATCAGGAAGATTACATCGCACGGTGACGGGCGAATGGGTGTGGAGCTCCGAAGAAGACGAAGGCGCTTCCAGTGATTCCGATACAGACACGCGACCTATGAACAAGCTGGATAACGGCTCCGGTTCTGGTTCCGACCGCGAGCAGGACGAAAGCAGTGAAGGAGCTTCCATTGGCGATGTACCTCCCGTTAATTTAGTCCTTAGAATGAGGTAAGAAAATGAAAACATCTTTCAGAATGGAATATTAAATAGAAGTTTTCTTTTTAGGAACGCGAAAAGAGAACTGAATGATATTAGATTTGAGTTTGCTGTCGGTAAAGACTCGGCCGAAGGCATAGCAAGTGAATTGGTCGGTGCTGGTCTTGTTGATGCTAATGATTTTCCAGCTATTGCCACGAATTTACAAAAGCTTATAGAATCACAAGGTGCTATCAAAATCGTCACATTTCCACTTGTGAGTAACATATTTACTTTATAATGTAAACATGTCAAATTAGAACGATATTTCTCTTTTTAGAATTCAGGATTTAATAGTACGGAGACGCCGGATGACAAAGCACTGATCGGATTCGCACAAATTTCAATAACGGATTGAGGGCAAACCTAACGACTAATGTTATAGGGACGAACTCGCATTCTCGGTCTACTCTACATTTATCGAAATTTCCCTGTCGCCGCTCACGTCAGCCCCGGTCCTGTAATAATTTTGTTCTGTTTGGAGATTTAGTTTGTTTTCGTATGACTTCTTTCTATATCCACTACTGTTTATTATTATATCGAATGTAATAGAATATATAAGCACCCACTATTGTTATTTGTTTTATCATATTAAGTTATTATTATGTTTTCTTTTTTAAAGCTCTTTTATAGTTGACAGTATTTGAACGATCAATTCAATAAAAGCCAGAATTCCGTACTTAAAATTTTAACAGATATTAATATATTGAAAATATTTTATTAGTTTAGTGACAGAGATACATATTAAACGTTATCGATAATAGAAAAAGTGACTTTTTTTCTTTGAATTAAAATGAAATTATATTTTTATTATGTTAGTTTGTTTACACAAAACGTTAGTAAAATTAGCTTTCTTTTATGACAGTTGCTATTCGAATTTGTTATGATAACTGAGAAAGATGTTATAGACTTAAATTGAAGTGAATGGAAGTTGTAAAAAGTTTTTAACAATTAATGAAGCCTTGCATCTTAGTCTACTTAGATGGCAGATTGCAGTGCCAAGAAGGAATACAAATATTTATTAGTCTGAAGTACGCTGTAATATAAAATAGATAAACGGTATGGTGTGGTCTGTATATAGGATATTTTTATTTATTCCATAATTTGTAGTCGCAAAATACAATAAAAAGTACTTTGACATACATTCTTACCTCTATAATTTACCAAACAAAAACTAAAACGACGTAGAGTGAAAGTATTAAAATATTCTTGTTAAAATGTTACTAAATTTTAAGAAAATTTTCATTGAATCGAGACGTAACTTAAACATAATATATCTTCTTACAAATTAAGTTTATGTAGATATTAATGAAATATATACTTAATTCCTTATGTCTATTAATAATATAAGTGATAGTTAACAAATTATATTTACCATACTTGGCATTTAATTTTCGGATTCATTTTGGAACCAATTGGACATTTAAAATCTTGTGAAAATTCAGGCTGATTGCTTATGGAACCAATAATTCTGTAGGGATATGGAGCATGCACATCTCGGTCAATAAGTAATTTTAGATGATGAGGCCTATCGTTGGAGCACCATGTACTAGCCATACTAATCCAAAACATTTGTTGAGGAGTATATGGTAATCCTGGTAATTTCTGCTCTTGTTGGTTTTTGTTGCGTTGTGACCATCTCTTGTAAGCTAAGTATGCTTCTTTGATTCCACCGTTGTCTGCTATGTTTTCTCCTTCTGTTAGCTCTCCGTTAATCTAAAACCAAATAATTTTAGAGTTCAAATTTATCAAGTATCTTTAAAATATAAAGCTTACATTTTGATCTATTTCTTTTACATGATAATTGCTATACTGATCAATAATACATTGCGCTTTCTTTAGGAAAGCTTTTTCAGTAGTAGGGTCCCACCAATCAGAGACTGTTCCGTCTTTATCATATTGTCGACCTTCATTATCAAATCCATGAGTGATTTCATGCCCGATTGTAAAACCAATAGCTCCATAGTTCACATAATTTGGACGATTGTTTGAAAAGAAACTGCCTTGTAGAATTCCAGCGGGAAGTACTACAGAAATATATAAATATCTATATATTAAATAACTGCAAAATAATGTATTGAGTACTGACATATGCTGTTCTCTGAGGGTACGTAAAAAGCACCAGTTTCGGCAGCGTCTCCATGGTCTGCCCAATCTGTTTTATTAACAGGTTCTCGTAGACGTTTAAAAGAATAATCTGTCCAAAATTTTATCATCATTAACGTAGATTCTAGATACGAATTTTTATCGATTTTTAACTGAAGATTTAAAAATTACAAATTATTATTTTTGTATAAGAATAATACAAATTAAAGTAAGTATATTTAAATATTTACGAACGTCTTTATAATAATCGTCCAACTTCTTATCGTCCAAGAGTTCATCAGGGTATGCTATGTGTCTGTCTATTGCTTTCAATTTTTTCATTGCGCTGTTTTTAGTTTCTTTATCCATCCACTCTGTTGTTTGTAAAATCTCAGAAAATATTTCTTGAATATCATTAACCATCTCCACAGCTTTTGCCTTTGATTCTGTATCGAAATATTTCCGAACATACAATGAACCAGTTATCAAGTCAAAATATTCTTTAGTAATTGCAACACATTTTTTCCATCGTGGAGTTGTTTCTGGTATTCCAGCAGCAGAGCTTAGAAATTTTAACTGAGCATCTTGTACTTGTTTTGGCAGAGCAACAATTTTGTCTCTTATTATTGTCCAGAAAATAAGATTGGCGATTGTTCTGTTTGGAGTTGTTTGCAATAATTCTTCTAACTTTGTTATATATGATGGCATCTAAAACATATGTAAATAATTATTTTTGTTCTATGTGAGTTTGTATGTACATTACCTGATTAATAATGATTTCTGTACTGTCTATTTGTATTACTGGTGACAATATATTATTAATATACTCCAGCCAGGGAATAGATGGATGAAGTTTTTGTATCTCGTCTATAGTCATTGGACTGTATAAAGATGATGCGTTTCTAAGTTCTATTTGTGATAGCGAAATCTACAAGACATAATTAACGAAAATAATTTTTATTTTTAATGCTTTATAATATACCCCAGCTATTTCTTTTAAAAAAAGAAATACGTCCATTGTTTCTTCTTTAGCCATAGTTTCATTTACGCCGAAAATTATAGCAATATCTATCATGTACTGATAATAGGCCTGTAAAAGACGATTTGTCGTGATATCTAAATCAAGATATTCTTTGGGTAAATCCAACTTTCCTTGATATAACTAAAAAACAAGAAGCATTTTTAATATATATATATATATTTAAATAAAAAATTATTAAATTAATTAATACTTGCAGAACTCGTTGTTTAGGTTTTTTAGCATCATTATAAACAAATAAATTTATAAGTTGACCGAAGGGTAAACCTTTATTTCTTAATTTATAATTAAATTGTTTCCAATTGAAATTGTCTTCTTTCCAGTTATCTCCTTCCAGCATTGGCCACCCTCCTAAATCGTTGAATATTTTTTTTATTGGTTCTAAACCTTGCTTTTCAATGTTTGCTGAAATATCAATTAATTTTTTGTAAAGAATCGTTCAAGTGAAATAATATACTACTACCTTCATTTACACAAGCACTGTAAAATTTCTTTCCTAGAATAAGTGATTTAGGTTCTGTTGATTGCACTGGTTCTTCCAGAACTTTTCGCAGTTGATCTTTAACTCTGTTTTTTATAATACTCAAAGAGTTGACACTAGTTTCTGTATTTGGTATTTCAACAACATTTACGAAGTTTCCACATGCGAATTCATAAAAATTGTCGCAAGGATCAACAGAACTATTCATTCGACTTAAAATTTGTGAAGATGCTTCAATACATCCGGGTGTTACACAATCTGAAACTGGGAAAACTTTTTTTATATTGGTGCAGAATTTCTTTATAATATTATATGTATACTACCTCGAAATTGGAGAATTAGAAGAATTATACCAACTGCAAGAACAAGAGTTGTTAACATTACCAGTCCTACTATTGTAAAAAGACATTTTTCTAATGTTGATCTTTTATTCCACCAAGATGGATTTCTAAAAAATATATTATAGTGTCAAAAATTATAAGTGTGTAAATACATACATATTTAAATATTTTACTTACTTAATTATTGTTTCTGTCATAATTTTAATATTTTAGTTAAATTATATCACTCTTAAATCAATGTATTAAACCTGTGGAAATATTATTTACAATTATTTATATTTCCAAAAGCCCACCGTACATTTTAATATGTAGCTTCACAATGATATATTCTAAGATGCTTTAAGTTTAAGCTTTCATTATACAGATTATTAGTCAATCAACGGTTTAAGTTAATAATACAATATAATTGCGCTTCACAAATAATTATTTATAAAGATTACTAACACAGTAATTTCTTCATACGTAAAACAATATTGACCTTCTTCGACCTATAATTCATTGAAATATCTTTCTGATGAAAAGTTATCTTACCTGTGAAATTGCTATCATTCAAACCAGTATTTTCAAGGATGTTCCTATATTGTTATGTAAGATAAACTAAGATGAGTACACGAATATGAATGTAGAAAAAAATTTATTAAGTATGGATAATTGTTATTATGAGTCACAAATATAAATAATTTTTATTTATAAACAAACACATTCGTGTTTTATTTTTCATTGTAATATATAGTAATCCTGGTGGGTACAAGTATTTTTATATGATTAAATTGGCATATGACATTTAAAATTGAATATACAATTAATTTCAGAAAAAAAAGTGAGGCCCGAGGACAGATATTTTTGAGGCTCTTCAAAATTGAAAAATATGGTAAAGAAAATATAAAATGCTTTTTGCGCTTTATTATTTCAGAATAATTTATTTAAACTACGCGCTATTTGGTAATTTATATATAGCGTCGCCCGTCCATTTAGTCGCTGTTGGCTCATTGTTGATTAAAAGTTTTTTCCTTCTACCATACTTACAGGCATGGTCCAAAAAATTTGAAGCACGATCAATATATTAGAGAATGTGTTAGAAATCTCAGATCTATTATTTCTTTAAATAAATTTGTCAGTTTTGTGCTTAATTTAAAATTTGATTTACAGATTCCCTTCGGTAGAATTAATTCTTGTACAATTTCAGGAAAACGGGAAAATGTAATTCACCGACTTTAGCAAACAAATATGTGCGGTTAAAACGATTTCATTAAAAAGATAATTACCACAACCCTAAAAATATGATTTGTTTATTTCTTATATGTTATAAAAATGTTATATTAGAATTTGGAGATGATTAAGCTGAAAATGTAGTTTAATAAAGGAACAAAAAAGTATTTGGTCCAGGTTTTTTTGGATAACGTGGCTTTATTAAAGATGTAAATACGTTTTGGTCACATATTCTTGGCCCTTTTGAAGTCAATACAGCATAAACCAGGAAGTGGTTAAATAATAAAAAGTTAAATTGTAATACATTTGAAAATTAACAATTTTAAACTAAGGGGGATATAATTCCCATTGATTCAGTTTTTTTGATTTTTTAAATGTATATGTACAGAACTTTTTTGTAGTTTAACCAATTTGTGATTTATGCTCTAATGACTTGAAAATAGCCACAAATAAGTGATCGAAACATCGTTAATGTTATAAAATTATCTTCAATAAACCCACGTTATCCAAAAATTCCTAGACCGAATACTTTTTTTGCTCCTATATTTAAAATGTTATTAGCACTACATTCAAATTATGATTTTTTTTTCTAAAAGATCGAATTAAATGTTGAAGCCTCTAAAATCGTGAGATCCGGGCGTCTTTCTCTTTTGTCTTTTCGCTAGTAGTGGAACACAGAGTGCCGAATATAGCAGTGTGGCGGTTATTTTTTTTTCGGTCAATTTTACACCATTCGCAAATCTATAAATATATGAAAGTTTACATAAGGTATTTATATCAATAGATGCATATTTGGAAACCAGTGAATTTTATCCCAATATTAAAATATTATTTCTATTGATTTTATGCCTTCCAGTGACATGTTTAGTTGTGCACTAACTGTAGTAAAAATTCTATTTTTGGTCCTAGCTCCTAAGACCTGAAAACGACGATGTACCCCTGGTAAAGTAAATAATTTTGTCAATTTGTTACATTTTAATTTGAATAAATCTGTAAAATTATCTAAATAAGTCGGTAAAAAAATAATATGTTTCAATCGGACTAATGCATTTTGTAAAAGAATTAAGGAACACTTAGTTAATAATGCTTACTATAGTGTTTGATAATGAATATTTAGAAGCCTATTTTGTGATATGTGATTATTTTTATATGACTTATGTTGAATTGCATGAAAGTTTTATCGGTTCATTAGCAACTAACGGTTCAGAAAATCACTATTGATACTGTTGCTAGATAAACAATTCTTTAACTAAAGAGCTCTTTATTTTTTCTTGCAGTCCAGCATTAGGCTATATTACTCTATGTTCTCAATAAATAATAATATTTGTTATTAAAAAATAAATAAAAATATGATTTCGAGTCTCGCAATATTACTAGACTTCGCTATGCGTCGTCCGGCAACCTTTATTCAACCCGAAAATTTGTATTTTTAGTTCAAATGAAACAAATAACTATTATTGCACTAGTATAATAAAAACGATTTTTTGCACTAAAAAAAAGTAACTAATGGTTTACTATTTCACGATCGTACATATTAGCTATTTATGTAACAAGTAATGATGTAAGGTTTTATTGGACGAGCTGTCGTTTACTACCAATTGCATACTAAGTTTTATATGAAATAGAAAAGAGGTAGAAGAATTAATTACAAAAATTAACTCCGCAATACACAAAATAAAACTAAAACAGAAGAAGAAGCAAATCGGCAACTAGCAAATATAAATTTATTCCCGAATTATTTGACAAAATTTGCTAGAATACCTATATTTTTCTTCTCCAGGGAGCAGCATTTCTTCAGAGCAACTTTTCTCAGAAGCAGGTAAGGTGAAATTGATTAAGTATTTAAATAAACTTTATAATGTAAATTATATATGTTTGTTTTCCTAGGAACTCGAAACTTGAACAAAATGTATAAGAAAGTTCAGTATTAAATTTTCTCGCATGCAATAAAACTATTTTCGATGATAAATATTAGTTTTTGTTCTTTAATCTTGAAATATAAAAGGCAACCCTCGTATTTCAAATAGTTTCATGTTTGATACTATTTGTGGCCAGAAAATCCTGCATATACGAGTAAATCTAGGCATTTATTAACAAATGTCTGGTATCAGTGGTATCTTCTTAGATTCTATTTATTTTCGTTTCATGTTTCTGCGCCATATAGCAGAATAGTTTTAACATTTGTCCAGAAGAGTCTTACTTTTGAGCGCTGATTCCGTTTGATATCCATATTTTCCGTAGCTTGTTAAATGATTTTCGTGCTTGGGCTATCCTCTTGTTTATATAAATTCTTGTACTACCGTCTCTGCCTATTACACTTCTTCTTCCTTTTAATACCTCTACAACCCTGGGTGGGTTTTGGATCCTCTAGTACCTTCTTCCATGCTTCTAGCCAGCGTAATCTACCTATTTTCAGTGTTTGAGTTATGTTCGGTTCATTTAAATCTGTATATAGCTCAAAGTTATATTTTTTGCACTATCTATCTGTTCCTTCTTGTACTGGTCCTAAAATTCTCCGTAGTACTTTCCTTTCAAAGAATTCTAACTCTGCTTCGTTTCGTTTTGTGAGGCTCCAGGTTTCGGAGCCATATAGTACTACTGGCCTTATTATTGTTTTATATAGTATGAGTTTCAGATTTTTGCTCACAGTTTTGGAGCTTAGGAGGTATTTTAGGCCAAAGGATGCGTTACTACCTAATGTTATTCTATTCCTAATTTCTTCTGTTGTTAGTCGTTAGTTCAATTCAATATTGAGCCTGAATAAGTGAATTTATGCACCTTTTGAATTTCAAAGTCATCTATCCTAAGTTCTTCTTCGTTTTATTCTTTGGGCGCAGCCTCCAAATATTTGGTTTTTTCCCGATTGATCTCAAGACCGAATTCGTTAGCTTCTAGAATCAGCTTTTTGAATGTTCTTATTATTGCGGTTTTATTTTTGCCAATTATTACGACATCGTCGGCGTATGCTAATAGTTGGATATTCTGTTCATATATGGTTTTTGTTAAGTTCAGGTTAAGGTTTTTGATAACTTTTTCAAGCATTAAGATAAATAGTAATGTAGCTAACGGATCACCCTGTCATAATCCTTTGTTTGAAGAGAATTCGTTGGATAGGTGTGATTTTATTCTGACGCTGCATTTTACATCTGTTAGTGGCATCATTGTTAGTTGTATAAGTTTATGGGGAAAACCAAAATACTTCATTATATTCCTTATTGCATTACGGTGTATGCTATCATATGCAGCCTTGAAGTGTATAAATATATAGTGAGTGTTGATGTTAAACTATGTGCACTTCTCTAGAATTTGCCGAAGATAAGTTATATGATCTGTAGTCGATCTATAGTTTCGAAAGCCGCATTGATAGTCTCCTATATTTTCTTCCGCGTATACCACCAAACTTTGGTATAAAATGTATTTTATAAGCTACGTTTAACAGCGAGATTCCCCTATAATTGTTACATTGTAGCTTGTCTCTCTTTTATAAATGGGACAGATTATCCCTTCGTTCCATGATTGGGGCATTTTAACCTCTCTCCATATGTCTTGTATGAGCTTATGTAACTTGTCCACAAGTTTGTCGCCACCCTGCTTGAACAATTCTCCTGGGATCTCATCTTTATCCGATGCTTTATTGTTTTTGCTTATGCTCACTGCTTCCTGTACTTCTCCTATTGTCGGTCATATATCTTTTTATTCTGCTGTGTGGATTTCTAGGATTTGTTAATTTTGTCTGTCGTCAACATTATTATTACCAGCCTGCTTATTTAATAGATCATTGAAAAATTCAGCCCATCTCTCAATGCAATGTTTTTCATTTAATAGTATGTCACCATTCTTGTCTTCTCAGTTGTTTGCTTAAAACCTCCTTTTATTTCCCTTACCCTCTATAGAGTTTTCTGATTTCTTTCAGATCATGTAATGACTCTATTTACTCATAGACTTTCCTCTCAAATTGTCGTTTCTTCTGCGTGCATAGTTTTTTTTTCATTATCTCTTTTCATCTTATATTCTTCTGTGTGTGCTCTTGTTCGTCTTTGCATCATTTTCTTCCTAGCCTGCTTTTTTCCTTATTGGTATTTGTGCATTCATCGTCATACCAATGATTATGGATTTTTTGACTTTCATTTTTACCGAATGTTTCCTCCGCTGCTTTATTTATGCTATTTTCTATTACTTGCCACTTTTGCTCTATTTACAACTCTAGTTCGTCACTTTTGTGTTCTTCTAGGGGCCTCGTTTAGTTTTGCTATGAACTGACCTTTATTTTCCTCTTTCTTCAGTTCCTCTAGGTAGTATATGTTTATTCTCTTCTCTTTTGTTGATTTTGTTAATGCGAGTCTATGCCTCATTTTCATCTTCACAAGGAAATGATCACTGTCGATATTAGACCCCCTGAGGCTTCTGACATCTAGAATATTAGAGTTGCGTCTGCTATCTATTAGTATGTGGTCAATTTGATTTACTGTTAGATCGTCTGATGAGGTCCAGGTTCCTTTGTGTATCTTTTTGTGCGGAAAGTAGGTACTGGCGATCACCATTCCTTTTATTATGGCAAACTGCCTATTACACTACTTCTTCTATTTCTTCGTCGCAAATTCATTCTTCTTAACTAGTAACTTAGATTAGTTTTATTTTCATTAAGTCTAGCTACTGATATTAGCTGATTAGTTTTTTTTTTGGACGTGTATCTGTAAGTTTACCTTCATGTTCGATTCTCGCAGAGTAATTATCATACAATAATTTGTTCATTTTGATGTATTTCTCCGGTATACCATATTCTTCGAGTTTCTGCTATATTTTTATTCTATTAATTCCTCTCATTTCTGTGATGATTCTACAATGATTCTCAGAGTGTTTATTTGGTTGCTGCATGATCTGTGTGCTCTAAAACCGGCTTGGTTATCTTTAAGGGTGTTATCTATTGTATCTTTCATTGTATCCAGCATTATCTTTGTCGTTATTTTTCTGGCTTTGCAGAGCAACGTGATAGGTCTTCAGTTCTCACACAGTGATAGATCGCCTTTTTTTGGTCAATTTTATAATTATTCCTTCCGACTAGTCGCCTGGAATAGTTTTTTCTTCCCATATTTTCTTCAGTAGTATGTATATGACCTCGACAGTTGTGTTTATATCCGCTTTCAGTAGCTCTGCTGATATATTGTCAATACCGGCTACTTTTCCATCTTTCAGTTTGGGTATTGCATTTGTTATTTCTTCTTTAGAAAATATTTCTTCCTTTACCTTTTGATACATTATTGTCGTTCTTCTTTCTTCATGTGCATTTGATATTTCGATGATTATCTAGATTTCTGTGAAATATACTATCCCTATTCCCAGTTTCTTCTTCTATTCCATAAATTTCTTGTCAATTTTTGCTTTTTAGCTTTCTACTTTGGGTATGTTTCTTTTCTGTTAATTTCTTTGTTATTTCGTAAAATGTTTTTATGTTATTGATTGTAGCAGCTTGTTCTGCCTTTTTTGTAGTTTCTTCTATAAAATAATCTTGTCCTTTCTTGCATTCTTCTGTATTTCTCTATTTCTCTCCTAGTATTTTCTTTCTAGCTTTTTCTTTGTCGTTTCGTTTCTTGTACGTAGCATATTCATTTTTATTTCTCTTCTTTCTGCTATATATATATATATATAATATGTATTAATATTTATTAGCAGGTCGTGGAAAGAAAATAATTAATTGGATACACAATTTTTATTATTATGACAACGGTTGTTAATAAATATTTGGAAAATAAAGACATTAGTTTTATTTTGTACAATAAAATAAAATAAAATATAATTTTTACATTATAAAACTAATGTAATATAGAACAATATTTTAACTGTCTTTATTTTCCAAATATTTATTGATACAATTGATGTAGATTTTCTAAATATTCTTTAGTTGCATCTAATGGATCTATTCACACAGTAATATCTTGTACAGGTACTAAAACATCAGGTATATCGACTAGTTTGCCGATATTTGAGGTATCAACTTTTAATTCATCAGTATTTTTACAATCGTGACTCTCTTCCGATATTATACGTATGTGAGGGAATGTCTGTTTTAATGCTTCAAACATTGCACAATGAGATTTCAGATCTGCATTGCTGACACTGTCATTGACGCCTTTTTTAGTTTTTCCTTTACTTTTAACATCTAATGGGCCTTTTAGATTTTTTATTTCTGTTCCTCCTCGTTTGGCAGTTTCAATTGATGTGAATAAAAGTTGGCGTAAACTTATAACTTTTAAGTCTTCCGAATTAAGTTTATCAACCCAAGCCCACGAAGTTGTATTTGAAAATGGTTTATGAATTACACCTATAACTGGTTTTCCTTTAACAGCTACACAAACCATTGTGGTTACGTATTGATGTAGATTTTCTAACTATTCTTTAGTGGCATCTAATGGATCTATCCACACAGTAATATCTTGTACAGGTACTAAAACATCAGGTATATCGACTAGTTTGCCGATATTTGAGGTATCAACTTTTAATTCATCAGTATTTTTACAATCGTGACTCTCTTCCGATATTATACGTATGTGAGGGAATGTCTGTTTTAATGCTTCAAACATTGACCAATGAGATTTCAGATCTGCATTGCTGACACTGTCATATATTTGAATTGGTAATGACGTTAGTAAATTTGAATCATCACGGTTTGAAAATACTGTACGTATATATAGTAGTTTTAATATACTATTCCGAATATCCAAAAAGAAAAAATAAGAAAGAAAAGAAAACATGCTTTTATGACAGGAGGATACGACATATGAGAGAAAATATTAGACATACGAGGTGTGATAAAAAAATACGGTGAATGAATTTTTATAGCAACAATTGCTGCCGCTACATTTTGAAATAATAAGTCTGATAGCCTGGATCCTTTGAGATGTTCAGTGTCAAGTTTGAACACGATGTGACTTGTCAGTCGGCTGCCAGAGCCGGAAGAGAGAAGGCGTGTCTGTTGCGTATCATGGATTTTAAACAACGCGTAATCATTAAGTTTTGTTTTAAGTTGCAAAAAATTGCCAAGGAAGCTCATGAAATGTTAAAATCAGTATTTGACAAAAATGTGGTGACTCTGAAGATTGAGAAATGAGTCGATTGAAGACGAGCAACGGTCGGTACATCGTTCGACCTCAAAAACAAACTGAAACGTTTAAAAAGTGGCAAATATTGTTCGTTCAAACAAGCGATTGAATATTCGCTTACCGAAGAAATAAACATCTCGTACGGGTCCGTGCAAAGAATTTTAACCGATAATTTGCAAATGAGACGAGTGAGTGTAAAATTTGTTCCTAGACGAACATAAGACAAATTGTTTATCAGTTTGCACGGAATTGAAAGATCGTCTTGATGCAGATTCGGATTTCATGGCCAAAATCATAACTGAAGAAGAAAGTTGGATATATGGCTATGACCCTGAGACGAAAATTCAGAGTTCCCAATGGAGAATGAGTGGCTCTCCTCGCCCTAAGTAGGCACGTCAGTCAAAGTCGAATGTCAAGGTTATGCTCATTGTTTTTTGTATATTTTTTTTCAAGGGTAACAACTGTAAACTTCGAATATTATAAGGGCTAACTGCAATGTTAGCGAAACGATGTACGAAGAAAGAGACAAGAAAAATGGACCAATAGCTTCCTTCTTTATCACGATAACGCGCCGTGCCACATCTCGCTTCTGATCCGCGAGTTTTTGGCCGATAAAAAAAATTCCTGTCTGTCCACATCCGCTTTACTCTCCGAATTTAGCACCATGCGACTTCTGGCTCTTCACAAAAATAAAAACCGTGCTAAAAGGCAAACGTTTTGACACCATTTCCAACATTGAAATAGCCACGACAGAGCAGCTGAAGGCCCTTGTGAAAGAAGCCTTTCAGAAATGCTTCCAATCATGAAATCAACGTTGAGATAAGTGAATCACTAGCCAAAGAGAGTACTTTGAAGGAGATTAGTTAAAATTACATATAAGCTTATTACTTTGTTCGTAATAAAATTATTCACCGTATTTTTTTATCACATCTCGTAAGCTATTGGAGATAAGATATTCATACCGATCCTAATCAACTATTATCATTGAATTTAAAAAGAAATGCTAAACTAAAACAAGATTATCGCCACTATTATTTTGAAATTTTTCGGGACAGAATATTATCGCCACAATTATTTTGGACTTTTTCAGGACAGAAGGATATTTCCATAGATCAGCGGGTTGCGGGAAAGCAGGGTTATAGTCGACAGTGGAACTATTCCACACCAATCGGGAAATTGCGTAATGAGCGTCACGCTAGTTGGACCCATATCTCAAACATTTTATGCGCATAAAATGTGATTACCAACTTTAAAATTGCCACCAAAATATTACATTCTCAATTATAAAACGGTTATATTTGTCATTGAAGCAAAATATGTTTATTTCAGGTTACAGGTAAAATTTTGATAATACTATATAAGAAAACACACCTTCGTACTTGTGTAAGTTTTATATAAATGTAAGAACAACTTACTTATCTTTTGTAGTTTGCTGACTATAGATTTTTAATATTGGTGGCTCAGTGGTATCCAGTCGGCCTGTAGGTTTGAAAACCCGGGTTCGATTCCCACAGCCGACAAACAATTTTCACTACATTAAAACTACTCCTGTGGCTCCCCGTCCACTAACATCTTTGGGGTCGTAATTTGACGGCTGGTAACCACACTTCACGCGCGCAAATGTATCACTTACCAAGATCTGCTACAGCAGAATGCCATCCTCTGTAATAGGTAGAAGGCGTGATGATATATTTATTTTATTTTTTAATCAAAATAAAACAAAATAACAAATGTATATGAAAAATACAAACTTTCAAAATTTGTATCTAAGCAGAACAAACCTAGCACTAACTCCTCATATAAAAAGATTTTTCATAACTGAATAGATTAGGTAGGTTTTCTCTTAGTGTCCCGGTGGATTCCCCAAGTCAACTGTTAATAACATGTATATATGAATAGAACAAATTTTCAAAATTTGTATCTAAGCAGAACAAACCTAGCACTAACTCCTCATATAAAAAGATTTTTCATAACTGAATAGATTAGGTAGGTTTTCTCTTAGTGTCACGGTGGATTCCCCAAATCAACTGTTAATAACATGTATATATGAATAGAACAAATTTTCAAAATTTGTATCTAAGCAGAACAAACCTAGCACTAACTCCTCATATAAAAAGATTTTTCTACACTGAATAGATTAGGTAGGTTCTGTTCTAGTGTCACGCTGGATTCCCCAATTCAATTGTTAATAACATATGTATATGAATAGAACAAACTTTCAAAATTTGTATCTAAGCAGAACAAACCTAGTACTAACTCCTCATATAAAAAGATTTTTCAAAACTGAATAGATTAGGTAGGTTCACTCTTAGTGTCACGCTGGATGCCCCACGTCAACTGTTAATAACATGTGTATATGAATAGAACAAACTTAAAGAATCTAGAACAAACTAGAACAAACCTAGCACTAACTTTACACAAATTTTGAAAAGATTTCAGATAGGGGGGCCATCTAGCGTGACGCTCATAATTACGTAACTCTGGTACAGACCTTAAATCGCTCTATACCAGATTATTAACTGTGCTGCTTTGTTCTGATTTGTTGTTTGCCGCATCGGCAACGTTGTGATAGTGACTATAATTGATTTCTATCAATTTCGATAAATAATAGTTTAATTCTAAAATAAGAATTTAATAGTTTTATTTGTTCAAAATATATAAAGCAGTGTGGGAGACGAAGGTATAGACGTAGAGGTGAGCGGAAAAACCAGTGTTTGTCAAACTAAAAAAAAATTCACGCACCGACCCTGATTATTATTATTCTTTAACGAAAAGCAAAACGCAAAACGTAAGCAATTTGGGTATATTAAAGCCGTATTTGTCAAGTAACCCGGTAGGTTACTTTTGTTTAATTGACACGGTTTTAGTAACTAAGAACAGTTTCTGAACTAATCGTACTGCCCCAGCTATTTTGTCGGATTGGCAGGTTGAACCCGTTTTCTATCTCTTTCTAATCAACTTGTGTTTTTTGCTATCCATTTTGACTTGGTGGCATCGTAATTTGTATTTGCACAGGTGCCATTTAGAACGTGCATTCAGATTTTAAATTTATGTCTAATTTTTACAACTGACACTAGATGTATCATTTATTTAGAAGTAACACGAGTCAGATCTAGATCAGTTCAGGTTGAACCTAAAGTTCCAAACAAATACGGTCTAGATAACAAAAAATTCAATTAAATCATTAAATTTGAAAGGAAAACAAAATCTTTGTCAGGCGCATATTAATCTCAAAATTAAAAATTATAAAAATTACCTGCGTTCTACGAGAAGAAAGACTGTCAGTTTTGGCATTAATATCAATAGAACATACTCGTAGCTACATAGCATATGCAAGGCAATAGATTACTCTTTTAATCTAGATACCTTTCCAGCTAAAAACCCTTGAGGAGTTTTCATATAGGAAATAAAGATGTAGGAACTTGTTGTTGGGATTGTGCAATGTTTTTAGATAGGTACTAGTTTTTTTTTATTTATAATACTACTTTTCGTTTTTTATGTTATCATTGATTATTTGCATCAACATCTCTTGTTTGTTATATCCACAAAAAGAAAAAACAATTATATATATACATACTTTTGCGTAATTATCGTTCAGGGGTGCCGAGTTAGTTGATTGATTGCAGGCGGCAGTGCTCCGAGAAACACTCCTGTATATTTACAACTTTACTCAATTTTTCAGAAAAATATAGAACAGAACATTTGGTATGACCCCATTATTGCTTAATGAAAAAACAGACTTAATAAATTTTTGTTTTTAACACATGAAAATTTTTGTTTTTGTTTTTTGGGATCATACCATCGACAACGAGCAGCCGAGGCGACATATTATTACACCGACAGTTGAATCTGCCTGATAAAAAAAATAATACTCCGATTTTAATTATTTCAATTTTATTAACAAATATTGATTAAGATTAAAATGATTTTATCAATATTCATAGTCTCCCTAAAAAATAAATGAACTGTTGAAAAATAATAATTAAGTAAATTCTCCCATTAATGTAATAATATAGCTCAGTTGCAAAGAGTGGGGCTGGAGTTGACAATTCGAGTTCGATTCCAGCAACCGACAATTCACATTGCATTAAATTATCACTTGGCCGCCCTTTATTAACATCTTTACGGGCCGTGATATGACGGTTGGTAACTGCAGTTCACGTGAAAAATATGTTATTGAACCATATCTTACAGTTGCGATTTTTTATACAAACGTTTTAAGTGACTAAAATGAACATTTATTCACAAAATGATTAAATCCATGATAACCATAAACAACTAACAATTTATACCATTTTAATAGCTTGACAACAGTGGTATCGTGTCGGCCTGTGGATTTAAGAACCTTGATTCGATTCTCACAGCCGACAAACAATTTTCGCCACATTAAAAAATTACCTTTGTGGCTCCCCCTCTACTAAAATCTTTGGGTGCAGTAATATGACGACTGGTAATCGCGTTTCACGCGCATAAATATATCACTTAACGAGATCTGCTACGGCAGAGTGCCACACCCAGTAATGGTCAAAAGACGTGATGATATATTTATTGATTTTTTTAGTATTAATAAACTTGTGTTTTATATCGTTGAAAAGGAAAAAAATCTTTATTTAGGCGTATCATAACCTACTTTGAAGTTCAAATAAAAATGTTGGTGTGAATTTCTTGAAAAGTATACGGTTATTTAGAAATTTTCAGTACTGCTATGAATTCATTGATAAAAAATGCAAGTTAAAATCTTGTATATTTCAAACAAAAAGGATATTATGTGTAAAACGAAAATGGTTAAATGTATATTTTCGCTTATATCTAGACACTACGCAATTTTTTTTTAGAATAACTAAAACATCTAATTTCACCCCTATTAAGACAATTTTGGTCTAATTTAAGAGATTTCGTGTTCTTACTCGTATAGTTCTCCAGATCACCATGCTTAAATAGTGTCATTGTACACTATATACTCGTATTTTTACATATTATAAGGTTATTATTGCTAATTTCTAAACTATGAACTACGAATTCGATTAAAATGGTATTCTAGTTGGAACTTGGAAACTTACTTCAGAACAAATTCAGACGTTGCGTCTCGTGCATTTATAATAAGGCAATGAGTTCTATAATAAAATACAAGGATATAGTATTTTCAAAATTAAAAAAAAAACAAATTTAATACAAAAATGTACCTTATAAATAACTTTTCTTCTATTCTGTCATATCTTAATACCGACTACAAAATTTTTTCATATTCATAAAACTGCTTTCAGCTAAGGTGTACAGGCGTTGATTCTAGTATAGAAGGCTACATGTTCGGTATACTGTAGATATGGGCGGTGAATTCATTCGAAGTTCTGCTTGCTTGCATGTATTGTAAAACAGGTAAGATTGTAACAGTTTGTATGCCAGTGAATGCTTTTGATTAACGGTGCAGTCGACTTTTAATTTTTGATATACTAAAGTTGTATGGGGCAGTAGATGAATAAAAAGATGGAAATAACGATTTTTTTTTTCAAATAATTTTAATACAAAACTAGTACTTAAGCCCCTGGCACATATAGCGTCAAGACTCCGAGTCTACCATTTGACTGCCAAAAATAGAAACGCCTCTATTTTCAGCAGTCACGACTGCCGAAAACCAACTTCATTGTGATGCTGGTTTTTTCGCTATCTTCCTTTGTTGTTTGACGTATGAATTATTATTGTTTATGTTCTTGTTTGATTTTTGTACATTTTTATAGTTAAATTCATTTACTTTATACATAGTTAGAAACTTTTAAGTTTTCATATTTCATATTTCATTTATAATTCAAGTCATTTTTTTTATTTATTTTTTTGTTTTATATATCCTAGTTTATAGTTTTTATATTTCTTAATAATAAACAAACATTTTAAATAATACATTTAAGTTTTTATATTTCATTTATAGTTCATGTAATTTTTTTTTTAATTTATTTTTTTGTTTTATATCTCGTAGTTTATAGTTTTTATATTTCTTAATAGTCGATAAATATTTTAAATAATACAAATTAACAAATAACACGTTAAAATTAACAAATATTTATTTCTGACTGTCAGAAACACCGACTCTATATGTGACACCCGTTTTGGACGTGACTCTCAGTTTTTCAGCAGTTTGTAGCAGACTCGGAGTCTTGACGTTATATGTGCCAGGGGCTTAAGAGTGAAAAGTTTGAAATTAAAATTGTAGATACTAAAGCCCTATTTACAATGGAGAATATATATTTTTTTCAGTCATTTTAAGATGTTTCCTAATAATTTTGAAAATTTAATACCTACTTTCCGAATCCCAATACCTTTCTATCCTTTCGACTGTAAGACTGGATCGCTAAACATATAATAAATTTCGACTGTATCATAGATCTGCTGTTTGAGGCAACTGTAGTTTCCGCTTTTTCTTGATGCTAAATTGGATAGCTCAAGCTGCTAGGCGCAAGCGCATTTCTATATTCTTATTATAATTTGAGGCGATGCTCTCGTCGCCTCTCGATAATCTTCGGTATGTTCCGTATTAGAGCTCTGAGCTAAACGAATATTACGACGCATGTCGTGTCACATGCTGCGTTTTAGATTTTATGCGTTGCTCAGCTAGTGACTTTATATATGTAATTAATAAATTTGCAAATTTTAAAAGACAGAAGAATATACCTAATTTATTAAAAATAAGCCTTAATTTTGTTAGAATTTTTTTAAAATTTATTTTGTATTTTTATAACAATAAATATATTTTTATTATTATACTTCTTTTTATGGGATGGCTAGCACAGTGGTATGAAGTCGGCCTGTGGATCCTGAGGTCCCTGGTTCGATTTCCACAGGCGACAAATTTTCATAATTTGAAAAAAGCTATCCCCGTGGTTCCTCCACCACTAACATGTTTGGGGGCCGTGATTTGACGATTGGTAACCGCACTTCACGCGCAAAAAATATATCACTTACCGAGATCTGCTGTAGCAGAGTGCCACGCCCAGTAATGGGTAGAAGGCGTGATGATATATTTATTTATTTATTTATTTATACTTTTTTTTCTTTCCCAACTAGAGCTCGACAAACAACAGTAAAACCGTGACTGAAATGCGCATTAACTCCACCCATTCAGGTATAAACGAATGGCGTGGCTCTACTTTGGCGCGAAAGTGAAATATACGGTCTCACCATGTACGATATGGCCATTTATGTGTCACAGTCATATTTATTTTCATCTCACTAATTTGATTAGTTAGCTCGTCTTTGCTTATGTCATCTCGTTTTATTAACGCAACTAGGTAATTATGTAATGTTTGATTGAATATTTATTAACCGAATCGTCGGATGGCTTACGTTAGTTACAGTTCATCGTTTGACAAGTAAAGTAGTATTGAGATGGATAGATATTGTGTTAAGTGCCTGATAGAATTTCGAGGATATTCATGACAGGTTTAGAGATGAGTCCTCCTTGCGTATGCGAGTTGAGTTGGTTGATGGTATTGTTGAGTTAGCGCAAGTGTGAGCGCATGTTACGGCTGTGGCCGACTGTGGTCATATGGAGATCCGTGGTTGGCTCCCAACGTCAGCGAGCAGCTTTGGGCTGTAGCGGAACTGTGACTGGCCGCCAACGTGCAGCAAGCAGCTTGGGATGTAGCGAAACCCTAATCAGGCCGCTACCGTGCAGCGAGCAGCCTTGTGAGCTGTAGTAACTCTAACCCGGTTTATCAACGAGATACGAAAGGTTAGCGAATGTTGTGTGACTTGGCCAAGTATGTGAATGTTATATGACCTGGTCAGTTTGATCTGTGGAGTACTTGATGTGGAGTAGTTGAGATGAATGATTGGAGGTGTGTTCTCACAGAACTTTAATGCTTAATTAGTATATTCTTTCCAGATGCTAAACCGTGAATAGATATCTTAGGGCTTTCTTAGGACAGGTATTCTCTCAGTATATTTGGGCTGCATTTTATGTAAGTACGGTTATATAGATTAAGTATAAATATCGCCGCTACGTTTCATTCGCTTGTAATCACCTATCATAACATATGCAAATATGAATTATATATTTATTTATTATTAATCCATCATAATTATTATTCTTTTAACACGCAATTTTTATAAATGGAAAGAATTACATGCCGGCATGTCTTATTATTTTATAAATTCAAATAAATCACCATTTTATGTAAACACAACTTTTGATACTGAATGTACCGACGATAGTTGCGACCTCCGAAGATATTCCCCTTAGGGTTTTATTTTGGTTTGTCGAGCTTTATTAGAATGGGCCAAGTTGCCTCACTACTCTATAGAGTTACGAGCCGCCACTGGTCAAATGCACCGAAAGATCTGATCCACTTGTAACGCCAAATTACAAATAAATATTTAATTAATAAATTTAGAAGTTTCAAACTGTAAATTCAAATTGTATAGCCAAAATTAGGTCATATTTTACCTTATCATGATCACTGCTAAATAACTAGAATAAATAATATATATATATATATATATATATATATATATATATATATATATATATATATATATATAATAAATAATAATAATAATATCACGCCTTCTACCCATTAATGGGTGTGGCACTCTGCTGAAGCAGATCTCGGTAAGTGATATATTTTGCGCGTGAAGTGCGGTTACCAGTCGTCAAATCACGGCCACAGGGATAGCTTTTTCAAATTATGAAAATTTGTCGCCTGTAGGAATCGAACCAGGGACCTCAGGATCCACAGGCCGACTTCATACCACTGAGCTAGCCATCCCATATATATATATATATATATATATATATATATATATATATATATATATATATATATATATATTGTTAATAACGCTAAAATGAGTATAAGATGGTCATTAATGAATACATAAGAAGACAGTGTACCCAACAAATTTATAGCGAAACGGCAAACAAAAAATCAAATATCGTTTTTTACCCGATTGCGGACTTACAAGTATTACTATCTCAAGCAAAATTTCGATGGTATTCAGTTATATGATAAAATATTGTCATACTGGTAAATTATCTCTGATGCATCGTTACCGAAAAATCCCCCTCAGATTTTAAAAAGATCGTAATGTTGACATCTGAAAAAAAAATAATAATGGCAAATTATTAACAGCCAGATTCACGAAACAGGTTAGCGACTAACCCCGAATTTAATCCCAGTTTTAGCCCTGTTTCCAATTCACGAAACAGGTTACTAGGTAACCCTAACCCAATTTTAACCCTTGTTTTAATTCCATGAAATGTCAAAATAACTCCTGTGCTGATTCATTAAGCAGGGCTAAGGAAAAAAATTAGTCCAAAAAATAACACTACTGATGAGTAGGGTTAAGTATATTTTTGACATTTTTATATATCTAGTATGAGTAGGTAATTGAACAAAAATACTGTATCACATTAATATTTGACAGTTGATATCAATTTTATGCCATGTATTATTTGTTATTTTTAATAAAATTTAAATGGTACAATGTTTAACCAAACAATATGTTTTGTAACTTATATTTTTTTGAAATTTTGTTTAAATCAAATGAATTACTATCCGCAAGTACCACGGAAGTTATAAATTAACATTTATATTATTTTTATTGATATATTGTTATTATTTGTCTTATTACAATACTAACTTCTTTTATAACTCTACTAACTGATTACTGACTCATTAATTAATAAATATTATTGTCTAGTAAATCTCTAGTAGTAAGAAAACCAGGGATGTAAAAACTATAAAATGCGGCTCAACACTTCTTTAAAGAACTTCTCATGAACAGTATCAATTCCTTAAAAAGATACCTTACCATTTGTTTGTTTAAACGAAATAGTTCAATAAAAGAGATCAATAGTTTCCCTAAGTATCCTATTTTATAAGCTATATGAATGGAAAACATCTACATGATAAAAATGATACTAATTAATACTAATATACAGAATATTTATACAAATTTTCACTTAATTTATGTTCATTATTTATTCACAAGACGTGATTATCTAAATAATATTGAAGAAAATGAAAACGCAGCTGTCAAAAATAACAATTTCATTTGAATCAGTTTTTTATTTCTAGTAATCGCTACCGCTACGTTGAAGCGTAGCATATTTTATTCAGAGTAATACTCAGTATCCCACCACAGAACTCATTTTATTGTCTAAAATTTCCCTAATTGATATTTCTTTTTTCTGTAAAATTATTATTTCTCGTTCTGTTTTCTTTTTCTATTATCGAATTTATTTCGTAAATTTTAACTTTCTGTTCTTCAAAGATTTAATCATTTGAACCATTTATTCAACCTTTTACTACTTTTGCTATCTGTCAAATGTCAAATTAATTACTTTGTTAATATTTTATATGGAGACTTGATATGAATTTGAAATAAACTAGCGCCAAGTGTTAGTGGTAAAAATAACAACTAATTCAAGATGTCAAATTTAACACCAAAATTATTTCGTTTCGTGAATTGCCAATAGGGATTAAAATTTAACCCGGAATAAAATTAGGGTTACGTAACACCAAATTTAACCTTTTTCGTGAATCTACCAGTAAATGTTAAAGTCGTTATAGCCCGAAATATAACGAATTTTTTTGTTATGCGGCTAAGTACTCAGGAATGGCATCACTATCTTAGTCCCTTGAATTAGTCAAATGTAGTTTCTGTTTGCTTCTTTTTTCGGCCATGACACTATTTCATGATGGCAAAATTAATATGTTAGTTGAAGCATAAAGTTAAATAAATTTACCAATTTTTAAATCTCCATCATTTTTATTGCCAACATGTATCATCATGGACAGGACTGTAATAGTATGTATATTATTCAACGAGCGTGTTATGATAACTAACATACTAATTGTCATAATACATAAATTGAATACTACGTATACATTTTCACGACCTTTGAGTAGGAACTTGCATTTTTAGGTCGTATAAATTTTAAAGGTTACATGATAAACATCAAACTTTAAAAGTTTCATGAAAATTACATTAAAAATCATCAGTGCGCAGCTTTATATAGTAGCAATTTGATTGGCTTAAAAACTGCATAATAATGGCATCATTATTATAACCGCACTCTGGTTAGTATAATCTATAGATTTGTACTTCTCTACTAGTATATTACATAATGGCTTATAGATATTAAAATTATCTTATTTTTTTTATAAATATATTTCTTAACAAAAATATTTTGAGGCACATTATATGAAAGACTTACACATTTCCTTGTCATTACATACAAAATAAAATTGTGAGTACATCAACAAACTAATATTAAAGTATAGCTACATATATACTTATGTACATAAATCTGACAGTTTTGTATCTTTGCAAAAAATATTTGGTTTTATATACTGTTAATATAAGTACGTAAAAATCTCACTACCATTTTGTAGTGTATTCAAAATTAGGTAGATATTATTTTACCACAGTTGATATTTGTATTTAGGATTCATCTTCGACCCAACAGAACATTGAAAATCTTTTGCAAACTCATCCGAGTTAGTCAGCGGTCCATTGACTCTGAATCGTGTGGGAGAATGCGGGTCCGACGAAATACCCATGCGGAGGAAGTCAGGTCGGTCCAACGAACACCAAATGTTTCCTATGCTTAGCCAGAACATCTGACGATGAGTGTAATATGTGAGACCAGGAAGAGGCAGTTCTTCTTCTCGATGCTGGGATATGTAGGAGTGGTAAGCGGTTTTCACGCCTCCGTTGTCGGCGATGTTTTCGCCTACTGTTATGTCTCCATCAACCTAATAATAAAACATTTGTACCTATCTTCTAGAATATCATTATGAGCAATAGAGTACGAAGACTTTAAAACTATCCCAGTAATGCAAGTAGTACATTGCCATTTATTCTTAAGGGAGTTTAAATCAGTAAAATGTATACTAGCTGGAACTCGCATTTTCTATCTGTCTATAAAGGATGCCTGTTTTTCGATCGTAACCATTGGGATCTCGTAAACCATAGAGATACGAAGTCGGTTAATTTGGGGCAAAGTAATCGCATTGGTAGGCCACTTTAATGATGCATTTGTTTTTCCGAAAAAATACATAGGTGACTAGATAAAGCGAAAATTCAAATTTTGGCTGATTTAGTTTTTCACTTATAACTTTTTTTTGTATGAATTACTACAAGGGTATAATTTGCACGTTCTACAGGCTAGTGGCGTACCTAGAACTTTTGCCACTCAGAGCGGTCTCCAATTTGCCGCCCTCTCTAAGTCAATCAAATGGTGGTTTTTATAAATAAAAAAAATTAATACAAAATAAATATATCACCACGAATTTTATCCATTACTGGGTGTGACACTCTGGCGAAGCAGATCTCGGTAAGTGATATATTTATGTACGTGAAGTGCGGTTACCAGCCGTAAAATCACGGCCCCCAAAGATGTTAGTGGCGGGAGGGGGCCACAGGAGTAATTTTAATTTGGTGAAAATTGTTTGTCGGCTGTGGGAATCGAACCGGGGTCTTCAGGATCCACAGACCAACTTGAAACCACTGAGCCATTACCCCATTAAATTAATAAACATAACTAAATAATTGTAATTGAGACAAACTATGGATGGGGAACTTTTTTACCATTGGATGGCATATTTAAATTAGGCAGTAATAAAGGAATTTTTCGAGATAATATTTTCAACCCTACTTTGACTTGACGATGAAGAAAAATATTTGAAATCATATCGTAATTCGTAGAAATCGAATAGTAAACTTATGAAGTGAACAAGTTGTTTTTGACAATTAAAACTAAATATAATAAATGCCGCCCGGTGCGAACCGCACCCCCCCCCCTCCCCCTAGGTACACCACTGCTACAGGCACTCAATTCAATAGTATTAAAGACAGCTTTTAGCTCCATAAGAAAAATGAAAGTTTGCATGAATTTCTCGAAAAGGGTACATAAAATTTTTGAGGACGGCTGTAAATTCTGAGTAAAAAAGTGTTTCTAGAACGTGCAAATTAGAAACTTGGAGTAATTCAAACAAAGTGGTGCTAGTGGATTGACCTATAGCCAGTGGTGATATTAAGATAGTATGGGCTGGTACAGTTTTTCGGTTGCAAATAGCATTATTTAATTTGATCTCATTTCAATTAGTTAAGAAATAAATAAATGCTAGAAACTGACTTTTCGATTGTGCGATCTGAATAGAAGAATTTAACGCCACTTCTCGTGTTCAATTTTGGCTGTAACAAGTGATAAAATAATAAAGCAATAAGTCCCCATTACACCTTGTCAAAACTAAAGTTTGCTATAGAAATTATTAGAGTATATTTTTAATTATATACCTCACATGTTAATAAATAAATAAATGCCTTTAACAGGTTTTTTTTTTTGGGAGGGAGGCGTACCGGTTGTTAAATAATTTGAATATCAATACCAGGGACGGCAGTTGATGTTAAGTCCGAGTGGGTAGTTGACCCGAGTGGATATTTTACCCACTTGGAATTTTTCCTGTGGGTATAGCTACCCACCATACCCACATTATCAGCCGAGCGATCGCTACTTCGCTTATACTGATAATAAAAAAAGGGGGCATTTCAATACTTCAGGCAAAAAATATTACATACTACCTTTGATTGACTAATAATAATAATAACTATATAATCAAAGATACTACATACAGATCTCACTTTTTTTTTTAATTCGGAAAATTAAATGCAGTGCTAAACATTTTTAGTTCAACTGGTCTGAGAATTATTTCTATTAACTCGTTCATTGCCGATCACAACAGGCGCGTGATTGATTTTCATTGGATGATGCCGATTCCGCACAGTGCGTAGCTGTTGCTATTATGATGACGTAGCACTCGGCATCTAGAATTTTTTTTTCAATGGGCGATGGTTCATGTGTATATTACTATTGTAACCACTACAATAGTCAATTTATTCATTTAGAACATCGAATAAATAACTATTTTTAGTGTTTACAATTATAATTAATTGCAGGATGAATCTGATAATTGAAGACAAATACAGGATTTTTTATTTTAGTTTAGTTGTTTAGTTATTTCGTTAAGAGTGTTTACCTGCAATTGTGTGAAATTCACTATCAAAAACAAGTGCAGGACTACATTCAAGTTCTTTCTTATCTTTTTGATTCGTTTTCTGATCTTACATAGAATGTTTAACTGCAGTTGTGTGGAATCCACTTTCAAAAACAATCGTAGGCCGATACTCCCTTTTTTATCTATTTGATTCTTTTGTCAGTTCTTACATACATTGTTTAACTGCAATTGTATGAAATTTTCTTTTAAAAACAAGTGCAGAGCGATACTCCGTTCTTTTCTTATCTTTTTATTTCATTTTCAGTTCTTACAATACAGTGACTAAGTGGAATTATGTGGAATTTTCATTCAAATCCAAACGTAGGCTGTCGCTCTCTTCTTTTCTAATCTTTGTAGATTCGTTGTTAGAGTCATTGTTAGAGTCATTGTTAGAGAAGTAAGCGTAAATAATTAGAGATATTTTGAACATATGTAACGTGGTTCGAAGAAAGATTAATGTAAAATTTATAGTAGTTATTGGATGGACGTGATTGAATGATTGGTGTGTGATGAATAAATGGGTTTGTATGGTGGGAACTTTGAATGTGGTTGAAGCGAGGTTGGTGTATTGGGATGAGAATTCGTATAAATCTCCGAGATCAGTATATCATGTACGTAGTATCTGCAATATTTTTTTTTCCTGAAGTATTGAAACAGCCCTATAATAAATATTAGATCTGAAAGTGTTTGGAATGCATTATTGTAGATCCATTGCATATTAGGAAATTTCGATCTATTGTAATTAAATAAATCCTGTTGTATGAATTTATATTAAATAATAAACTTTTTTACCATTTAGTACTCGTAAATGAGACAGTAAACGAAACACTATTATATAATAGAAAATAGTAAATAGAATGTTTACTTACAGTAACATCATGAAGTTCAGGAACAATAAATTGGTTGTACTGTCCAATAATACCTAAGGCTTTTTTAGAAAATTCTTGTTGTGACTCGTTAGTCCACCAGTTTACTAAATTTCCAGTATGATCAAATTCCCGACCTTGATCATCAAATCCATGAGTAATTTCATGTGCTATTATGTACCCAATGGAACCATAATTCACGTAATTAGGTCGATCTTGCGAAAAGAAGATATCCTGCAAAATTCCAGCCGGAAATCCTACATAAAAAGAATACGTATACTTTTCCGTTTTAATACAAGTATGTATATTTCTACATATATCGGGTGTTCCCCGATACGTTCATCCTACCAAACAAGTTTATTGTCAAATCAATTACTATATTAGGGTGTCCGTTATTTTGGCAAAGTCGGAAATTTGTTGATCTCACCCTCTAAAACGACTCAGAAAAAATAAAAAAAAAAATTGAGCCATCATCGCAGGTCCGACAAATGACGTTAACACGTGCCTGTAGAGAGGTCAAAATTTACATATAGTTTAAATGGGGAAAATGCCTTTTTTGATACTTTTATGTATAACTTTTTATATGTTCAGCTAAAAATATATAACCACCGGAAAGCTAATAAAATAAGCTTTCAAGCAAACAGAAATGCAAGTTATTTGAATAAAAATTGACGGCGTAGCGTCAATTTGAGTAATACGAACTTTGAAATATATAAGCGGCAAAAACGTTTATATAAGAATTTCGATTAATATTTCAGTTTTTACCCCAAAAATTGATGGAGTACTAACAACAATATGAAAACTACATTCTGAAATTCATTTTAACTATCTTCAAATAGTTGTAATAATCGTAGACATATGCGGAACTGATAAAAAATATATTTTAGGCAAATTAGTGTAATCACTGGTTTAAAAAACGCTTTTCAAATGACTTATTAAATATTTCATTTTAAACCATATCCACGGGTTCAACCAATGTGTCTTTTCTTGTATCGCTATAGTATTTGTTGTCCTCACTGATAACTTGTAAAATCTATTGTTTTTGTTCATAGTTGTGTGTTAAGCGATTGTTATAATCCGTTAGGGTAGCCGTTATTTTGGCAAAGTCAAAAACTTGTTGCTCTCAGCCCAAAATATATTTCAAAATGAGGAGAAATGAGATTCCCAAAGTCTCAGCGCTTTATAATGATTGCTTTTCAAATCATGTAACGAGATTGTTTTATTTTTTATTTTTATAGGAAAAACTATTTTCATTCAAATTGTTAATTTTGTCATAAGAATGTAAAAAGTAAGAGATAACATGTTTATTTCATGACTGCAATTTCAATCCCTAAATCTTCATTTCATTTATTATTCTATAAATTTTATTTTAAAACATTTCTGTTATTCAAAACGCCATCTACATTGTTGTAAACAAATATTTCAAATGAAATTGTTGAATTAGTTGGAAGTACTAGCGAAAGTAGTGAAAATGTGAATTTTTGGGGTAAAAACTGAAATATTAATCGAAATTCTGAAATAAACGTTTTTGTCGCTTATATACTTCAAAGATCGTATTACTTTTATTTTAGTCTGCTTCCGGTATATTTTTAGCTTGAACATATAAAAAGTTATACATAAAAGTATCAAAAAAGGCATTTTCCCCATTGAAACTACATATAAATTTTGTATATATATTGTTTATGACGCCAAAATGAGTATTATTAATACATATGACCATATACTACTTCTGCTTTAACCGGAAATGATATTAACTTTCTGATTTTAAATGGAAAACCCGAGATTGTTTTCGAAATTTGAGTTCTACATGAAATTCTCAATTCATTTGTCATTGTAAACAATCGTTGCTTAGTATATATTTTATTTTGATTTCGTTTAGCTGATCTAAATGTCAAAATATAGACACATTTACATAGCATAAAAAAAATTAATAGATAGCACTAATTAGCAATAAATTTAGTTACATCTTTTAAAATGCTCTATGCATTCATTTTATGAAACTTTTAAGTATTATCAACATTTTAAAAAATATGAAACAATTGTTATGAGTTTTTATGCTATATAAACATATCTTCATGTTGACGTTTTGGTCAGCCAATCAAAATAAATTACGTCCTATACAACCACACTGTAATCTTTCACCGAACGTACTACCGTTTTTGTGACAGTTAATTATTGTAATTAAAAAAGTAAATTAAATTTAATAAATATATCATCACGCCTTTTACCCATTACTGGACGTGGCACTCTGCCGAAGGAGATCTAGATAAGTGATATATTTATGTGCGTGAAGTGCGGTACCAGGTAAAAATTGTTTGTCGGTTGTGGGAATCGAACTGAGGTTCTCAAATCCACAGGCCGACTCCTTACCACTGAGCCACCTACCCCATATGATTGTAATTATTATATCAAAATTCCTTTAATTAAAAAAATATATAATTTATTTGTTTATTTTAAGTATGTATTATTTTTATAGGTACCTAACTTATACTGATATTTAAATGAGGAATCTAATTAATCTATATATATAAAAATTAATGTTTGTTTGTCTGTTTGTTTGTTTGTCCCTTATGCGTTCTTATACCATTCATCCGATTGCGATGAAATTTTGCTAAGTTGTTGTGCATACGCCCGCGAAGGTTTCTGAATTAGCACACGTCCAATCCGTCATCTTGAAACAAAATGGCGGCTAGCTATCTTGAAAAGTACTGCACTGATTCGATTCAAATTTGGTATAGACATAGACGCGAACCAATCTTAACACATAAGTATAATAAAGATTCAGTCCGCCATCTTGAAACAAAATGGCGGCTAGCTATCTTGAAAAGTACTGCACTGATTCGATTCAAATTTGGTACAGACATAGACGGGAACCAATCTTAACATATAGGTATAATAAAGATTCAGTCCGCCATCTTGAAACAAAATGGCCGCTAGCTATCCTGAAAATTACTGTACTGATTCGATTCAAATTTGGTGTAGACATAGACGGGAAAGAATCTTAACATATAGGACTAATAAAACTTCAGTCTGCCATCTTGAAACAAAATGGACGCTAGCTATTCTGAAAATTTCTGCACTGATTCAATTCAAATTTGGTATAGACATAGACGAGAACCAATCTTAATATATTGGTATAATAAAGCTTCAGTCCGCCATCTTGAAACAAAATGGCCGCTAGCTATCCTGAAAAGAACTAAACTGATTCGATTTTAATTTGGTACAGATAACGGGAACCGATCTTAATATATAGGCATAATAAAACTTCAGTCCGGCAGTTTAAAATAAAATGGCCGCTAGCTATCCTGAAAAGTACTGCAATGATTCGATTCAAATTTCGTATAGATATAGACGAGAACCAATCTTAACATATAGGTATAATAAAGCTTCAGTCCGCCGTCTTGAAACAAAATGGCCGCTAGCTATCCTGAAAAGTACTGCACTGATTCGATTCAAATTTGGTATAAGCATAGACGGGAACCAATCTTAACATATAGGTATAATAATGCTTCAGTCTGTCGTCTTGAAACAAAATGGCCGCTAGCTATCCTGAAAAGTACTACACTGATTCGATTCAAATTTGGTATAGATACAGACGAGAAACAATCTTAACATATAGGTATAATAAAAGCTTCCGTCCTATGCCATTCAAATTTAGATGTTTTCAGTTTCCGGTACGACTCGCATTTGCAATGACCATCAACAAAGCACAGGGACAATCGCTACAAGTGTGTGGACTAAATTTGGAAAATCCTTGCTTCTCACATGGATAGCTGTACACAAACACTTTCTTTGAGTTACAAAGCAACGCATGCCGGGTACTCGCATTAAATTGTAGACCACGCGAACGAAGTCGCGGGTAATAGCTAGTTTAAAATATATTTTTACGATTGTTTTCAATGAAAAAAACTTATTATTATGCACTATTAAATTCAGAATTTCATGTAAAACTCAAATTTTCTAAAATATAGCGGGTGTTTCATGTAAAATAAGAAAGTTAATATAATTTCCGATTAAGTGGATATAATTTTTTATGTAGTTTGACACATATTTGGAAGTAGTTTGTAAATCTATAATCTGAAACTAATTGATTTAAAAATAAACTTTTTTGGGTGTGAGCTTGCTTTTTTTACACTTACCAATCACATTTCTATTAAAGATATAAAATGCATTAACAGAAGCTGTTACCATTCCTATTATAATCCACTCAGTTTCATTGACTGGTCGACGAAGTCGATTAACTGAGAAATTTTTTAAAAATAGTTTGGCTAATAAATTTGTTTCCAAAATATTATCATTAATTTTTAACTAAAATATCAGTAAGCATATGTTAATAAAATTTATAACTTATATTATTTAGATTTAAATACTTTTTGATAGAAATTATCTAGGATTTTGTCATCCAAAAGTTGATCTGGATAACCTATATGTACGGACATTGCTTGAGCTTTTTGTATGGCCCTTTTTTTGGTAGTTTCGTCCATCCACTCATTCTTCTGAAGAATTTCATTTACAAAAGTTTTTCTGATATTCTCTATTAGTTCTACAGCTTTTATTTTAGCTTCCGGGTTGAAATATTTTCGTATATACAGTGCTCCAGTCACTAAACCAAAATATTTGTGTGTTTTGATAACACAATCAGACCATCTTTCTTTTTCTTCAGTTATTCCAATAGCCGCAGTTTCAAATAGCAAACGAATATGCCTCATTTCTTGGGGTAAAGATGACATAACATCTTTTACTGCTGTCCATAACATGTAATTCGCCAAGGATCTCTTGTTTTCGGATAATAGGTCTTGTAATTGTGTAATAAATTCTGGTGTCTTTGAAAAAATCAAATTAACTTCGATTATTATTTATGAGGAATACATGTAACACCTACCTGGTTTATAATAATTTCATCTTTCGTTAACGGTTTATTTAGGTGTAATATAGTATTTAAATATTCCAGCCATGGAACAAAAGGATGTTTTTGTTGCATTTCTTCGATTGTTAACGGATTATATTGTTTTAAAGAATTTCGTAATTCTTCCTGCGATAGAGAAATCTGCAATATAAATAATTTCAGTACAGAAACATTAAAAAATATAATTAAAACATTACTGCAATTAATAAAATACTAATATGTATTATGTCGTTGGCATCCTTTTCTGCAACAGTTCTATTTGCTCCGAAATATATTGCAGTTTCTACTATGAAATTAAAGTAATACTTATATACTAAGTCCTTACTATTTATTAACATCAAATCTCTTGAATAACCATATTGTGGTTGGGTAATCTGAAAAATAAAATATGTATTATAATTTATAATAGTAGTACCTATTTTTAGAAATTAATTACGTACTATTAATATATGTTTACTATTATTCCTACTGTCATATTCAACGTTCAACTTAATAAAATATGACGTATCAAATCCAAATTTATCTAGTTTATATGTTAATTGTTTCCAATCAAATTCTGTATCATTCCACTTGTCACCTTCTAAAATTGGCCATCCTCCTACCTTTTGAATTATATTTTTTATTGTTTTCAAATTGTCATCTTCTATCCTTGCTGTGAAAAATAATAATAAAATCTAATCTAATCGAGGCAGTTGCTACGTAAAAACAAAATTGACGTTAATAATTTAATAAATTTCATTCTGCTTTTAATGTATGATGTTAATATATATTAATTAAATATATGATATATAATGGAAAGTAAAGAAGGAATGTTAATTATACCTGAGATTAAAGATGTGGCACTTATTGTAATTATATTTATTAAATTAAATCATAAACGTCAAATTTGATGTTTATCTACAGCAACACTTTTATAGCCTAGGCCGTAAAAGTACCACTTCACAGCCAGTCAGTTGTCAACTAAAACTTTTAATGTCAATCGACAAAAATATTTATTTTTATATTAAAATTTTTGACATATTATCTATATATCTCTTCTTACTTACATTCATCTTTGCAAGTTTTATAATATTGTTTTGCTAGACCAACATATCTTGGGTCCGAAGAATTTGCTGGCTCTTCAAGAATTTCTTTTATTTGTTTCACAACTTTGTCGCTTACAATTGTAAATGAATTGATACTGAATTGATTTTTTGGCATTGTTGTAGTTTTTATAAAATTTCCGCAAGCGAATTCGTAAAAATCTTCACACGGATCTACACTTGAATCCATTCGAGATTGGATTAGATTTGCTGTTTTTTGGCAACCGGCGGTTTGACATGTTTCTGCAACATCAGAAAACTATTCTTTAAATACCTATATAATTTTTTATGGGGTAGATAGTTCAGAGTCTATGCATCGGATTGTAGATTTGAGAACCCGAATTCGATTCCCACAGTCGACAAATTGATTTTCATCACATAAAAATAACTCGTGTGGCTCCTCCTCCACTAACATCTTTGTGGACCGTGACTTGACTGGTTACTGCACTTCACACACATAAATATATCACTTTCCGAGATCTGCTACGGCAGAGTGCCACACTCAGTAATGGGTTAAAGGCGTGATAATATATTTATTTAAAAAATAATGTACGTAAATTTTAATGAATTAAATCTACAAAAATTTTAGCGCCACCGCTGGTGCCAAGTGACGTCACCACACAAACCCATGTTCCCATGACCTATTTTTTACGTATATATTTTTTACCTGAATTGTTTAAATTATACATTTGTATTGTCACTGAAACTTTGTTATTAAATGAAATACTTTTCATTGCACTGTAAATATATAAATAGTACCTACAATTTGTATATGTAATTATTAAAATTAAATTTTACCTTTTTTTAAAGCGAAATATAGAATGATACCGAGGCATATTAGCGCTAAAATTATAGAAACTACAATTATAGCTATTAACCGTTTTCTTCGTTGCCATCGTTTGATATTCTTTCTAAAATTAAAAATTAAGTTATTTAATATATTTGATTAAGAATATTTACTAAGTTATCACAATGCGATAAAGGTTGACCTTATCTTTTTTTTATATTTACACAAATGAATTTTGTAAGTTTAAAAATTCTATTGTATTATAAGTCAATTTTAAAATATTGTACATTAAATAATTATATGTATATATTTGATTCGTATATGAAAGATACAAGCGTTGTAAGCAAATAATAAATTGAAAATTAGAATAATATTTGAACACAATAAATGAGTTGGCTTCAAATTATTTTTAATTATCTATATACAATAAAGTAGAAGTGTTAAAATATTGTAGTTACTTTCAAAATAATAAAAATTTTATAGTATTAATAACCTTGTATAACATTTTTGCATAATTAACATAGGTAATGTGATATTTGAATTAATATTTTATTCATGCAAAATGTCCAAATTAACGTATGACTCATCAATGTATGTATGTCTGATACTAGGCGGCAAAAAATCAATCAACGAGCAAATTACATTAAACGTGAAGTACCAATTAAATATCATTGATACAAACCAAGATAAAAACAATAGCTTCAAATAGCGTGTTTCAAATAGTAACACAGTAAGAGTAACAAATAAATTAATTGTTAACAACTAATTCGAATTGTATGTTTTATATTTAAAGTACTTTGTTGAACTACTGTCATTTTTGAAAACAGCTATTCACACAAACAAATAAACAAATAATCTCACTGTACTGCTGCTTCTTCCATGCTGTAACACTAGACTGAGTCCAATATTTTAACGTAGGAAATATTTCAGTTCAGCTGTCCTTCTAAACGTGTAGGAACATAGGCGCCGAACACGTGCGGGAATTCAAATTAAAAACAAATAAAATTTATAATATAAAGATAATTCTTAAATTTGTTATTTTCGGATAGTATTTCATTATTGGTATATGTACCGCTCACGTATTTTTTTTGTTCAATTAAATAACTAATCGTATTTTTGAGAAATTATCTATAAATAAAATTAATAAACATATCACTTAACCATTATTGAGTATGACACTCGGCCATAGCAGATAAGTAGGAAAGTAATAGTATAATTATGCGCTAAAAGTACAGTTACCAGCTGTCAAATCACGGCCTCCAAAGAGTTAGTGGTGTGAGAGCCACAGAAGTAATTTATACTGTAATTAAAATAAGTTTTTCTACTACCATAATATCAAAAACATAAAATAAAGAAAATGTATATCATCACGCCTTTTATCCATTACTGGGTGTCACACTCTGCCGTAGCAGATCTCGGTAAGTGAAGTGCGGTTACCAGCCGTCTAATCACGGATCCCAAAGATGTTAGTGGACGGGGAGCCACAGGGGTAGTTTTAATGTGATGAAAATTATTTGTCAGCTATGGGAATCGAACCCAGGTTTTCAAATCCACAGGCCGACTCGATATCACTGAACCACCTGCCCCACAAAAATGTAATTTTTAAATACTTTCTAGTGTCAAAAGGACGTCATTTTTGTACGTCGTAAATAGAAGTAAATAAACAGTTGCTACAAAATAAATTTAACTACGTAACCTACAAAATAACTATTTTTGACGTTTGAAATGTCATTAGTTAGATTAGCATAATTAGTTAAAACGCGATCGTAGAAAAAATAATGTAGATAACCTGAGATAAAAGTGTCTTTATAAGATAAATATATAAAGTGACACTTTTAACACTAATTGTATAAATAACTATTTCGGCTATGGGAATCGAACTCGGGTTTTAATATCTATAGTCCGACGCGTTTCCACTAAATTATCTAAGTCTCGTATTTGACAAATTGTCTGTTCTACAAAAGTGGATAATTGAATATTAATAATCCAGGCAATTTGCTTGTCTATCAGTTTTGAAAGAATGTCATTTTCGCATATCTTCGTAACTCCCCATTGATGCTCCTTATATGTTTTGACCATTCTCTAAGTAGTACGCGAATGTCTCACAACTTTTAGAAACACTACTTTCATATATATCGTATTTGTAAGCCTCTGAAATCTGGTTTCAGGTCTATCGAAGTGTCAAGATACCTGACGTAGGTGCATAAAAAAATATATGATTCATAATTATTTATTATAAAATAGCGGTAACAACCTACAAAAATATGTTCCTGCCCAAACATTAATACATGGTGATGATTTATCGGATTGATAATCAGGACAAATATTATATGAACAAACACTATAAAATACATACAACGTTGTTTCATATTTGGGAATTTTTTTAGACATTGGAAATTGTTAGACGTTAAATCTGAAAATATAGAAAACTAAATACACTACAAGCTAGATGTTGAGTTTTCCATTTAACTTTATTATAATTCATACAATAACAAATTACAAATCAACTCATATTAAAACTTTACATATACATACGGATAAGAATAATTAATACTGTTAATAATTATCATTAATTTAATATTTGGTGAAGGACGTTATAATTTCAAACATAAATAATAACCAGCCAATAACAATGTAATACACGATACACTGTTTAACAGTGGCCAGTGGCGGTGTTAACTTTTATTATTTAATGAGGGCATAAAAGGAGACTTTTTTATTATAAACATGAACAAAAGTTGTACATGAAGTTTAAACATCGTAAATGAAGTAAATAATAGTTATTTATGTAACGTGACACTGGAAGTGAGCAAACATATTCCACAACGAGACGAAGGCGAACTATGGAAGTTTGAATCCAGTATATCAGGACGTATTACGAAAAATATATTTTTTGTGACCATCATTGCTAATATTTGCAAGCATAAATAAAAATGTATATGAATTTGTTGAATGACAATTTGTCTGTTGGTAATTATTAGAAATAATTTTTGAAAAAGCATTGAGCGTTCGCCGGGATTTGAACCCAGAACCTTTCATTCGCATGATGACTGCTCTAACCAATTGAGCTACATTCTTATAATAATTTCACCCAGGGAATTCACCCATTGCATAGTAGGTTGTTGACTTGTAACGAATTGACGCAACCCATGTCACTTTACATTTCTTCAACTAAATATTGCACGAAAAAGCATGAGTATTCGCCGAGTGTTTGTAGCTAAATTGGTTAGAGCAGTCATCATGCGAATGAAAGGTTCTGGGTTCAAATCCCGGCGAACGCTCATTGCTTTTTCAAAAATTATTTCTAATAATTACCAATAGACAAATTGTCATTCAACAAATTCTTATAATAATTTCATCCAGGGAATTCACCCATTGCATACTAGGTTGTTGACTTGTAACGAATTGACGCAACCCATGTCACTTTACATTTCTTCAACTAAATATTGCACGAAAAAGCATGAGTATTCGCCGAGTGTTTGTAGCTAAATTGGTTAGAGCAGTCATCATGCGAATGAAAGGTTCTGGGTTCAAATCCCGGCGAACGCTCATTGCTTTTTCAAAAATTATTTCTAATAATTACCAATAGACAAATTGTCATTCAACAAATTCTTATAATAATTTCATCCAGGGAATTCACCCATTGCATACTAGGTTGTTGACTTGTAACGAATTGACGCAACCCATGTCACTTTACATTTCTTCAACTAAATATTGCACGAAAAAGCATGAGTATTCGCCGAGTGTTTGTAGCTAAATTGGTTAGAGCAGTCATCATGCGAATGAAAGGTTCTGGGTTCAAATCCCGGCGAACGCTCATTGCTTTTTCAAAAATTATTTCTAATAATTACCAATAGACAAATTGTCATTCAACAAATTCTTATAATAATTTCATCCAGGGAATTCACCCATTGCATACTAGGTTGTTGACTTGTAACGAATTGACGCAACCCATGTCACTTTACATTTCTTCAACTAAATATTGCACGAAAAAGCATGAGTATTCGCCGAGTGTTTGTAGCTAAATTGGTTAGAGCAGTCATCATGCGAATGAAAGGTTCTGGGTTCAAATCCCGGCGAACGCTCATTGCTTTTTCAAAAATTATTTCTAATAATTACCAATAGACAAATTGTCATTCAACAAATTCTTATAATAATTTCATCCAGGGAATTCACCCATTGCATACTAGGTTGTTGACTTGTAACGAATTGACGCAACCCATGCCACTTTACATTTCTTCAACTAAATATTGCACGAAAAAGCATGAGTATTCGCCGAGTGTTTGTAGCTAAATTGGTTAGAGCAGTCATCATGCGAATGAAAGGTTCTGGGTTCAAATCCCGGCGAACGCTCATTGCTTTTTCAAAAATTATTTCTAATAATTACCAATAGACAAATTGTCATTCAACAAATTCTTATAATAATTTCATCCAGGGAATTCACCCATTGCATACTAGGTTGTTGACTTGTAACGAATTGACGCAACCCATGTCACTTTACATTTCTTCAACTAAATATTGCACGAAAAAGCATGAGTATTCGCCGAGTGTTTGTAGCTAAATTGGTTAGAGCAGTCATCATGCGAGTGAAAGGTTCTGGGTTCAAATCCCGGCGAACGCTCATTGCTTTTTCAAAAATTATTTCTAATAATTACCAATAGACAAATTGTCATTCAACAAATTCTTATAATAATTTCATCCAGGGAATTCACCCATTGCATACTAGGTTGTTGACTTGTAACGAATTGACGCAACCCATGTCACTTTACATTTCTTCAACTAAATATTGCACGAGAAAGCATGAGTATTCGCCGAGTGTTTGTAGCTCAATTGGTTAGAGCAGTCATCATGCGAATGAAAAGTTCTGGGTTCAAATCCCGGCGAACGCTCATTGCTTTTTCAAAAATTATTTCTAAAAATGTATATGCATCATTGAATTTTTTATTATGGGGACACAAGTAATTATTCATGATTTGAGACACGAATGAAACATATTTGTACAAAATAAATTAAATGATCAACCTTGAAATATTCAGTAAGATCTTAGATTAGGTTTTCTGCTATGAGCACAGAGTATATTATTACATCTTTGGTAACAGGGATTTAATGAATCATTTACCGCTTATGTGCTGTACAGAAAAATTTGACATGATTGTTATGAGCACAATACATTAATCATTAATACAAATTTGCATGATTGTTATAGTAATGATACAATAATCATTGCATTTGGCAAATATATTTACAAATATTTGAGACATTTTAATTTATTTTTCGCTGTTGGTAGAAATTTTTTGTGGGTTTTTGTGGCATTAAATTTTTCGACATCAAAACATCGTTTACCGCTTTTTGAACATAAATAACTATTTCCTGATCTTTTTTTGTAAAATAGCTATTTGTTTAATAAATAAGGAAAAGTAACATTTTTCCGTGTTAACCGTAAAATTTTAAATCGTGGCATAACCGAGATTAAAAATTCGCCGTGTCTGGAGGATTATACTTTTCCTATGTGTTCCACAAGATTATTTTCCACTACCGTTTAAAATATCTTAAAAAAGAATTTAATAGTACATTATATACTAAGGGACTAAAGTGTATAATTTAATTCAGAAGGTGATGTTTCACGTGAGGGATTATTACAGTTTAGTCCTGTGGTATATACACATCGCACTTCCAGCCATACATTTTGAATAAATGATTAATTTTGATATTGACTTGACATATAATTCACAATGACAGCATTATACAAAGTTTTAGGTCAGTTAAACAACATAAACAACGCGAAATATTTTGAGGTTTATAATATACTTCTTGCTACACTAATGCTTATTTACCTCTCAATTAATTCACGGCGGGATTAAATTTGAAATTTAATCCCTCTGGGATTAAAACTGACACTTCATACCTCGAAAAGAAAGAATAAAGTAGGTCATTTGTTCCCGGAAGTGCAAAAAATTAAATTTTTCACATTCTGTTTGTTTTCAAATTTGTTCATACGATGACATATTCTAGTAAAAATTTAATTGATTTTCATTTTCGCACTAGTGTGAAAAAATACAACTTTTTCTAACTCATATGAATATTGAAATCAAAGATTTTTTCAAATGGTAATACAAAAGTAATAAGAAAGATCAAATTTTCTGAGCAGTCACAAAAGTAGCAAATAATTAAATCTGAATCTTCAACTGGGGGCATGTGGGGACATTTTACAAAGATATTAACATATTTGAAATTAATTGCTGCTCCGATGGCGCGAAAAATATAATAAGCGACTCGTAAGTACTACAACTATTCTCGTACAGTAACATGAACTTCGGCTACACAAGCTCCGCCTCAGTTCATACCTCCTTGAATGTTATAATGTAGTTACATTCCTTGTAGTTTAAATAACTATAAGCAATCCCCCCTATTCTACAACTCGATCACTATCTGTTACTGATCGATAAGTTAATGAGAACCCTTATATTTCATGATTACTCTATAGATTACCAACATTTCGGCAATGTGTAACTAGAATAATTTATTCTGTTATTTCTATTTTACTTGTATGCATTTTACTTTAATACCAAACTGCTAATATATAAAAAAATATTTTTAAGCACACTTTTTACGAAGCTGTCAGCGAGCTATTCCTTTTTTAAATAACAGCTACATATATTAGTAAACAAAATGCATGAATATAATTTTAAAATACCAGAGTAAATTATTCTGGTCGCAGAATACAGAATTTTTATAATAAGTAAAATAACCATGAAAAATTGTCATTAATTTATCGATAATCAACATATAATGATACAGATACAGAATATAGGGGAATGTTTTGGAAGTAATCGATAATTTTAAATAACTAACTTTGTTTTAAACAAAGAGTTATAGTTGAATTGCAGTTTATAATATGTAACGGTTAAACACACATAAAAAAAATTCCTCTTACGCCATCACTACAAACACCGTCCTCATTACCGAACTTGACATTTCTTCTCAGGATTCATCTTTCGCCCAGCAGCACAACCCCAATCCTCAGAAAACTCCACCAGGTTACTCATGGGTCCAATCACTCTAAACTTAGTGAGGGAATGTACATCGTATATCTGCATCTTCAGGTAGTCAGGTCGATCTACAGAGCACCAGGCTCGAGCTGCACTCAACCAGAACATTTGTCGAGAAGTATAAGGCGTGTTTCTTTGGATTGTGATTGTGATTTTCTAAATCATGATTCTTTTGATCGTGATTGCGTTGAATCATGATTAAATATGATACTGAAGAAAACATCGAACAGGAATAATGATTCAAATCCAACCCGATCGACGCGATACTATAGTATGAACGTTAAAATAACTGCAAATGTCAAATACACAAACTAACCTATTTTAAAATTTCATAAATGAGTGTCAATGTAAGCCATTTAAAAATTCTTCCAGAAGCAGCCAATTTCCCTTAATTCCACAAATAAAGCACATAAATTTATCATCAGAAGCCATTTTTAAACCTTCGATGTGAATCAGTCAACATGAATCATAGAAAAAGTATGATTCAGAAGGGTAGGGGGATTGTCGTTTCGTGATCACAAAATGAAAGAGTAGGAATAACGAATAACGAACGAAGAAACATGATTCTTCATGATCATGTTAAGTTTGATCACTTTGATTATGAATCACAGTCCAAAGAAACACGCCTATAAGGCGTGTTTCTTTGGATTGTGATTGTGATTTTCTAAATCATGATTCCTTTGATCGTGATTGCGTTGAATCATGATTAAATATGATACTGAAGAAAACATCGAATAGGAATAATGATTCAAATCCAACCCGATCGACGCGATCCTATAGTATGAACGTTAAAATAACTGCAAATGTCAAATACACAAACTAACCTATTTTAAAATTTCATAAATGAGTGTCCATGTAAGCCATTTAAAAATTCTTCCAGAAGCAGCCAATTTCCCTTAATTCCACAAATAGAGCACATAAATTTATCATCAGACGCCTTTTTTAAACCTTCGATGTGAATCAGTCAACATGAATCATAGAAAAAGTATGATTCAGAAGGGTAGGGGGATTGTCGTTTCGTGATCACAAAATGAAAGAGTAGGGATAACGAATAACGAACGAAGAAACATGATTCTTCATGATCATGTTAAGTTTGATCACTTTGATTACGAATCACAGTCCAAAGAAACACGCCTATGGTAAGCCTGGGAGCTCGGGCTCAGTCCCGTGGCGGGACTGGTAACTACGATAGGCAAGATAGGCTTCTTTCAGGCCGCCGTTGTCTGCGATGTTCTCGCCTTGCGTGTTGATGCCTTTCAGCTGTGAAAATTGAAAAGATTTGCTTTTTAAAACGGAGTAACATGCTTTTTATCGTGCATTTATGCACAATGGTATATTACATAATGCCCCGTGCACACTAGGAAAGTTTTTCAAGAAACTTTTTAGAAAGAAGAAGTCAAGAAAGTTTCTTGAAAATCTGTTAGTTTCGCTTTGATATGAAATGAGCTAACTGCTGTACCATAGGTCGTATTTGTTGGGCAACTTTTGATTCAACCCTGAATTAACAAGTGTTCTTTCCAAATAAATGATGGGGGATGGGAACTTTTGGTTCAATCCTGAACTGACTCGTGCTATTTCCAAATAAATGATGCATCTAGTGTCAGTTGTAAAAATTAGCGACAAATTTGAAATCTGAATGCACATTCGAAGTGACATCTGCTTAAATAAATATTGCAATACCACCAATTCAAAACAGATAACAAGGAACATAGGTTGATTGGAAATAAATAGAAAGGGGGTTCAACCTACCAATCCACTAAAATAACTGGGACAATAGAATCAGTAAGTTAGATCGGATCCAAATGGCAAATGAAATGCGCGTCAAAATAGCTGTGGCATGTGAATCAGTTCAGGAACTGGTCTGGGTTACCTAAAACGTGCCAATTAAAAAAAGTAACCTACCGGGAGACTTTAAAAATGCCAAATAAATATGCTCATAATCATGAAGTTAGTAACGTTCCACAAAATCTTTTCTCTCGATGCCGCTAATTTAAAGAAACTTTTTCTAAAATGTTTCTCAAAAACCTATCCCCATGCATAAGGAGCATAGAAAATGATTGATTCAAGAACACAAGTATTTTTACCTCACTTCCGTGCATATTATGTACACTATTTTTCAAAAGAATACAAAATATTTATAAATAAAGTTAACATGAGCACTATTGTTACATTTATTTCATTTCATACTGTATCGCATCAAGACTCGACTCCTTCATCACCTCGTCCGGAAACATCTAACTCTTACCGTAGAAACCTATTTACCAGATTTATAACGTAAATAACAATTTCATAACTGAAGCATTTTTGAAAGCGTTGTCGTTTGAGGTTAGATGTAGTGATACCAACTTTAATTTCAAATTATTTATAACGCAAATAACTATTTCACAACTGAAACGTTTTTGAGAACGTGGTTCGTTTGAGGTTAGGTGCAGTAATGCCAATCACTACTAAAATCTGAATAAATATGTAATTGTTACTCTTTTTTTAGATTTACATGTGTTAATATCTTGTAAAATCTGTCAAAACTTCCAATTATTATAGTAATACAAATTGTTTTTATTGATTCTATTTATTTTTTTATCGGAGTACCATCTGTTATCAATCAGTGAAACTCGAACTACTATGTTACAAGTGTGCATTATAATAAACATGCATTATTTTCAACTTTCCGGTTGATATAGTTACTTTCTGAAGCATCTTCTTTTAACAATAAATGTCATGTCATGTGACAGTAACATAAAATGAATGGGTGATGGTGGATGAATAATTAACACGCTTAGTTCATAGTGATTGTTAACAGGGTCAAATCTCGCTGAAGTCCAACGACAACTAATAATAAAAATAAAATAAAAACGACTTTCTTATACACAACATATTTAATATTTAGAATATATAATATTATTAAACATGTAATTTTAGATTTTCATTAATTCAGCATTTATCTGTTTGACACATATAAAATATAAAATTTGTTTACGTATAATTTTTTAGTAATGTTGACTACTTTATGTCTAACTTTATTGATGAAACATATACAGGCTGTCCGTTTTTCGAGCCTAACCCTTGGTATTTCAAGAACCCTGAGATACGAAGTTGATTAAATTGAGGCAAAGTTGCCGAATTAGTTGACCATTTGAATGATGTATTTGTTTTTCCGAAAAAAGACATAGATAACTAGATAAAGCAAAACTTAAAATCTATGTTTTTTGTTTCTATTGCTACTATGATTATTGAAATATATTATTAAATATAAAAATTAGTTTTTCTCAAAATTAGACGCATATACAGAAAAATTGCAAATAACATTTTATGTTCCAAATATTTTTACCAACATCTTTTATTTGAAACTTTTTTTCGTAACTGATTCCAGTTTTGAAATAAATGTAATTTATTGTTTTGTGTGTCCAGTAAACTTCCTCTTCCGGTTTTTCAATTTCATTCAAAATCAACTCAGCTCTTCGTTTTTGCATGAAACTTATAATTACCAAGTTTCGTTAACAAATCTTATCTCGTTCATGAGATATTGCACGACCGGACACACAGCCATACACACACACACACACACACACACACACACACACACACACACACACACACACACACACACACACACACACACACACACACACACACACACACTTGTGAATCGTTCATTGAGAAAATGATCAAAACGGATTCAGTGGACCTCAAAACACGTATTTCCGCGAAAATCTCGTCAACGATTTTTTTCACGATACCAATACTTTCTTATACTGCGTATAAGAAAGTAAAAAAGACAGTCTACTAAAACTATAGCCATAAATACATCAATACCTACAGATTATTTCTTGTACGAATGAATACAGTATTACACCATCGATAGAGCAAATAATAAAAATAATCACTGAGGTCAGTAAACGTATCGGAAGTATTGGAGATCTTGATTTCATCTCGATTTTAAAACACATTTAAACTTAATGCACTTTCACATTTTTTATGGGATGTTGAGCTTCAAACAGATGGGCGCATATAAAACTGTAAGTATTTTGTGTTCTATTCTTTTGATAATAAGATAAACATTAATGTAAAGTGTTATTTATTTAAGTTTTTCTAAAGATTTTTTTGGAACAAAATTAAACAAATGTTTGACTTTTAACTGTCAAAATAATTTCTTTAATTTATTTTGACAGCTTTGACAGAAAAAACTGAAAACATTTGTTTAATTCTGTTTCAGTTCCATGGCTAGCGATAGTTTTGAGTCAATTTTCGTCATTTTCAGATCTAATTTGTGCCGATACAAAGCATTAAAATTAATTTTGTGTATTTGTTTGAAGTTTTTTCGCTTAAAATAATTAGGAAAGTAAGAAATTACAATATTCTGATTTTACATGTTAAATCCCAATGTTCACTCTTACCAAGCACAACCCGGTATATTGATATTATCATATTACAATATTCATATATAAAGATATCTATACCCTACAGCCTACCCCTGCTTTGGACAGTAAACACCCTATTATGCAAGTGTCCCTGGGTTAAGCAACCAGACTTAAAATATTAATTTAGGACCTCAAAATAAAACAAAAAAATATGTTCGAAAATTATTCGTTTAAGAGATGTTGACATACGAACCTAGCCTATACGAGGGCAGGGTGAAAAGTCCCTGAAAAATGAAACAAGAAATGATTTATTTGGTCAAAACATATTTCATTTCTCAACATAATCTCCTTGTAGCTCGATACACTTCGTCCAACGTTTTTCTAATTTTTCGATCCCTTCCAAATTATACGATTTTGGCAATCCTTCAAAATTCGTTTGTCTCAGCGATGACCTCATCGTTGGAGCCAAATCTCTTTCCGCCGAGCCATTTCTTCAAGTTTGGAAATAGATAAAAATCGCAGAGGGCCAAATCTGGAGAATATGGTGGATGACGAACCAATTCGTAGCGCAATTCATGCAATTTTGCCATTGCGACTGCGGACCTGTGCGCCGGTGCGTTGTCCTGATGGAAGAGCACTTTTTTCTCTGCCAAATACGGCCGGTTTCGCTTCAAATCGACGTCGAATCGATTCAACAGCTCTGCATAATATACGCCGGTGATCGTTTTGCCCTTTTCAAGGTATTCGATATGGACGATACCGTGTGCATCCCAAAAAACTATCGCCATGACTTTGTTGGCCGATAATCCCACTTTGGCTTTTTTCAGCTTCGATTCGCCAGGACAAGTCCACTGTTACGACTGTTCTTTGGTCTCTGGTGTGGTGTGATGGATCCATGTTTCGTCCACGGTTACGAAATGGCGCAAAACATCCTTCTTATTGCGCTTGAACATCGCCAAACACTCCTTTGAACTTGTCACACGGTCGCGCTTGTTGTCAACAGAGAGCAAATGCGCCACCCATCTGGTAGATAGCTTTCTCATATTCAAAAATTTATGCAAAATCTTTCGTACCCGTTCGGTTGAGATGCTCATAGCCTCAGCCAGCTCGTGCACTTTAACTCGCCGATCGTCCAATATCATACCATGGATTTTATCGACGATTTCTGGCGTTGTTACCTCAATTTGATGACTAGAACATTCGGCGTCCTTTGTGGTCTTACTACCACAACGAAAATCAGTAAACCACTTGTGAATCGTTCCAATTGATTGTGAGGAGTCCCCATAATGTTTAACAAGCGATGCTTTGGTTTGCGTAATATTTTTCCACGCAAGAAATAATATTTAATCAAGACGCGGAATTAACTTTTTTCCACGTGTTCAAAAATCTTTAAGATTGCTTGCTTTGGATGGGTGTCAAAACAGAACTGAATGAAATATTAGTCTGAAAATTTTAATGCGTTCTAGTTAAAGATAGTACATCACAAATATCACATAAGATTTGCGATTGTGGCGCCATCTGTTTTATTTTTCAGGGACTTTTTACCCTGACCTCGTATACATGCCTTTGTTTTCAGATCTGTATAATAAATTACATTTCATTTTAATTAAAATCAAACAAATTGTGACTCAATTTCTTGCGTGTTACAAGGAGAACGCCAGAGAAATAAATTCATACTTTTTAAAAATACCACGTGTTGCTGTATTTACATTAAAATCAAATGCAAATAATGTGCATATGACAACAATGTCTGGAAAATATATTTTTGCATTCATGTTAAATTATAAAGACTTCTTAAACGAAGCATATACGAATTTACGAATGTATGTCTAAAAGAACTTTTTGTGTTATTTTGTGATCTTAATTTATATTTTAAGATAGGCCATTTAACCCGGAAACACCCGTAAAAGTTTTCAATGCTGCTTGTATGATGATAACCCACATCACCTCAGTGCAAGTAAATAATCTGTGCTCCACAAGTAAATAACGAAATAAAGAAAAATTGAAAATGAATTAGTATTTTAAATAAATAAATTTGTAAGAATACAAAAGAAAAATATGGCGTAGGTGGCTCAGTGGTATCGAATCGGCATGTGGATCCTGAGGACACTGATTCGATTCCCACTACCGACAAACATTTTCACCATATTAAAATTACCCCTGTGGATCCTCCACCACATCTTTCGTGAGTTCACGGCTTGTAACCGCACTTCACGCGCATAAATATATCACTTACCGAGATCTGCTTCGGTAGAGTGCTACACCCAGTAATGGATAAAAGGCGTCATGATATTCTTATTTATTTTTTATTTTATAGAAAGAAGAAAAATATGTTTTTAAATACTTCAAACTTCAGTAGGTAAATATGAAATTCAATCTTTTTTTTTTCAATTTTAAATTTAGGACATCCCTTGTTGTCACCTGAGATACCCATACCACCAAGAATGATAAGTTTTTATGTTGTATTTTAGTGCCTTTCAGTACTAAAAAGATTTATGTTTTCGCTGAAATCAGTAAAATCTATAATTTATTCTCTACTATTATTTGTAAATTAAATATCGTGATTTGAAATTTGGCGACTAGAATTGGATTGACCGAAGTTAGAACTTAATTTATATTTAATAGTTAGTTTGGTATTAGAAAATTAAGATATCGTAGACCTAAATCATTTTAACCTTAATTGAAGCGAATAAATTCCTAATCTTATCAGAAAACTCAAAATAGAAATAAATTATGTAAAATTATAGGTTATGTACCAATATATAAAATTAAAATACAAAAATATGTAGAAGTTTTATAAAGAACACATTTATTGTTTTCATTCGCGTCTTCATTTCCGCAAAATTAAAGTACTATAATAAATCAGGTCTAATGTATGTTTTAGATATTAAATCCATAATGTTATAATGCAGTTATAATAACTATTTATCCCTATAATCGAAAAGAACCTCAAATACATATAATTAAGCTCAATCAATCAGCAAAGTAGGTCAGTGGTATTTATTGATCACAAAACTTTTAATTCAAGTTTAAAAACAAAATACTTACATTTTCATTGATTTCCGGTACAACGAAATGGTCATACTGATCAATAATGCATTGTGCTTTAGCCAGGAAGGATTTTTCTGTTTCTGGAGTCCACCAATTGACTACATTTCCATTTTGGTCATATTGGCGACCTTGCTCATCGAAACCGTGGGTTTTATACAAAAGTGTACGCGATTCTGTCTAAGAATTTTTTCTTTTTGTATAATACTACTTTATTGTACACTGCCATTGGCAAAGTCCGCTAAGGGTTGATCTTTTCACCTTTGTTACTCATTTGTAAACAAAATTAAAAATCGTAATTAATGCCTGTCATTTACAAAAAAAAAAAATATTTTATCCAAAACTCATATATTTTGAAGACAGAATTACACTAATTTCAGTTGAATGATATGGCTCATAAAACACTAGAGTTTTATATTCTATAAAACACTGTAAACTACTTGTTACTTAGCAACAACTTCATGATTAACCGTATTATGATAAACTATATAACTGAATTAACGTTAAACGTTACGACCAGTCTTCTTCGATACCTATAATTATGAGTTGTGGATAAAATTTTGTATTACACTTGTGTTTTATTGGTATATAAAACACTTATAATAAATAACTATTAAATGATACGAGGAGTTATTGATAAATTGGAAATTTCCCATAAACAAACCGAAAACGGTTAGCATAACTAGAAATATGTTGTCTTATAAATAGTTTCTCAAATTTTGGTGATAAAATGTACAGCCGATTCCACAGTGCGAAATTTTAAAAATAACATGTCTGATGAAAATCTCAATTTTGATAAAATTGTGCATCGATTGGTGATTAAGTATCTGTTTTTGAAAGGGTTGCCCGGCAAGGAAATTTACGCGAATTTGTTGGATACATTTAAGGATCATTGCACTTCATACGGTACCATAAAAATGGGTTGCTGAATTTAAGAGAGGAAGAACAGAGGTCAAAGATGAACACCATGTTGGGAGAACCGTTTCGGTGTCCATTTCTAAAATTGATGAACTCGAACACGACATGATTTTGTAAGATCGACGAATTTGACTCAAATATATAGCAGGGACTTAAACTTTCGTACAAACGTATCTTTCACATAGGTCATCATGATTTGTGCATGAGAAAATTATCTGCAAAACGGATCCCCAAATGCTAATCAAAACGACTCAGAATATCAACTTCTAACTCATTTTGCTACTATTTTGCAGGGAATTCTTCGAATATATTAGATCGTATTGTAACTATAGACGAAATATGGATCCATTACTACGATCCAGAAATAAAAGAACAATCAAAAGAATGCATGAAGCAGTAATAAGTGCTGCGGTGGAATGATTTGCAGACCAAAACAAATAATTTTTTTGAAAGGCTTAAAATTACTTTATGAGCGTTGCGACAAGTGTATAAAGTTAAAAGGTGATTACATTGAATAAATAAAAATTAGTTTTGAAATACAGTCACTTTTACAATGTTATGCTAAGAACTTATCAATACCCCCTTGTATCTTATTATTGTGGCAACGCGCTTGTTTACTAAATTGTAAAATTGATAGCTGACCTGTAAAAATTTTACGAGTTAGTAGCTTGTAAAGATTTATTTCTATAGTGAATAAATAGTTTGAATGATAGTATTTCACATTACTAGCATTGTAATAGTATATTACATAATAATTCAGGAAAATGATGTTTTAATTGACGAAGCGGTTGTTTGATATACGAGGCCGCAGGCCGAGTATTCTAATTCGCTGATACTGGGTTGCATGAAAGTTTCAGCGGTTCATTAGTAACTAACGGTTCAATAAATTTCAGAAAATCGCAATTGATACTGTTGCTATATAAACAATTCATTAACTAAAGAGCTCTTTATTTTTTCTTGCAACCCAGCATTAGTCAAATAAAAAAACTTTTCTGACGTATTATGTATACTACTTTTTCTGAAACCGTTTCATTTAATCAATAATTAATCATAAATAATTCAAAATGTTTATTTTTTACAGCAAGAAAAACAGTCAGGTAAAATACAAAACAGTCAAGTAGAGCCTTTACCAGACTGTTTTGTACTTTACCGAACTGCTATTTTTGTTGTAACCTAGGATACATACTTTACTCGACTGTTTTAGTAAAAATCTACTTCCCATACTAATATTGGTCTGGAAAATAGGCACTTTCTTGCCGATTTCAGGCAAAATAGTGCTTACTCCCGAAAGGAGGAACTGACTGGCGAACTGATTAGGCGAGCCTGTCGTCTTCTAGAGACAGTAAAAGCAGTTTCCTAGTGCGTATTGTACAATATTTTATTTGTTAGTCATTTGTAAACAAAATTAAAAATTATAATAAAACCCTGTCATTTACAACTGTTATGTCAAAAATTGTTTTAAATGACGTCATAAGCATTACTGTGGCAACACGCTTGTTTACTAAATTGTAAAATTGACAGCAGACCTGTAAAATTTTTACAAGTTAATAGCTTGTAAAGATTTATTTTCAAAGTGAATAAACAGTTTGAAAAATGGCGTTTACAAGTGAGTTGTAAATAAAATTGAATAAATAAAATAGATATGTGTTTCACAGCACATACTTTTATTGAACACCCGTTATTTTATTTGTTTCTCATTTGGATACGTCATTTATTCAAACCGTTGGGTAACTATCAGTTGCTTATTTACGAGTGGGGAAAGGGGGAAGCTAAAGAGGATATATTGCCCTCATCATCCCGAACGTAAGTAAAATTAAAAATCTACATATTTCATTTTTAAATGTTAAGTCGTTTAAATGCAGACATGTACTGTAAATTTTTATAGTATAGTCCGGTACTATGAGTGAAATGCAAAGACATTTAAGCCTGATTTATAGATTGCATAGAATAGAATGGAATAGAATAGACGGGGTGAGTTACAAAGGATAACTCTATCCGACCAGATATGTCATCACATCCCGTATAACCAAACGCGACAATTCAGAAAAGCTATAAACTTGATAAATAATGATCTACGAAATACTGAAGTTACTATCACATATGTACTAATAAATTTGATAAACAAAATAAACTCTGTCAAGTCAACTTTAGAAAGATATTTAAGATAATACTTAATTAGCCTGTATCTATCGAAGCTGAGTAGATAATGAAATATCATAATTTATAAATAAAACCAAATTCTGAATTGTCCGTTTTTTTACACCGCCTCAGGTTCAAATATAATTATATTTTACGAGATAATTATTACCAAAGCATAACCTAAGACAAAAACATGCAAAGAACACATAAAATTCAGAATTAAACTGTTAAACACTGAATCAACCAAAATATCAACTTATGCTACGCAAAGAGGAAAGGAACAAAAATCTTTATTAAAATGTCATAAATGAACGCACAAATAAGTATAACGAAATACAATTGTCATACAAAACAAAGAACATAAAATTCAGAATTAAGCTGCTAATTACTGAATTACCAAATATTATCAGCTTATGTTAAACATAGGAACAAAAATCTTTATTAAAGTTGACATAAATGAATGCAACAAATAATAAAAATACCTAAAATGATTCAATACAAATGATTAATTCGAGCAAATTCAAATTATAGTACTAGGTAGTACAAACTAAAAATTCAAAATCTTACAAATTCAAGAACCAAAGTTGTACAAATTCAGATGCTAAAATACATAAATGAACATATGTTCGCAAAAATCTGAATTTGTAGCCAAAACTATACAAATTCAGTAACCAAAGATTCCTAAATGAACAGATGTTCGCATATCTGAATTTGTAAACAAAAATAAATCAAACTTACACATTTTTTCAAATATGACAAAAAAGCGCTTAAATAAACAATGGTTTATTTTAAAACATAATCTTAATTAACATGCAAACATGCTACACTTAATTATTAGGCAAAAACTGAAACGACAACAGGTAGCGGAAAAGGGACAGTTCCAGCTACTGTGTTGGGTTTGTGACCGCGGGACGTCGGAACACATAAACACAAACACATGGGGCTGGTCACAATCCAGAAACACTTGAGAATTGTCATTTCACACCACAGTGACAGGGGCAAAGGAGGGGGCTTCGGTGGCGGGCGATGACATCGTTCCAAGATCAATTGTTTGAGTCGAGGACGAAACCAGCTGATCTGCTGTGGATCATGAAATCTGCAGGCGCGCAACTCTTCTTGATGATGTCTCTCCATGTCGCGAGACCTGAACATTGGCTGCTTCTGCTGCTACTGGTGGCGATGAGCAGAAATTGCATTTTTGTAACTACTGAAGTTACGTACGCTTTGTACATGGTGTACAACTCTTTCATAATTTTCTTCAATGACACTGACAGGTACATAGATTAATTCATTTACCTGCTCAGTGTGCTCTACAGTGCTTTGTTCAACAATAACCTTGATGTCATCTGTACTGACATCTGCTAACATCTCGTTTCCCTCATACTCGACTTCTTCCAAATGTCGAGGGATATCAACAGCCGTCCGATTCTCTGATCGTAGCAACGCATCAAATTTGTGCTACCTCAATGGTCAGAGGCTTAACTTGTTGAAGCCATACGAATAGCGTGGTACTACATACACTGTAGTACCGTCCGCATTACCTCCATTACTGAACGTCGGATTCCAAGAAACCGGCGTCTGCTGCTGATTGACAGTGGTCGGAGTCCGATGAACTAAATATGAAGGCTGATGGACCTCTGACCGGAAACGATATGGTTCTGTTCCATTGAAGCCGTCAAACTGATAACCATGGAGTGGAAACATGGTTAGCGTCGACACGAACTTCGCACTTTATTTACATATGGTTGCTGAACACATTTTTGTAACTACACTAATTATATTTATATACACATTCATACGTTGCGTTGCCATTTTTCCTTAATAAACAAAGATAACAAACAATAAAACAGTGACTGCGCCATGTAATCAAAGGATTACAGATAAATTTAAAACACAACGTGCGGAAAACGTAAATTCTTTAAAATACTACAGGTTAAACAAATTAAAAATTTAAATAAAATAAATAAATAAATATATCATCACGCCTTCTACCCATTACTGAATGTGACACTCTGCTAAAGCAGATCTCGGTAAGTGATATATTTTGCGCGTGAAGTGCGATTACCAGTCGTCAAATCACGGCCCCCAAACATGTTAGTGGTGGAGGAGCCACAGGGATAGCTTTTTCAAATTATGAAAATTTGTCGCCTGTGGGAATCGAACCAGGGACCTCAGGATCCACAGGCCGACTTCATACCACTGAGCTAGCCATCCCATAAATTAAAAATTTGAATTTACCTATTCAGAGGCCGTATTCTACCGACTGCTGCCAATGTAATTGATAAAGAATTTACTATTGTAACTCGTTGTCGCATATCTGAAAATATATCTATAATATTAAGGTTATTAATTAAAATCATGTATAATTTTAGGTTTTTTATTTTATAAAATATATTAAAATATACTATTTTTGTTTGACTCATTTATTTCATAATAACAATACTTTTCAAACTAGTGGAACCGAGTAATTTAATACTGCCAACCAGTGCTTTAAGCGCTATCAAAAACTGATAAAATAAATGTACAACAAGATCGTTAAAATTACAAACAATATTTACAATCAAAAACAAAGTATAATTATTTTTGCAAATAATAGTTTTTATAAATAAAATAATGTTGATATTTTGTTTCATAAAAGTTATTTATTATTTCATTATCTACAGCTTTTTTCTACAACCTCTAACTTCAGAGATACGAACAACCACCTTTAAAGTGAAATATTTTCCAACATTGCCAAGGTTATATTAAGTAAAATTTGCCATTTTATGTATTTATTAATAATATATTACGCAATAACTTTAGAAAAGTTATTGGTTATTTAGTTAGAATATTTTTCGCGGCTCATGAGGCTTAGCCGTGCTGAATTTTGAAATTTCCCGCATCAATCAACCTTAAAAATGGCGGTATTCAATTTTACAAGGTTTGCGCAGCTCAAGCGTCTTCTCCCACTACTCCATTTCTCTGGTTTTCACTTTATTACAAAAAGGGCTATGCAGTGCGATCAGGAATAGAATAAAAAGTTCTGTAATTTAGTTTGGTAAAGTTACGACAAAATATAAAGAAATGGCATGCGAAAGAATATTTTACGGGTGATAATTCAGCCTGTATTCGAGGAGAGGCAACCGAGTTCGTCCAACGACACGTTAGTTACCGGCCTGGTGCCAACTGTGGCCTGTTTGAGTTCAGGAGACAAGATTGCATTTTGAGTGGGGAGGTGGTGTTTAAAGTTTCAACTCGGTTTTCAACTCTTTCACCTGAAGCCTTGTGTTAAGCCGCTCGTGTAAGATGTCAATAATTCAAAATAATACAAAATAATATAATTACAGGTTGAACATTAAATGTATATAAAGAAATTACAAGTCCTAATGTTTTCCGAATCATAAAGTTCTGATATAAAAGGTGGGCTCAAGTACATTCATAGAAACTGAGAAACGTAAGATATATAAAATTGGAACATTAAGGGTTTATTTAAAAAAGAGAACCGAAAAGTCCGAATTACATCTTAGTCAAAAGTGACTTATATAACATATGGGCTCAAGCACATTGTTATATTCAACATTAAAACATGTCATTTCATACAAAAATCAAAATTACAGAAGTGTCTAACCTTGCAAAAAAATTTAAACGACACATTTGTTCAAAATATTAATGTATAAAACCTAAAAATGTACTTGGCGGCGTTTTATAAGCATTTGAACGATGAGAAAACTGAGTGGTAAGTATAGCAATTTAAGTTGAACCCCTTACATCCTGCAGTGGTAAGTGGACAAACGCAGATGCACACGAAACCTCACGGGCAACTCGGGCATCTCCGATTATGTTTGAAAGCCTTAAATGAGCACTTCGGGTTTGTTGGAAACCCTTCGTGGTCACTGCGGCTATGTTCGGGAACGTTCGTTGCCACGTCGGGTATTTTTGGAAACTTTAATGGCCAGTCCGGGAAATTTCGGAAACCTTCGTGAGCATTTCGGATATGTTCGGAAATTTTATTGGTTGCTTCGGCTATGTTCAGGGAATGCCGCCAAGCACTTTTTTTAGGTTTTTTATATTGATATTTTGAACATTTGTGTCGTTTACATTTTTGTTACCAGGTTAGACACTTCCGTAATTCAGATTTTTTTTATGAAAGGACATGTTTTAATGTTAAATATAACAATGTGCTTGAGCCCATATGTTATAACAGAAGATGTAATTAGGACTTTTCGGTTCTGCTTTTTAAAGAAACACTTAATGTGCCAACTTTATATATCTTACATTTCTCAGTTTCTAAGAACGTACTTGAGCCCACCTTTTATGTCAGAACCTTATGACTCGGAAAACATTATGACTTGTAAAGGCGAATGTTGTAGGATATTTTTGTATTTAGCTTCTCAGTTGAACTAATTTTTTTTTAGTTATTCAGTTATATAATAAAATATTGTGATACTGGGAAATTTTCTCTGATCCATTTTTATCGAAAAATCTCCCTCAGATTTTAACAAGATCGTAATGTTGATTTAATCAATTTGCTTCCCAAATCTTACTATTGCCATGTGATTTTTTTTTAAATATCTTTTTCCATTGCGTCTTTTATAATTCATTATTCAACACTTTTTGTCATTATTGTATAATTTAGAATAATGAACTTTTTATCTATCTGGAAACGTACATATAATGAATATAATATGTAATATGTAATTGGAAAAATAAAATTATTAGGTACAAATAAAGACTTGTAGGTACTAAGAAATTACAATTTGGACTTGTTAGTATAATCTACAGATTTGTACTTCTCTACTAATATATTACATAATGGCTTATAGATATTATATAAATAAATAAATATATCATCACGCCTTCTACCCATTACTGGGCGTGGCACTCTGCAGAAGCAGATCTCGGTAAGTGATATATATATTTTGCGCGTGAAGTGCGGTTACCAGTCGTCAAATCACGGCCCCCAAACACGTTAGTGGTGGAGGAGCCACAGGGATAGCTTTTTCAAATTATGAAAATTTGTCGCCTGTGGGAATCGAACCAGGGACCTTAGGATCCACAGGCCGACTTCATACCACTGAGCTAGCCATCCCTTATAGATATTAAATTATCTTATTCTTTTTATAAATATATTTCGAGGCACATTATATGAAAGATTTATACATTTCCTTGTCAATACATACAAAATAACAGCAAACATCAATAAATTAATATTAAAATATAGCTACGTATATATGTGTAGTTATGTACATTAAATTTGACAGTTTTGTATAGTTTCAAAAAATATTTGATTTTATATACTGTTAATATAAGTACGTAAAAATCTCACTACCATTTGGTAGTGTAAGTAGATATTTTACCACAGTTGATACTTAACTTTCGGATTCATCTTCGATCCAATAGAACATTGAAAATCTTTCGCAAACTCATCCGAGTTAGTCAGCGGTCCATTGACTCTGAATCGTGTCGGAGAATGCAGGTCCGATGAGATACCCAAGAGGAGGTAGCCAGGTCGGTCCAACGAACACCAAGTGTTTGCTGTGCTTAGCCAGAACATCTGTCGAGGAGTGTAATATGTGAGACCAGGAAGAGGCAGTTCTTCTTCTCGATGCTGGGATATGTAGGAGTGGTAAGCGGTTTTCACGGCTCCGTTGTCTGCGATGTTTTCGCCTACTGTTATGTCACCATCTACCTAATAATAAAACAATTTTACCAAACTTCTAAAATATCATTATGAACAATATAGTAGGAAGACCTTAAACTTATCCCAGTAATGCAAGAAGCACATTGTCATTTATTCCTAAGGGAGTTTCAATCAGTGAAATGTTTACTACCTGGAACTCTCATATCCTACACTCTACTTAACTGAAGGTTTATTGAATAGAAATGGCTGGTTTCTATCAGATATCTTCGTGAGGACGAACCTGGCCGAATAATTCTTAGGTACCGTGCGTTTTATTTAATATGAAACATGGTAACAAAATGACAGCAATGAATAAAAGCGTTCCATTTAAAATAAAACATATGCTGTCGTTATCAAGTAAATGTGTAGCATGTGCTACACACCCCAAACTATATGCTAAATTTTCATGTCACTTATGAAGTTTGCAATAGTAACCTAAAATATCAGTATGAACATAGCTATTTTAGTGTAAAAATGACGTTATTCTATTCACTGCTGTTCCTTTCTGTGTAATCTATAAATTGTAATTACACCTTTCTATTCTATTCCATTTCATTCCTTATTCTATTTTATTCTATTTTATTCTATGCAATCTATAAATCAGGCTTAAGTTCTAAGTTAAAAAATAAAGTATAGAATTAAATAAAAAGTTCTAATAATACAATAGTATAATGCATATACGAGGTTTTTTTTCCTAAAATATTAAAACTGCCTCTATAATAAATATTAGATCTGAAAGTTTAACCATTTAAACGCATTATTGTGGACTGTAGGTCCATTGCATATTATGAAATAACAACCCTGACCACAGCATTATAGATCAATATCTCGATCTATTGTAATTTAATAATTCCTGTTGCATGAATTTGTATTAAATTGTTATAAACATTTTTTACCGTTTAGTACTCGTAAAAGAAACAGTAAACGAAATACTATCGTATAATAGAAAATAAGTGTATTACTTACAGTAATATTATGAAGTTCAGGAATAATAAAACTGTCGTATTGTCTAATAATACCTAAGGCTTTTTTAGAAAATTCTTGTTGTGACTCGTTAGTCCACCAGTTTACTAAATTTCCAATATGATCAAATTCCCGACCTTGATCATCAAATCCATGAGTAATTTCATGTGCTATTATGTACCCGATGGAACCATAATTCACGTAATTAGGTCGATCTTGCGAAAAGAAGATGTCCTGCAAAATTCCAGCCGGAAATCCTACATAAAAATAATACGTATACATTTCCATTTTAGTACGAGTATGTATTTTTATACATATATCGGCGTCCCAAAAATTGGCTCACCTTACCAAAAAAAATTGTTTCATATTATAGATTTACAAACTACTTTGAAATGTGAATCAAACTATATAAAATGTGACCATATACTACTTCCGGTTAATGATATTAACTTTCTTATTTTAAATGGAACACCCGATATAGTTTTCAAAATTTGAGTTCTATATGAAATTCTGAATTCATTTTTCATTGTAAACAATCTTTGCATAGTACATATTTTATTTTGATTCTGTTTAGCTGACCAAAATGTCAAAATAAAGACATATTTACATAACATAAAAAAAAAATTGTGACAGGTAGCACTAATTGTCCTTCAACTAAAATTGGTTACATCTTTTAAAATGCTCTATAGATATATTTGATGGAACATTTAAATATTATCAACATTTAAAAAGATACGAAATAATAAAATTAGTCCAGCGCTGTTATTGTCACAATTTATATACTCTATAAAAATGTCTTCATTTTGACGTTTTGGACAGTCAATCTGTCACCGAACGGACAGCACTTTTATAGCAATTAATTATTGTAATTATTATATCAAAATTCCTTTAATTAAAAAAAAACAAACAGTTTTATTTATTTGTTTATTTTAAGTATATATTGTTTTTATAGATACCTAACTTCCATAGATATTTAAATAAGAAATCTAATTAATTTAGAATATATTTTCACGATTGTTTTGAATGAAAATAGTTTATTATCATACACTATTAAAACTTGAATTTGAATTTGAAATAGAACTCAAATTTTGAAAAATATAGCGGTTGTTTCAATTGAAATAAGAAAGTTAAATTCTTTTTTAGGCTAAATGGATATAATTTTTATGTAGTTTGCTACATATTTTAAAATAGTTTGTAAATCTATAATTTGAAACTATTTCATTTAAAAATAAACTTTTTCGGGTGTGAGCTTGTTTTTTTGAATACCCGGTATATTAAACATTTACCAATCACATTTCTATTAAAGATATAAAATGCATTAACAGAAGCTGTTATCATTCCTATTATAATCCACTCAGTTTCATTGACTGGTCGACGAAGTCGATTAACAGAGAAATTTTTAAAAAATAGTTGGGCTAATAAATTTGTTTCCAAAATATTATCATTAATTTTTAACTAAAATGTCAATAAGCATACGTTAATAAAATTTCTAACTAATATTATTTAGATTTAAATACTTTTTGATAGAAATTGTCTAGGATTTTGTCATCCAAAAGTTGATCTGGATAACCTATATGTACGGACATTGCTTGAGCTTGAGATCTAGATAAGTAATATATTTATGTGCATGAAGTGCGGTACCAGGCGTCAAATCACGGTATGTGGTAAAAATTGTTTGTCGGTTGTGGGGATCGAACTGAGGTTCCCAAATTCACAGGCCGGCTCGTTACCACTGAGCCACCTACCCCATATTATTGTAATGATTATATCAAAATTCCTTTAATTAAAAAAAAATAATAATTTATTTGTTTATTTTAAGTATGTATTATTTTTATAGGTACCTAACTTATGCTGATATTTAAATGAGGAATCTATTTAATTTAAAATATATTTTTACGATTTACGACTTATTATTATTCACTATTAAATGCAGAATTTCATGTAAAACTAAATTTTTCTAAAATACAGCGGGTGTTTCATGTAAAATAAGAAAGTTAATATAATTTCCGATTAAGTGGATATAATTTTTTATGTAGTTTGGCACATATTTTGAAGTAGTTTGTAAATCTATATTCTGAAACTAATTGATTTAAAAATAAACTTTTTTGGGTGTGAGCTTGTTTTTTTTACACTTACCAATCACATTTCTATTAAAGATATAAAATGCATTAACAGAAGCTGTTATCATTCCTATTACAATCCACTCAGTTTCATTGACTGGTCGACGAAGTCGATTAACAGAGAAATTTTTTAAAAATAGTTGGGCTAATAAATTTGTTTCCAAAATATTATCATTAATTTTTAACTAAAATATCAGTAAGCATATGTTAATAAAATTTGTAACTAATATTATTTAAATTTAAATACTTTTTGATAGAAATTGTCTAGGATTTTGTCATCCAAAAGTTGATCTGGATAACCTATATGTACGGACATTGCTTGAGCTTTTTGTATGGCCCTTTGTTTGGTAGTTTCGTCCATCCACTCATTCTCCTGAAGAATTTCATTTACAAAAGTTTTTCTGATATTCTCTATTAGTTCTACAGCTTTCATTTTAGCTTCCGGGTTGAAATATTTTCGAATATACAGTGCTCCAGTCACTAAACCAAAATATTTGTGTGTTTTGGTAACACATGCAGACCATCTTTCTTTTTGTTCAGTTATTCCAACAGCCGCAGTTTCAAATTGCAGACGAATACTCTTAATTTTTTTCGGCAAAGTTGACATAACATTTTTTACTGCTGTCCATAACATGTAATTTGCCAAGGTTCTCTTGCTTGCGAATAATAATTTTTGTAGTCTTGTAATAAATTCTGGTGTCTGAAAAAATCTAAATAATTTATATTTTTATTTAGGAGGAATACAGGTAACACCTACCTGATTTATAATAATTTCATCTTTCGTTAACGGTATATTTAGGTGTAATATAGTATTTAAATATTCCAGCCATGGGACAAAAGGATATTTTTGTTGCATTTCTTCGATTGTTAACGGATTATAATGTTTTAAAGAATTTCGTAATTCTTCCTGCGATAGAGAAATCTGTAATATAAATAATTTTAGTACAGAATCATTAAAAAATATAATTAAAACATTACTGCAATTAATAATATATTAAAATATTATGTCTTTGGCATCCTTTTCTGCAACAGTTCTATTTGCTCCAAAATATATTGAAGTTTCTACTATGAAATTAAAGTAATACTTATATACTAAGTCTTTATTATTTACTAACATCAAATCTCTTACATAATCACATTGTGGTTGGGTAATCTGAAAAATTAAATATATTTTATAATTTATAATAGTATTTGTTGAAATTAATTACGTACTGTTAGTATATATTTACTATTATTCCTACTATCATATTCAACGTCCAACTGAATAAAATATGACGTATCAAATCCAAATTTATCTAGTTTATATGTTAGTTGTTTCCAATCAAATTCTGTATCATTCCACTTGTCACCTTCTAAAATTGGCCATCCTCCTACCTTTTGAATTATATTTTTTATTGTTGCCAAATTGTCATCTTCTATTCTTGCTGTGAAAATTTGATTTAATAGTTATTTTTTTATTTGTTACTCTGCACAACAGGAAGTAAATCCCAATTACAGTACAGGGGGCCTACAGCTTATAGTGGAATCCGAACCACTCAGACACAATCGCATATTTAGGATATAAGTAGAAGTCAGTGAGATTTGAACGCACGACCTCTTGCTTGCTAATTAAGAAACACAAGTTTTACCTCGTTTTTATCCACTGAGCTACGATTGCCTGTTAAATTTGTTTAACTGCACAAAAAAGTTATAGATTTACTAGCGCAGTTATAAAATCTAATCGAAGCAGTTTGCTATGTAAAAAGAAATAAATGTATAATATACAAGAGTCGTTCGAAAAGTTCTCGGCATGACAAAAAACTTTTTATTTTTGTATTTTTCATCGTTCACCTTGCAAATTTAGCCCAACGAGTTTCCAATTCAATTGAAGTAAATCTTTGTCCATCGAGTCATTTCATCAAGTTTGGGAAGAGAAAGTAATCACTGCGAGCATGGTGTGAATGATTTATTTGATTAAAATCTTTGATTTAAATCAGAATATTATTGAAATAAAACTTTGTGAAACTATGTGAAAATCTTATTATATACTTCAAGTTCAATTTATTTAGTATTCCACTGAAGACAATCCTTGTACAATATAATACTTACATGTAACCGCCTCTTGTTCGACAAAGATCTAAATAAATTTCTCGTAGAATTAAAGAAAAAGAACTAGCGTTAAAGTTCCTCAATTCGTTGAATCTGATATAAATTTAAGTCACAATTTTGAAATATCAAATTATATTGGTATTTTTATTGTGGTACTTTATTGATTATAACAAAATTAAATTGCCTCAAGTGGTGGTTAGCTATTAATAAAATAAAATAGTGTATAACAGACGCAGAAATACAAATAATTCGTATTATGAGAAGTGCTAAAGTTTCTTCAGCAAGGGGAGAGCCCGTTTTCTCAACTTTCAATTTAGTGCATTCTAAATTGACGAGGCAACTGAAACAGCAAAGGCTGCAAAACTCGATTTTTTATTCAAAATACTAAATTATTAATCTACAAGTATGTTGGTAATTGATTTTTTTAAAGATTTTTTTTTTAATTTATTCTTATTGTTGATATGCACATTTAATTTGCTTTGTCTGTTACATTTATTTACCAAAATCATATTTCGCTGTATCTTTTCAATATTATTATAATTTAATTAATAAAATATTTAACATGAAATGCCCATATCTGTAGAAGATATCATTTTACAATTTACACTCTGTTTTAAATTAAAAATAAATTGAATAATAATATTTCTTGTACTAACAAACATCAGCCAAAGTAACGGAATTAAGTATTGAATTATTATTAAGTAAACTACACAATCGGTAGCAATTGACTATGATAAAATGAAATTAATTATAATTTTTAATTACTAAGTGAAATTGTTGTAAATAATAATAAGTAGTGTAAAAATACGAAATAAATTTGAGTTCATTATTGTTATATTTTTATATTTACTAATCAATGAAAAGTACAAAAAAAAACATGAAATTTGATATGCGACTCGAAAAATAGTTTGACTTAAATAAAAAATTCTGATTAAAAAAAGCGATTTTTTATTATTTACAAAAAAAAATCGATTTTATCACATTCTGGCTGGGAGTCAAATCCGGCGAAAACGGCGCATGTGGAAGCACTTTGAAGCGTATGTCATGGAGTTTTGCAGCAACAACTCGAGATATGTGAGCAGGCGCATTATCATGCTGAAAAAGCACTTTCACACCACGAGAATCCCAGAAAACCGTAGCCATGACTTTTCCAAGCACGCTTGACAAATGTTCATTCGAATGTGTTTTTTGTTGATTGTAACAAACGCGGCACCCATCGAGCAGAAAGCTTTTTCATACCCAAACCATCATGTAGAATATAGTGGAATGTTCTATCGAGATGTTTGCAATATCAGTAAAATCACCTTCAGTCGGCGATCATTTAAAACAGTGTTGGAGATTTTTGTGACGATTTCGTCAGCCGTAGCGATTTTTGGGCGTTTATTATATTCAATGGATATACGGCCACATTCAAATTCAGCAGCCAACTTCTTTATCGTCAAAAACGAAGGAGAAGTAATTTATAACAGCTCGAACTCCAATTTTGTCCATTTTTTAAAAGAGTCATAATTGGCTTCCTTTGCTCGGTTGACATAAATAAGAAACTGAACGCACTCATCTGAAACTTCGTATCAGAACAAAATTTTTTCGAACGACCTTCGTATAATGGTTAGTGAAAAAGGAATGTTAATCCTACCCGAGATTAAAGATGCAACACTTATTGTAATTATATTTATTAAATTAAATCATAAATTTGTTGTTTTTCTATAACAACACTTTTATAGCTTAGACCGTAAAAGTAGCACTTCACTGCCAGTCAACAAAAGTTCACTTTTAATGTCAATCAGCAAAAAATATATTTTTATATTCTCATTTTTCATATATTATCTTTCAATTTCTTTTTACTTACTTTCATCTTTGCAAGTTTTATAATAATGTTTTGCTAGATCAAAATATCTTGGATCCGAAGAATTAACTGGCTCTTCAAGAATTTCTTTTATTTGTTTCACAACTTTGTCGCTCATAATTGTAAATGAATTAACACTGAATTGATTTTTCGGTATTGTTGTAGTTTTTATAAAATTTCCGCAAGCGAATTCGTAAAAATCTTCACATGGATCTACACTTGAATCCATTCGAGATAGGATTAGATTTGCTGTTTTTTGGCAACCGGCGGTTTGACATATTTCTGCAACATCAGAAAACTATTCTTTAAATACCTACATAGCTTTTTTATGGGGTAGATAGTTCAGTGGCAATGCGTCGGATTGTAGATTTAAGAAACCGAATTCGATTTCAATAGTCGACAAATTAATTTTCATCACATATAAAATAACCCCAGTTAGTCCCCTTTACTAACATTTTTGGGGGCCGTGACTTGATGCCTTGCTACTGCACTTCACACGTATAAATATATCACTTGCCGAGATCTGCTACGGCAGAGTGCCACACTCAGTAATGGGTTAAAGGCGCGATGATATATTTATATAATTTGTATTTACTTAAAAAATAATGGAAGTAAATTTTAAAAGATTATATTTAAATGAATTAAATCTACAAACATTTAAGCGTCACCGCTGGTGGCAAATGATGTCACACACACAACCCCATGTCCCCATGATCTATTTTTTATACATTTAACTTTTTTTTTTTTTTTTTATTTAAACATGATTTCGGATATTTCGACATCTAAGGTCATTCATATCCCGGTACAGTAAGGTGTGATTGGTTTTCTACATTTTTTAAATTTCTTTTATTATATTTTGTGATAAAAATTAATTGATTTTAAGTATGCAATTAGGTTCTTCTCTGTTTTCGTATTGTTCTTGAGGGCTTCAATAAATGTGGGGGGTATGTTGTGGGTTCTTCTTTCAGCTGTGTGTTGGGGACAATCTACTATAATGTGTTTAATTGTTAAGTGTGTGTTACATTAGTTGCATGTAGGGGGATCTGTTTTTGTAAAAATGTGATTATGAGTAAGTCTTGTATGCCCTATTCTAAGTCTCGTTAGTATTGTTTGGTCTTTTCTGGTTCCATGAAGTTTCCATGTACTGGTATCTTGTTTTACTTCTCGTAGTTTGTTATTTGTTATATCAGTCCACATACGTGCCCATTGTTCATTTATTCTTTTCTTCATTGTAGCTCTTAAATCATAGGGTTGTGTTTGGCATTCAGTGACTTTTTAAAAGTAAGAAAAATAGGAAAAAATATTTCCAAGAATTCGTCTAAGTTTCACAAAATTTACAGCCTCTGAATCAACTGTTAGGTCATCATCAGAGGTTGGTCAGTTCAGGTCTTAACCATAGAGGCGTTTCGCTCTTTTGGAGCGCACCAGTATGGTGCCACCAACTATTCAACAAGACCACAGTTCACTAGTTCCTAGTTTGTCTTGTCATTGTACTGTAATAGTTATTTACGATATAAGTGGAATAAGAGCATCATTAAGATACGCGTGTGAAATTTACACAATGCTACGGCCGCATTGTATAATCAAACAAGTATCTTAATGATGCATTATTACACGTATATCGTATAAGATTTTATCTACAACGAAATAAATTAAAATTAAAACAAAAATAATTTCGAATTGACAGTTCTCATAATTATTTGACATTTACAATATTTAAGTGAAATCATGGTAACTGGCCTTTTGAGTGCGATAAGTATTTTATGAAAGCACTAGTGCGTTAATATTTACAAATAAACACTAGTGCCTTAATCAAGTATTTATCTTACTCAAAATGAATGCGATAAGTATCAATCATCACACGGTCGTAGATAAAAATATAAATAGTACCTACAATTTTTACATGTGATTATTGAAATTAAATTTTACCTTTTTGTAAAGCGAAATATAGAATGATACCGAGGCATATTATCGTTAAAATTATAGAAACTACAATTATAACTATTAACCGTTTTCTTCGTTGCCATCGTTTGATATTCTTTCTAAAATAAAAAATTCAGTTATTTGATATATTTTAATAAGAAGATTTACTAAGTTATCATAAAGCGACAAAAGCTGACCTTTTTTTATATTTACACAAATGAATTTAGTAAGTTATAAAATTTTATTGTATTATAAATCAAATTTAAAATATTGTACATTAAATTATTATAGATATTTGATTTGAATATGAAGGATACAAGCGTTGTAAGCAAATAATAAATTCAAAATTAGAATAATATTGGAACACAACAAATGAGTTGGCTTCAATTTTTTTTAAATTATCTTTATCATGGAAAGAGGGAATACGGCAGGCAATGAGAGACCGAGACCTAGAAGAAAATATGGTGTATGATAGAGAGGAATGGAGGTTGAGATTGGGAAGACAACACCTTGTTGTATAATTGCTGTATATATTTGACTTGTACACAATTAATCCCAATAAATATATATATCTTTATAAAATAAAGTAGAAGTGTTAAAATATTGTTGTTACTTTCAAAATAATAAAATTTTTATAATATGAATAACCTTGTATAATGACATTTTAGCATAAATATCATAGATAATGTGATATCTTAATTAATATGTTATTCATGCGAAATGTAAAAATAAACGTATGACTCATCAATGTATGTATGTCAAATACTAGGACGCAAAAAAAGCAATCAACGAGCAAATTACGTTAAATGTGAAGTACTAGTTAAATATCACTGATGCAAACGAAGCTTCAAATAGCGTGTTTCAAATAGTAACAAAGTTAAGCGGGATTTATAGTTTACATAGCGTAACATAGCATAGCATAACGTAACATAACATAACATATTTTTGAGGTTTTATAGTTTCAAATTTTGTTGTTTTTTTTTTGCATAAACATTATTCCCAACTATATTCATCGTATTGGATTATTGCCACATTCGGTATTATTTTTATAGTTATAAATTTGATCGTGATCGAAAATTGATTATGGCGATGTCATGATAGTAGCTGCTGTTAAAAAAAGAAATGAAGAAAGGAAGTAGACGAAAGAGTAAAACCCGAATACTAAACCAAAATTGTTGAAATTTTTGACACATATAAACAAACAATTGTCAGAGAAATTCCGATAATGACCGAGGTTTCCCGATAGAACATAGCATAACATAAAAAATTAAATTTGGTCATTTCTTATGTTATGTTATGCTATGAATTTGAATCAATAAAATGGTATATGGACTTGTGTGTATTTATATTTTCATTATGCTATGCTATGCTATGTAAATTATAAATCAAGCTTAAGGGCCGAGATATCCATCTCCTAATAAAGTTCCTAATAAATTTATTTAGCTAATAAATATTTTTTGCAGATATCCAATACCTTATAAATTTTATTTACCTAATAAATACATTTATTAGCTACATATTTTATTAGCTACTCAAAGCTCCTAATAAAAAACAAAAGATTCAATTACCATTTCAATTTATACATAAAATAAAAATATATTTTTACTTTTTTATACACAGTATAAGGAATTATTGGAATCGTGAAAAATATCGTTCAGGAGATTTTCGCGGAAATACATGTTTTGAGGTCCACTGAATCCGTTTTGATCATTTTCTCAATGAAGTGTGTGAATGGATGTGTGTCCGAGTGTGCAATTCTATTGAACGAGATAAGATTTGCTAACGAAACTTGGTAAGTATAAGTTTCATGAAAATACGAAGATCTGAGTTGATTTTGAATGAAATTGAAAAACCGAAAGAGGAAATTTACTGGACACATAAAACAATAAATTCCACTTATTTCAAAAATTTAATCAGTTACGAAAAAAAGTTTCTAATAAAAGATGGTAGCAAAAATATTTGGAACATAAAATATTATTTGCAATTTTCCTGTACAAGTGTCTAATTATGAGAAAAATTAATTTATATATTTAACAATATGTTCCAATAATCATAGTAGCAATAAAAACAAAAAACAAACATGTTTAACATTTAATATAGATTATATTATATTTGTAGAATGTACAAATTAGAAACTTGTATGAATTTAAACAAAAACGTTATAAGTCAAAAACTAAATCAACTAAAATTTTAATTTTCGCTTTATCTAGTTATCTATGTTTTTTTTTTTCGGAAAAATACATCATTAAAATGGTTAACTAATTTGGCAACTTGAGATACCAATGGTTAGGCTCGAAAAACGGACATTCTGTATATTCCTCATCAGTAAAGTTAGACATAAAGTAGTCAACATTATTAAAAAATTATATGTAAACAAATTTGATATTTTTATGTTTCAAACAGATAAATGCTGAATTATTGAAAAACTAAATTACATGTTAAATAATATTATATAACATTCATATATTCTAAATATTAAATATGCTGTGTATAAGAAAGTCATGTGGTGACCACACCAGATTTTTTAATACTGGATCAATTTCTTATGCCAATGGCACACTGGTCGAGGAGCATGAATGAGCGTCGAGGAACTCATCGATGAAACAACAGAACGCACCCATCATCGACGAAAAATAGAGGCGCCTCTATTTCCGTCGAGGAGTTCCTCGATGAAACGATTGTGTCTCATTTCACACGTATTATTGTGTCTCATTTCATGTTAGCGTGGGCTGTCATTTTGGTTTTGCTTTGTGCTATTTTTTCGTGTTTGTTTATTTTATCAGTCAGGGTGCGTTCTGTTGTTTCATCGATGAGTTCCTCGATGCTCATTCAGTGTGCCATTGTCATTATTAAGGTGAAACATACGGGCTGAAGTTCGTTAACCAACAATTTATTATCGTCTAAGTAGGGTTTCTTGTGGTCCTTACAAAAATGTGGACCTGTATAGAATAATGGAAGAGGTATTGGCGCGCGTTTAAAATCTACATAAACGTGAAGATTTTCAAGAAAATTATTTTAAATCGCAAGGAATATTTCTATATGATGCCAACATAATAAAAAATACAATTTAATAAAATATAGAATTTTATTTGATATTATAATATAAAAATAAAAAAATTACTTACAATTGTATTTAAATTATACAAGGACCTAAAGTGACATTTTTTGTGCGCTCGTCAGTCAACTACAAATGAGGCACGTCATTTTGACTCCACATAATATGCCTGGAAATAATATATTTATATAGGATTATCATTGATATTTTAGATAAATTTTGGTGAATTGGATGAAATTATAGAGAGACATGAAATTGGGTAGGTGGCTCAGTTAGCATGTGAATTTGGGAACCTCGATTCGATTCCCACAGTCAAGAAACTATTTTCACCACATTAAAATTACCCCTGGGCCTCTTCCACCACTATCATCTTTTGGGGCCATGTTTTTAGATGGTTAGAAACCCCACTTCATTTGCATAAATATATCACTTACCGAGATCTGCTACGGCAGAGGGCTACACCCAGTAATGGATAAAAGGCGTGATGATATATTTATTTTTATTTACTTTATGAAATGAAGAATTTGGTAATAATTAATATTAGACAGCCTGACAATGTTACATGCTGCAAATAAAATTGACAATTTTGATAAATGGCATGATATCTAGTTTTTAATAGATTTCGAAAGTGAAAAGATACAGATATTTTCAATTTATTCGCAGAATTCTATTTTTAATATAGTGTTTAACACAATTATATTTCGGACGCAAGGTTATTGAATCTCGATGAATTGTACAAGCTACAAGAACATGCATTAAATCTTGTCGCTATTATTTTCCACTTTTCGCTTTTTTTGCTTCTTATTCACTGCGTCTGTTTATTTATTTTGTATTATATTTTTATATTCTATAGTTACTTCAACAAATAATCTCACTTCATTTATAGAAAAAAGTAGAGATCTTGCACGTTTTCCTGACATTTTGACAGTTATAACAAAATCAAGAAGGTCGAACCAAATTACAATTATATATTTATTAAACGTCATAAACAAGTTTTGTATTTCTTTCTAATTAATTATTTTCAAAACATTCTCTCTCCCTAAAAGACGAACAGTGTTGTAATTTTGGCTTATTTATATATAAGGTATTTAATCACTAGAAGACGAATAAATTTAACTGGATATCTAAAAAATTAATATCTTCCTAATAGATCATTTATTTTGCTAGTAACTATTAGCTAGTTTATTAGGATGTGGATATTTCGGCCCTTAGAATAAACAAATAAATTAATTATTAACAACTAATTAGAACTGAATATTTTATATTTCAAGTACTTTGTTGAACTACTGTCATTTTTGAAAACAGCTATTATTCACACAAACAAATAAACAAACAATCTCACTGTACTGCTGCTTCTTCCATGCTGTATGTTGTTTTATTTCTAACACTAGACTGAGTCCAATATTTTAACGTAGGAAATTTCAGTTCAGCTGTCCTTCCAAACGTGTAGGTACATAGGCGCCGAATATGTGCGGGCATTCACATAAAAAATCTATTACAAAATTTATAATATAATTCTTAAATTTGATATTTTTTGATAATATTTCATTATTGGTATATATAACGGTTTAAGGTTATTTTTTTATATTTTGTCAATTAAATGACTAATCGCGTTCTAAGAAATTGTCTATAAAGATAATTAATAAATATATCATTCACCCATTATTGAGTGTGGTACTCGGCCGTAGCAGATAAGTAGGTAAGGAATATATTTATGCGCGTAAAGTACACTCACCAGCTTTCAAATCACGGTCTCCTTACTGGTGTTGAGCTACAGGGATAATTTATATGGTAATTAAAATAAGTTTTTTTTCTATTAGCAATGTTAAATACATAAAATAAAAAAATAAAAATATGTATATCATCACACCATTACTGGGTGTTGCATTCTGCTGTAGCAGATCTCGGTAATTGATATATTTATTCATATGAAGTGCAGTTATCAGGCGTCAAATCCCAGCCCCCAAATTTGTTATTGTAGGGAGAGTCACAGGTGTAATTTTATTGTGGTGATTATTTTTTGACGTTTCTCAAAACCTATGAAATGCTTCATTGTATGTCACTTGTCTGCGTTTTAACCAATCCCGTCATTATTATACTGAGAATAAAGCTCTTGTGATTATTCCCGGGAATAATCTTTGTAGATTCTTTTTTGTTTGTGACAAATGATAGGTAGTTATCAAATAATTATTTAAAACTGTCAACGCGTCAAGTAAAATGTGTGAAAAAAGTCGATTTAGTTCCATTTCAGATACAGAAATACACCAACAAATTTTGGAAACAACTTCCATGAATACATTAATAAGTAAGCACTCGATATGGATCCAGTTCAATTTTTTTTAGGTGGGATGAATCAGCCTCAACAGCTAAGTCAAAAAATAATCTAATTAAATATAACTCGAGAGTTCGATAAATTAGAAAATCATTCTTCAGTATCTTTCTCAAACTTGTTACCATTTGGCAATAGCCACTCAAGCTCTGTGGGCTTTCATGACTATTACCTGGCAACAAGTTTACGAAAGATCTGGCAAATTGTTTTCAATTTATTCTCACTCTCTTGATTACTGAAAATTGTTTGTCACCCGTAGGAATCGAACCCCGGGTTGTCAAATCTACAGCTATTGAGTCGATACCACTGAACCAGCTGCCCCCTAAAATAGTATTTTAAAGAGCTAATTTCATAAGACAATCTGTTAACGCACGAGTATAAATTTTAAAAACGATCCGCTCTGCGGCCTTTTACCCATTACTGGGTGTGCCACTCTGCCGAAGCTCTCAAATCACGGTTCCCAAAGATGTTAGCGGTGGGGGAGCCACAGGGTTAATTTTTAATATGGTGAAAATGTTTGTCGACTGTGGAAATCGAACAAGGGTTCTCAAGATCCACAGGCTGACTTGATACCACTGAGCCACCTACCTAGCATACTACGTAACCTACAAAATAAATATTTTTGACGTTTAAAATGACATTAGTTAAATTAGCATTATTAATTAAAAGGTGATTGTCGAAAAAACAATGTATGCAACTCGTGTTAAAACTGTCTGTTGTATATGCGCCGCTAGAGGCGTCACTCGACAACTCGGCGGGAGAAATCTATGAAAAGTCAGCAGTTGTTTTTGGTTCTTAATATAGTTCAATTGTTATACTATTTTTGGGATTGTCAAGTTATATAATAAACACAGTTCATATATAAAGTGTACCAGTTTTATACAATATGGTGGCAGCGGTAAACAAAAAAGATAACCCAGGACTGGAAATAAATTGGCGAAATGCCGAACACAGGAAATACAGCGGATAACCTACAAATGCGGGCGTCATCATCCTACAACATCGCGGCGCCAGAAACGTTCGATTTCAACTCACCAGCAGAATGGCCAAAATGGAAGAAACGGTTCGAAAGGTTTAGACTGGCTTCTAAATTAAATGCTCTAACACACTTTTATCTATCTGATGGGTGAGAAGGCTGACGAAATTATGGTTACGTTTAAGTTGACTAATGCCGAAGAGCAAGTCTACGAAACAGTCATACAAAAGTTCGACAACTATCACGCTCATTGACAAGGTCAAGGATGCTCTAGACAAGATGGTCTCGGAAAAGGTCATCTCACCAGTTGACGGCCCGACTGAGTGGTGTTCGCCAATGATGGTTACGTTCAAGAAAGATAGCAGCTCTAAGATCTGCGTGGATCTCAGGGAGCTGAACAGAGCGGTTCAACGCGAATACCACCGAATACTCGATGTCTACTACACACTAAACAGGATCAAGGATGCTAAGTATTTCTTGAAGTTGAATGCAGCCTCGGGATTCTACCAAATCGTCCTAAACGATGAATCGCGGCTCTACACTACCTTCAACACACCGTTTGGGAGATTTTGCTTCAATCGTTTACCATTTGGAATCACCCGTGCTCCAGAACGTTTCCAGAAGAAAATGCAAGAAATATTAAAAGACTGCGACGGAATCATGTGCCTCATGGACGATATTATTGTATTCGGCAATACCCAAGCTGAACACGATACGAGATTGCGGAAAGTTCTGATGAAACTATCGGAGGGAGGAATTACTCTGAATGTCAAGAAGCTACAAATTAACGTTCGATCTATTGAATTCCTGGGACACTTGATCGAAGAGGAGGGCAATCGGATACACCCTGATAAAATCAAATCAATCAAGGACATGGAGCCTCCTACGGACAAGAAAAGAGTGAAGAGGATATTAGGAATGATAAACTTTCTCGCGAAGGCGATACCGAATAAGGCACTAATTTTAGAACCACTACGAGCTTTGTTGAAGAATGAAGCGGCTTTCGTCTGGGACCTGAATCAAGAAAGGGCATTTACTAAGTTCAAAGAGATTTTAATTTCACCTCCCATATTAGCTCGATACGATCCAACAAGGAAGACAATCGTCACGGCGGATGCGTCGTCTTTTGGGATTGGAGGAGCACTACTTCAAGAGAAGAGAGATGGCAGCCTGAATCCATCACGATTACTTACGGAGACAGAAAGGCGATACGCTCAAATAGAGAAAGAAGCGCTAGCTATCACTTACACCTGTGAGAAGTTCTCGGACTATATATCGGGCATCGAAGTTAAACTAGAAACGGATCACAAGCCGCTAATCCCTATTTTCACGACAAAAGCATTGAGCGACTTGTCTCCCAGACTGCAGAAATTATTCATGTTCCAGATAAAGATTTAGTGACTGCAGATATATTGTCGAGGCAACCACTCGTGCAGCCCGACTCCATTGAATTCGAAGAAGAAGTGGAGACTCATGTCATCGGTACAATTACACACTTTCTGGTATCATACGATAGACTATCGGAGATTGTTGCCAACCAAAAGAAGGATTTAGAACTCGCCGCTGTACGGATCTACATCTTCAATGGCTGGCCGGATAGAGAGGTTTTACCTAACAACCTAAAGACGTATTGGGAGAAGAGATGAGATCTTACCTGCCAGAACGATTTACTACTCTACGAATTGAAGATACTCATCTCGCAGAAGACGCGCCCAGAGATGCTGCAGAAGATCCATGAAGGACATCTCGGAATCACCAAATACCGTACACGAGCTAGCCAATTTATTTGGTGGCTCGGCATGTCAACTCAGATTGGAGAAACCGTGAACCAATACGAAGTCTGCGCACAGAACAAGACCAATCGTCACGAACCACTCATTCAAATTGATGCCGCTAGTCGCCCGTGGCAGAAAGTCGGCATGGACCTGTTCAAAATGAAGAACGACTGGTACTTGATTATTATCGACCGATATTCCCGCTACCCAGAGGTCTAAAAGGTACCCAACATGAAGATGGAGACAATCAGTGATAAGATGTCCGGGATATTTGCTAGACAAGGAGTTCCTGTGGAAGTACTTACAGACAACGGGATGCAATTCTACCCGTTCCACGAGTCAAAGGTATTTGATCACTTTCAAAAGTCAAATGGATCCTACTTTATAACAAGAAGCTCAATATATCCACAATCTAACGGACTCACAGAAGCAGGTGTCAAGATTGTCAAGAGAATATTTCTAAAATGAAAAGACCCGCACAAGGGTTTGCTAAGATATAGAAACACTCCGTTAGAAAATGGATTCTCACCATCGGAGTTATCTATGAGCCGACGGCTGAACGACTCGCTTCCCACCACGTCAAAAAACCTTTATCTGAGAGTGGTTAACAAAGAAGCAGTTCATCAGAAGGAAGACCATCGACGTGAACTGATCGAGAGGAACTACAACGCTGCGAGAGGAGCGAGACGTCTTCCAGAGCTCGTTCCCGGAACGAGAGTCTTCATCAAAGATAAACAAAAATTCGGCACTGTCATGCAGAAAGCCGGTCAACCTCGTTCCTATATCATACAGACCGACACCAACAAACTCCGCCGAAACCGGCACACAGTTTTCCCTGTCCAACAAAGAACCAGAGACACAACAGAAGACCGGTCACCGAGAAGCTTGATGACGTCAGGACAGCCTGAAGATACTACATCTCTCATCGAGAAACCATCTGCACCAGAGCGAACTTCTGAAGGCTACAGAACGCGAGCCGGCCGGTGTTCGAAACCGCCAAAGCGTCTCAACCTATAACTTTGAAGGAAAGATGTTGTATAAGCGCCGCCAGAGGCGCCACTTTCTAGATCCACGACAACCCGGCGAGAGAAATCTATGAAAAGACAGCAGTTGTTTTTGGTTGTTAATATAGTTCAATTGTTATACTATTTTTGGGATTGTCAAATTATATAGTAAACACAGTTAATAAGTAAAGTGTACCCGTTTTATATAATAACTGTCTTTATAAAATAAATAAATAAAGTGACACTTTTGACACTAGTTGTATAAATAACTATTTCGGCTGTGGGAATCGAACTCGGGTTCTTGTATCTATAGTTCTACGTGTTGTCACTGAATTATCTACATCTCGTATTTGACAAATTATCTGTTCTACAAAAATTGATAATTGAATATTAAGAATGAAGGCACTTTGTTTGCCTATCATTTTTGAAAAAATGTTATTTTCGCATATCACTGTAACAGCTCATTGATTATATGTTTTGTGACCATTCTTCCAGTAGTACGCGAATGTCTCATAACTTTTAGAAATACTGCTTTCGTATACAGGGTGTTAATACTAACTTGTAACACCCGAAAACGGCAGTTGTCTAACTGCCTACTTTGTTTTAAATTATTGTTGCTGTTTGTTAAAATTTATTTTGTAATTCAATTTGAATATAAACTTTTTTTGAACAGATCGACAAAAATGTTACAGTAGATAGTTCGAGTGGTTTTCAAAATATCTTGTTTTGAAATTTTTGATCGGTCGCCATTTTGTTACTTGATAAAATAGAAAATAATTGTAAATACAAATGTTTTAGAGAACCGAAAGCAAATGCTGAAAGTTATTGTGTTTTTTAAATATTCTTTAAAATAAGGCAATAATTACGAGATTTCAAAGAACAAATAAACGCCAATAACTATAAACTAGGACTCCAAATAAAAAATTTAAACTAAGAAAAGTTGTTTATTTGAATGAATTCTAACTGCCGTTTTCGGGTGTTACAACTTAGTATTAACACCCTGTATACCGTATTCGTAAGCCTCTGAAATCTGGATTTAGATCTATCGAAATGTCAAAAAATATGACTTAGGTGCATAAAAAAAATTTATGATTCACAATTATTTATTATAAAATTTCGGTAACAACCTAAAAAATATGTTCCTTACTAAACATTGATCCGTGGTGATCTCGTGATGAATTATCAGATTGACAATCAGAACAAATATTATTTGTGTAAGTACAGAATACACCGTTGTTTCATATTTGGTAACTTTTGTAGACAATGGAAATTGTTAGTATAGATCAAGACGTTACTCTAAATCTGAAAATATAGAAAACTAAATACACTGCAAGCTAGTTGTTGAGCTTTCTATTTAACTTTATTATAATTCAAACAATAACAAATTACAAAACAACTCATATTAAAACTTTACGAGTACATACTGATAAGAATCATTAATACTGTTAATAATAATTATTAATTTATTATTTGGTGAAATGTAAAGGACGTTATAATTAAAAACTTTCAGCCAATAACAATGTGATACACGATACCCTGTTTAGCAGTGGCCAGTGGCGGTGTTAACTTTTTATTATTTAATGAGGGCATAAAAGGAGACTTTTTATTATAAACAGGAACAAAACATCGGAAATGAAGTAAATAGTAGTTATTTACGTAACACGTGAGCAAATATATTCCACAGCGAGTCATAGGCGAGCTTTGTATGTTTGTATCCAGTATAAATAGCAATTTTACAAGACTTGAAATAGTGTCTTAGTCTAATTCAAACATATTATTTATTTACTTACTTATTTAGAAAATTTCGCAGATTTATTAAAATTAAAATTAAAGAAATTGGGAAAATTATTTTTAAAAATGCTATTTTTGACCAAGTAACGTTCTTTTACTATTGAAAAAGTTGAATAATGGTGTCATATTTAAGTGGGTGAAAATTTGTTTTGATAATTTGTTGGTATTCAAATTTGTTCAAATTTTCGTGTAACCACAGATACGATGACAAACCCTGAAGAAATATATTTGATTTTCATTTCCGCACTAGTGATCTAATTTTCTGGGCGGTCACAGAAGAATCACAGAAGAATATTTGATGAAATGAATTGAATGTCATTATTCAAACAATACATAACCTAGACTTTATTACAGAATGTAATTTCATTCAAAATCAACTCAGCTCTTCGTATTTTCATGAAACATATAATAACCAAGTTTCGTTAACAAATCTTATCTCGTTCATGAGATATTGCACACTCGGACACACATCCATCCACTCCCCTCCCCCCCCACACACACACACATCATTGAGAAAATGATCAAAACGGATTCAGTGGACCTCAAAACACGTAGTTCCGGGAAAATCTCGTCAACAATTTTTTTCACGGTTCCAATACTTATACTGTGTTAAGAAAGTAAAAAACGATCATTGTGTGCAGTAATAATTAAAAGAATAATGGCAGAATCAACAATTCAATCCCATGCGACGATTAATAACCACTTGTATAACCATAATATAATATAACTTATAATACCAAATACGGATCAAATTTGAATTAATATTGTTTTTGATTAAATTATTAAATTATTATTTAATTTTTATTTGTTGAACTTATAACAAATTGAAATACAAATTAGTTGTATGTATTAAACAATTAAATATTATTAACACAATTAAATTCTCCTCCTCAGTCAAATGCATCGAAATCTGGAAATTAATAGGTACGAATAAAGACTTGTAGGTACTATGAAATTAAAATTTGGACTGGTTAGTATAATCTATAGATTTGTACTTCTCTTTACATAATGGCTTATAGATATTAAAATTATTTTATTCTTTTTATAAATATATTTTTTAACAAAAATATTTTGAGGCACATTATATGAGACTTACACATTTCCTTGTAAATACATACAAAATAACAACAAAACTCTGAGTACATCAACAAACTAATATTGAAGTATAGCTACATACAGGTATATACTTATGTACATAAATCTGACAGTTTTGTATCTTTGCAAAAAATATTTGGTTTTATATACTGTTAATATAAGTACGTAAAATCTCACTACCAATTTGTAGTGTATTCAAAATTAGGTAGATATTATTTTACCACAGTTGATATTTGTATTTCGGATTCATCTTCGATCCAACAGAACATTGAAAATCTTTCGTAAACTCATCCGAGTTAGTCAGCGGTCCATTGACTCTGAATCGTGTGGGAGAATGCGGGTCCGACGAAATACCCATGAGGAGGTAATCAGGTCGGTCCAACGAACACCAAGTGTTTGCTATGCTTAGCCAGAACATCTGACGAGGAGTGTAATATGTGAGACCAGGAAGAGGCAGTTCTTCTTCTCGATGCTGGGATATGTAGGAGTGGTAAGCGGTTTTCACGGCTCCGTTGTCTGCGATGTTCTCGCCTACTGTTATGTCACCATCAACCTAATAATAAAACATTTGTACATATCTTCTAGAATATCATTATGAGCAATCGAGTACGAAGACTTTAAAACTATCCCAGTAATGCAAGTAGTACATTGCCATTTATTCTTAAGGGAGTTTAAATCAATAAAATGTATACTAGCTGGAACTCGCATTTCCTATCTGTCTATACAGGATGCCCGTTTTTCGATCCTAACCTTTGGGATCTCGGAAACCGTAGAGATACAAAGTCTTTTAATTTGGGGCAAAGTAGTCGCATTGGTAGGCTACTTTAATGATGTATTTGTTTTTCCGAAAAAATACATAAAACGAAAATTCAAATTTTGGCCGATTTAATTTTTCACTTATAATTTTTTTGTATGAATTACTACAAGTTTATAATTTGCACGTTCTACAAGCCAGTGGCGTACTTAGAACTTTTGCTGCCCAGAGCGGTCTCCAATTTGCCGCCCTTTCTAAGTCAATCAAATGGTGGTTTTTATAAATAAAAAAAATAAATATAAAATAAATATATCATCACGACTTTTACCCATTACTGGGTGTGGCACTCTGCCGAAGCAGATCTCAGTAAGTGACATATTTATGTACGGGTGCTAAAAGTACCGTTACCAGCTGTCAAATCACGGCCTCCAAAGAGTTAGTGGTGTGAGAGCCACAGAAGTAATTTATACTGTAATTAAAATAAGTTTTTCTACTACCATATCAAAAACATTTAATAATTTTAATTTGGTGAAAATTATTTGACGGCTGGGAGAATTGAATCGGGGTCCTCAGGATCCGCAGGCCAACTCGAAACCACTGAGCCATTACCCCATTAAATTAATAAACATAAATAAATAATTGTAATTGAGACAAACTATAGGTAGGGAACTTTTTTACCATTGGATGGCATATTTAAATTAGGCAGTAATAAAGGAATTTTTAAAGATAATATTTTCAATCCTACATTGACTTAACGATGAAGAAAAATATTAGAAATCATATAGTAATTCATAATTCGTAGATATCGAATAGTAAACTTATGAAGTGCACACGTTGATTTTACAAGTAAAATTAAATATAAAAAATGCCGCCCCAAAATATGTGCCGCCCAGGGCGGACCGCAACCGCCCCTCCCCCCCCTAGATACCACACTGCTACAGGCACTCAATTCAATAGTATTAAAGACAGCTTTTAGCTCCATAAGAAAAATGAAAGTTTGCATGAATTTCTCGAAAAGGGTACAAGCTATAAAATTTTGAGGACGGCTGTAAATTCTGAGTAAAAAAGTGCCTGTAGAACGTGCAAATTAGAAACTTGTAGTAATTCAAACACAGTGGTGTTAGTGAATTGACCTATAGCCAGTGGTGATATTAAGATAGTATGAGCTGGTACAATTTTTCGTACCGGTTGCTAATAGCATTATTTAATTTGATCTCATTTTAATTAGTTAAGAAATAAATAAATTGGAAAAAAATCGTTACTTCTAATATGCTAGAAACTGACTTTTCGATCGTGCGATCTAGATAAAAGAATTTAACGCCACATCTCGTGTTCAATTTTGACTGTAACAAGTGATAAAATTATAAAGCAATAAGTCCCCATTACACATTGTCGAAACTAAAGTTTGCTATAGAAATTATTAGAGTATATTTTAAATTTTATATCTCACATGTTAATAAATAAATAAATAAATATATGTCTTTAACAGTTTTTTTTTGGTAGGGAGACGTACCGGTTGTTAAATAATTTGAATATCCCTACCAGAACCGGCGGTTGGTGTTAAGTCCAAGTGGGTATTTGACCCGTGTGAATATTTTACCCATTTGGAATTTTTTGTGGGTATGGCTACCCACCATATCCACATTATCAGCCGGGTCTGATCACTACTGCGAGACATTTAAATACTTCAGGAAAAAAATACTACATACTACCGCTGATTGACTAATAATAATAATAATTTGTATATAATCAAAGATACTATATACAGATCTCAGATTTTTTTTTAATTCGGAAAATTAAATGCAGTGCTAAACATTTTTAGTACAACTGATCTGAGAGTTATTTCTATGAACACGTTCATTGCTGATCACGACAGACACATGATTGATTTTCATTGGATAATTTCGATCCCGCACCAGCACGTGGCTCTTGCTATTATGATGACATAGCACTTGGCATCTAGCAATTTTTTTGTATGAGCGACAGTGCATGTGTATATTACAATTGTAAACATCGGATAAATAACTATTTGTAGTGTTTACAATTATAATTAATTGCAGGATGAATCTGATAATTTAAGACAAATGCAGGGTTTTTTTATTTTAGTTTAGTTGTTTAGTTATTTCGTTATAGTGTTTACCTGCAATTGTGTGAAATACACTTTCAAAAACAAGTGCAGGACAACAGTCACTTTTTTTCTTATCTTTTTGATTCGTTTTCTGCTGTTTAACTGTAATTGTGTGGAATTCACTTTAAAAAACAATCGTAGGCCGACTCTGCCTTTCTTATCTATTTGATTCTTTGGTCAGTTCTTACATACAGTGTTTAACTGCAATTGTATGATTTTTCCTTTTAAAAACAAGTGCAGAGCGACACTCCCTTCCTTTCTTATCTTTTTATTTCATTTTCAGTTTTTACGATACAGTGACTAACTGGAATTATGTGGAATTTTCATTCAAATACAAACGCAGGCTGTCGTTCTCTTCTTTTCTAATCTTTGTAGATTCATTGTTAGAGGAGTAAGCGTGATTAATTAGAGATATTTTGAGCATATGAAACGTGGTTCGAAGAAAGATGAACGTAAAATGTATAGGAGTTATTGGATGGACGTGACTGAAGTATTGGTGTGTGATGAGTAAATAGGCTTGTATGGTGGGCACTATGAAAGTGGTTGGAGCGAGGTTGGTGTATTGGGATGAGAATGTTTGACGACGACTGATTGTTTGATGAATCTGATTAGCGAATGTTTTATGAATAATTCTAGGGTTCGTGCTACCTCATTTGATGTGATAGCGTAATATATATATATATATATATATTAATATATTAGAAATAACTCTCAAATCAGTGACAAGAAAAATGTGTAGGTACTTCACGCGAAGAGCAAATAATTTTTCAAATAATATAATATATATCAGTATATCAGTATCTGCAATTTATTTTTTTCCTGAAGTATTGAAACAGCCTCTATAATAAATATTAGATCTGAAAGTATTTGGAATGCATTATTGTAGATCCATTGCATATTAAGAAATTTCGATCTATTGTAATTAAATAATTCCTGTTATATGAATTTATTTTAAATAATAAACTTTTATACAATTTAGTACTCGTAAATGAGACAGTAAACGAAACACTATTATATAATAGAAAATAGTAAATAGAATGTTTACTTACAGTAACACCATGAAGTTCGGGAACAATAAATTGGTTGTACTGTCCAATAATACCTAAGGCTTTTTTAGAAAATTCTTGTTGTGACTCGTTAGTCCACCAGTTTACTAAATTTCCAGTATGATCAAATTCCCGACCTTGATCATCAAATCCATGAGTAATTTCATGTGCTATTATGTACCCAATGGAACCATAATTCACGTAATTAGGTCGATCTTGCGAAAAGAAGATATCCTGCAAAATTCCAGCCGGAAATCCTACATAAACAGAATACGTATACTTTTCCGTTTTAATACAAGTATGTATACGCTCATCCTACCAAAAAAGTTTATTGTTAAATCAATTACTTTCATATTATAAATATATACTACTTCTGCTTTAACCGGAAATGATATTAACTTTCTTATTTTAAATGGAACACCTGATATTGTTCTCAAAATTTGAGTTCTACATGAAATTCTCAATTCATTTGTCATTGTAAACAGTCGTTGCATATTACATATTTTATTTTGATTTCGTGTAGCTGATCTGATAGCACTAATTAGCAATAAATTTGATTACATCTTTTAAAATGCTCTATACATTCATTTTATGAAACTTTTAAATATTATCAACATTTAAAAAAATATGAAACAATAAAATTATTTCAGCGCTGTCATTGTTATGAGTTTTTAAAAATAAATAAAATATATATATCATCACGCATTCTACCCATTACTGGGTGTGGCACTCTGTCGAAGCAGATCACAGAAAGTGATATATTTTGCGCGTGAAGTGCGGTTACCAGTTACCAATAAATTACGTCCTATACAACCACACTGTAATCTTTCACCATTAATTATTGTAATTAAAAAAGTAAATTATATTTAAATAAATATATCATCACGCCTTTTAGCCATTACTGGATGTGGCACTCTGCCGAAGGAGATCTAGATAAGTAATATATTTATGTGCATGAAGTGCGGTACCAGGCGTCAAATCACGGTATGTGGTAAAAATTGTTTGTCGGTTGTGGGGATCGAACTGAGGTTCCCAAATTCACAGGCCGGCTCGTTACCACTGGGCCACCTACCCCATATTATTGTAATGATTATATCAAAATTCCTTTAATTAAAAAAAATAATAATAATTTATTTGTTTATTTTAAGTATGTATTATTTTTATAGCTACCTAACTTATGCTGATATTTAAATGAGGAATCTATTTAATTTAAAATATATTTTTACGATTTACGACTTATTATTATTCAATATTAAATTCAGAATTTCATGTAAAACTCAATTTTTCTAAAATATAGCGGGTGTTTCATGTAAAATAAGAAAGTTAATATAATTTCCGATTACGTGGATATAATTTTTTATGTAGTTTGGCACATATTTGGAAGTAGTTTGTAAATCTATAATCTGAAACTAATTGATTTTAAAATAAACTTTTTTGGGTGTGAGCTTGCTTTTTTTACACTTACCAATCACATTTCTATTAAAGATATAAAATGCATTAACAGAAGCTGTTACCATTCCTATTATAATCCACTCAGTTTCATTGACTGGTCGACGAAGTCGATTAACAGAGAAATTTTTTAAAAATAGTTGGGCTAATAAATTTGTTTCCAAAATATTATCATTAATTTTTAACTAAAATATCAGTAAGCATATGTTAATAAAATTTATAACTAATATTATTTAGATTTAAATACTTTTTGATAGAAATTGTCTAGGATTTTGTCATCCAAAAGTTGATCTGGATAACCTATATGTACGGACATTGCTTGAGCTTTTTGTATGGCCCTTTTTTTGGTAGTTTCGTCCATCCATTCATTCTTCTGAAGAATTTCATTTACAAAAGTTTTTCTGATATTCTCTATTAGTTCTACAGCTTTTATTTTAGCTTCCGGGTTGAAATATTTTCGAATATACAGTGCTCCAGTCACTAAACCAAAATATTTGTGTGTTTTGATAACACAATCAGACCATCTTTCTTTTTCTTCAGTTATTCCAACAGCCGCAGTTTCAAATAGCAAACGAATATGCCTCATTTCTTGGGGTAAAGATGACATAACATCTTTTACTGCTGTCCATAACATGTAATTCGCCAAGGATCTCTTGTTTTCCAATAATAGTTTTTGTAATTTTGTAATAAATTCTGGTGTCTTTGAAAAAATCAAATTAACTTCGATTATTATTTATGAGGAATACATGTAACACCTACCTGATTTATAATAATTTCATCTTTCGTTAACGGTTTATTTAGGTGTAATATAGTATTTAAATATTCCAGCCATGGAACAAAAGGATGGTTTTGTTGCATTTCTTCGATTGTTAACGGATTATATTGTTTTAAAGAATTTCGTAATTCTTCCTGCGATAGAGAAATCTGCAATATAAATAATTTCAGTACAGAAACATTAAAAAATATAATTAAAACATTACTGCAATTAATAATGTATTAAATTGTATTATATCTTTGGCATCCTTTTCTGCAACATTTCTATCTGCTCCAAAATATATTGCAGTTTCTACTATGAAATTAAAGTAATACTTGTTTTCTAAGTCATTATTATTTACTAACATCAAATCTCTTGTATAACCATATTGTGGTTGGGTAATCTGAAAAATAAAATATGTATTTTAATTTATAATAGTAGTACCTATTTTTAGAAATTAATTACGTACTATTAATATATGTTTACTATTATTCCTACTGTCATATTCAACGTTCAACTTAATAAAATATGACGTATCAAATCCAAATTTATCTAGTTTATATATTAATTGTTTCCAATCAAATTCTGTATCATTCCACTTGTCACCTTCTAAAATTGGCCATCCTCCTACCTTTTGAATGATATTTTTTATTGTTGCCAAATTGTCATCTTCTATTCTTGCTGTGAAAATTTGGTTTAATAAAATCTAATCTAATCGGGGCAGTTGCTACATAAAAACAAAATTGACCTTAATAATTTATTAAATTTCATTCTGCTTTTAGTGTATGATGTTAATCAATATATATATTAATTAAATATATGATATATAATAGAAAGTAAAGAAGGAATGTTAATCATACCCGAGATTAAAGATATGGTACTTATTGTAATTATATTTATTAAATTATATCATAAAAGTCAAATTTGGTGTTTTTATACAGCAACACTTTTATAGCCTAGGCCGTAAAAGTACCACTTCACAGGCAGTCAGTTGTCAACTAAAACTTTTAATGTCAATCGACAAAAATATTTATTTTTATATTCAAATTTTTCAAGTATTATCTTTATATCTCTTCTTACTTACATTCATCTTTGCAAGTTTTATAATATTGTTTTGCTAGACCAACATATCTTGGGTCCGAAGAATTTGCTGGCTCTTCAAGAATTTCTTTTATTTGTTTCACAATTTTATCGCTTACAATTGTAAATGAATTGATACTGAATTGATTTTTCGGCATTGTTGTAGTTTTTATAAAATTTCCGCAAGCGAATTCGTAAAAATCTTCACACGGATCTACACTTGAATCCATTCGAGATTGGATTAGATTTGCTGTTTTTTGGCAACCGGCGGTTTGACATGTTTCTGCAACATCAGAAAACTATTCTTTAAATACCTACATAATTTTTTTATGGGCTATGCATCGGATTGTAGATTTGAGAACCCGAATTCGATTCCCACAGTCGACAAATTGATTTTCATCACATAAAAATAACTCGTGTGGCTCCTCCTCCACTAACATCTTTGTGGACTGTGACTTGACTAGTTACTGCACTTCACACACATAAATATATCACTTTTCGAGATCTGCTACGACAGAGTGCCACACTCAGTAATGGGTTAAAGGCGTGATAATATATTTATTTAATTTTTATTTACTTAAAAAATGTACGTAAATTTTAATGAATTAGATTATAAATGAATTAAATCGACAAAAATTTTAGCGCCACCGCTGGTAGCAAATGACGTCACCACCCAAACCCATGTTCCCATGACCTATTTGTTTACATTTAACTTTTTTACCTGAATTGTTTAAATTATACAGCATTTGTACTGACACTGAAACTTTGTTATTGAATTAAATACATTTCATTGCACTGTAAATATATAAATAGTACCTACAATTTGCATATGTAATTATTAAAATTAAATTTTACCTTTTTTTAAAGCGAAATATAGAATGATACCGAGACATATTATCGTTAAAATTATAGAAACTACAATTATAACTATTAACCGTTTTCTTCGTTGCCATCGTTTGATATTCTTTCTAAAAATTAAAAATTAAATTATTTAATATATTTTATTAAGAATAGTTACTAAGTTATCACAATGCGATAAAGGTTGACTTTTTATTTTGTTTATATTTACACAAATGAATTTTGTAAGTTTAAAAATTCTATTGTATTATAAGTCAACTTTAAAATATTGTACATTAATAATTATATGTATATATTTGATTCGTATATGAAAGATATAAGCGTTGTAAGCAAATAATAAATTTAAAATTAAAATAATATTTGAACAAAATAAATGAGTTGGCTTCAATTTTTAATTATCTATATAAAATAAAATAGAAGTGTTAAAATATTGTAGTTACTTTCAAAATAATAAAAATGTTATAATATTAATAACCTTGTATAACATTTTAGCATAATTATCATAGGTAATGTGATATCTGAATTAATATTTTATTCATGCAAAATGTCAAAATTAACGTATGACTCATCAATGTATGTATGTCTGAGACTAGGCGGAAAAAAATCAATCAACGAGCAAATTACAATAAACGTGAAGTACCAGTCAAATATCATTGATACAAACCAAGATAAAAACAATAGCTTCAAATAGCGTGTTTCAAATAGTAACACAGTAAGAGTAACAAATAAATTAATTGTTAACAACTATATTTTATATTTAAAGTACTTTGTTGAACTACTGTTATTTTAGAAAACAGCTATTCACACAAACAAATAAACAAACAATCTCACTGTACTGCTGCTTCTTCCATGCTGTGCCTTGTATTATTTCTAACACTAGACTGAGTCCAATATTTTAACGTAGGAAATATTTCAGTTCAGCTGTCCTTCCAAACGTGTAGGTACATAGGCGCCGAACACGTGCGGGCATTCAAATTAAAAACAAATAAAATTTTTAATATAAAGTTAATTCTTAAATTTGTTATTTTCAGATAGTATTTCATTATTGGTACATGTACAGCTCACGTATTTTTTTTGTTCAATTAAATAACTAATCGTATTTTTGAGAAATTATCTATAAATAAAATTAATAAATATATCACTTAACCATTATCGAGTATGGCACTCGGCCGTAGCAGATAAGTAGGTAAGAAATAGTAAATTTATGCGCTAAAAGTACAGTTACCAGCTGTCAAATCACGGCCTCCAAAGAGTTAGTGGTGTGAGAGCCACAGAAGTCATTTATACTGTAATTAAAATAAGTTTTTCTACTACCAATATCAAAAACATAAAATAAAAAAAATGTATATCATCACGCCTTTTACCCATTATTGGGTGTGACACTCGGCCGTAGCAGATCTCGGTAAGTGAAGTGCGGTTACCAATCGTCAAATTACGGACCCTAAAGATGTTAGTGGACGGGAAGCCCCAGGGTTAGTTTTAATGTGGTGAATCGAACCCAGGTTTTCAAATCCACAGACCGACTCGATACCACTGAGCCACCTGCCTCACAAAAATGTCATTTTAAAATACTTTCTAGTGTCAAAAGGACGTCATTTTTGTACACCGTAAAAAAGTAAATAAATAATTGCTACAAAACAAACTTATCTACATAAATAAATAAATATAATATCACGCCTTCTACCCATTACTGGGTGTGGCACTCTGCCGTAGCAGATCTCGGTAAGTGATATATTTTGCGCGTGAAGTGCGGTTACCAGCCGTCAAGTCACGGTCCCTAAAGCTGTTAGTGGTGGAGAAGCCACAGGGGTAGTTTTTTGAAATGGTAAAAATTGTTTGTTGCCTGTGGTAATCGAACCAGAGTTCTCAGGATTCACAGGTTGACTTGATAACACTGAGGTAGCTACCCTAGAACTACGTAACCTACAAAATAACTATTTTTGACGTTTAAAATGTCATTAATTAGATTAGCATAATTAGTTAAAACGCGATCGCAGAAAAAATAATGTATATAACTTGCGATAAAACTGTCTTTATAAAATAAATATATAAAGTGACACGTTTAACACTAGTTGTATAAATAACTATTTCGGCTGTGGGAATCGAACTTTTAATATCTATAGTCCGACGCGTTTCCACTTAATTATCTAAGTCTCGTATTTGACAAATTATCTGTTCTAGAAAAATTTATAATTGCATATTAAAAATTAAGGCATTTTGCTTGCCTATCAATTTTGAAAGAATGTAATTTTCGTATATCATTGTAACTCTCCATTGATGCTCCTTATATGTTTTGACCATTCTCCAAGTAGTACGCGAATGTCTCACAACTTTTAGAAACACTACTTTCATATATACCGTATTTGTAAGCCTCTGAAATCTGGTTTTAGGTCTATCGAAATGTCACGTTACATGACGTAGGTGCATAAAAAAATGTATGATTCATAATTATTTATTATAAAATAGCGGTAACAACCTACAAAAATATGTTCCTGTCCAAACATTAATACATGGTGATGACTGATCGGATTGACAATCAGGAGAAATATTATATGTGTAAGAACAGAACAAACACTACAAAATACGTACAACGTTGTTTCATATTTGGAAACTTTTTTAGACATTGGAAATTGTTAAACGTTAGTCTAAATCTGTAAATATAGAAAACTAAATACACTACAAGCTAGATGTTGAGTTTTCCATTTAACTTTATTATAATTCATACAATAACAAATTACAAAACAACTCATATTAAAACTTTACATATACATACGAATAAGAATAATTAATACTGTTAATAATTATCATTAATTTAATATTTGGTGAAATGTAAATGACGTTATAATTTCATACTTAAATAATAACCAGCCAATAACAATGTGATACACGATACAGTGGCCAGTGGCGGTGTTAACTGTTATTATTTAACGAAGGCATAAAAGGAGATTTTTTATTATAAACATGAACAAAAGTTGTACATAAAGTTTAAATATCGCAAATGAAGTAAATAATAGTAACAGTACAGTATAGACACTTTCAGTATTTGTTACGGAAAATATATTTTTTGCGACCATAATTGATAACATTTGCAAGCATAAATAAAAATCTATATGCATCATTTTAATTTTTATTATGGAGAAACAAGTATTTATTCATGAGTTGACACATGAATGGAACATATTTGTGGAAAATAAATAAAATTATCAACATTGAAATATTCAGTAAGCTCTTACATTGGGTTTTGGGATGTAATGAATCATGAACTGGTCATGGGCTGTAAATGAAAATTTGACATGATTGTTATGAACACAATACATTAATCATTTATAAAAATTAGCATGATTGTTATAGTAATAATACATTAATCACTGCGTTTGTCAGATATATTTAAAATATTTAAGAAATTTTAATTTATTTTCGCTGTTGATAGAAATTTGTTGTATCACAAGCGTTTAATTTTTGGGATTCGACTGGGCCACATGAACCAAATAAAACCCTCGACATCAAAACATAGCTTACCGTTCTTTGAACATAAATAACTATTTCCTGATATTTTTTGCTAAAATAGCTATTTGTGCAATAAATAAGGAAACATATATTTTTAGTATGTGTTCCATATAAGATTTTTTTCTACTACCGTTTAAAATATCTTGAAAAAGAATGTAATAGTATATTATATTATATACTAAAGGACTAAAGTATATAAGTTAATTCTGAAGTTGATGTTTCACCTGAAGAATTAAATGCACTGTAATTCTTTGGTATATACATTATTTTTCGCACTTCCACCCATACATTTTGTATTAATGATTAATTTTTATATTGACTTGACATATAATACACAATGACAGACAGCATTATACATTTTTTTAGGTAACTTAAGTAACATAAACACAGTGAAATATTTTGAGGATTATAATATATTTATTACTACGGTAATGCTTATTTACCTGTTAATTTAATCCCGGCGAGATTAAATTTGAAATTTAATTCCTACCGGATTAAAAGCAATACTTCATTTCTCGAAAAGGAAGAATAAAGTAGGTTATTTCTTCACGGAAGTGCGAAAAATAAGTTTTGATAATTTGTTTGTTTTCAAATTTGTTCTAAACTATTAAAAGTTTTCTTGTAACCATGAATACGATGACATACTCTAATAGAAATATAATTGATTTCCATTTCCGCACTCATGCGGAAAAATACAATTATTCCTAATTCATATAAATATTAAAATCAAAGTTTTTTTCAAATGGTAATAAAAATGTAATAAGAAAGATCTAATTTTCTGAGCGGTCAGAAAAGAATTATATGAATTGAATATCATTTTTCGCGACACCGGTAACTTACTTCCATAGCAACATGTGTCGTAAGTGACTCATAACATTTATTATTTGGTTTCCATTCTCAACGGAGTATTTTAGAAAATAACAGTCCTACTAGTAGGGTAATTATAAAATTTTCTGATAGCTTGTTTATTTTTACTTTTCAGTTATTTAGTCGTCTAGCAACGAACAAAATTAACTATAAAAAATTGCAATTAAATAAATTTGAACTATTAAGTGCCCTACATTTTACAAAGATATTAACATATTTGAAGTTAATTGCTGCCCCGATGGTTCAAAAGTATAATAAGCAACTCGATATGTAAGTAGTACAACTATTCGCGTATGGTAACATGAACTTCGGCTACGTAAGCTCCGCCTCAGTTCATATTTCCTCGAATATTTTAATGTACTCACATTCCTTGTAGCTTAAATAACTACAAACAATGTTTTGGAAATTGGCGATAATTTTAAATAAATAACTTTGTTTTAAACAAGTGCCACAAAACAAAGAGTAATACTTGAATTGAAGTTTCTAATATATAACGGTTAAAGACACAAAAAAAAACTTCTCTTACGCCACCATTATAAACACCGTCCTCATTACCAAACTTGACATTTCTTCTCAGGATTCATCTTTCGCCCAGCAGCACAACCCCAATCCTCAGAAAACTCCACCAGGTTACTCATGGGTCCAATCACTCTAAACTTAGTGGGGGAGTGTACATCGTATATCTGCATCTTCAGGTAATCAGGTCTATCTACAGAGCACCAGGTTCCAGCGGCACTCAACCAGAACATTTGTCGGGAAGTATATGGTAAACCTGGCAGTTCATGCTCGGTCCCGTGGCGCGACTGATAACGACGATAGGCAAGATAGGCTTCTTTCAGGCCTCCGTTATCTGCGATGTTTTCGCCTTGGGTGTTGATGCCTTTGAGCTGGGGAAATTGAAAGATTTGCTTTTTAAAACGGACTAACATGCTTTTTATTTTGATTTGTGCATAGTAGTATGTTACGTAATGCCCCGTGATACTGGGAAAGTTTTCTAAGAAACTTTTTACAAAGAAGAAGTCAAGAAAGTTTCTTGAAAATCTGTTGGTTACGCCTTGATATGAAATGAGCTAACTGCTGTACCATAGGCAGTATTTGTTTGGGAACTTTGGGTTCAACCCTGAACTAACTCGTGTTACTTCCAAATAATTGATGCATCTAGTGTCAGTTGCAAAAATTAGTGATAATCTTGAAATATGAATGCACGTTCAAATTGACATCTGCTTAAATAAATATTACAATGCCACCAATACAAAACAGATAACAAGGAATGTACGTTGATTAGAAAGAGAAAGAAAATGGGTTTAACCTACCAACCCACCAAAGCTGTATTACATTTGCCACTTGGTTCACTTAAATCAGTTGAGATAAAATAGACAACATGACTAAATGAACTGAATTAAGCAAAATGATGCACTTATTGAGGTGAATTACTTCAAAGTTAGAATAATTTATTCTAGTACTGAAAATGAAATAAGCGAAATAATTTAGCGAAATAAATAAGTGATCTGGTTCGATATATGTAAGTTAGATCGGATCCAAATGGCAAATGGAATGCGCGTCAAAATAGCTGTGGCATGTGAATCAGTTCAGGAACTGTTCTGGGTTACTTAAAACGTGCCAATTAAACAAAAGTAACCTATTGGGTTACTTTAAAAATGCCAAACAAATACGCTCATAATCATGAAGTTAGTAACGTTCCACCCAAATCTTTTTTCTGGACGCCGTTAATTTTCAAGAAACGTTTTTGACTTCTTCTTTCTAAAAACACCGCCAAATACTTTTTTTTAGGTTTTTTATATTGATATTTTGAACACTTGTGTCGTTTACATTTTTGTTACGAGGTTAGACACTTCTGTAATTCAGATTTTTGTATGAAAAGACATGTTTTAATGTTGAATATAACAATGTACTTGAGCCCACCGTTTATATCAGAACCTTATAACTTGGAAAACATTATGACTTGTAAGGGCGAATGTTGCAGAACGTTTTTGTACTTGACCTGAACTTTTCAGTTGTACTATATTTTTTTTTAAATTACATTAATATGCGAAGACATCGATATTCTACCGCCTACCCCTACTTTAACAGCAAACACCCTATTATGCAAGTGTTTTTGAGTTAAACAACTAAACTTAAAATTTTATTTTGGACCTCAAAATCACACAAAAAATATGCTCGAAAATTATTCGTTTCAGAGATATTGACATATATAAATCTATTAATATATCATCACGCCTTTTACCCCTTACTGGGTGTGGCACTCTGCCGAAGCAGATCTCGGTAAGTAATATATTTATTCGTGTGAAGTGCGGTTACCAGCCGTAAAATCACGGTCCGCAAAGATGCTAGTGGTGGAGGAGTCACAGGGGTAATTTTTAAAATGTTTGTCGGCTGTGGGGATCGAACCAGGGTTCTTTGGATCCACAGGCCGACTTGATACCATTGAGCCATTACCCCATATTGAATCTAGCATATAAAAATGCATTATTTACATGCCTTTGGTTTCAGATCTGTATAATAGATAACATTTCATTTTAATTAAAATAAAACAAAATGTGACTCAATTTTATTCGTGTTACCTGGAGACCGCCAAAGGGATCAATTCATACGTTTTTTAAATACCACGTGTGCTAAATTTACATAAAAATCAAATTCAATAAATGTGCATTTGAAATCAATGTTTTGAAAATATATTTTTGCTTTTATATTAACTTGTAAATACTTCTTGTATCTCTAATAGAACTTTTTGTATTATTTTGAAACCTAATTTATATTTTAAGATAGGCCATTTAACCCGGAGACACCTGTACAAGTATTCAATGCTGTTTGTAGGTCACTTGTATGATGATAACCCCCTCAGTGCAAGTAAATAATCCGAACAAGTAAATAACGAAATAAAGAAAAATTGCAAATTAATTAGTATTTAAAATAAATAAATTTATAAGAATATAAAAGAAAAATATGGCGTAGGTGGCTCAGTGGTATCGAGTTGGCCTGTGGATTATGAAAACACTGGTTCAATTCCAACTGCCGACAAACATTTTCACCATATTAAAATTACCTCTGTGGCTCCGCCACCACATCTTTGGGAGACGTGATTTTGACGACTTGTAACCACATTTCACACGCAATAAATATATCACTTATCGAGATCTGCTTCGGCAGAGTGCTACATCCAGTAATGGATAAAAAGCATCATGATATATGTATTTATTTTTTATTTTATAGAAAGAAGAAAAATATGTTTTTAAATACTTCAAACTTCAGTAGGTAAATATGAAATTCAATCATTTTTTTTTTCAATTTGAAATTTATGACATCCTTTGTTGTCACCTGAGATATGCGTATCGCCAAGAATGATAAGTTTTTATGTTCTATTTTAGTGCCTTTCAGTATTAAAAATATTTATGTTTTCGCTGAAATCAGTAAAATCTATAATTTATTCTCTACTATTATTTGTGAATTAAATATCGTGATTTGAAATTTGGCGACTAGAATTAGATTGATCGAAGTTAGAACTTAATTTATATTTAATAGTTAGTTTTGAATTAGAAAATTAAGATATCGTAGACCTAAATCATTTTAACCTTAATTGAAGCGAATAAATTCCTAATCTTATCAGAAAACTCAAAATAGAAATAAATTATGTAAAATTATGGGTTAAGTACCAATATATAAAATTAAAATACAAAAATATGTAGAAGTTTTATAAAGAACACATTTATTGTTTTCATTCGCGTCTTCCTTTCCGCAAAATTAAAGTACTATAATAAATCAGGTCTAATGTATGTTTTAGATATTAAATCCATAATGTTATAATGCAGTTATAATAACTATTTATCCCTATAATCGAAAAGAACCTCAAATACATATAATTAAGCTCAATCAATCAGCAAAGTAGGTCAGTGGTATTTATTGATCACAAAACTTTTAATTCAAGTTTAAAAACTAAATACTTACATTTTCATTGATTTCCGGTACAACGAAATGGTCATACTGATCAATAATGCATTGTGCTTTAGCCAGGAAGGATTTTTCTGTTTCTGGAGTCCACCAGTTGACTACATTTCCATTTTGGTCATATTGGCGACCTTGGTCATCGAAACCGTGGGTGATTTCGTGACCAATTATGGAACCAATTGCTCCGTAGTTAATGTAGCTTGGTCGGTCACTAGAGAAGAACACGTCTTGAAGAATTCCCGCTGGAAAACCTAAATAAGAGAGTGGAAATGAATACACTTTTAAGGAGCTTTCGTGTCCTACTTAACCAAAAATTGTTAGTAGTAGTATTTTAAAAACAACTTAAACATTTAGCATTTTATATTTTTCACTATCAGACATTTCTAAATTATTTTTTATGCAAAAGTGTTTACATTTACGTACCCGATTCTGTCTAAGAATTTTTTCTTTTTGTATAATACTACTTTATTGTACACTGCCATTGGCAAAGTCCGCTAAGGGTTGATTTTTCCACCTTTGTTACTCATTTGTAAACAAAATTAAAAATCATAATTAATGCCTATCGTTTACAAAAAAAAATATTTAATCCAAAACTCATATATTATGAAGACATAATTACACTGATTTCAGTTGAATTACATGGCTCATGAAACACTAGTGTTTTATATTCCATAAAACACTGTAAACTACTTGTTACTTATCAATAACTTCATGATTAACCGTATTATGAGAAACAATATAACTGAATCAACGTTAAACGTTACGACCAATCTTCTTCGATTCCTATAATTATGAGTTGTTGATAACATTTTCTATTACACTTGTATTTTATTGGTATATAAAACACTTGTATAATAAATAAGTATTACATGATACGAGGAGGTATTGATAAATAGTTAGTCTTGGAAATTTCCCATAAACAAAACCGAAAACGGTTAGCATAACAAGAAATATTTTGTCTTATAAATAGTTTCTCAAATTTTGGTAATATAATGTTCAACCGATTTCACAGTGTGAATTTAAAAAAATAACATAAATAAATAAATATATCATCACGCCTTCTACCCATTACTGGGTGTGGCACGCTGCCAAAGCAGATCTCGGTAAGTGATATATTTTTGCGCGTGAAGTGCGGTTACCAGTCGTCAAATCACGGCCCCCAAAGATGTTAGTGGTGGAGGAGCCACAGGGGTAGTTTTTGAAATTATGATAATTGTTTGTTGCCTGTGGGAATCAAACCAGAGTTCTCAGGAGCCACAGGCCGACTTCATACCACTGAGCTAGCCACCCCATAAAAATAACATGTCTGATGAAAATCTCTATTTTGATAACATTGTGTATCGATTGGTGATTAAGTATCTGTTTTTGAAAGGGTTGTCCGGCAAGGAAATTTACGCGAATTTGTTGGATACATTTAAGGATCATTGCACTTCATACGGTACCATAAAAAATGGGTTGCTGAATTTAAGAGAGGAAGAACAGAGGTCAAAGATGAACACCATGTTGGGAGAACCGTTTCCGTGTCCATTCCTGAAATTGTTGAACTCGTACATGACATGATTTTGGAGGATCGACGAATTTGACTCAAATGCATAAGCAAGCAGGGACTTAAACATTTCGTACAAACGTATCTTTGTGTATAAGAAAATTTTGTGCAAAATGGATCCCCAAATGCTAATCAAAACGACTCAGAATATCAACTTCTAAGTCATTTTGCTACTATTTTGCAGGGAATTCTTCGAATATATTAGATCGTATTGTAACTATAGACGAAATATGGATCCATTACTACGATCCAGAAATAAAAGAACAATCAAAAAAACGTAAACATGCTGAATGAAGCAGTAATTAGTGCTGCGGAATTTTTGCTCACACTTCAAGTTATAACCAAGTATTTAGTTTTGGATTATCAGGGCTCGTATTCTGGAACTCATGCGAATAAATTCGCATGCAAATTATGGTTGAAATCAAAGGAATTATGTTAAATTTTGTCATAAATACAAAGCCATTGTTACAATGGTTTCAATGATAATTCGTATACGAATTTATTCGCATGAGTTAAAGTTTGTCGGATTTTACAGAAAGTTGTAACTGACTTAAAAGAAGCCATTATTGTCACAGAGCATACCATTTCATGTTTAAAGGAATTACAAGATGCTAAAAAACAATTTGACATTATTTTTAATAAGATGAAGAAAGTAGCTTCAAGTATTGGCTTCGAAATTAAATTAAAAAGATGAATCCAGCGGAAGAAACAAATCCCATTATCTCATCAGATTCAAAAACAGCAATTATTGATTATTTTAGGATCACTATATATTTATCGTTTATAAACGTTTTTTATAAACCAATTAGAAGATATCATGTATTTTAGCCCTAAAAAGCGGGCTTAAAAACTTATTTTTGTCCCATGGGCCAAAAAGAAATAATTCTTATGGATACATAAATAAAATGACAATTTTTGTTAATTGTGAATACTTGATTCTGCAAAATGTCATTTTGACAAATAACCTATGTACATAACCTTAATCTTTTGAACATATAATTAAATGTTATTTTGTTGTGCATAAAATATTGCCAGAAACGCCTGTTTTCACCCTTGGTACATAAATAACTATTTTAAAGGATTTACAAATTTGCTATCTGAATTAGAAAAAGATAATAAAGACTTTGATGAAATACTATATTAATATTTGCCTGACATTCCAATAAATGTGTTCATCAATTAAATAATTCGGCCGGTATAATGAATAGATATGAACCTCCAGCATCTTATGAAATTTGTACTTTGCCCGCTTCTACGGCAACACAAGAAAGGACATTTATAATATTGAAAAGAATGTAAACCTGCCTCAGAAATACATCGTCTCAAATCAGATTAAATGGACTATTAATTCATCGAACACAATCCTTTTCATTGGATGCCATTATAGATGAAGTCGCTCGGAAGCTAAAGCGTTTAAATTTTGTATTATATTTTTTATTTATCTATTGGATACGCCACTGGTAACTAACGTATAACATTTTTACAGGTAACTGTCAATTTTACAAATTAGTAAACAATGCGCGTTGCCACAGTAATACTTATTTTTGACACAACAGTTGTATATAACTGCCAGGATTTAATTATAATTTTTAATTTTGTTTACAAATGAGTACCAAATAAAATATTGTACAATACACGCAAGGTAACTGTGTTTACTGCCTCAAGGAGATGACAGGCTCGCCTAATCGGTACACTAGCCAATTCCTTCTTTCAGTACAAATTGTTTTATCACGCTAGTAATGTAATATTATATTATATAAGTCAGGAAACAAAATTAAACAAATGTTTGACGTTTTATCTGTCAAAATAAATGAAATATTGAATAAAGAAATTATTTTCACAGTTTTGACATATGAAACGTCAAATATTTTGAGGCAATTTTCGTCATTTTTAAATTTAATTTGTGTCGTTACACAGCATGTAAAATGAATTTTGTTTAATTGTTTAGATGAAGAATTTTATGCCCTAAAACTTTTATTTGAAGCCTTTTACTTAAAATAATTCGGGAAGCAGGAAATTACGAAATTATGATTTTACATGTTAAAATCCTATGTTCGATAGTCGTGGTCACCACCCTGAGACGCAGTGGTCATTAAAATGTTTCTTACCGCTCTTGGTACATAAATAAATATTAATAAGATATTTTTCAAAATAAAATTAAAGGAAATCTACTACGTTTATTTGAAACATTTTTCTGTAAAATAATTATAATCGTTTTGGTCGAGGAAAATAAAGATAAAACAATTGTTAATTGGATACCATGGCTTTTATTGTAGAAATTAATAGAATGACGATGTTTCAAATCTATATGCGATTCATTGTCAAGAGGAATAAAAAATTATTATAAATAGATTAAAAATTTTAATTTACATTTTGAAGTCAAGACTTTGGTTGGTATTTATGTATATGTATCAACTGGATATTGAATCGTACCTAGATTCGAAACAGTTTTATTAATTTCTATTAAAAACTATGGTAACTAAACAACAAAGGAATTGTTTCATCTTTATATTCTTCAACTAAATCATCCTTTACGGCTTAATAAATTTTTTCCAAACGGAAAATATATTCTAATCGTTCTGCTTATTTTAATTATTAAAGATTTGTAATATGCCCTCTTCTTGTATATGTGTATATATCGAAGAAAATCAAAAGTTAGTTTAAAATGTATGTCTATGTCTATGTATTAATAATGATTAAAATATTAAGAATATTCTTACTTATGCTGTTCTCGGTGAAAGCATAGAATGCATTTACTGTTGCTGCACTTCCATGTGTAAACCAATTAGTTTTATTCACAGGTTTTCGTAAATATGACCAGTTAAAATCCCAAGAAAATTGATTCCACAATAGCTCAGATTCCAGGTAACTGTCATTTACGTTCAACTAAAAAGCCATAATTAATTATATGGAAGAATACAATACAATATATAAAATATTGATAAATTTTAAACAGAAATTTTATTGATATAATTGTTTTCTCCTTTAGAATTATAATGTCCAGAGTTTTTATTTTATTTATATATATATATATATATATATATATATATATATATATATATGTATATAATTAGCTTATTATCAAACTATAATTCGTAATTATTAAGTTATACTACTACTATGAAAAGATTAATTTAGTATTGAAAATGAAAAAAGAAGTGTATGTACCGGTTGATAGAACTTATCAAGTTTCTTATTATCAAGAAGTTCATCAGGATAAGCAATATGCACATCCATATCTTGAGCTTTTGCGATAGCCTTTTGTTTTGTTGTTTCATCCATCCAATCAAGATGTTCTAAAATATCTAAAAATGTGTCCTGTATGTCTGTTACCATATCCATTGCTTTCTTTTTAGTTTCTGGCCCAAAGAATTTCCGAATAAATAATGCTCCTACTACTAAATTTAAATGCGAATACGTTGTTTTAACGCATAGTTGCCATCTTGGTTGTTCGTCCGTTATACCATAAGCTGCTGATTGATATTTTAGTTTATACTTTCTTAATTGTTCTGGTAGTGCTGTTATTAAATCGCCAAGTGCTTGCCATATAACGTAATTTGCAATTGCTCTTTTTGGAGTTTCTTCAAGAAGTTTCTCTAGTTTTGTTATGTAAGATGGTGCCTGAAAAAGTATATTTTTAATCATTTTTACGTACATGTAAATTAACAATACTCAAATTACATTGTAACTTAGTTAATTTTTTTCCTGTTGTTTAGATGAAAGATTCATGTAGAAATAATTTATATGTTTAATAATAGAAAAGTGCACGTCAACTATTAATTTAAGCACTCTTAGAGCCCTTTTAGTAGTAACAGATTCTGTCAAATATGTGAAAAAATAACGTGTCAATAAATGATAAAATAATTTATGCAATTTAAGCTTCCTAATGATATCTATTCGTTTTGGTTCAGAAACGAAAGTTCGTGAGCTGTTCAAATGTGACATCTTACATATACATAAAATACAACTATTATTGGAATTAAACTTGGGATGGCTAGCTCAGTGGTATGAAGTCGGCCTGTGGATCCTGAAGTCTCTGGTTCGATTCCCACAGGCGACAAATTTTCATAATTTGAAAAAGCTATCCCTGTGGCTCGTCCATCACTAACATGTTTGGGGGCCGTGATTTGACGACTGGTAACCGCACTTCACGCGCAAAATATATCACTTACTGAGATCTGCTTCAGCAGAGTGCCACACCCAGTAATGGGTAGAAGGCGTGATGATATATTTATTTATTTTATTTAAACTTCTATTTTTCAGAGTAACAAATATACAGTATTTTTAGATTTAGCTCACTCAAGACCGTATCCAGGGGAGGTTTTGGAGGTTCACACCTCCAAACATTTCAACGAAAATTATCTCCTATTAACTTGTTAACCCAAAGAACTCAATAATATTTCCTGATCTCACAATTACAATCTTGAGAACTAAGAGAGTTAAAACTTAGGATAAATTAAAAGAACGTACTTAATTAACATCATTATCTCTAAAACCCGAGTTCTATTCCCACAGTCGACAAACAATTTTAAAATAAAAAAAAATAATATATCATCACGCCTTTTCCCCATTACTGGGTGTGGCACTCTACCGAAGCAGATCTCGGTAAGTGATATATTTAAGCGCGTGAAGTACGGTTACCAGCCGTCAAATCACGGTCCCCAAAGATGTTACTTCTGTGGTTCTCTGTCCACTCACATTTTTAGAGATGGTAACCGTACAAGACGCTCATAAATATGTCATCTACCGAGATCTGCTTCAGCAAAGTGCCACACCCTTTAATGGAAAATAGGCGTGTTGTTATATTTATTTTATTTACCTCTAAATGAACTCCAGAAAACAAAAATTCGCCACTAGTGAGATTATCGTTTTTATTTGAAACTTTGTTTCTATTTGAATGAGAAGAAATATACAAAAATCTGATTTTCGCCCATATTTAGAGAATTTATTCGAAAAATCATAGATCAATTGACACACTACTGTAACAAATTTTGCCTAATCTAACCTAAGTCGTATTTCACATAATTTTCACGATCGTAATGGGTTTAAATCTGAACACACTGTATAAATAAATAAATAAACGGGCCTTTAATGTTCTTACTAAGAAAATTAATAGAAAATGATATAAATTTTAGGTTGTAAAATAAGTATTATTTAATTATTTACGACAGTTTCTTTAGGTTTAAGTACCTGTATAATAATAACTTCGTTTTTATTAAGTTGCAGAGTAGGATACAACATATTATTAATATATTGTAACCATGGGATACTTGGAAACTTTCTTTGCATTTCTTCAATTGTCATGGGATTGTACATTGTAGATGCATTTCTACGTTCTTCTGCTGGTACAGATATCTAAAAAATAAAAAAAATGGAACCTTAAATTACCAATATAATAAATACAAAGAGAAATACATACGTTGGCTAATTTTCTTTGAAATTCCAGTGCGTTGAACATTTCCATTTCAGCAAATGACCTGAACGATCCCATACCTGTAGCAACGTTGACCATAAAATCAAAATTTGCTTTAAGCACTTTATCTGTATAATTTTTTAAGAGAATTTCTCTCTCTGTGTCTGAAATTACTTGTACGATCTAAAAAGTAAATATTTTATTTAAAAATTATACATTAATAATAATTTTACTATCCAATAATTATAAAGATATTGTGAGCAGGAATTTGAGGCTTTTAGGATGCAATTAATTGTAATTTAATGTGAGATAAATGCAAACTGCAGTACCTTCACATATATTTCCAAAAATCCTGTTTGTAAGTATTGTAGTACAATCGCAAGTTATACATTTAAAATTCTTACGTCACGCCGAGCAGAGATGAAACACAGAAAGAGATATCTCGCATCAGTGAAAGAGCTAGTTGACAGACCATGATCAACTAGAGCATACTAGCATGCCGTTTATTCTGCATCGTATGTTAAATGTATGTTCTGGTTAGTCGTAGTCTGTCAATTAAGTCTCTCACTAGTGCAAGATGTCTGTTTCTTTTGGAGCCCTTCCATCTCTCCGATGTGAAGTCAATTGTAAAGGTCGGCATATTTGAAAATTTTGATATCCGATCCGATCCGATCCGACTTGATTCAAGATCCGATCCGATTCGATCCGACTCTATCCGAGATCCGATCCGATCCGATCCGAAATCCGAGATCAGTACAGTTTTTCTTATTTATACTAAACCAATTTTAACGTTGCATATTCGAAAGAAAAATAACAGTTATAGATGAAATTTAATAAATAATTTTGTTATAAAAAACTAAAGAGACATATTTTGTTGTAACCTTATTTAATCATTTTTATCACAGAACTTAAATGCTTATAAATATAATGTAGCGTTATATTTCTTTAGAGAGGAATTGGAATTTGTTTTTACTAAGAGTGGATACCTAAATGTTACGTATGTAAATTTCGGATCGGATGTTTTATCTTACTTTCGGATCGGATTTTTTATCCGACTTTCGGATCGGATCTTTTATCCGACTTTCGGATCGGATATTTTATCCGTCTTTCGGATCGGATCTTTTATCCGATTTTCGGATCGGATGTTTTATCCGACTTTCGGATCGGATATTTTATCCGACTTTCGGATCGAATCCAATCCGAATCCGATCCGAGAGAGCTCCGATCGGATCGGATCGAATTCGGATTTCGGATATTTTTGCCAACCTCTAGTCAATTGTACAACTCGCCATTGAGATTCTCATTGGTGTTGTATAAGAAGTTAAAAATATATATATATATATTAAAGGTAAAATGCTGATGATGATGGGTCAATCATTATAATGGACGTTACGATAAAAACAATTAAACATTCGATCCTAAAAACCTAAAATTCCTACTTAGGATTAATAATTTATACCAAAAAATATAGAGATATTGTGTTTGAATCAAAATAAATGTAGATAATTAAAGATCAGTTTATAACACCTTCGGAACCCTAGGCATATTATTTCTGAGGAAATCCAGCACGTTTATATGCTGCTGACATTTTTTTTATATTTTATTGCTATAATGATTTTTCAGTAATATAATTTTCAACATCAGAATTACATTGAATAATGATATAAAGCACAATTAAAAGGAGAAACTAATAAAATAATATATAAAAAACTAAAATCTAAATCATCGAAAATTATTGAATCACAATGAAAACTTTCCAGATTATAATTTCAATTTTTAAACAGTGTTTAAATAATTAAAATAATTACTTATGTATCATTCTTAATTATTCGAACAAAAGTAAATTCGTTTTATTTAAGTTAAATAAGCCGAAAGGATAATTCTGTGGTGAATAACTTGGCTTAAATCAATTTAATTTTATTGCATGGACGACGTTTCGACCCTGTTTAGAATAATTATTAAGTCAAGCTAAGTTATCCATTTATTCACCACAAAAGTAAATTCGCGTTAATTTTCTTTATTCACCTACTAAATAATTTAAAAAATTATAAACATGACCAAATCATAATTGATATTTAGATAAATACTTTTCAGTAAAATAATTTCATATATTTATTTGTTTAAAGTTTTCAATTTCATATTTTTCAAAAAGTAAGTAACAATTTATTAGTTTATGTTGTTTCATATCTTTTTTACATAAATAATTAGTTATATAATCTTTACGTATAAAATTTAAACCTTGAAGTTGGTCTTATCAAATTTTTAAAGTACATTCACAGTTGACTACATTTTAAATTTTGACTGGAATGTTTATTTTCCATAAGTGACTTGCTATTGTTTGTTATAAGTACTTAATAATACCACCCGTTAGTGTTATCGAGACATCATTTTTTAAATATAAATAAACTGTCATACATGCAATAAGTATTTCGTGTTGTTCTTGGCGTCTGGATCAATATCAAATCCAACAATTTGATTTCCGTTCAATCCAATATTTTTCATTTTATACAAAAGTGATTTCCAGTCAAAATTATCCTCTTTCCATTTATCTCCTTCAAGTACAGGCCATCCGCCCAACTGCGAAAGAATATTTTTTATTGGCATTAAACCTTGATCTTCAATGTACGCTAAAAAAACAAAAAATTCCGTAACAATTTTCTAATTTAAATTCTTATTAAACTTACACTCATTTAAACAGCTACTATAGAATTTTTTCGCTAACAAGAATGATCTCGGCTCCGAGTTTTGCGGTGGATCATCAAGGACGTTTCTTAATTGTTGCACAACTTGATCGTTTATTATTGAGAAGGAATTGACACTGGTTTTGTCCTTGGGGATGGCGGTGCTCTTGATGAAGTTCCCACAAGCAAATTCGTAGAAATCATCGCACGGATCGATTGAGTTGTTCATGCGGCCAAGGATTTGAGAGGCTGTTTTGATGCAACCTGGTGTCACGCATGTTTGCTCTGTGTAAAAAATTTGCCATTTATAATACGTCATCTTTGGAATATAAATTAAAGATAAAGATCATCTGTCGAGTGATCCACGACATTTGATAATTTGATGATATTTCCAAGGAAGAAGAATCATAATTTATCATTGTTTTTTATTTTAATTTAAATATTGCTTAGAGTCATATAATTTACTGACTGACTGTTTACCAATTTTGCCTAAGGCATTAGATTAGTAAGAACAGTGGAATAACGAACACTTTATATTTTAATAAGTTTGATACTTTCTAAAGTTTTTAAAATAAAATAAATATATAAATATATCATCACGCCTTTATACCTTTAACCATTATAGGCGTGGCATTCTGCCGTAGCAGATTTTGGTAAGTTATATATTCATACGCGTGAAGTGCGGTTACCAGCAGTTAAATAAATCACAGCCTCCACAAATGTTAGTGTAGGGGAGTCACAAGAATATCTAACTGACTTGACAAAAATATTTTGTTGAAAGACTCATCAGTTAGTAGGTAATAACGACGTTTCGAACATAATTTTGGCCATTTTAAAATCATCTAAGCAGTAATACTATGTTTAAGATGTTAAATAATAAATAAATGTTTTTTAAAATCTACATATTGTATACAATTTTTATAATTAAAAGTGAACATTCACTTTGATTACTGGCCAACGTAATTATAGTTGGAACGTCATCATCACCTAATGACTAAAGAGTCCTTCAATAATATGCTTTTGTCAAGTTAGTTATCTATTATTTAAAATTTTAACATTTAACCATAATTATGGAACAAAACTTAAAATTTACATTAAAGGCAAAAATAAGTGGACAAAATGTAAGCAAAATCTTACAAAGGCTTCCTTTCAGAAATATTCACATTTGAAGATAATAAGAGCGCACCTGGCGCTATACAAATATTTCTGTTTATAAAAATGAAATGTGAATAAATTAAAAAATATTATTGTATATAATGAAATTTTAAATCTGATTTCATGGTGATTACACGAGTAAAATGAAATCTGTTTAATGACTTAGATGCATCATTTAAAAGTTTACAACTGTAATTTAAAGTTCTTTTAAAACAAATATATAATCATGCCTTTTACTCATTACTGAATGTGGTACTCTGCTGTAGCAGATCTCAGGCAGTCAGCAAGGTAAGCAATGCAGACAGGTTCCACTGTCTTAGCCGAAAATAATAAAGTAATTCATACATTAATGCTAATATTAATTTATAACATTAAGGGCCAATTTTTCACTCACCGATTAATATTAATCATGATTAAATAATAATGGAAACTATGGTTACCATTATTATTTAATCATGGTTAACATTAATCGAGAGTAAACCGGCAATTGAAAAAGTGGCCCTAAGTCGAACAATTTACCGTCATTCCGTAGTTTGAAAATTGCATTAACAATATTGCTTATAATTTCATTTAGTATAATGGATTAAAAATGATAAAAAATTACTTGTGGTCTATTATTTCTCAAGAGAGGCTTGTAAATCAGGCAAACAATTTTCCAAAAATAGTTTTCATTTTTTTCTCTCATATCGAAAAGAGCGCTTTTCTGTAATTTGCAGAAGGGCGCAAGAAACCCAAGCGCCTGTCCTGTCGGTATGTGAGTGAAATGCGGTTCCCAACCGTCAGATCATGGACCCCCAAAGATGTTAGTTGATGGGAGAATTACTGGGGTAATTTCAATGTAGTTCTCAAATCCACAGTTCAGCTCGATAAATTCTTTTCTCTAAATTAGTTTGGTGAACAATAGCGGAGAATAAACTGATTTCCCGTGTTAAATTCCTATTACATATCACGCCATTTTACTCAATTTTAAAAATGTACCTAATAGCTCTGCGTGCCACTTTATTAGATTTCTATAGATCTCAAAAAATGTTAATTCAACTATTTTTTTCGAATTGCGCTTATCGCCGATAAAAATCGCATAATCTACAAATGTTAATTCAGGGTGATATCATCAAGTACTTTCAACTATTAACAAACTAGGATCGAATTCACCTCGCCTATTATCATAAACGCTGTATTGCGCTCAACTACCTATAATCATCCAAGTTTTGGAATTGATTTTATCATCATTAGAAAATAGTTATTTATTTCATTAGGACTAAAAATACAAGTTTTTGTATCGAGTAATAAAATTTACCGGCAACATATTATTTTTTTACCAACTCTTTTAGAAAATTTCGCAGATTTATTCAAATTAAAATGAAACAAATTGACAAAATTATTTTTATCACCAAAAAAATTGTAATAAATATGCTTTTTTTGATTTTAGGACCAAAATAACGATGATGTATCCATGGCAACATAAACATTCATGATTCATGAAATAGCATTCTTTTACTATTGAAAAAGTTGAAACAATAGTGAGTGAACAAATTTTTTTTATTAGTAATTCATGAATATAAATGCACGAAAATGATAATGTTAGCATGAGCATCGTACTCTACAACCATATTACAAATAATAGAAATATGCCAAATTTTTTTCAAACTTTTATGTAACAATTATAATTTATTTTTCTCCAGTTAATCTGCATCATGAGCCTAATTGGGGTGGAGGTTAGTACATGGTTATTGAACTTTAACAAAAAAAAACTATGTTTTTTAAAATTAAATTTTTTTTATTGTTATGTTTATATTTTAATCAAATATATATTTTCAAAAAGAAGAAGAAGAAGGAAGGGGTGCTTTTCTATAGTTTGCAGAAGGGGTCAAGAAAGCTAAGCACTCAAAAGAAGTCATTAATAGTTCATTTAAGTAATATAATAGCTCAGTGCAATTTATATTTTTAAGATTGATGACTGCTGAAATATTATAATGTCAAACAAGATGTATCTTGCAATTTCATATATTTCAGGTGGGATGCAAGAAAAATTATCTATGCTCATTTTTACTTTACAAGTAAGTTGACAATTTCAAATTCAAATAATAATTGAATTTTAAAACATCACATCATTTGCCAACTAACACAAAATTCCCTAAATATGGAAACTACTAGTTTTTAATTAAAAAGAGCATAAAACACCCAAAATAGAAAAAATAGTATAAAGAACTCTTTTCATAATTCTCGATTATTTTGTTCGAAGGGATTGGCCACTTCGCTGCACGTCGGACTTAAACTTCTCATAAAATATAATGACATTTATGAAACTCGTTCTTTAATATACTATTACAGTATTGTAATAAATGTGAATACACTATATTCATGTTGATTCATATCCTGCATTGTTTTCTTTTACTAGAAACAAATTTTAATATTTACTTATTCAATTTTGCATCATTGCTTTGAAAAATGAATAGAAGTAGACGATTACACTGATATTTAACGTTGTACATACCTAAGGTATTTTCACAAAGATAATTTTTATATTTGTAAACGAGTTTTTACTACATGGGATAGGTACGTAATCTATGGTGTATATTCCTACTACCTTGAGTAATAAATTACATTTAATATACCAGGATGTACGGGATGTAACCACAACATTTTAGTTTTTATTCATTTTCAACTGTGTTTTATGTTGGTAAAAAACATCACTTTATAGTTGTTAATTATGCAATTTACTTATTAACAAGAGAATAAAAAAAACATATTAAATTACTTTTCACATATGGTATAACCAATTAGTTTTGATCATTTTATCAGCATAAGATGATTAATTTAATTTAGAAACAAGAAAATCTTTGTTTTCTCAAGGTCAACATTTTTTTTCTTAAAATTATTACATATGTCATTTTAAATAGTTCAAATTTTTCACATGTTATTTATTACTGTTCTAGTTTTAAATTAAACTGAAAACAGCGGCACTATCAAACGATTAAAAATTGCAATGAAAAGTTGGAAGGAAGTATACGAAACAGCTAGTTAATTATGAAAGATGAAAGCGCAAAAAATAAAATTAACACAAGACATAATAATAATTAATCTAGTATCAATAAAAAATGAATTCATTAGAGGAAATAGGAAATAATATATATTCAAATGACGTTTCTACAATGCAAAAATTTAATTTATTAAGTTTTTTTATGTTTTTCCTAATATTTCTTTATTAGTCATACTTTAACATTAACAGCAAGTATAATGTAAGTCACACAGTCGAAAATTATAATAGTAACATTTACATAAAAACAATAGATAAAGTAATAAATAAATTTATTTATAACTTCTCGTATATGTGGAAATACGTATATACATACATACATATCTTCACGCAATATCCCATCAAATAACAAATAAATATTTCTTTTTCTTAGAGTTTTCATTACATTACAATCGTGAAATTACTAAATTTGTCAACCATCATTAAAATTTTAAGTACCTACTTAAATTAATTTGGATATACAAAATGCACTTTGATTTTTAACTTTTTATATATTCAAATATGAGTGAATCATAGATTAAAATCAATGAGGATTTTAAAATATTTAGTATCCGGATTTTTTTAATCGTGGAAATGGGAATGTCAGGTATTTAATAGCAATCCGGAAAAAATCGGTATCCGGCCGATTTAGCCAAATCTAATACTTCCGAGTCCTAACAGTACTCGTAAATATAGAGAAGCAGAAATTGCTAATAAACTCATTTTGTTTTCATAAAACTTAGAAATATCATGTATTTTAGTTTCTTTATTTGTTTCATATGTTTGATATTTCAATTTTATTTTCAAATCAGGAACTTTGCTATGTTTTATATTTTAATAAATATTTTATATTTGCCGAAAATATCGTTTTTAAGTATTATTCTTAGAATCTTATTCTGCAAATACGTACATATTTGTCAATATTAAACGTGTAATTTAATTGTTTATCTAATCTAGATACTAGGGCCATTAATCTGTCTATTTCGACGAATACTGGATCATCTGGAAACCAATTACTCCTGCATTTCGGTTTTATGGTGTTTAATATCCGGATACCGAATAAATGTAGCTCGTTTCTTTTCTCGGTTCTTTTCATTTTAAAAATAATGGTAACAAATACATCTCAAATACAGGCAATCGTAGCCCAGTAGATAAAAGCGAGGTAAAAACTTACGTTTATTAATTAACAAGCAAGAGGTCGTGCTTTCAAATCTTACTGACTTCAATTTATATTTTAAAAATACGATTATGTCTGAGTGGTTCGGATTCTACTATAAGCTGTAGACTCCCTGTACTGTAATTGGGATTAAGTTCCTGTTGTGCAGAATAACAAATAAATAAATAAATAAATATTCTTCTTTTCTCGTATACATTTCTAGTTTCGTGACAAGATGACAATGAATTCACGTCGCGTTACAAACATTAGAGATATTTGATAGTTCTCGCTTTTTTTTACCAATAACCAATATTTATCTATAATGTTAAGCTTAAAAAGATGAGTCATAAAAATAAACAAACAATGTAATTTGAACCTTATTGTTTTATTCCACTATTATCCTTGTTTATTCTGACTGTTAATACATTTTTATAAAACCACTTTTAGAATTGTACTTTTGAAATTTTAAACTGCAGAAACAAGCCACAGCTGCTTTAAATTTTAATCTCTGACGTGAATTACGTTCATCGATTCATATCAAACAATGCCGGATATTTTAACTTGAAAGAATTTGCACGCAAGCCTCTTCTTTTAATGAAGATGACCTAGCCAGGGTCTTCACTGTTCATCCAAATCACTTTCTCTTTGAAGATGGGTATTGAAATAGAATATTACTTGTATAATGTTAATTGTAAATTCAAGTACATTTTTTTGATCTTTTGTTTGGAACCGAACCCATAAATTCCTATTGTTTTTGAAATTCCATTGGCATGAAATTTCCGTTTACCGAGGCTTTAGTGAATTAAACTCTAGTCGTTTAGTCCGTAGTAGAACGAATGTTAAATCAGCATTTTATGGTTTTAAAAGAATTAACAAAAATATGCATCACTGCATGTTATGTTGTCATATATGTCGTAATTAATACTTAGTGAATCATTTTAATTGTAAATAAATAAATAAATAAATATATCATCACGCCTTCTACCCATTACTGGGTGTGGCACTCTGCTGAAGCAGATCTCGGTAAGTGATATTTTTGCGCGTGAAGTGCGGTTACCAGTCGTCAAATCACGGCCCCCAAACATGTTAGTGGTGGAGGAGCCACAGGGATAGCTTTTTCAAATTATGAAAATTTGTCGCCTGTGGGAATCGAACCAGGGACCTCAGGATCCACAGGCCGACTTCATACCACTGAGCTAGCCATCCCATTAATTGTAAAATAGAATTAATTTCAAACCAACGCGTATTCTTAATCATCGTTATATTTTTTTTTATTTTTAAATATTATTCATGTGTGAAATATCACAAATACACGACAAATATTTATCATTTGACACACCTCGTATTAATAAATAAATACAAAAGTCGATATGTGCAAACACGTATAAATATGCAATAAAATACCAAACGAATTTCAGGAATGGCCCATTACTTGTCTATTTCATTATAAGTTATTACCCTTCAACTCCATGATTATGACTTTTTGGCAAACGAGATTAATTGCAGGAAAATGAGGAGAAATAGAATTATTGGACAAAAGGGAAATAGGAATCGACCGCCGAAGAGAAAATACTACAGGTATATATTATTATTTCACATATGAGAAGAGAAGTGAACACTATATTAAAATGTACAATGATATATTTTTATTGATTCAATGCTTTTAATAGCAAGAATAAATAAATAATCAATAGAAAGTTTATATTTTGTTTAATAAATTCTTGAAACTATTTTCAAAACGAATAAATAAAGGTTTCTTACCATAATGCTTAAATTAAATTATCGCATCTCAATTTTAGTTACAAGAAAGTTATAATAAAGCAAAAATAATGATAAAATTAATATTTATATAATAATAATTTAAAATGAAAATTAGCTGTTTAAATCGTTGCCATGTAATCACGTATTCTGTGACGCACTACACCCAGTTTTGTACGCATGCGCATACTGTGATCTGTATTTAACGATTCCACGCCTATCGCTATCGCCTATCAGTCAACAAATACCACGATAGAAATGTACGTTATTTCTTACTAACACTCCGTGGATGTAGTATGTCACAACATGGTCGGAAAATAATCGTAACCGATTTATTCACACTTTATAAATTTATTGCTGCAGTATGAACACTTTTTTTTGTGAAATTTAAAAAAGATATATATGCTTTAAGTAAATTAAGATAATTCTGTTTTTATCACAAAATTTTAGATCCGGATCTGTAAATATAAATAAAATTCCGTATAAAATAAAATATAAGAACGAACAGCTTAGATCTAAGAATATGAATACATTTTTAAATAAACTTTTACTAGCATTTCAATTTATAATATGCTAATCGTTAGTATGGTTTTGAATAAGTTTTTCAGCGTATAGTGAATATAAAAATCACCTCTGAGTTGTACTGAGTGCACGATAATATTCTAATTTTCGCTTCATTTAGAAGAAAATGATATTGTAGTCACATTTCTACAATACTCCTCCACTTGCATTTTCGCGTTTCACTTCGCTTCGTTTCGAATGCAAATTACTTTTCGTCTAAATATGTATTTATATAAGAGAGACGGAAGAATAATAATAAGCAATAATACTTGATTTAAACACAACAAAATAGCTAGCGATTTTCAATTTTGTGTATATTATATTCATGACGTAATTGATGTACGACATACTGACAATAAGTTTTTAGTTTAGGCATTATAAACTGATAAATTTTAAATCTTTAAAGCCAAATGTGCTACTAGTTTTACCTCATCAAGTATCTTTCTGCAGTAAATTGCCAAATAACAGCCCTTATATCTTTTTAAGAATCATAGAATTTAATATGTAAATGATAACATTAAAAATAAAATATGAACAACATGAACAAGTGTGATGGCAGTGAATTGGCTACCGTTGATTAAGAAACTATAATTGCTTTTTAATTCGTTACTTGTTACTCAGTTACTTATTTATTTGTTTTGTCGCTAATGCCCCATGCACACGGAGAAAGTTTTCTGAAAAACTTTTTAGAAAGAAGAAACCAAAAAAGTTTTTGTGAAAATCTGTCAGTTACTCTTTGATATGAAATGAGTAAACTACTGTGCCATAAGCATGAAGTTAGTTATTTTCCATAAAATCTTATTTCACAGTAGAGGCATCGGTATTATTTTCAAGAAGCTTTCTTGGATTCTTTTTTCTAGAAAGTTTCTCAGAAAACTTTCCCCGTGTGCAAGAGGCATAAGTTACTTATTTTAATTACTTTTTGTGTTTTTATTATTTTATTTTATTGACAAAGGCATACGTCTAGTGTACCAAAACGACGAATTTTAAATATATATACTAAAAATTATTATAATTATAAAATATGTATTATAATACATATAAATCGCGCAAAATTAATGTGAAATATTTGAAACAATAAATTATATTTATATGAAAAGATTTTTGTATTGTTGGTCGTAAAAATGTCAAAAATGCATTTGTTTTCCTGTAATGTTTTCAGAAAATATAATCTATTTACGAAGTTAACACGTATGATTTTCTAATTTAGGATTCGTTTGACTGCTATCAAAAACGAAAATTTTATTCGAATTGTAGAATACTACAATAATTGGCAACAAATGAGAATGCAGTACCATTCCTGTCTCACAATTCACTCAAATCTGTGAATGTAAATAACCGCACTTCACTTTAAAAATATCAATAAATTATTTACCGAATTCGTATATTAACAACTATAGAAATTAACGCCCGCGGTCTGCAGAAATAGATTAAATGGGCTCCTATCTCATAATCTAATTAAAGAGAATTAATAATAAAACATAAAATATATATATATATATATATATATATATATATATATATATATATATATATATATATATATTGAATTATAAATACTAGTGAAAAAATAAGTTAAAAATAATATTATACTCTAGAAATATACGCGATTGAAAATATAGTGACGTCAGAAGTACTCAAACATTCTCATTGGCCACAAGTATTTTCGAGCGGTAAATAAGAGACATATGCGGATTAGAACGTAACTAACTATGACAGTTCAGCACTGTTTTTTTCAAACTGTTTGTCGTTTACTCGTATGTACATTTCGTTTTCTTAGGCTTTCAACTACTATAAAATATGATTTTCAACATAGTAAGATTATTTTCTAATAAATAATTCGTATATTATTTGCACTTATTGAATCAAACAAGTTAAGTACCACCCACTTAAAAACAATTAAAGATACTTGTGACGTCGCAAGCACCTACAGAACTTTTAAAAATTATCTCGCTTAATATAAAGAAGTTTAACACCGTGCTTTCACTGATAGTCGTTGTTTTTCAAGTACTTTCATAAAAAAAAATCGGTATAGGAGCCTATTGTAAGATTTATTTATTTTATCTCAAACATTAAAACAAACCCTTCTTAACTATTTTAATCATGCTTGCTTGTTAAACAACTAAATAAAATATAATAATAAATAAATTTGATTTACCTGGAGCATTTTGGAGAGAAACAACAATAAGACTAATGCATAGCGCTAAGCTTATTACAAGTACCAGAAAAAATAAAACCAGGAGTGATTTTTCAAGGCGGGTTCTTCTTTTCCACCATGATGGCTTTCTAAAATTAGTGAAATTAACATCTTAATTAATATACCTATTTATAATGTGTAATTACAATTACTATGAATTATGCGTTACTTAAGCATTGTCATATTTTTAATTCTACAAAAGATGCGACAAGTGTGACACTTAACTAGAAAATAAAAACCGTTTTGGAGGTTTTTTTCAAGGATTATCTTCTAGTAAATATTTAAGTTATTATATGACTAAATTTAAAACACTGAAATTATTAATTTAATAACATATAATTACATTACGTTTTTTGTTGATTTAAAGTTCAAATGTCTTTAAATTTTCCCACACGTAAAAATTATTTGTAAGAGGTATATAAATAAATCATGTAAATTCAAAAATTTTATTCTAATAATAAAATATTGATTAAATTTATTTTTTATATTCCTGTATCCGATATTTTATAATCTTATATAATAAATTTTAAAATATTTTGCTAATAAATATAATAAAGTAATTAAAAAGTTAATATAATAAAATTTAAAGTAGGTACGCATTACGCAGTACAATACAGTTCAAGAAAACATATCCTGAAAATAATTACTTTTATGAGACCTTTATTTTATTACTTGTTTTATTTATTAATTCATGACTTTAAACATAAATTATGTAGCTACATACTTCCATCATAAAGCTTTGAATAAACTAGATAATTTAGATACAAAAATAATTTCGAATAGTCTGTTTGGCAAGAAATTAAAATGTGAGTTATAAAACGTATTTGTTCTTAATCTTTATTGGATGATAAAACGTTGAGTTCGTGGTCAAACTGATGACATGTTAATAATATTTTTATCTATCTTTAAAAAAAACTCAGTGGAATCGCGGCAGCTTGCGGATTTGACAACCCGAATTCGATTCCCGCAGTTGACAACATTTGCTCCACATTAGTATTATCCCTGTGGTTCACTACCACTAACATCTTTGGTGGCCTGGTAACCGAACTTCATGCGCAAAATATAACATATACTGAGATCTGCTGCAGTAAAGTAATAGGTAAAAGGCATGATGATATATTTATTTATTTATTTTAATATTTCTAAAAATATGGAATAATCAAATTGGACCAGCACTGTCTCGGTTAAGTTTTTCGTGCATGTGAACCTGACTTCATTTTGACGTTTTATCACCCAATCATAAACAAGAAAAAATACGTGCTGTAATTTGTCACTATAGGAATGCAGTATGTGATTACAAGAATTAAATATTTAACTAATTTTATATGAACTAGTACTTGCATATTATGTAATATACCGTAATATGTAAGTATTAAAAAAGAGAAACAATAAATATTTTTTTCAAAAGTAGATTTCTTCAAATTTTGTAAACATTAATGTAATCTCTATTGTTTCTTATAGATAATTTTAATAGCAGTTTCCCGATTTTATAATAAAAATAATTAATTTTTATAACAAAGTTTGATCCGTAGAAACTGATACTTATGTTATATATGATTATACATAAAAGAAGATTAAAATTTTCAAAACATTTTATCAAAATTTTCTTGATTTCATAGAAAATCATATTAAACTGAAAGTAGATATATTTTTGTAAATGTTAAATAGAAAGACAATTTTGTAAAACTAGACTTAATATTTAAATATGCGTCTCAAAGAAATGAAGAGATTTTCGATCAAATAAAATATTTTACTGAAAAGGTGGCCAAGAGAACTATAAAAAATCAACTAATCAAATTTTGAAAAAAGATAAATTTGTAAAAACAAGTTACGATTTCAATAGACACAGATGAAATATAAAACAGTAATATCTGCAAAATTATGTATTTTGAGAAAACAAATTATGTAAATAAAAAAGTCTTGAATAAATGAATTTGCACATTCCAATTTCCGACATGACAAAAGAACAAATTAATTACATAAATCTTACTGAACAATCGTATCCCTCATGTTGTCAACAACTTCCGGCTATTGTAATATAAAACACTAACATATACTATGACACTATTATACTGCTACAGGATCATTTCGATTTGAGAATCAGTTGCTGGTAACTGATCACTCTTTCGCCGACAACTGAGAGCGTCTTGCACAGAAACTTGCTTTTAGGATTGAGGGCAGCTCTAATGCTACCTCCACCCGCTAATGTGTGTTATTAGAGGAATTACGACGAACTAAAAATTGTATTTTTTGTTGAAAAAGAACAATATCTATTAACTCAAGGTTAATTGGACAATTCAATGGTTGATTACTTGAGTATTATCTATTTTGACTAGTTTACGTTATACTTTAAAATATGAGTTTAAATTACTACTTATCGAAATATTTTTTTATTATGATAATGGAGGTTTATTTATGGTTTTACGAATTTAACTGAGTGCATTTATTGTTTACTTGTATACCCATAATTTAGTAATGAATTATTAATGGGAATATGGAGGAATTTCTTTTATTTTGTAACAAATACAAATTTTTATTTGTTTGGCAATTTAGCATGTTATATTTCATCAATAAAAAATTTGAACTGAAAATAGAAATGAATAAGTTTGTAGTAATTATTTAGTTAAAAAACTAGAATTCAATATTCAGTTTTAACAAAAAAAAACTTTAACAATCTTGCTTACCTACCTACAGCAATCCTTATTTAAATTTACAAAATTATTTCTTATCTTTACTATTTATATTATTATATTACAGTTTATCATATAAATCAAATGCATTCTATATTAATGACATATTATTTAATAATATGCTAATTTTTATTAGTGTACTTACATATTATACCATAAATAATAAATCTGTATATTAATAATTACACATAGACATATTAACTAAGAGAAATCTGAAAATGTTAGATTAGGTAGGTAGATATTACATAAACAAAGTGAATCGTCATAATAGTGTCTATAATTAATCTCTACAATTAAATACTACATAGTTATGATTGACATCATATGTTTTATTAGTTTGTCATTTTTATTCATATCAAATTTAGTTTTTCCATGATGAAAGTTAAACTATTCAAATCACTACCGCTTTTAAAATTTCGTAGCGAAGTAAGCGCACCTATCGGTAATACTGCTAAACAACAACTGTCATAACAGATAACAGTTAACGGTTTGACAGTTCTTTACATTTGAAGTTCAAAAAGCTATTTATGTAGTTTTTATCAGTTTTGTGTAACTTTAAATTCTATTTTCTCATGTTTAATTAGTTAATTATTCAATATTTATACATTTTATTTTGAGTTTTACCTTAAGTTTAATTTTTCAATGGAACTTGATTTAAATCAAACTTGCAGAACATGTATGATACAAGATTCAGGTTTACATTTCCTAAATGAGATTAATAATGAATTGGATAAGAGTGTAAACCTTTTTGAAATGCTGTCAGCTTGTACATCAATTAATGTACGTATTATGTTAAATGTTTTATTCCAAAGGCTTGTAGATAACAATAAACTTGTACATTTTAGATATCATTATATGATGAACTACCACAAAATATTTGCTCCAATTGCGTCCAAGACTTAACTACTGTATACAAATTCAGAAAACGTTGTGAACAGAGCGATATATTTTTACGCCAGTATGTAGTTACAAAGAAAGCAGCTTCTGAATCTATTCAGTTTACAAAAGAAGAGGAAGAATTAAATGATGAAACCGATGAATCAAAAACTTGCGAAATATGTCTTAGAACTTTTAAAACTGATATACTATTAAAAAGACATATTAAAACACATAAAAAGAAACGTGTTGTATCAGATGAGTTAGAACTAGATAAACTTTTTACAACGAAACATGTTTGCAAACTTTGCCAAAAAACATTTACTCAAGCTAGTTCTCTTTTGGTTCACATGAAACGACACAGTGGACAGAAAGATTTCAAATGTCATATATGTCCAAAGGCATTTACAACTTCTGGGAGTTTAAATATTCATATTAGAACTCATACAGGGGAAAGACCATATGAATGCAATCAGTGTAAGAAATGCTTTATAACAAAAGATAGTTTACGCAAACATCAAAGAAGGCATAGCGGTGAAAGACCTCATCTTTGCTCCGTTTGCGGAAAAGGGTTAGTTTTATAAAATCTTTCAGCCCAATTCTCAAAAAAGTTTTAGTTAATACTGAGTTATGAATTAGATAATATTATTCCAAAGAACCCTGGTTCGATCCCCATAGCCGACAAAACATTTTTACCAATTTAAAATTACTCCTGTGGCTCCCCACCACTAACATCTTTGGGGGCCGTGATTTGACGACTGCTAACCGCACTTCACGCGCTTAAATATATCACTTACCGAGATCTGCTTGGGCAGAGTGCTACACCCAGTAATGGGTAAAAGACGTGATATATTTATTTTTATTTATTTTATTCTAGTCCGATTTTAAAAAGCTAACCAAATAACTTTTCGAAAACCAAATATTAACAAGATTATATTAGAGCTTATTTAAAGTTTTTTTGAGAATATGTTTTAGCTTCATTTGACTAATCTAAATTTCAAGATTACCTAAAACTCTTCTTTCTGAGAATATAAAATTTGACAGATAGATTCTCAAAAATGTTTTTGCTAATCCTGAATTTTGGATTAGCTAATTTTATTCTAGTCCTATTTTTAAAAGTTAAATCAAATTACGTTCCGAAAACCAAATGATAACAAGATTATATTAAAATCTATTTAAACTTTTTAGGGAATATGGTTTTGCTTAATTTGATTAATCCAAAATTCAGGATTAGCTAAAGCTCTTTTGAAAATTGAGCTGTAAATGTTTTTATTGGGTGTATTTATGATTAAAGAGTATTCATAATTTTGAATTAGATTTGGAGCAGCTGGAACTTTACTTGTTCATATGAGAGTCCACTCTGGTGCGAAACCACTTCAGTGTAAAATTTGTGATATGCGTTTTGCAGCTTACGCTGGTTTAACGTTTCATATGCGTACACATTCTGGGGAAACCCCATATTTATGTTCACATTGCGGTAAGATTTTTAAAAATTATTTTTTTACAAAGTTTTTTTTCAATTATTATTGTAAAGGCAAAGGTTTCAAATCAAGTTCAGGCTTAACTATTCACACACGAAAGCACACTGGAGAGCGACCATTTAAGTGTGATATGTGTGACAAACGATTTCGTACGTCCAATTTACGATCAGGTTCGATATTTTTCTTAAATAATCTAAAAAGTATATTTATTTAAATGTAAATTTTTGTTGTTTAGTTCATCGCAGATCGCACACTGGCGAACGGCCTGCCAAATGTTATATCTGTCATAAAAGGTAAACTATCAAATTTATTTATTACAATAATTTAATAACTACTGCAATTTTTTTAGTTATACCTCAACTGGGCATCTAACAATCCATTTACGTTCACATTTGGAAGTAAAACCATACAATTGCATAGTTTGTGATCGTAGTTTTACTGTGGCTAGAGATTTGCAGTGCCATATGCATGTGCATACTGGTCAACGGCCACATGTATGTCCACAATGTGGAAAGGGATTTAATCGGCCCAGTAATTTAAATAAACATATTAGATCACATTCTGGCATCAAACCGCATATTTGCGAGGTAAGAAACTTTTTATCGGTTCAGCTTAAATAAGATTATAGTTTCTTGAATGTGTAACATTTTAGGTGTGCAAATATGCATTTGGCACAAGCAGTGAATTAAAAAATCATTTACGCTCGCATACTGGCGAACGACCCTTTAAATGTACGGATTGTGACAAGAAATTCGCAAGTTCTAGTGGCTTAGCAAGACATAAACGAAGGCAACATCTTGGCGACCAAAAAAACATGAAAAATAAACAAGCACAAATATTATCGCCACAATCAAACATTAACGAACAAAACAGTCCCATGGATTCAGTTCATCATGACTTATTTATTAAAAAAACTGAAAATGATACTATGATTCAAGATAATATAGTTGTAGAAGAATTTAGTATATCTGAAAATACAGTGGTTGTAAATCAAAGTGATAAACTTAGTTTTGAAAATTTGGATAATATTCAAACTGATGTTTTGAAATTTGATAATATAGTTCCTATCAGCGAAACTCAAATTTTGGAAGTATCTTCTGTAACACCAATGTATGTTACTTTAAATCGGGAAAATATGAATGATATTTTCAAATAAACTTAAATATTTATATTATGCAAATTTTGTGTAATAAACATATTTTTATAATTGAATGTTTTGTTCACATGTCTCATGTAAGTTACCCTGGTTGCTTTTTAATAGGCTCCTATTTTGTATTTTTTTCTATTTATTATCTATTTATACAATTTGTGATTGTGATAGAGGTCAAATACAAATCTTTCGGTCGATAGAACAGTTGACAACGAATTTTCACAAAGCAATAGAAAATTCTATAAAATGTCTGATTTACCAAATACTTTTGTTCCCGGGTTTCACGATGAAGAGAAAATTCGAAAAATGAAATATAATTCTTTAGGTCAAACTGGCTTAAAAGTTTCTCATATTTCTCTTGGTACAGCTGGGTTTAGTTGGCTTTACGGGTAACTTTTAAAATTTTATTAATATTTTTTAATTCATTCATATTTTAATATTTAGCGATTATGAACAGAGAGAATGTACTGCTACTGTTCATGAAGCTCTAAAATCTGGAATCAATTATATCGATACGGCTCCATGGTATGGTCAAGGTTCATCCGAAGAAACTTTAGGAAAAGTAAAAGTTTTACAGAATTGTACGACTTAATTACTGAGTTTTTAATTTATTATTTTAGGCTTTACAAGGCATTCCTCGTAAATCATATTACATTGCAACTAAAGTGGGCAGATATGAAGTGGATCCTAAAAAAATGTTTGATTTTTCTGCCGAAAAAACAAGATGGAGTGTCGAAAATAGTTTGAAAAAACTTGGTCTAGATTATGTCGATATAATTCAAGTACTATTTAATATAAAAATAATTATTTTACAACGTTAACCTAAGATATTTTTCAGGTTCATGATATTGAATTTGCTCATGATTTGAACCAAGTTGTAAATGAATGTTTACCGGTTTTGGAAGAAGTGTTAAAATCTGGCAAGGCCAGATACATAGGTATTACCGGATATTCTGTGTCAGTCTTAAAAGAATGTGTTCAACGTAGTAAAACACATATTTCTACCATTTTAAGTTATGCACGAATGACACTTATTGATGATACTTTAAATAGTTTCATGATGTATTTCAACGTAAGAAATTTAACACAACAATATTTATTTTTATTTAATTTGCTATATTCGTTTTAAAATATTCCTTCGCAGAAAAATATTTGTATTAATAGCAAATCTTTGTTTTTTAATATTTTAAATTTACTTGAGGGAAAATATAAATTGATTTATATTCTGCCATACTCAATATATCTTTAATAAGTTGTTATTTTATTTAAAGATTCAAGGAATTGGAGTCATAAATGCAGCTTCGCCAGCCATGGGACTTTTGACGAATAATGGTCCTCAGCCATGGCATCCGGCTAATATTGAAACCAAAGAAATTTGTAAACAAGCTGCTGACTATTGCAAAGTATGCACCCTAAATCTAAATTATTATTTTAGTTTTTAACAAATATATTTTTGTTATTATAGTCTCATGATGTCGAATTATGTCGATTGGCCATGAACTACGCATTTATGCAGAAAGGTATAGCTACTCATCTTGTTGGAATAAATAATCTGCATCATTTAAAGTCCAATTTAGATGTGTTTTACGATGATCTTACTGATAAAGAGAAAGAAGTACTGAAAGAAATTAACGAAAGGTAAAAATATATTTAGTTGAACTGTAAACAGAATCAGAAAAAATATCCTTATTTTTCTGCAATTTAAGTTCGTTTGTTTAATGACGAAAACGCTTTAAAATGTTTATTGAACAATAAAGTGGAACAACTATTTATACAAATATTTAATTGTAATGCACGTAATAGCGCTGGACTGATTTTATCGATAAATATTTGTTTTGCTCAAAAAAAATGTTACCATTTAACAAACACGAGAGCAAACTGCATGGCAAATCCTGAATCCGTAGGATAAGGGGTTTTACGACCTAAAGTCAGTTTGCTCGACTGATTTTGCAACAAGCAAAAAAATAGAGTGCTAAAATGAAAATTTATCTAGAGAAAGTCTGAGAGATCGCTTGTTATTTCATGGATAATAGACAAAGAAAATTATATGTCAAACTGACAACAAAATAAAAATAACACTATATTATAAAACGAGGTTATAATAGATACTATTATTCCCGACGGTGAAGCTTACAACACGAGCAAGCGAGACTTGTCATCGAAGGAAATAATAGCCATTATAGCAAGTTCTATATTATAATTTATCTACGACTAATGTATTATATACATGATTTTTTATAATTTTGTTTCATAATAAATAAAATTAGATTAATATCGGAATGTTTTGTGATAGAAATATGAGAAATAGATCGAGTTTCAGAATAGGGGAAATAATATAGAAATTTTTGCATATTTATTTTTTGTTTATTTTGTTTTTTAATAGATACCTACCAGTATTTACGCCTTTTTAAATTTGCTCAGAAAAATAGATTCAGGTATATTTTTTTTCGGATTTTTACACATTGAATACATATGTATAATACATTAGTCATAAATAAAATAATTTTGAATATAATTGACAGCTTATAAACACATTTACTTGATGTCAAGAAATTGTCTAATATAAAATGTTTCTGTTTATAGATACTTTAGTAAAATAACTGCTCGCCATTGGGAAGCAGTTGAAATAGCACAATATCGCAAAAATTTAGAACTGTAAGAATGAATATAAAAAACTCTGATTATTTGGAATCTTATTGTACAGTTCAATTTGTACCGGTTTAGTTTTTTTATCATGTATACTCCACATTGCCGTATTCAATAAAGTTTTTTTTTGTAACAAACAATCTAGTTTATTTTTTATTTATTGAGCACACATATTGTAATATGTTATCGGTATAATTGTGTAATGTGTTTACATAATCATTCGATTTATTTTAATAATAAATATGTAGAAAAATGTAAAAAAATATATCATTGCTAGTTGCAAGCTCTGATAAATTTATTAAAAAAATTTTTTTTTGTATATTTTGAAGAATTTAATTTCTTTTCGAACATACAAAATGTAATACAGGTTTTTAATTTGAAAGTGCATGTAATAGCTATAATGTAAACAGTTAGGAAATGCTTTTGTGTAACGAGGAGGAATCATACAAATTACCCATACATTTTATGAAATATATTGAAAATCGTTTTGTTTTGTTTACACGACATTCACACATCTCCGATATTTTTAATATCTGATTCAAACGAGGTACCAAGTGATACAGAAGAAGTGGCAGAAAATACATTACTATCTGTAATACTGAATAATTTTAAAGCAAAATATGATTTGGCTTATACAAAATTTGAAGAAGAAGTAAAACATATCATTATTTTATTTATTTATATTTTATATTTTTTGTAGCTGATGATGAGTTTTGTATAGACTCGGAACGTCCTATTTAAAATATATAAATAAATTATATTATTGGATTTCTGAAGTCTGATTTTATTAATAATAAAACATCAACGAAAAATTTATTACATCACTAGTTATGAAACGTACTACATTTCCCAAGTAGTTGCGAAAAGTGTGACGTTTATATGTCAAATTAGAAAAATAAATATTTCGTACTTTTCTGCATAAATTGATAGATTACGCATATTTTTTTTGCATAGTTCTTTGTGGTATATACGTAATTTTATTGTTTTTTTAATAATATTCTAAACGCTTAAATCATTAAAAAGTGTATTTAATAAAATTGCAGTAAATTTATTTTTTCTGGCCAATTTTAGTATTGAAAGTAAATTTTTACCAAAGTATGTATCCAAGGTTAAAACAACAAAAACCAGTCAGGTAAAGTACAAAACAGTCTGGTAAAAACATTACCTGACGATTTTGTACTTCACCTGCCTGTTTTGTTGCTGTTGTAACCTTGGATACTTAGACTGCTGTCAATATGATTCTTTATGTTTAATTATTGATTGAATTAAACGACTTCAGAAAAATTAGTATACATAATTCAGTTTCCTGATTTATTATGTAATATACTATTAGTTCATATTTCTGTCGATGATACATAGTTTTCTATGAACATGGGATTTGACGTATCCATGGTTACGAATTTAAAAGCATTAGGCGTATTCCATTTGCCATTTGGATCAGATCTAACTTACATTTACTGAACCAGATCACTTATTTATTTCGCTAGATTACATCGCTGCCTGTATTTCCAGTATTAAAATTACTGATTATAATTTACTTAGAAGTAATTCATCTCAATAAATGCATCAGTTTGCTTAATTCATTGAATTTATTTACGTTGTCTGATTTATCTGAACTGATTTAAGTGAACCAAGTGGCAAATGGAATACAGCTAATGTATAACACAGGTTGTCAAGTGAAAATTTGTATTTATTAGTGTAGCATTGTTATTAACGATTTACTACTTATAAATAATGTATGCAGTTGAAGAAAATGTTTAAATATTAATTTTTTTAACTATACTATGGAGAAAAGGAATGACCTGTCGAGATCTAGCACAACTGCACTTTTTTAATGGGGATTTTTAAATTCTAAACTATATACTGGCAAAATTTTAAATTTAGAAGAATTAAAACTTCACATTGAAAACATGTGTGGAAGTATTACAGCTACCAAAATATCTAATGTTATGAATGAATTTTATAACCGTATGGAATTTTTTTCATGAAAACGTCAGCCACTCAACACACTGGCTGTCTACACCAACTTTATATTAAACTACAATCCGGGTTACTTTAAACACAGTATAAATATTCTTGTGGATATTTATACTGTGCTTTAAAATTCCCAAATTACGGCCACAGGGAATACTAGTAGAAAATGTCACATTATCAAAAGCAAATATTTTAGTACTTATTTTTGTAGATAAATATTCGCGCTAATATGTGCAATAATCTATATCTATATATATATAAAAATTAATGTTTGTTTGTTTGTTTGTCCCGTATGCGTTCTTATACCGATTGCGATGAAACTTTGCAAAGTTGTTGTGCGCACGCCCGCGAAGGTTTCTGACTTAGCACAAGTCCAATCCGCCATCTTAAAACAAAATGGCCGCTACCTATCTTGAAAAGTACTGCACTGATTCGATTCAAAATTGGTATAGACATAGACGGGTACCAATCTTAACATATAGGTATAAACATATAGGTATAATAAAGTTTCAGTCCACCATATTGAAACAAAATGGCCGCTAGCTATCTTAAAAAGTACTGCACTGATTCGATTCAAAATTGGTATAGACATAGACGGGAACCAATCTTAAGATATAGGTATAATAAAGCTTCAGTCCGCCATCTTGAAACAAGATGGCCGCTAGCTATCTTGAAAAGTACTGCACTGATTCGATTCAAAATTGGTATAGACATAGACGGGAATCAATCTTAACATATAGGTATAATAAAACTTCAGTCCGCCATCTTGAAACAACATGGCCGCTAGCTATCTTGAAAATTACTGCATTGATTCGATTCAAATTTGGTGTAAGCATAGACGGGAGCCAATCTTAACATATAGGTATAATAAAGCTTCAGTCCGCCATCTTGAGACAAAATGGTCGCTAGCTATCCTGAAAAGTACTGCACTGATTCGATTTAAATTTAGTATAGACATAGACGAGAACCAATCTTAACATACAGGTATAATAAAGCTTCAGTCCGGCATCTTGAAACAAAATGGCCGCTAGCTACTGTGAAAAATACTGCACTGATTCGAATAAAATTTGGTAAGACATAGACGGGAACCAATTTTAATATATAGATATAAAAAAGGTTCAGTGCGCCATCTTGAAACAAAATGGCCGCTAGCTGCTCTGAAAATTACTGCACTGATTCGATTAAAATTTGGTATAGGTATAGACGAGAACCAATCTTAACATATAGGTATAATAAAGCTTCAGTCCGCCATCTTGAAACAAAATGACCGCTAGCTATCCTGAAAAGTACTGCACCGATTCGAATCGAATTTGGTATAGACATAGACGGCAAACAATCTTAACATATAGGTATAATAAAGCTTAAGTCCGCCATCTTGAAACAAAATGGCCGATAGCTATCTTGAAAAGTACTGCACTGATTCGATTCAAATTTGGTATAGGTATAGACGAGGACCAATCTTAACATATAGGTATAATAAAGCTTCAGTCCGTCATCTTGAAACAAAATGGCCGCTAGCTATCCTGAAAAGTACTGCACCGATTCGAATAGAATTTGGTATAGACATAGACGGCAACCAATCTTAACATATAGGTATAATAAAGCTTCAGTCCGCCAGCTTGAGACAAAATGGTCGCTAGCTATCCTGAAAAGTACTGCACTGATTCGATTCAAATTTGGAATAGATATAGACGGGAACCAATCTTAACATATAGGTATAATAAAGCTTCAGTCCACGATCTTGAAGCAAAATGGCCGATAGCTATCTTGAAAAGTACTGCACTGATTCGATTCAAATTTAGTACAGGTACAGACGAAAACCAATCTTAACATATAAAAAAAAAAATAAAATAAATATATCATCACGCCTTCTACCCATTACTGGGTGTGGCACTCTGCTGAAGCTGATCTCGGTAAGTGATATATTTTGCGCGTGAAGTGCGGTTACCAGTCGTCAAATCACGGCCCCCAAACATGTTAGTGGTGGAGGAGCTACAGGGATAGCTTTTTTAAATTATGAAAATTTGTCGCCTGTGGGAATCGAACCAGGGACCTCAGGATCCACAGGCCGACTTCATACCACTGAGCTAGCCATCCCATATAGGTATAATAAAGCTACAGTCTGCTGTCTTGAATCAAAATGGCCGCTAGCTTTCCTGAAAAGTACTGCACTGATTCGATTCAAATTTGGTATAGGTACAGACGAGAACCAATCTTAACATATAGGTATAATAAAGCTTTAGTCCTATGCCATTCGGATTCAGACGTTTGCAGTTTCCGGTATGACTCGCATTTGCAATGACCATCAACAAATCACAGGGATAATCGCTATAATTGTGTGGACTAAATTTGGAAAATCCATGTTTCTCACATGGACAGCTGTACACTTTTTTGAGTTGCAATGCCACGCATGCCGGCTTCTCGCATTGTAGATCACGCGAACGAAGTCGCGAGTTGTAGCTAGTATATTTATAAAAACAATTATTGTTGTATTAATTATTTCAATGAGATAATTATTGTAAACTGATTCAATTTTAATTTTTTAGTAAAGCATAAAATGCATATTTTGTGCATAATATGGCATCTTTGTTGATAAAAATATAGTACATAATACGTGTATATTTTGCGAATTTTTCGTACTTAAAATTATCAGTTCTAGTCATCGCAAAGTAATTAAAAAAATAATATAAAAGATTGGACGTCTGAGATTCCTCGTCATTTATTATGTTATCTATCCTGCAAGTTGGTAAGTTTATAAAATAAATAATAAATCTAAAATTTTGCTTTTTATAAAAATTTCTAATATGCCGCCTTTTTGGTTCGTTCACATTTTTTATATATGAAAACATTATTACACACATATTATCTAACATAAAATCCAAAAATGTCAATTTATACAAAAAATAAATATTAAATAATTTGCTTTGCTACAGTTTCAGACTAATTTTATTTGAATTACAATTTTTTTAACTATTTTGTCAGTTTTATTTAGATGTTTTTTTATCCAGTATTGGGCGTGGTACTTTGTCGTAGCAAATCTCGCTGTGATATATTTATGCGCGTAAAGTAATAATAATAATAATGCTTTCGTTCAATACAATTATCATTGCAATAGCTGCTAGCGCTTCGTTCTAGCAAAATGCTTAGTCATTTTAATTGGCAAATAATTTGTGTTAAGTGACAAAACAATAACCTTAAATATCTATAAGGAACTCTTTAACAAATGGATTTAAATACGAAAATATTTATTTACGTATTATAATTGCTAGGTAAATTTATTTTCAAAAATAATTTACATTTTTGCTTATAAACAAATAAATCAAAGTAAATAATTGATTATAATAGGGAATAGTACCTACATGTAATGTATGTAAAGAAAATATAAATAAATTAAAAAATTTCGCCACTATCTATTGACATCTCCAGTTTATACCCTTTTAAATTAATTTCTTTAGCAATTTCACAGTGAAGTACATTTTTTATATATACGATATACCACTTCTGATTTTGTCCTATTTATCGGTAAATAATTGTATTAATAATTATACCATCTCGGCCGAAAACTTAACTTTTTGTCAAAGCTATTATCTACATTTGTATTCTCTGTCTCCTGTTTATTTTATTCTTCAAACTGTACACAATGGAATGTATATATCCAGCTAAAATAAACAAAAACATATAAATATTTTCATGTAGACATCATGTATTTATTAAGTAAAATAATTGTAATGTATAAACAGAAACTTACTTTTTGAATTAATCATTATTTGCATTCTTGTACCATTGACGCATAGAGTATCGCCGGCATTGGTTAAATAAATTAAATTTGCGTTATTTTTCTCCATCATCACAGTAATCGAATAGTTCCGAATAGTGCCGATTTGTGCCGCTGAAAACTTTTGCTAGATGCTCGAGTAATATTGCAGTTAGCACACAATTCAATATAACATTACCGCTAGGGCTAAGTGAATTGAACGCAGCCAATAACTTATGTATACATATTTTAAATGTGTTGTCGAAAGATTTGGAAATAAAAACATAAAAGAACATGTTATACCATATCGAATGCAGTAGAAATATAGAAACAGTTCTTTAAATGACATCGACTTAAATTTAATACGATTTTCATTTTTTACAAACGATATGAACAAGATATAGGCAAATGCAGCTAAGCGTTACACCACCTAGCGGTAATTTTTAGAACTACTGTATCCAGGACTCATTTTGAACTGTATTATATATTAGATACAGATATTTTGAAATATTTTCGGTGTGTTGGTAAAATATATATGTAGAACGATTATTACTGCGTACCAGGATGTAAAAAAACATCCAGATGTATCTTTTCATGTATTGCCAAAGAAAGAAATACAAAAAGCAAAATTTGAGACAAAATTTAGGATTGCCCAATTAATAGATAAGCATGCAGTATGGATTATGCGATTAAAAATAGGGAAAAAAAGTTAATCAGCGTACGGTAGTATGTTCCCTACATTTAACAAAAAATTATTACATTATTATTTCAACTTTTTCAGTAGTAAGGAATGTTATTTCAGGAATGTTTACGTTACCATGGATAGGTCTTAGAACCAAAAATAATATTTTTACTACAATTGTCATGGTGATAAATAATATAATAATAATAAAAATAACGTTTATTACTCCATACGAAAACTAGTATTTTTAGTCCTAATGAAACAAATAACAATTTTTTTATGGTAAGTAGTTAATCAAGATATATGTAAATAGAACTGTTGCCAAATAAAATTTTTCACTGTTCATCTCAAACGAAATACATTACCTATGAATTTGCTAAAGACAAAGAAAACACGATAAACAAATTCAAAATAATGACAAAATTTTGAGAATGAAAAAATCCATTGAGATGCAAAATTTCGGACAAAGTGAAACATTAAAACGCAACGCATAATAATGTCGAAATAGAGGAAAGTCACGATACAAATACAGTAGAAGAGAAAGAAACAGTAGATACTATAATAAATTGATTAAATAATTAAACGAAAATGTTTGGAGATTCTGAAGTAGAAATAAATATACCGGAAAGACTTACTGTCGTATATGTAATAAATACAGAAATAGCACTTAAGAGCGTAATGTACCCAACTGAAAAGTCAATCGTTCCCAGCGGTGTTGGTGGCGGGTAACAAGGAGGCTGGCTCAATTCTAGCCGTTGGGCTACGCCCCTTGGTGAATCATAAGATGTAAGAAATTGAAATTCACTAGATACACGATGTAACAATCACGCGCACAAATAATAGTTGAGGAAACTTTCTTATATATGAAACCCAAGTTGAATCATTACTTGTAGGTTTGATCACCTTTGTGGTTTCTTTTTGGTTAACAAGGGAAGATTAAATTTTTTTACACCTATATTTTGAAAATATTTGATTTTAATTATAAATTAAAAATTTAATAATACAAGGTGATTGAGAAAATAGGGACAAGTGGTAATTTTCTTTATGATATACAGGCTGTCCCATTTTCGATTGCCATCATTGGGATTTCGGAAACTATAACAGCTTCGATTCACCATTTTTTTTTCTGAATTCAACGAATACAATGTTTAGTATTGTTTGTAATATTTATATAAATAAGACAATATTGGTATGTCTTTGTGCAATATCAAATCATAATATTCAAGAAAATTCTGTAATAAATATAAAATGTACTGTTTCAATTGAGATTCTAAATAAGTTCTGTACTGTAAATTCATATTTTATAATATAATCATTAAGAATACCTGTTATATGCCCGTAGATTAGTGCTCTTTCTTCTAGCAGCATGTAAATTTCTCCTTGCTTTATTTCCTTTCCGGTTACCCATTTTAATATCACGATATAAAATAAATCGTAAGAAATGCGCGTTACAGAAATTTCTGTGCAATGTATTCTACACTGAGAGAAGGTCAAGGGGCGGAGCCTAATATTAGTTTCAGTTTATACCGCTAGTAGCGGTAGCTCACGCCGTCTACTAGAGTCGAGTTTTCATGTAAATAGTGCTTCGTTCTGGGGTTAAAATTGGTACTAAATATAAATATATTTTCATAAACAAGGGTTTATTTTAAAGATAAAAGTACAATCTATGTTATTTCAGTGTTGAAATTTGCAATTGTTATTCATTTATTGAGTAACACTGATCTGAAGTTACATAAGTTTATAACATTGTAAAAACAAAATTAAAACTAAATCAAAAATTTCAACACTCAGTTGACATAGATTCAATCTTTGTCTTCAATTTAATAAAAAAATTAAATTATTCCGACCATATTTAGCCCACATTTCATCTCCCATTCAAAAGCATGTTTATTCTGTGCGCAATCTAGCTACATTAGCCCTTTAACCATTTCAGGCTAAATTAAATAGATTTAATATATAGTGACAATCGTGTAAATAAATTAAATATAAAAGAGAGAGTTATTTTGTGTTTTATAATATTAATGTGCGATTTAAGTTTTGTAGTTTTAAAACATCAAAAACCTATTCTGGATACAGTAGTTCGCGCAACGATCTTAATTTTATTTGCCTATAATACTCGCACATTTTTAAACTTATATAATTGATTTTAAGAAAAACATTACTATTATTAATGAAAAAATAAAATAAAAAATGGATCTACTTTAGAAATGACTGAACAAGATATTCCGGATACAGCAATCCTACCATTACTTATAGAATATCAAGCAATATCTATGCCCTTCACAAATGTTGAATGGTGGCAGTCATAAGAGGAAGAATTTGGAACAAATACACACTTAATTTTAAAAATTATAAAATCTCTTTTATGTAAAACTTCGTCTTCAACTTGAGTGAGAGAGCTTTTCCCCATTTGGGATAGTTCATTCGTAATTAATAAACAGTCTGAAAAGCGGGAAAATTGTTTTATCTATTAAATTTAAACATTTCAATAGTAATATAACTCTAATTGATTCAATGTAATATCTCTTGTTTGTTTAATTTTTAATTTTTATTGTTTTAAAACTAAACATTTTTTTGCTATAAATATATTTAAATTTTCTTCATTTAAATCAATGATTTTTAAAAATATTTATTTAAATGTCTGAACTATGTTTTTAACTACACACTGATCAGAAGTAAGTATTTCTGTTGGCAATTGAAATTGGTAAGACACATTAATTTATTTTTCTTCATTTTAAACTTTAAATGAATAAAAATCGTTATTTCCCTTACCTATATCTTTTTATTTCTTAACATTATTCACAGAGCAATAATATAAGTATATCCAGCACTCAGCCTATTTGTAGTTATTATAAAAATGACATGTCTAATAGTATTTCCGCCTTTACCTGGCGTTATGTCAACTGTAGAATAAAAAGATCCCCAGAATTGTATTGCCAACTGAAACACTTACTTCTGATCACTCTGTATTAATTGCATTTAAAAAATGTAACTTGATGTCATATTTAAAAAATGAGTAACTGAAAAAAATTTTTTATTTCTCTACAGTAAATAGCGCTTTATTATGTACAATTTTTATTTAAAACTTTTCTCTATCTACTTTTAGTTCTGAATTTGAATATATTAAAAAAGTCTTTTTTATATATTTTCACTCAAATCTAGTGACCTAAACAATTAAAAAATAAAAATAATTCAATTGTTCTATTAAAGTGACAGCTTTTGTCTAAATTAACCTCGTAAAGAAGGCAGCCTGTATATAATAAGTTGATACAAGAAAATTATATTTTTTATGTACAATCGATAAATCATGTTAACTTTATTCTTATCAAAGTCATTACTTAATGTGCTTCATTATTTATCAAGGCCAATAAAAATGTCAAGTAATCCCTAGGAAAATAAAGTGATTCAAGGCTATTAGTAGTGCAACTTAGAAAAAAATAAATATTTTCTTAGTATTTCATAGATTTTCTTTATTGTTCTTGTGCACTTGTCAGAGAGAAACCTCCGAATTTCTCTGTGAAATTATTTAGGTATATGAAAATATTTGTAATATTTTTTTATAACATAAAAAAATAACTAGTTTTTATATGCTGTTAATAGTCTCTTTTGTTAAATAACAAATTTTTCCGTTAGTATATAAAATATCGTAAGTAAATTGTTATTTACCTCAAGCGATTACATCCCTTGGGCTACGCCCTCAGGATTCAATCTTCGTTCACGACAAATTAATGATGACAAACTTTACTCCCTTGTTATGTAAACTACTATTTTCATCCACTTTTTAAATAGGGAGTAAAAGAACGCCATTTTAGAAATGTTTATATGGATACGTCATAATTTGTTGGTCTTAGGATCAAAAATAGCATTTTAACTACAGTTGTATGTTTTGAAGCTAAAAAAAGTTGATGCATAACAAATATAAGTATTGTATTATTTAATATTTAGCTTCAGCATATTTTGAATATCTTCGTTCAAATATGTAGCACAATAAATTCTAATTGTCAACGGCCATGGCTGCACTAGTTGGAACTGATCTAAGCAATAACGCGAGTTAAGTAACCTTGCGCGCGGGTAGTACTTGGATGGGTGACCGTCCAGAGAAAACCCGCGTTGCTGTTGACCATAATACCTAAAACGCAGATCAGGGCGTAATGGCGGCATATGACCTAAGTAGTTGGTCCGCCAAAGAAGCCACAAAAAAAAAAGAAAAAACATTCTAATTATAATATTCATAATTAAAGTTTTTATATATTACGTATAAATAATTAAGTAGATAAACAGGCTATGTAATGTTTGTATTATGTTTTTGTACATTTGTTTAATTCATAAGTAGAGCGATAAATTTAATTAAGAGGTAAACTCCATTCCCTGTATGAAAACGATTACGTCATATGTGGACGAGGTTATCATAGATACGATGAAATATAGTTATGTTTTTTAAGTAATATTATTCGTACCTATGACCATTAACGTATGTCTTAATAAGTAAAGACACACGTTTCATGTTTTTTCACGTTCTATCACATTTATTATTTTAATAAAAACGTATGACAGTTCTTACTAATACGAGAATTTATATTTACTTTCTTCACATTTGTTTATAAAATAAAAATAGAGACCTATGGTCATGAATTTGTTATTTTTTCGCCTGTCATTTCCAAGTTTGTGACATTTTTTATACATAAATACAGACTGAGAAATAAGTTTCGAAGCACTGGTTTTTTTTAGGGAGTTTTGAAATTCACAAAATTTTACCAACCTAAAATTACATTCTTAAAAATTAATCAGTGATACTGCACTTTTGCCAGAAATGGCTAGAAAAATTTGTTATCTTCATGATTATTTTAGAGAATCGAGGATCTTTAATTAATTTACCTATAGTACAAAAGGTAATGTGTATTGTATTTTGTATTTTCATATATTATTTATTTATACATAATAGTAACACATATAAAAATGTATATTCCTTTGAAATTGTTTTCACAAAATTACTTATTTCAATAAGGTAGGTAATATATTTCGTGGGTTAAGATAAATTTATATTTGGTTTTTATTTAATATATGCAGCATTTGGTTTCATTTATAAACTAATTACATTTTATAAAGTAATAAATATTTTAATTTAACGTTTAAATTTTAGGTTATGTTTTAAAAATGTCAAGCCAATACCAAAGTAAACGTTTTAAGTACCAAATCTGGAATCACATGGATACCGAATGTGACGTAATAGTTTTCATACAGGGAATAAAATATAACATATAGGTTTAAAGTATTTTGTTTTACTAAGGTATTATAGCAAAATTTTTACATAGGTTGATTTAGATAAAAAAGAGGGTTATCAGTCGAATGGGGGATTCAAGTGATAGAGCTTTTTAATATATATTTATTAAAATAAATTCTTGACCGTACATCATATGTAATACAATATAAAATCATACCATAAATTATATCTTTATTGCTGAAATATGAAAGTTAAAGTTGAATAATTTAAAACGCTCGCACTGCCATATTGCAATGACATAGTTGCATTAAGCCAATTACAGAGCTTTGTCTGAAACGTTTGTCGGTGCTCAAGAAGAAATAAGCATTCAGCATTCTACGATTCTACCAATGACGTATAATACTAGACGAATTATGCCGTATTCAAGTCAATGCAGTGTTGTAAAGCAGAGAGGAATGGAATAACTTTTGGGTCCGCCGGATGCGAGGCAAGGAGCGCGTACACTTTGATGTTATGCAAGTTGCTCCTTGCCGCGCACCCGCCTCACCAACCAGTTATTCTATCCCTTTCTGCTTTACAACAAACGCCGTTGTTATCCGTCTAGTTATGTTTTGTCTGAGGATTCTACTGACAACGACAAGTTACGTGTTATTTAACTCTGTCTTATCTGTCTCTCTTTAAGCTAAGAAGCAAGTACGTCATATTCATTTGTTTCGAAAGTTTAAATATTTTTATCATGCTTAATACAAGTTTTTTAAAAAAATTAAAAATTGGGTATAATTATTTTATTACGTAGATTAATATATAAAAAATTCAAAAAAGTCTTGAAAGGCCCATTCTGTAAACATTAAACAGAATTAGCTTTTAAATCTAAATAGAAATGCCAAATTAAGTTAAACCGTATTCTAAAAACAAATTCGAATCTTAACCAATTACTATTTTGTTTTAAGAATAATGGTTGAGATTGAGATTAATTTTCACCGGTTATAAACGTAGCTAAATTAACTTTAAGATAATCTCAACATTATTTGATATACGAAAAACATAAAAAAGTCCAAACATAAGTCTTTAATTTCATTCTTCTAGTTCTAATTCAATGAATAAATATTAATGTGCCCCAGCAAATTGTATTGCACATTTAACATCTATAATGATGGTGACAGTTAAACAGCATATAAAGCATAGTTGAACTGCGATCTGGAATTTTTATATCTAAGGCGCCAGAGTTTTATAAGTCATACTATTTCAACCGCAGGCTAACTTCAAATAAAAAAGTATTAGCGAATTCTTAATTGTTGCACGTGTGCCCAGAGGGGGCACGTGTAAAACGGTGGCCCCTCCTTTTACATATTTCTTTTATATCTTCAACACACGTGTGATTAAATTATATTATTTTAATTTTATTAATAATGTGTATTATAATTCTGTTGTTAATTGTAATATGTAACTATAATTTGTATATATTTATTTAGATTCAGAGACGTACTACAAAACATTCAATAATTTTGATAATTACTCGGCCCTAAAGTTTGAAACTCAAAATAGATTTTGCAATGAGCTTTAAACCTAAGAGAATTTGAACTCCGGTTCAAATTCCGGTGCCATCTGAATATTTCTCTCTAATAATATAACAAGAGAGTAAAAATAAATTGAAAATAATTTTACAGATCTTTAGATCCAGGCAATAGTCACAAAAGTCCGTAGGGTTTGAGTGGCTATTGTCAAATAGCAACAAGTTTGAGAAAGATACAGGAGAATTATTTTATAATTTATCCAACTCACAAGTTATATTTAATTAAATTATTTTTTGACTTAGCTGTTGAGGTCGATTCATCCAACTTAAAAGATTTTGAATTGGGTTCATATTGATTGATTACTTATTAATGTATTCTTGGAAGTTGTTTCCAAAATTTGTTGGTGTATTTTTGTATCTGAAATACAACTAAATCGATTTTTTCACACATTTTACTTGACGCGTTGACAGTTTTAAATAGTTATTTGACAACTACCTATCATTTTTCACAAACAAAAAAGCACCTACAGAGATTATTCCCGGGAATAATCAAAAGAGCTTTATTCTCATGCTGGGTTGCAAGAAAAAAATAAAGAGCTCTTTAGTTAAAGAACTGTTTATCTAGCAACAGTATCAATAGCGATTTTCTGAAATTTATTGAACCGTTAGTTGCTAAAGAACTGATAAAACTTTCATGCAACCCAGCATATGTATATTAATGACAGGATTGGTTAAAACGCAGACACGTGACATTTAGCATTTCAATGGTTTTGAGAAACTTAAAAAAATAATCTATATACAAATTTGATTTCATTGTTAAGTATTTACTTAAAAATAGTAATTAAATTTTACAACATTATTATGTTTTATATTAATTCAGTGTTTGGCGATAGTATATACAAGTATGTGGCAAGGCTTTCATTATAAAACAAGTATGATAGTTGAGCCACAAACGCCAGTAAGTGTTCCGCTCATACATATTATGAGGGATCATTTTAGGCGAATGAAATGCACATATTGGATAGGTACCTAATCGTTGAGTTATTCCTATTACGGGTATGTATCAGTTCTATCTTATGCAAATATTCCTCATTTTTAATCGAATTTGGTAAGTTTCCTGTTAAGCCCCTGGCACATATAGCGTCAAAACTCCGAGTCTACCAGACTCGGAGTTTTGACTGCCAAAAATAGAAACGCCTCTATTTTCAGCAGTCACGACTGCCGAAAACCAACTTCATTATGATGCTGGTTTTTTCCATATCTTCCTTTGTTGTTTGACGTATGAATTATTATTGTTTATGTTTTTGTTTGATTTTTGTACATTTTTATAGTTAAATTCATTTACTTTATACATAGTTAGAAACTTTTAAGTTTTCATATTTCATTTATAATTCAAGTCATTTTTTTAAATTTATTTTTTTGTTTTATATATCCTAATTTATAGTTTTTATATTTCTTAATAATCTACAAACATTTTAAATAATATATTTAAGTTTTTATATTTCATTTATAGTTCATGTAATTTTTATTTAATTTAATTTTTTTCTTTTATATTTCGTAGTTTATAGTTTTTATATTTCTTAATAGTCGATAAATATTTTAAATAATACAAATTAACAAATAACACGTTAAAATTAACAAATATTTATTTCTGACTGTCAGAAACACCGACTCTATATGTGACACCCGTTTTGGACGTGACTCTCAGTTTTTCAGCAGTTTGTAGCAGACTCGGAGTCTTGACGCTATATGTGCCAGGGGCTTTATAATTATTCTTTATTCGCCTCAAATTGTTGATCATTTTCAGAATTTTTTGTTCCCCCTCTCGAAAAGTTATTAAACAGCGGACTTCGACTATGACTATCTAGCGAAGTTGTTATTAAAATTCTCAGATACATTTTTACATATAAATAAACAGTGCAGAATTTCTAATGTATTATTTTAAATGATATAATCATGATTTACCATTTGGGAAGAACAAACTAAATAAGTACTAAAAAAGTAAGAACACACCTCAGATACTCCACAACTCAAATTTATCATGTCATATAACATTTCCTTTTATATTTCGTTGGTATCATGGCCAGGATACCATTGCAGCCCAAAGCTGCTCGCTGTGCTGTCGAAAATCAACCAAGCTCACACTTGCGCCATCTCCACCGTACCATCATTTAGCTCAACTCATACGTGCAAGGAGGACTCACCTCTAAAACTATCTCGAATATTCATCGAATCTTTATGAAGCACTACCACAATCTCTAACTATCTTACCAATACTAGGGTAAGGTGAAAAGTTCTCGCCTCACACAGAGATGGCGTTCCAATCAGCAAAATTTGTGTTTTCTGCCTGGGTGCATGTATCATTAGTTCGTATGACAAGTTTAAACTTGTTCTCTCAAGTAGTTTGTTTACACGAATTTTTGAAGTAGACGTCTTGCGTGTTTTTAGTTAAAATGGATAAACTTGAATATCGTGCAGTTCTAAAATTCTTCATTTTGGATGGATTAACTCCTAAAAAAATTCGCCCGAAGTTGACAAAAGTTTACGGGGATCCTGCTCCTTCCATGTCAACCGTTAAAAAGTGGACAGCTGAATTTAAACGTTGTCATACGTCCCTCGAAGATGATCCACGTGAAGGACGGCCAAAAACCGCCATCACACCGGAAATCATCGAAAAAGTGCATGTTATCGTGTTGGACGATAAGCGAGTGAAGGTGAGTGAGATAGCTAAGGCTGTGGGGATATCGGAAGAAAGGGTGCGAAACAGCTTGCACAAAGAATATCGCAGCAATGTTTGGACCTATTTAATAAGGATCCGACTGATTTTGTGCGGCGATTTGTCACCATGGATATGACATGGGTCCACCACTAGACGCCAGAAACGAAACAGCAGTCTAAGCAGTGGGTGGAAGCCGGTGGTTCAGCGCCAAAGAAAGCGATGTCGATCGTATCTGCCGGAAAGGTCTTGACCAGCTGGATGCTAAAAATCGCGAAAAGATGCATAGGTTGCAGAAGAAAAAATCATCTTTCACCAGGGCAACGCACCTGCACACAAGGGTGGGTGGGCGATGGGAAAACTGCGGGATTTGAGATACGATTTGCTCGGTCATCCCCCATATTCTCCTGATTTGGCACCCTCAGACTTCTATCTGTTCCCAAACTTGAAAAAATTTGTTTCTGGGAAGCGCTTCGCGTCCAATAAAGAAGTTGAGAGGGTCGTAGATGAATATTTTCACAGCCTTCCAGACTATCACTTCCGGCAAGGAATATTGATGTTGAAGAAACGCAGGATCAAGTGTGTTGAAGTCAAGGGAGAGGATGTAGAAAAATAAAATAATTTTTTAACATTTTTTACCGTCGTATCTTATTTTAGGATATAACAAGTTAAAGTCAGCACAATTAAGTAAATTAGGATATGTTGGAATGAGGTTAGATATTAATAATAATATTGTTTTATGTTTTTCGCCACAGTTGTACAATTAAAAATAAAATAAACATATCATTACGCCTTTTACCCATTCTTTAAGTCGTTGATAAGTCGTTTTCTTTTACAAACAAAATAAAACACCACATACGGACAAATGATGAAATCCCTATCTATTCAAAGACGTACAAAAAGGGTAAATTAAATACGAATGCTAATGCTTTGAGTCGCATTCCATGTAACAATGAAACTTCTGTTCAAAAATTATTTAATACTAAAGACGATCTCTCACCTTTGGCCCAGTATCAAACTTATTTAAATAATAAATTAACAAACTTGAATAATGAGTATAAAATTTTAGAAGTAGAAGCAAATATTTTTGATTCTCCTTACAATGAAAGCGAAGCACATTGTGTTAGTCGCGACTTACAGATGTCAGAAGGCATAGCAAAAGAATTTTTCAAAAAATTTCAAAATTTAAATAAATTAAGAAATCAAAATCCTAAATTATACAATTTGGTATCAGAATAATAGATTCATTATTTATTTAATAACGAAAAACTATTATTATGATAAACTAACAAATCAGGACTTATTTTATACTCTTTTGAATTTAAAATCATTCTGTTTGAAAAATAAGATAAAATATTTAAATATTCCAAAACTAGGTTGCAGTCTTGACCGACTAAATTGGACTAACGTTAAACCTATGTTAGAATTTATTTTCAAAAATAGTAATACAATACCAATTGACGATGTACTACCACTCGAGTTTAACGCGAATGAAACAGATGACAAGTGCGAAGATTTCTTTAAATATATGGACAAATTTAATGAACAATTAGAAAAAAATTAAAATGATGAAAACGACACCGAATCCCTGATTGTAGAAGTAGACGCTAACACTCAAAATCCACACGAAGACTCTGATGATAGTGACGATACCGTGCATTCCAACCACGAAAATCCATTAATTGCAATACCTATTAGTGAATCACCTGTAAATGTAGGGAAAGATCAATTAATATTCACAGAAGTTATACACTAACCACCGAAACAAAAAATTACAAAATTATTAAATAAAATGAGATTGAATTTTCAATTATCTCAAGATAATTTCGAAAATGATAAAATAAATTTTGTTCAAAATGATGTAGCTCTAAGAGTCAGATATTATTAATATTTCGAACAACCCGTATATGAAAAATTTAGTGCAATTTTACAGAAACACTTTAAAAATTCAGAAATTAAATTTATAATATGTAATAATAAATTAATTGACAAGATTACCGACACTATCCGAAACTAACAATCGCGGTATTAATGAAACCAAATAAAAAGAATATATTATTGGCCAAATCAAAATAAAACTATTGCAGACTTTATCAATCAGTGCGAAATTTGCTTAAAATCAAAATATGAACATAAATTTAATATTACACCCAGTCCAAATAAACCTATTGATATTATACACATTGACTCATTAAGTCTAGAAAACCACAAATTTCTTACAATAATTGATGCGTTCACTAGATATGCGCAAGCTTACGAAGTTAATTCAACTAATGCCATTGAAATAAGTAATAAATTAATGAAATTCTTTTTACCTAAATACCTAAAACAATGATATCAGATAACGGGTCAGAATTTAAAAACACTGTTTTCCGTGAACTATTAAGCCTACACAAAATAGAAATCCATTTCACCAGTTCGCAACACCCTGATTCCAATGGACTCATAGAAAGATTTCACTCTACGCTCATAGAACATATCAAACTATTTAATTTACAAGAGCATTTCAAAACTGAAACAATAGAAAATAAAGTTAATTTTGGCTTACTAGCTTATAATAACACACATCACACCTCAACTGGTTTAAAACCTACCGAAATAATAAATGGACACCTCGAGACTAACTCATCTCTTGAATTACACTTAGAAAGACAAATTACACAGGACTACGTTCAAAAACATAAAGAAAAAACAAAATTGGCGTATCAAAATATTAATAACCAAATGCAAATAAAAAAATCTAACCTAATTAATAAATTAAATGAAAATTGCGAAACCTTACCCGATATACCCGAAACAGTCTATGTGCACAACAAACAAAAAGTCAATACAAGACGACATCCAAAATTTAAAAAAAAAATTATTAAAACAATTAACAAAGACCGAAAAACTGCAGAAATTGAGACAGAGACGAAAGACAGTAGGAAACAAACTAAAATTCATTTATCTAACATAAAAAGACCGAGAAAAATTAATAAAATTACTAACATAACCTCTGATCTTTCCGATCCCTGTACACCAACGAATCAGAACTAAAATTAAAAATCTGGTGTGGTTACCACACGACTTTCTTATACACAGCATATTTAATATTTAGAATATATGAATGTTATATAATATTATTAAACATGTAATTATTAACGTCAAAACACGGCCCCCAAAGATTGGAGGGGTAATTTTAATGTGGTGAAAATGTTTGTCGGCTGTGGGAGTCGCACCAGGATTCTCAAAATCCACAGGCCGACTCGATACCATTGAGCCACCTACTCCATAAACAATTAAAACAATTGGCTACTGTCAAAAATATTGACATTAATATCATACAAATACTGAGATAATTTATCTGTAACTTTCAGCTCTATAGACCACGGGCGTGTGATGTCACGATTTTAGATCTACTCCGTAACTGTCAAACGAGTGACTCTCACATCAGTATTAAATGTACGATTTAGACTGTATAAATAGAATATATTTTTAACAAGTATATGTGAATATAATTCCAAAAGTGACGAGTTTCTATTCTGTGCATCATGTTATGCGTGACAAAGTGTGTGATTTATTTTATCAAGTGAAACGTAATTTGAAGATTGTGTCGCGAGTGCATACTTTTACAATTTTATAGTGTTTATATATTTAATATATAGAAAATAAATACAATTCCAGAGATCTTTTTATTCCACAGTTGACACAACGTCAGATAAAGGCGGAAATGCTATTTGACATTTCTAATAAATACAAATAGGTTATGTCAGGAGTCTGACAGCTAATAGAATTTTAACTTTTTAAGTAATAGAAATACTTTAGAAATAAATAAAATAATAAATGTACTCAAATTTAAATTTTAAATGTCACTGTCAACAACAGGAAATGAATTTATGTATCAGGCTTACCAATTTCAAGTAGTTTTTTTATTGCCAATTGTAACAATTCCTTTTGATCACTCTGTATATGACCAAGATATTCAATTTTCGTTTCAAAATATGTACACTTCTTTTGGTTCAAATGTAGATCATATTCTCTTAATTTTTTAAGACAGAGACACAAATTGCTTTGACATTCTTCCTTTGATTTTCCATGTACAATAATGTCATCGAAATAAGCAATTGTACTTGGTAACCTCGTAAAATTTGGTCAATTACTCGATTGAATTCCGCTGGTGTTGTCTTGATCCCAAAACTAAGCCTATTCATTTGATAGGTTCCCCGATGCGTAGATATGGTTTGAATAATACTGCTTTCTTCATCGGTTCTTAGATGTAAATATGCCTTGAATAAATCTGGACGGCAAAAATATCTTGAATTTCGTAAGCTATGTAATACTTCATCAATTTTCTTTATTGGGTAATTTGCATTAACTAAAAGATCATTTACCCCAACATTGTAATCCACACAAAGCCGAACTGTTCCATCGCCTTTGGAATTACTACCAAGGGTGATCCCCAATCACTAGTTGTTGCTTTTGTTATAATTCCAGCTTCTTCAAGATTGTCTAGTTCTTTTTCTACTTTTTCTCGTAGAGCATCAGGTACATTCCTCTCTGGTGTATAGCTTGGTTTAGCTCCTTCTCGAAGTTGTAATTTGATTAAAAAGTCTGGTACACAACCAACTTTTTCTACAAAAATTTCTGGAAATGTTTTTTCAATATCACGTGCATCGTTGATTGATAAAATTTGATTTGTATTAACTTTATCTGAATCATCTTGATCTATTTCTTCTAAATTGATTTTCAGATGTCGAACCCATTCTCTTCCAAGAAGAGAATCATATCCATCTGGAATTACATACATTTCTTCATGTGATACGCGACCTTTGTATTCAACTTTGACTTGAACTTTCCCTACAGGATAAAAAATGTTCCCAGTGTATGAACGGAAAGCATTGTTTGTTTGGTGCAACTGGTTTCTAATTTTTAATTTCTTAAATTGACTATCAGGAATTAATGTATAGCCGGCTCCAGTGTTGTTCTCAAATTTCTGATACTTATTTTCAATTTTAACGTAAATGTAATACTTTGCGACAAGAGTTGTTTTGGACATGGGTTGATTAAAAATATCAATAATTTGATTTGTTGGTATTTTATTTGGTCGTTTATTTTTCAGGAGTGTTTTAATGCATACCTTTGATACATGTCCAGTTTGATTACAAAATGCACATTTCATACTGGATAATTTTGTACGACAATTTTGAGATAGATATTTATTTCGTCCACATCTTAGACATAGATTTTTTATTCCAAATTGTTCATAATCAATACGACGCCTTGATTTTGATCTAGTTCGTTGATTTTGATGTTTGATATCTTTCTCGGATTGTTGATTAGACTTTGACACTACAGAATTGATAGATAAATTTGACGGATTTGATTATTGCCTTTTTGACAAATCGTGGCTGTCTGCTTTAGATGCTTCAAGAGCAACAGCTTTTGTTACAATGTCGTTGAAGTTTGTTAGTTCTGATTGAAGTATTTGTTCTTTCATCCAGCTGTCTTTTGTTCCACGAATGAATTGTGCTCTAAGAAAAATATCTGCGGCTGCCACTTCTTTTCCACATGCACAAGACACTTTAAATTCACAGTCAGCAATGTCATGACGTAATGCAGCTACATAATCTGCAATTGTATCTTGTTCATTTTGATACATTGTTAAAAAATAATGGTGTGAAACTAAAATACTCTTTTTTTGGTGCATCATATTCTAGCTCTCCCGGAGTCTTTGGTGCTACTACGGCTGCAAGAATATTGTAATACGATGCACCAATTGAATTAAGTAATATTTGAGCACTTTTTTTCGTGTCACAATCTAAATTTTTCATTTTTATGTAGTTTTCAAAACGTTGCCGGTAATATTTAAATTTTTCCTTCTTGGGATCGAAATTTTCGAACAGAGATACGTGACTTACATTAATGACAGATTGTGGTTGATTACTTCCACTTGTCGATCTTACTGATAGTAAACTATTAATCAGTTGTTGCATCGTTAAAAATTTGTAACAGCTCGGGATCCATATTGATAAATGATATGTTCAAAATGTTCTTAATCAGTTACCGTTTGAATAAATACTTCTTTTACCTCGTCGCCAAAACTGTTGTGACCGTATTTATGAATAAAAATAGAAGTCCAATTAATAAAGCATATATTTTGACATATTTTACAATAATCAATATTATTTTATTATTTTGTTTTCCAAAGTCTACTATTTGAAAAATATGAATACTACAAATATACAATAGTGTTACTTTTATTGAAGTTTTAGGTTAACATTTTCCAAATCAACTAATTTCGTTAAAAATTTTAATTATTTTACTGTAGTATTTAATTTTTTTATTTATAATTGTTGTTGTTTTCGATTGTAGTGGAAATTAGAAAGAATCGACAAAACGAATGTTTAAGTTACTATCAAAAATGAATCAAAAGGGAAAAGGACTCTTTGGCTTTGAAATAGTAATAACAATATAAAAAAGGTAATATAAAATATTATCATAATCACAATATTACTAGACCTAGGGCAAGAAAGGAAGGAACGTCGATTTGTTTGATTACAACAATGTGTTCATGCAAAAAAACATTGGTTACAACAACGTGTTTTAATATAACATGATTTGCATTTATAACAGTAACCGTCAAAACCTAATGAAAACTAAATATAAATGTTTTAAATTACTGTTTCTATTTTTTATATTGTAATATTCAACATATCTTGAGCCTAAAACTTCGACCTATCTTCCTTTTCTCTTTTAATTCAATTCAGATAGTATCATAAACATTCGTTTTATCGATTCTTTGAAATTTCCACTACGATCGAAAACACAATAACAATTATAAATGAAAAAATTAAATACTACAGTAAAATATTAAAATTTTTAACGAAATTAGTAGATTTGGAAAATGTTAACCTAAAATGAACTGTTCAAACTTCAATAAAAGTAACACTACTGTATATTATAGTAATTACTTGGCTTTACACTATGAAGTAAATATATAAAATTGTTTTTAAACATTTGTTTTCTATATATTAAATATATAAACACTATAAAATTGTAAATGTAAGCACTCGCGACACAATCTTCAAATTACGTTTCACTTGATAAAATAAATCACACATTTTGTCACGCATAAAATGATGCACAGAATAGAAACTTGTCACTTTTGGAATTATATTCATTAAAAATATATTCTATCTATATAGTCTAAATCGTACATTTAATACTGATGCGAGAATCACTCGTTTGACAGAGTTACGGTGCACATCTAAATTTGATGACGTTTACGCCCGTGGTCTATAGTGTGCGTGATTCAATATAACACAGACCAAATATCTAAAGAGAGACTAGACAGAGCAAGCAAATAAATTGTGATAGAAGTTCAGCGCCTCTACATTTGGATCCAAGAATTAAGGCATTATTTGAAATAAAACGCGGGGTATATTCAAATTTAAATAATAAAATTCTGTCGTACACATCGCTAATTTTTAAAGATTGCTAAGCATTTTAATCTATAGTTGGCTATAAATAAAATACTTGATATCTTTAAAAATTAATGATGTGTCGACATATGTTAAATAAAAAACAAATTAGATAATACTCAAAAATATATTTTAAAATACAGAAAATGTATCATCATACATTAAATCAATATGTACATAGTTTATACAAAATAATAACACAAAATTCAATAAATAAAAATAAAAATAAAAATGTAGAATCATCTGGTATTTCCGCAACTGCTGATTGCCGGATTTCTGATTCTGCAAAAATAACAAGAAAATGATGATAGCACTAAATGCTGGAAAGATCTGTACAAATAACATGCTTTATATAATTGTGAATCTGATTGTTTTGCAAGCACATTTTTTATTATCTTTAAATCTTCGATATATGAAAATAAATTTGAACAATTTATAACAAGTATTGTAAATTAATTGTTTACAGGTGTTATATATTATACTGTTTCTTGTAAACAACAAACATAAATTACCTTCTAAATTATATAATAAAAAATGATACATACCATTCGTGGGACGTAAAATCGTTGGAATTGCCGCACGATTCAACTTTTTCCTGAGTGGTGTTTGAAAGCACGCAGTTTCAAAATGTAAAGTACATACTCGCATGTGCCCATTTATCTAATAGAGCAGACTTCTTAGGCAAGCAAAAGAAGTCAACATCTACCGTACTGTCCAACCAGAAATAATACACTTGTAACGTCGCATGGTCTGAAACAATTTGAATTTTATGTTATTATATTATGATTTCTTCTATGTAAAAAAAATAATATTGTAAACTTACCTTTCAATACAGTAGAAATTAACTGAACACACAAGTTGTACAACAGAAGAACTATGGACGACGCGTACACAAGAACATCAGCAAACATAGTAACCAAAAATTGTTTCTAGTTTAAATGTCAGTTTGAAATTCCAAACAGTCATTTTACTGCCATCTAGCGTAATAATAGGTAAATAAACTGTTTACAGTGTCATCTCTCTTTGCAACCTGTAACTCAACTTACACCTCTCCCCCCCTAAACACTTCTATCACAACGAATCCCATTTAGCTGTCAAGCCCCTGCAATATAACCTCAATATTATTTGACAGTAAGACAAATTTTGTTTTAATTTTTTCATGGATGCCTTTATTTTTACAAATAACACAAATATTTAATTAATTTGGCGTAAACAATTGAAATGTGTTTTATATAAAAAATCCGTAATTTTATTTTTTTAAACTTTCATTTAAAATATTTTCTATGAAATTAATTGAAAGCAATGTGCACCAAAAACTGATATCACAAGTTATAAAGCCCATGTTCGGCTTTTAAGATGGACATACTTGTATATTAATTGTTATTATAATGATTATTTTTTCTATGTTTGGATTTCATTTTTATTTCCTTTTTAGATGAAGGAAAGCCAGTACTCCGGCAAAAAAAACATTTTTCCCTTTGGGAACTTTATGGGCTTTCACCCAGATAAGGTTAGGTTAATACCCGTATACGATGCAAGCATTGTAACGGGGGTATGGAACGAATCCTGTACAAATATTTGATAGAAACAAACCGAAGTTGTTCTATAAGCACAGGTATAAGGAACGGAGAAGTAAAATTTTGTGTTTTTATTTCATTAAATATAATATAATTTATATAACATATTTAATATTTCATTCTTACAATTTATAAATATCATATCTATTAATATAAAACTGGAAATATATTGTAATATTTTATATTACTAATATGCTAAAATTTTAACGGAATGTTTCTATACTTATGTACTAAACTTTAAGAATAGATACGATATGATATACTGCTCACAGAACAGAAGAATATTTTAAAAAATCGCAAAATAAATTTCAATGCAGATTAGAATAATAAACGATAACTAAATAAAATAATGAACGCTCCAAGTAATCATTTATCTGGTATAAACTTTGTGACGTTTCATTTGAAAACAGTGGTTCAAAACTGTTCGCTTTGAAAACTTGAAACTTATAATTTTGATTTTTTTTTAATTATCAGTTTCGTGATCAGTACATTGAATACTACATAACATTCAAATGACTACACGAAGTAATTAATCCGAGAAAGAAGAGGTTATGGGTCTCTTAATTGGAGAGGTAAAAATTAGTAAATAAATCATATTTATCAAGCATTATTGTATTATCGTGATCAGAAAGATAAAGAAAATCGTATTTCACACATATCTTCATGTTTAATTCTTCGACGAAGTGACAAACAAGCTGACAAAGTAGAAATTCTCTCCGGAACAATTTATGGCTGCAACGAATCATGCCGAAGAATTAGCACAGAAACTAAAAAGATCTATGAGAGTAAATGGTATCATTCCTATCTCACATAACTGTTTGGCCCTCGAGAGTTGGTAAGTTTTTGACATTAAATAAACTCTTAAAATATTACAAACTGTGTTTACTGCAGATGTTGGAACGCAAGGTTTATACCAACAAATGGACTGTTACTTCGTGGGTTTAATATTTTCCGTGTATTCCAAGTCAGACGAAGTCCAACTAACTTGCTTCCAATTGCAAGGAAGCGAACGACTAGAAGTATCAATTTATATAAAACCGTCCGAGTTCAAAGCTCACAATCTAGAAATGATGGCCGAACTACCAAAAATCCTCCGAGAAGAGTGAAAGGATGTTGCTACAAACTTCTTAAGCGACACTCAAAACATATCCTTTGAATATATTTCATAATATGCTCATAAGTTGACTGGAATGGCGCACGACTGATCTACGAAGTTGCTCTTGTACGACACACCGCAACGAATCAAATATTTGCAGAAAGAAAATGTAAAAATGCGAAAAGAACTCGAGATATTGAAACAAAAAAGTGAAGAAATTATTATTCTCGACTGAAAATCTTATTTAACTGCAATATTTCTTTTTAATAATAAATAACTCACATAAAAATTATATTTGTAAATTCAAAAGATTTTATAGGACATTAAAGTCACACCAGATATTAATAATATAAATTTAAGAACATTTATATTCTATAATCCTGTTTTTTAGAAATTATTGAAATATTTCTTGTAATTATCTGAAATTTATAACAAAAATAAATACGGAATAAATTTGTAACAAGACTCACGGCAAACATTTGTGGTTTGCTGCACAAAGACGAAAAGTCACATTTTTCGGCCCGATTCTCAAAAAATTTAATAACAAAATATAAATTGCCTGGAATGGTGGTTAGCTATTAATAAAATAAAAGAGTGTATAACAGACGCAGAAATACAAATAATACATGTTATGAGAAGTGCTACAGTATCTTCAGCCCGTTTTCTCAACTTTCAATTTAGTGCATTCTAAATTAAGGAGGCAACTAGACACAGCAAAGGCTGCAAAACTAGATTTTCTATTCAAAATACTAAATTATTCATTTATGTTTGTAATTAATTTTTTTTTTAAGTTAATATACATATTTTTTAATTATTATTACTATTGATAGAAACATTTAATTTGCTTTATCTATTACATTTATTATGTCAAAATGATATTTCGCTGTATCTTTTTAATATTATTATAATTTAATCAATAATAGTTATTTATTATACAAGTGTTTTATGTACCAATAAAACAAAAGGGGGTTCAATTGGTAGAGCTTTTTAATATATATTGATTACAATAAATTCTTGACCGAACATCATATTTAATACAATATAAAATCATACTATAAATGATATCTTTATTGCTGAAATATGAAAGTAAAAGTTGAATAATTCAAAACGCTCATTTAAATTTCGCACTGCCATATTGCAATTACGTACTTGCATTAAGGTGAAGCAATCCGCCTGAAAATAACAACAGAACAGTGGTGGAACGACGATCTGTCTTGATCTATTTGAAATAAAATATCTTTTTTATTATAAATGAAACATATTATTTATTGTACATATTCTTGTAGTCAAAGGTTTAAAGTTTTATAATAATATTACTAATTTAAAATATAATAAAAGAAAATAAATTATATATTACACCAAATTTAATTTGAATTTATTAAAAAATGGGCCCTACGATATCAATATAAAAAATACAGTAAATTATAAATACGACAGACTAAGCCTGATGAAATTTTCAGCCAAATTAAAGACGACAATTTTTAGAAAAAAAATAAAATAGGCAAAAGTACCATGAAAAACAGAGTTTTTCTTTTTTATCTCTAAAGTGTTGTGTTTAATTTGACTGATTTTTATTTGTGTTATAGACTATCTTAATTTTAAATATACATATTTTTTTATTAAAAACGTAGGGCCCAATTTTGAGAAAATCTGACTCAAAATTGTGAATTTGGCTGCTTCATTTATATAATTTTTTTCATATATTTTCATGATTTATTTGCTCTTGAATAGTATTTATTCATGAACTACAATGTTATAAGAAAGTAATACACTGCTTTATATTTATCTATATAATGACAATTGTAAGAAATTAATTGTTGAAATTCAAATTTGCTTAGATTTATTGTTGGTGCTCTTGAATCATGAGTTTTTGGTGTGATTCGGATTTTTGATGACGTATGATGTACACTCAAGTATCGAAGTTTTATCCAAAATTAAATTTGGCTGACAGATATGTAAAAATGATTGACTAATAATGATAACAATAATGAATATATATATTATATGTTATTTACAAAATAATAAAGTAATAATAAAATTTTTGGATATGGTTTTAACCTCAAACGTCATATGTATGTAAGGTAAGTAGATTTGTATTTATAAGTGTTTATTTATTAATATTAAAGTTTTTATTTAACTGTTTTGAAGTGGATACTGGCTTAATAAGATTAGGCTGACAAAGTAAATACATCAGAACTATCGAAATGTTGCCCAGGAATAAATTATACATTCCATAAATGAAGTCTACTTTCGCTTTATTTATATTTTTATATTGCAAGTATTTTGTACCTAATTATATTATAAATCAGATTATGGTACTTAAACGGAAATAATAGTTTAATAACTAAATCAGAAGTGTCACGATAAAGTAGGAGAGCACTGGCAGAATTCATTAGCTCTTGGCATGGAAGAAGCTGCAAAAGTGGAAATGGATCATGCACGAGAAAATGGAGATATGATGAATGATGATATTGGAATGTGCACCGTTGTTGTTGATGGAGGTTGGTCGCACAGGAGCTACGGTCACAGCTATACTGCGAAATCTGGTGTTACGGTCATAGTAGGTCATTATTCTAAGAAATTATTGTTTTTAGGAATTCGGAATAAGTACTGCAGCATTTGTGCCGTGGCAGAGAAGAAGAGGAATGAATATCACAACAATATAATAATATAACAACAGACGTATATTAACAAACGTTAAAATAACTTTTATATGTAAGTATACAAACAAAGTAATTACAAGTAATTATAATGATATTGAACCGTCTGAAGATTTATTACGTTTTGATTTGCTGCAGATTATACCGAATTGTTTTGGAAACCGTAATGGCTGTCGGGCTGAAGTGTGTAGTAATGCACCCCTAATTGACGATAACAACACATATGACACTTTTACTAGTGCCATGAAAGTACAATTGGACTCAATAATGCCACGGGCCGGAAATATCTGTTTTCACCCTTGATACATGAAATAGTTTTTCTTCAAACGTTAGAAAATAACATATCAGAAACTATAGATACAGTTAAAGTTTGATTTTTCTGTCAAATACTTTTTCTGACGCTCGTTAAAATCGAGGAATTTCATTAGTTCACTTGCGGCAGAAAAGTATTTCTGCCGTTCAAGAGTGTCAGCGAAATTATGACATAAAAAGTTAATATTCCAGCGTTTGAAGAAAAAATAGACAAATTATGCCGTATTCAAGTCAATGCAGTGTTGTGAAGCAGAAAGAGTTGGAATAACTTGTTGGTGAGGCGGGTGCGCGGCAAGGAGCGAGTACACTTTGATGTTATGCAAGTTGTAAACATTTGTGTAATTATTTTTATATTCAATTACTTACTTTTCTACATCAAAGTAAAGGTTAGTTTTTGACATATTAAGTGTTTTGTATACGCACTTTTGTATTTAAATAAATAAAATACTCGCGTCTGATAACTGTCGTCAACATAAATGCAACGTGCCAACTTGTACTAGCTCTTTGCCGCGCACTCGTCTCATCGCCCAGTTATTCTATCCCCTTGTACTTCACAACAAACGCCGTTGTTATCTGTCTAGTAATGTTTTGTCTGAGCGTAGAAAGCTGAATGCTTGTTTCTTCTTCGTCTTCTTCTCAGTAAAGTTGAGCACCCACAAACATTTCAGACAAAGCTCTGTGATTGGCTTAAGGTGAAGCATTCCGCCTGAAGTTCGTTAACCAACAATTTGTTATTGCGTAAGTAGGGTTTCTTGTGGTCTTAACAAAAATGTGGATCTGACCTATCACGGAAAATCAGGAATATTCTTTATAGAATAGTGGAAGGGGTATTGGCGCGCGTTTAAAAACTAAACAAACTTGAAGATATTCAAGAAATAATTTTAAAGCGCAAGAAATATTTCTATAGGATGTCAACAAAATAAAATCTAAAATTTAATAAAATATAGTATTTTATTTGATATTATAATACAAAAATAAAAAATTTGACTTACAATTTTATTTCAGTTATACATAATCATATATAATGGGGACTTATACAATTCAAATTTTTCGGATGCCATCTAGTGAGTAAAACGGTATAGCTTTACAGTTTGACGTTTATCACGTGAGCCAAACGTTAAACGTCAAACTCAGCCCTATGCAACTTCGTATATAAGCGCAGTTAGTAAACGTCCAGCTTTATGTCATTCGCGCGCATGACTTTGAAAGAGAGAGATAGCTTAAAGAGGCCGGCATTTACTCAACGCCATATGAACGCAGGTTACTTTTTTCAATCATTAGTGTTGTTTGGTGATAAATAGTTATAAACAATTAGTTTGCAATGGGTCGTAAGTGTTTTGCGCCCAATTGTACCAGCGGGTATGACTCAAATCATGACAAAATATCTTTGTTTCGTGCTCCAAAAGAGCAGTTGGAAATTTGTAAAAAAGTAGTAATATGAGCAGATATATATATATATATATATATATAATATTGCTTGTAAACAAAGAAAATGTATGTCACATAAAAGAAGCGGAATTAACAAATGTTAAAAGTCGTGGTTTCTTAATCCACCCAAATATAAACATATTTAGATTATCCAAATATATTCAAGATAAATTAATATTATATATAGATAACCCTCGTGTATATGAAGAAACAGTGTATTCTGTAATTGAAAATTATGCATTCTCTTTCTCTTGTAGAGATCACAAGAAAGAAATAATATCTGTTTTTGTCCATGAATTTATTTTAATGCGCTTGAAGCAATATTTTAAACAGAATCAAAATAATGTCAAATCTCAGTGTAAGGAAGATCTAAAAATCTAAATTAAGAAAGAATTGAAATATTCAGTTCGATCTGTTTTTATTATTATAAAATTATAAAATATATTGTTAAGTACAAAAATATTAATTAAGAAAAAATTGAAATATTCGGTTCTATCTGGTTTCTTTATTATTTTTTAAATAAAATGTCCTATTTACATTATATAAATTTTACCATTTTGTATTTTAAAATTAAAATATTTATGCCAATTTTACACTTGTGTAACTTGTCATGGTGTAGTTAAATAGCAAAAATGTACTACTAGAAAAATGTGTTTATATATGGTTTTACGTATTTATATTTGTCAAGCTAAACCTGATATAATTAAAGAAAAGTGTGTCTTTAATTTTAAATAATTGCAAATAACATTTTTTAAAGTAATTAGTTCTAAAAGTAAAAAAAAACATGAATAGACTCGTAAGTACCCATGCATTCGCCAGACTCTTTTTCCTGTCGCACTCACTTTTTTGTCGCTCTCTTTCTACAACATTTCTGCGGATGCTTTACCCGCAAGACTCGCCTGTCCTTCAATATAATAGTTCGTGCGTCAAACAAATAATGGGATCTGAGAGCAGAAGGGTTGAATGGGGAAAGTAGTTGTTCGACTCGGCCTCAGACAAATGTTTTTGTCTGAGGACTCGGCATAGTGTCACCTCGCTCTTTCTACAAATTTGTTGTTTCACACAAAATTGTGTGGTGAGGGGTATGCTGCATGTGCCGTCAAAATTGTAAGTCCCCATTGTATATTATTTTATAAGGAACTAAAGTGATACTTTTTTGTGCTCGTCCGTCAAATACAGATGAGGCACAAAATGTCATTTTTATTCCACATAAAATATGCTATTTTTTCTTCAAACGCTGGAATATTAACTTTTTATGTCATAATTTCGCTGACACTCTTGAACGGCAGAAATACTTTTCTGCCGCAAGTGAACTAATGAAATTCCTCGATTTTAACGAGCGTCAGAAAAAGTATTTGACAGAAAAATCAAACTTTAACTGTATCTATAGTTTCTGATATGTTATTTTCTAACGTTTGAAGAAAAACTATTTCATGTATCAAGGGTGAAAACAGATATTTCCGGCCCGTGGCATTATTGAGTCCAATTGTACTTTCATGGCACTAGTAAAAGTGTCATATGTGTTGTTATCGTCAATTAGGGGTGCATTACTACACACTTCAGCCCGACAGCCATTACGGTTTCCAAAACAATTCGGTATAATCTGCAGCAAATCAAAACGTAATAAATCTTCAGACGGTTCAATATCATTATAATTACTTGTAATTACTTTGTTTGTATACTTACATATAAAAGTTATTTTAACGTTTGTTAATATACGTCTGTTGTTATATTATTATATTGTTGTGATATTCATTCCTCTTCTTCTCTGCCACGGCACAAATGCTGCAGTACTTATTCCGAATTCCTAAAAACAATAATTTCTTAGAATAATGACCTACTATGACCGTAACACCAGATTTCGCAGTATAGCTGTGACCGTAGCTCCTGTGCGACCAACCTCCATCAACAACAACGGTGCACATTCCAATATCATCATTCATCATATCTCCATTTTCTCGTGCATGATCCATTTCCACTTTTGCAGCTTCTTCCATGCCAAGAGCTAATGAATTCTGCCAGTGCTCTCCTACTTTATCGTGACACTTCTGATTTAGTTATTAAACTATTATTTCCGTTTAAGTACCATAATCTGATTTATAATATAATTAGGTACAAAATACTTGCAATATAAAAATATAAATAAAGCGAAAGTAGACTTCATTTATGGAATGTATAATTTATTCCTGGGCAACATTTCGATAGTTCTGATGTATTTACTTTGTCAGCCTAATCTTATTAAGCCAGTATCCACTTCAAAACAGTTAAATAAAAACTTTAATATTAATAAATAAACACTTATAAATACAAATCTACTTACCTTACATACATATGACGTTTGAGGTTAAAACCATATCCAAAATTTTTATTATTACTTTATTATTTTGTAAATAACATATAATATATATATTCATTATTGTTATCATTATTAGTCAATCATTTTTACATATCTGTCAGCCAAATTTAATTTTGGATAAAACTTCGATACTTGAGTGTACATCATACGTCATCAAAAATCCGAATCACACCAAAAACTCATGATTCAAGAGCACCAACAATAAATCTAAGCAAATTTGAATTTCAACAATTAATTTCTTACAATTGTCATTATATAGATAAATATAAAGCAGTGTATTACTTTCTTATAACATTGTAGTTCATGAATAAATACTATTCAAGAGCAAATAAATCATGAAAATATATGAAAAAAATTATATAAATGAAGCAGCCAAATTCACAATTTTGAGTCAGATTTTCTCAAAATTGGGCCCTACGTTTTTAATAAAAAAAAATATGTATATTTAAAATTAAGATAGTCTATAACACAAATAAAAATCAGTCAAATTAAACACAACACTTTTGAGATAAAAAAGAAAAACTCTGTTTTCATGGTATTTTTGCCTATTTTATTTTTTTTCTAAAAATCTTCGTGTTTAATTTGGCTGAAAATTTCATCAGGCTTAGTCTGTCGTATTTATAATTTACTGTATTTTTTATATTGATATCGTAGGGCCCATTTTTTAATAAATTCAAATTAAATTTGGTGTAATATATAATTTATTTTCTTTTATTATATTTTAAATTAGTAATATTATTATAAAACTTTAAACCTTTGACTACAAGAATATGTACAATAAATAATATGTTTCATTTATAATAAAAAAGATATTTTATTTCAAATAGATCAAGACAGATCGTCGTTCCACCACTGTTCTGTTGTTATTTTCAGGCGGATTGCTTCACCTTAGTGCGAAATTTAAATGAGCGTTTTGAATTATAGTATGATTTTATATTGTATTAAATATGATGTTCGGTCAAGAATTTATTGTAATCAATATATATTAAAAAGCTCTACCAATTGAACCCCCATTGTGTTTTATTGGTACATAAAACACTTGTATAATAAATAACTATTATTGATTAAATTATAATAATATGAAAAAGATACAGCGAAATATCATTTTGACATAATAAATTTAATAGATAAAGCAAATTAAATGTTTGTATCAATAGTAATAATAATTAAAAAATATGTATATTAACTTAAAAAAAAAATTAATTACAAACATAAATGAATAATTTAGTATTTTGAATAGAAAATCTAGTTTTGCAGCCTTTGCTGTGTCTAGTTGCCTCCTTAATTTAGAATGCACTAAATTGAAAGTTGAGAAAACGGGCTGAAGATACTGTAGCACTTCTCATAACATGTATTATTTGTATTTCTGCGTCTGTTATACACTCTTTTATTTTATTAATAGCTAACCACCATTCCAGGCAATTTATATTTTGTTATTAAATTTTTTGAGAATCGGGCCGAAAAATGTGATTTTTCGTCTTTGTGCAGCAAACCACAAATGTTTGCCGTGAGTCTTGTTACAAATTTATTCCGTATTTATTTTTGTTATAAATTTCAGATAATTACAAGAAATATTTCAATAATTTCTAAAAAACAGGATTATAGAATATAAATGTTCTTAAATTTATATTATTAATATCTGGTGTGACTTTAATGTCCTATAAAATCTTTTGAATTTACAAATATAATTTTTATGTGAGTTATTTATTATTAAAAAGAAATATTGCAGTTAAATAAGATTTTCAGTCGAGAATAATAACTTCTTCACTTTTTTGTTTCAACATCTCGAGTTCTTCGCATTTTTACATTTTCTTTCTGCAAATATTTGATTCGTTGCGGTGTGTCGTACAAGAGCAACTTCGTAGATCAATCGTGCGCCATTCCAGTCAACTTATGAGCATATTATGAAATATATTCAAAGGATATGTTTTGAGTGTCGCTTAAGAAGTTTGTAGCAACATCCTTTCCCTCTTCTCGGAGGATTTTTGGTAGTTCGGCCATCATTTCTAGATTGTGAGCTTTGAACTCGGACGGTTTTATATAAATTGATACTTCTAGTCGTTCGCTTCCTTGCAATTGGAAGCAAGTTATTTGGACTTCGTCTGACTTGGAATACATGGAAAATATTAAACCCACGAAGTAACAGTCCATTTGTTGGTATAAACCTTGCGTTCCAACATCTGCAGTAAACACAGTTTGTAATATTTTAAGAGTTTATTTAATGTCAAAAACTTACCAACTCTCGAGGGCCAAACAGTTATGTGAGATAGGAATGATACCATTTACTCTCATAGATCTTTTTAGTTTCTGTGCTAATTCTTCGGCATGATTCGTTGCAGCCATAAATTGTTCCGGAGAGAATTTCTACTTTGTCAGCTTGTTTGTCACTTCGTCGAAGAATTAAACATGAAGATATGTGTGAAATACGATTTTCTTTATCTTTCTGATCACGATAATACAATAATGCTTGATAAATATGATTTATTTACTAATTTTTACCTCTCCAATTAAGAGACCCATAACCTCTTCTTTCTCGGATTAATTACTTCGTGTAGTCATTTGAATGGTATGTAGTATTCAATGTACTGATCACGAAACTGATAATTAAAAAAAAATCAAAATTATAAGTTTCAAGTTTTCAAAGCGAACAGTTTTGAACCACTGTTTTCAAATGAAACGTCACAAAGTTTATACCAGATAAATGATTACTTGGAGCGTTCATTATTTTATTTAGTTATCGTTTATTATTCTAATCTGCATTGAAATTTATTTTGCGATTTTTTAAAATATTCTTCTGTTCTGTGAGCAGTATATCATATCGTATCTATTCTTAAAGTTTAGTACATAAGTATAGAAACATTCCGTTAAAATTTTAGCATATTAGTAATATAAAATATTACAATATATTTCCAGTTTTATATTAATAGATATGATATTTATAAATTGTAAGAATGAAATATTAAATATGTTATATAAATTATATTATATTTAATGAAATAAAAACACATAAATTTTACTTCTCCGTTCCTTATACCTGTTCTTATAGAACAACTTCGGTTTGTTTCTATCAAATATTTGTACAGGATTCGTTCCATACCCCCGTTACAATGCTTGCATCGTATACGGGTATTAACCTAACCTTATCTGGGTGAAAGCCCATAAAGTTCCCAAAGGGAAAAATGTTTTTTTTGCCGGAGTACTGGCTTTCCTTCATCTAAAAAGGAAATAAAAATGAAATCCAAACATAGAAAAAATAATCATTATTATAACAATTAATATACAAGTATGTTTTTGGTGCACATTGCTTTCAATTAATTTCATAGAAAATATTTAAAATGAAAGTTTAAAGAATTAAAATTACGGATTTTTTATATAAAACACATTTCAATTGTTTACGCCAAATTAATAAAATATTTGTGTTATTTGTAAAAATAAAGGCATCCATGAAAAAATTAAAACAAAATTGTCTTACTGTCAAATAATATTGAGGTTATATTGAATCACGCACACAGACCACGGACGTGTGACGTCATCAAAATGAGATGTGGTCCGTAACTGTCAAACGAGTGACTCCATATATCAGCGTTAAATTTGTGATTTGCATTATATAAGTAGAATATATTTTTAACAAGTATATGTGCATATAATTCCAAAAGTGACAAGTTTCTATTCTGTGCATCATTACTTGTTAAAAATATATTCTATCTATATAGTCTAAATCGTACATTTAATACTGATGCGAGAATCACTCGTTTGAGAGTTACGGACCACATCTCATTTTGATGACGTCACACGCCCTCAAATTTAGATGTGCTCCGCAACTGTCAAACGAGTGATTCTCGCATCAGTATTAGATGTACGATTTAGACTATATAGATAGAATATATTTTTAACAAGTATATGTGAATATAATTCCAAAAGTGACAAGTTTCTATTCTGTGCATCATTTTATGCGTGACAAAATGTGTGATTTATTTTATCAAGTGAAACGTAATTTGAAGATTGTGTCGCGAGTGCTTACATTTACAATTTTATAGTGTTTATATATTTAATATATAGAAAACAAATGTTTAAAAACAATTTTATATATTTACTTCATAGTGTAAAGCCAAGTAATTACTATAATATACACTAGTGTTACTTTTATTGAAGTTTGAACAGTTCATTTTAGGTTAACATTTTCCAAATCTACTAATTTCGTTAAAAATTTTAATATTTTACTGTAGTATTTAATTTTTTCATTTATAATTGTTATTGTGTTTTCGATCGTAGTGGAAATTTCAAAGAATCGATAAAACGAATGTTTATGATACTATCTGAATTGAATTAAAAGAGAAAAGGAAGATAGGTCGAAGTTTTAGGCTCAAGATATGTTGAATATTACAATATAAAAAATAGAAACAGTAATTCAAAACATTTATATTTAGTTTTCATTAGGTTTTGACGGTTACTGTTATAAATGCAAATCATGTTATATTAAAACACGTTGTTGTAACCAATGTTTTGTTGCATAAACACATTGTTGTAATCAAACAAATCGACGTTCCTTCCTTTCTTGCCCTAGGTCTAGTAATATTGTGATTCTGATAATATTTTATATTACCTTTTTTATATTGTTATTACTATTTCAAAGCCAAAGAGTCCTTTTCCCTTTTGATTCATTTCTGATAGTAACTTAAACATTCGTTTTGTCGATTCTTTCTAATTTCCACTATAATCGAAAACACAACAACAATTATAAATAAAAAAATTAAATACTACAGTAAAATATTAAAATTTTTAACGAAATTAGTTGATTTGGAAAATGTTAACCTAAAATGAACTATTAAAACTTCAATCAAAGTAACACTATTGTATATTTGTAGTATTCATATTTTTCAAATAGTAGACTTTGGAAAACAAAATAATAGAATAATATTGATTATTGTAAAATATGTCAAAATATATGCTTTATTAATTGGACTTCTATTTTCATTCATAAATACGGTCACAACAGTTTTGGCGACGAGGTAAAAGAAGTATTTATTAAAACGGTAACTGATTAAGAACATTTTGAACATATCATTTGTAACAAAACGGGTAATTCAGAATTTGGTTTTGTTTATAAATTATGATATTTCACTATCAACTCAGCTTCGAAAGATACAGACTAATTAAGCGTTATCTTAAGTATCTTTCTAAAGTTGACTTGACAGAGTTTATTTTGTTTATCAAATTTATTAGTGCATATGTTATAACTTCAGTATTCTGTAGATGATTATTTATCAAGTTTATAGCTTTTCTGAATTGTCGCGTCTGGTTACACGGGATGTGATGACATATCTGGGTAAATTATAGCTAAGCGAGGGGTCGGAAAGATTTAACCTCGTCTGGGTTTTTTATGTAAACGCATATGTGCGACCATCGCGACGATACCACCCTCTTACCCTTTGTCAGAAGATCCCATGGTATACAACAACAACGGATTAGTTAGTGGTGTTTTGGCTTCTGATGAGACGAGTTGTCTCGTCTGTGCAAGATGTAGATCTTGCCATGTATTTTAGTATTTTGTAACTTAAAGATTAGTTTATTCATACGTTGTTGTTGTTGTTTCCATTGCCGGTCTATTGTTTAATTTCAATTATCAATATTAGTTTATAACTTCTGTAAATTTTAAGCATTTATATTTTTATATATTTTCTTTTATGTTTTAAATATATATTTTTACTAGAAGTTCGTCTTATTTCGCGTTTTATTTTATCGTCTATTAATTTTGAAAACTAATTGAATTGTAGCTTTCAATTAAGTGTTACATTGGCAGCAGTCGGTAGAATGTGGCCTCTGAATAGGCAAATATAAATTTTTATTTTATTTACATGTCGCATTTCAAAGAATTTACGTTTTCCGCTCGTTTAGATTTTAAAATTTAGTTGTAATCCTTTGCGCAGTCACTGTTTTATTGTTTATTATCCTTGTTTAAGTGTAAAATGGCAACGCAACGTATGAAAGTGTATTTGTATATAAATATAATTAGTGTAATCGTAAAAGCTTGTGCAACAACCAAGTATAAATAAAGTGTAGTGCAACAATATGTATGAGTGTTCGCAAGTGCCACCGTGGCTTCCGCCACAGTTCTATCCGAGGAGTCAGCACCAAGTTGTTTCGCCGCATCCGCAGGTAACCATGTACTTTCAGTATGGTTATGAGTGCGACGATTCAATACCAGGCGAGTCACAACTCATACGGTATCCGCTTGGAGGTGCACCATGTCGATTTCGTCCTGACGTTCAGCTGAAGACAGCATTATCAGAGAAGTGGATGGCGTCCTTTGTCCAGCCACCGCCGCAAGTGCAGCAAGCATTTTTGAACCCGCCGTTTTTGCATGGGCAGAATACGGATCGTAGTCGGTCATACTTGGAACCGAGCTACGGATCTGTTGTCCAAACAAAGGTTCAAGTGCTACCTGTAGCAACAATCAGAGTAGCTGAATTTGAGTGGTAGTGGATATTCCGCGTCCTATGAAAAAGGTAATCGCTGACTTCGTTGGAAACGTGGAAATGGAGGACGTAGTGATCGACGGTGATGAGAACTCCAGGATAGAGGTGAACAGCTCCGAAGAGGTTGTCGAACAAAGCAATTTAGAGCACACTGAGCAGGTAAATGAGTCAATCTGCGTACCTGTCAGTGTCATTGAAGGAAATTGTGAAAGAGTTGTGCACCATGCACAAAACGTACGTAGCTGCGAAAATGTAATTTCTGCCAACCGCCACCAGCAGCAGCAGAAGCAGCCGATGTCCAGGTCGCGCGACCTGGAGAGACATCATCAAGAAGAGTTGCGCGATAGATTCCATGATGCACAGCAGATCAGCTGTTACCGCCCTTATCTCGAACAGCTGATCCTGGAACGAGATCATCGCCCGCCACCGAAGCCACCCCCCTTACCCCTGTCACTGTGATGTGAAGTGACAATTCTCAAGTGTTTGTGCATTGTGACCAGCCCCATGTGTTTGTGTTTATGTGTTCCGACGTGTCGCGGTCACAAACCAAAAACGGTACTAGAACTGTCCCTTTTCCGCTACCTGATGCCGTCTCAGTTTTTTGTGTTTAATAATTAAGTGTTGCATGTTTGCATGCTAATTAAGATTATTTTTAAAATAAATTATTGTCTGTTTAAGCTGTCTCGTATTGGAAAAATTGTGTACTTTTGTTTTATTCTTAGTTACAAATTCAGATTTGCGAACATATGTTCATTTAGGTATTTTGATTCTTGAATTTGTACAATTTTGGCTACAAATTTAGATTTTAGCGAACATATGTTCAATTAGGTATTTTAGCATCTGAATTTGTACAACTTTGGTTCTTGAATTTGATTGATTCATTTGATGTATTTTTATTATTTGTTGGAATCATTTATGTCAACTTTAATAAATAATTTGTGTTCTTTTCTTTTATGTTTAGCATAAATTGGTAATATTTTGTAATTCAGTAATTAGCAGCTTAATTCTGAATTTTATGTTCTTTGCTTTGAATGTCAATTGTATTTTGATATACCTATGCATAGTTTGCTCATTTAGGACATTTTAATAAAGATTTTTGTGCCTTTCCGCTTATGCGTAGCATAAGTTGATATGTTAGTTGATTCAGTGTTGATTCAGTTTAATTCTGAATTTTATGTGTTTTTGAAAGTTTTTGTCTTTTGTCTTAGGTTATGCTTTAGTAATAATTATCTCGTAAGATATAATTATATTTGAACCTGGGGCAGTGTAACAAAACGGGTAATTCAGAATTTGGTTTTGTTTATAAATTATGATATTTCACTATCAACTCAGCTTCGAAAGATACAGACTAATTAAGCGTTATCTTAAGTATCTTTCTAAAGTTGACTTGACAGAGTTTATTTTGTTTATCAAATTTATTAGTGCATATGTTATAACTTCAGTATTCTGTAGATGATTATTTATCAAGTTTATAGCTTTTCTGAATTGTCGCGTCTGGTTACACGGGATGTGATGACATATCTGGGTAAATTATAGCTAAGCGAGGGGTCGGAAAGATTTAACCTCGTCTGGGTTTTTTATGTAAACGCATATGTGCGACCATCGCGACGATACCACCCTCTTACCCTTTGTCAGAAGATCCCATGGTATACAACAACAACGGATTAGTTAGTGGTGTTTTGGCTTCTGATGAGACGAGTTGTCTCGTCTGTGCAAAATGTAGATCTTGCCATGTATTTTAGTATTTTGTAACTTAAAGATTAGTTTATTCATACGTTGTTGTTATTGTTTCCATTGCCGGTCTATTGTTTAATTTCAATTACCAATATTAGTTTATAACTTCTGTAAATTTTAAGCATTTATATTTTTATATATTTTCTTTTATGTTTTAAATATATATTTTTACTAGAAGTTCGACTTATATCGCGTTTTATTTTATCGTCTATTAATTTTGAAAACTAATTGAATTGTAGCTTTCAATTAAGTGTTACACATTTATCAATATGGTTCCCGAGCAGTTACAAATTTTAATCGATGCAATGAATCGAAATCAGCAACAACTGATTAATAGTTTACTATCAGTAAGATCGACAAGTGGAAGTAATCAACCACAATCTGTCATTAATGTAAGTCACGTACCTCTGTTCGAAAATTTCGATCCCAAGAAGGAAAAATTTAAATATTACCGGCAACGTTTTGAAAACTACATAAAAATGAAAAATTTAGATTGTGACACGAAAAAAAGTGCTCAAATATTACTTAATTCAATTGGTGCATCGTATTACAATATTCTTGCAACCGTAGTAGCACCAAAGACTCCGGGAGAGCTAGAATATGATGAACTCATAAATGAATTGGAAAAACATATAGCACCAAAAAAAGAGTATTTTAGTTTCACAGCATTATTTTTTAACAAAGTATCAAAATGAACAAGATACAATTGCAGATTATGTAGCTGCATTACGTCGTGACATTACTGACTGTGAATTCAAAGAATCTTGTGCATGTGGAAAAGAAGTGGCAGTCGCAGATATTTTTCTTAGAGCACAATTCATTCGTGGAACAAAAGACAGCTGGATGAAAGAACAAATACTTCAATCAGAACTAACAAACTTCAAGGACATTGTAACAAAAGCTGTTGCTCTTGAAGCATCCAAAGCAGACAGCCACGATTTGTCAAAAAGGCAATCATCAAATCCGTCAAATTTATCTATCAATTTTGTAGTGTCAAAGTCTAATCAACAATCCGAGAAAGATATCAAACATCAAAATCAAGGCGTCGTATTGATTATGAACAATTTGGAATAAAAAGTCTATGTCTAAGATGTGGACGAAATAATCATCTATCTCAAAATTGTCGTACAAAATTATCCAGTATGAAATGTGCATCTTGTAATCAAACTGGACATGTATCAAAGGTATGCATTAAAACACTCCTGAAAAATAAACGACCAAATAAAATACCAACAAATCAAATTATTGATATTTTTAATCAACCCATGTCCAAAACAACTCTTGTCGCAAAGTATTACATTTACGTTAAAATTGAAAATAAGTATCAGAAATTTGAGAACAACACTGGAGCCGGCTATACATTAATTCCTGATAGTCAATTTAAGAAATTAAAAATTAGAAACCAGTTGCACCAAACAAACAATGCTTTCCGTTCATACACTGGGAACATTTTTTATCCTGTAGGGAAAGTTCAAGTCAAAGTTGAATACAAAGGTCGCGTATCACATGAAGAAATGTATGTAATTCCAGATGGATATGATTCTCTTCTTGGAAGAGAATGGGTTCGACATCTGAAAATCAATTTAGAAGAAATAGATCAAGAAGATTCAGATAAAGTTAATACAAATCAAATTTTATCAATCAACGATGCACGTGATATTGAAAAAACATTTCCAGAAATTTTTGTAGAAAAAGTTGGTTGTGTACCAGACTTTTTAATCAAATTACAACTTCGAGAAGGAGCTAAACCAAGCTATACACCAGAGAGGAATGTACCTGATGCTCTACGAGAAAAAGTAGAAAAAGAACTAGACAATCTTGAAGAAGCTGGAATTATAACAAGAGCAACGACTAGTGATTGGGGATCACCCTTGGTAGTAATTCCAAAGACGATGGAACAGTTCGGCTTTGTGTGGATTACAATGTTGGGGTAAATGATCTTTTAGTTAATGCAAATTACCCAATAAAGAAAATTGATGAAGTATTACATAGCTTACGAAATTCAAGATATTTTTGCCGTCTAGATTTATTCAAGGCATATTTACATCTAAGAACCGATGAAGAAAGCAGTATTATTCAAACCATATCTACGCATCGGGGAACCTATCAAATGAATAGGCTTAGTTTTGGGATCAAGACAACACCAACGGAATTCAATCGAGTAATTGACCAAATTTTACGAGGGTTACCAAGTACAATTGCTTATTTCGATGACATTATTGTACATGGAAAATCAAAGGAAGAATGTCAAAGCAATTTGTGTCTCTGTCTTAAAAAATTACGAGAATATGATCTACATTTGAACCAAAAGAAGTGTACATATTTTGAAATGAAAATTGAATATCTTGGTCATATACAGTGATCAAAAGGAATTGTTACAGTTGGCAATAAAAAAAACTACTTGAAATTGGTAAGCCTGATACATAAATTCATTTCCTGTTGTTGACAGGGACATTTAAAATTTAAATTTGAGTACATTTATTATTATATTTATTTCTAAAGTATTTCTATTACTTCAAAAGTTAAAATTCTATTAGCTGTCAGACTCCTGACATAACCTATTTGTATTTATTATAAATGTCAAATAGCATTTCCGCCTTTATCTGACGTTGTGCCAACTGTGGAACAAAAAGATCTCTGGAATTGTATTGCCAACTATAACAATTCCTTTTGATCACCCTGTAGTAGAATACAACAAAATTTCGAAATCACCATTAAAAGTTAAAGCTATTATCAACATGCCTCCTCCAACAAATGTATCCGAACTACGTCGATTTTTAGGTATGATAACTTATTATTCTCGTTTTTTATACAATGTATCAAGTATCACTTATCCATTACGTAAGTTGCTAAGGAAGGATACAAAATTTTATTGGTCAGTTGAATGTGAAAAATCTTTTTAAAAACTCAAAAATGAAATAGCAAATAATCGAGTCATGGTACCTTTCGATCCAGTTCTACCAGTTATACTGACAACAGATGCAAGTCCAACTGGGGTTGCAGCAGTGTTATCACACATCATCGAAGAAGTTGAAAAACCTATTGCATTTGCTTCACGTTCGTTAACTCAAGCAGAACAAAATTATTCACAATTAGATCGTTAAGCCCTGGCAATTGTTTTTGGAGTCGATCACTTTCATGATTATCTATATGGAAGGCATTTCACATTAGTAACAGATAACCAGCCATTAACCAGAATTTTTCACCGGAAATCAAAATTACCAAAAAATTACATCTGCACGTCTGTTACGCTACGCATCATTCCTAGCCAGTTTCAATTACGATGTTATATTCGAAAAAGGGACAGATAACCAAAATACAGATTGTTTATCAAGAGCATCCTAAGTTTCTGTGTACAAATAGCTAATTTTAATTTTAAGTGGCGCAATGAATCTACGACATTGCATCCGGAAGTGTGCTTGCCTTTATCACAAGAACGAGGACCATATTCCGTGGCCCCGACATCTCGGTTTCCGCGTACTGAACCTACCCGAGTCGTAGGGAGAGTACCCCACATTGCTCGTGGGAAGAGAAGCCTCTAGAACTTGTCCGGACTCCAAGGCCACCTCTAACGAGGGGATTTGGCGACCCCGACCACGCAGTCATCGGCAGAGTACTCTCTAGCTGGGCGACCCGCGGCACACCAAACTACGACCTTGGTCGCGAGGGACTCGCCCCACCCGACTCGCGATACGCTAATTAAAACTTGCCTAATGTATGTAGAAAGTATGTTGGGCCTCCACGTGAAGGCACTAGCGTTGTTGGAGGACAATTGTTTAGATATGATGGCCTTCTAAAAGGCAGAAATGCAAAAAAAAAGTACGGAGCGCGATTCTACGTCTGTACACAACAACGATTTCGTGGCAAGTGAACGAGGCTTGCGCAACCATTCCATTGATTACAATGTGCTAGAGAGAAAGAGAGACTTATGGCTAGAATGTACAGCGAGCAGTAGCAATGTTACGGGTTTGTAGGTTTCGACTTGATTCATTAGTGAGAGGCACGATCTAACTGAAGTTTATAAATGTTACCTTGAACGATAAAGAATAAAAATATACACTGCAAATACAATATTTATCATTACTTTTGATATTATTATAAATAATAATTTTATTATTACTATTGATATTGTTTATTACAAATATATGTAAAAATAATTGTAATATATGTATTATTGGATTTTGAACAATTTTTTTTATAAAACTTTAAAATTGTAACGCATCTGTAATTAGCAATTACTTTTAAAACGTTAATTAAATATTTATCACATCAAAAATACTCATCATAAAAGAATATGTCATCATCCAACATAATTTATTCAGGCCAATTATAAATGTCATTAATATTTTATTTTTTGCTATACAAATACAGCAAAATTTGTGAATCTGTAATAAAAATGTATGTAAAAACCAAAAGCTTGAAACATAAAAAGAAAAATATTTAATTTTTTTGAAACAATTTCCATCTGTTTGGTCACAAACTGCTGATTCTAAAATGATAATAACAACGTAATGTTAAAATAGAATACATCCAAACTCTAAATGGTAATAGGACAATGTATTTTAAATTAAATGTGGCCAAAATGATTGTTTTAACCGTAAAGTTTGCAGCACTCTTAACAATGAAGAACGAGAATATTTAAAAAAGAAAAATGCTTACCTTAAACGATATCTTTCAAATTTGTTTTCCAGAATAAAATATGCGTGTATAAAAACAAAAAAAAATAAACAAAAGTGTTAATTTAATGTAAATAAATGATAAATATGAAGAAAATTAAATGAATCGACACTTAAATATAACATCTAAATGAACACTATAGAAATTAATTAGAATTTATTTTAAATAATATGTTATATTTAATAAATAGCAAAATATATTGCATGGAAAATGATTACGTAAATAACGTTAACATGCACTACAAATAATAACCAAAATTAACTAATAGTTTTTATAACATAGAATACAATTATTTACATAAAGTAATGAAAATAAATGATAAATAAATGCATATCAAATGAAAATATTTAAATTAAATCTTCTGCTACATCGTCAGAATCATATACATACTGTATTTCGGTATCAGCATCAGGTGTTAGAGTAAATTTACTGTACAGCGTAGTTAAATTAACAATGGAATAAGCAGATTTCCTCAAAAAGTAATCGACGCCTTCTTTTAACTTTTGGTATGCTTCTTCAATTCCAACATCAACTGGTTCTGAATAAGACAAATAGCAAAGATAAAATACATGTTTCTTAAATGTAATTGATATACTTACTTTTGTCCAATTTGCTAATATCACAAAGATGTTTATAAAAACAAATTTGCTCATATAAATCTCCTTCTGAAAACTTTCTATACATAAGTCCAGCGTTACAAAGATTGCAAACCGGATATTTGCCCAAAAATTTTATAGGAACTACACTTGTTTCATTTGGGCAACAAGGATCTTCACAGATTAAAATTTTGTCGTAATATTGTTCGACATAATCTTTAATATTTAATATTAGTTTATTTTCTATTGAATATAAATATTCAATAGGTTTAACGTTGCACTGAACATTAGAACAATTTTCAAGCCATAAGCGACTAGTTGATCCTTTTGTAACAAGTAAAGTAGTAACTGAATTATTTTGTTTACATGCTAAACAAACAAATTCGAAAGATTTTGCATGTCGATATTTTTTCGCTGGTGCACTAATTATCATACTTTCCTCTTCCGCAGCTTTTGGCTTAGATTTTTTGAATGATGATGCATCTATTCCTAAATAATTTGCAATTTGATACCCATCTAAACCATCTATCGGTTCACACAAACGTGAAACGACTGGATGTATCTGATGAGCTAGATAGTAATTTATATCAGTTTTTAAGGTATTGGATCGTTTTTTCTCTTCAACATGATACGCTCTTTGAGTTGCCGATGCATTGGTACCATCTTCACAAATGATATAAGGAACAGTATCTCCTTGGCCAAGTGGTTTTCCGCCCTTTTGATTGTATCTTAGTGCAACCAAAACATGAGATAATGGAACTTTGTCAGTGTATTGGTTCGGATGTTTTGTCAACTGTTTTGTTATGACTAATAAAGGTAGAGGCACTTTGTCCTCCTTAAGATCATTCGCTATTTTTCCCAAAACCACTTGGATGTTCTCAATGCGTTCATCGGCTGATTGGTCACTTAATATATGATTTAGAACCATTTTACCAACTTCTGAAGCCAACATTGACCAATCACGCCTAACGATATCTAAACCTTTGTGTTCTTGTTGTAAGACTAGTTCTCCTTTTTTATTTTTACTCATTGTTACTGCCGCATATTTCTTCTTTTTAAGAAGAAGCATATATTTAAACACTCCATCTACTTCTAATTCTATTTGTTTGTACGATTTATTTACTGCCTGTTTAATATTGCCCCCGATTTTGAAAACTTGATCATAATCTACAATATTTGTATTAATCATAATACTGTCAGTATCACCGTAAACTACTTCATAACCCATAGTTTGAACTAAATCTCTCGTGTGCATTAGAATATCTCGACCTTTCATTGTGACCAATGAAGCTAAATGTTTAGCGTAAAATCTTGAATTTTGAAAACCTAAACAACCGTACATACTATTGGCTGTTAATTTTAAAGCAAGTTGTCGAATGTTATACTGCATTCGTAGATCGTTAGAAATGTCAGAATTCGCCATTAATTTTTTTACTTCTCGTCTTGACTCAACAAGTTTTCTAATTTCTGTTGGAAGAATACCTGGTTCGGAACTAACATTTAATAACATTGTTTCAGTATCTAAATTAGCTTGCATAGTTGTAAAACAAATGTTATATTCTTGGATGATACTGGGATATAAAGAATTGAAGTCCATTAGCAGAATAAATTTATCGTAAAATCCTACTTTTGGATCAAGAACCAAACCTCCTGAATAAGTTGGTTTTTTTCGAGATGGGTTTTTATTCTCGGTGTTTTCTGGATTTAGCTTACCGGCAAATTTATCAGGACAGATGTAATTCTTTTCGGTGAAAGCGTGTAGCAATAAAAATTCATTTCTTTGCGCCCTGCCTCCTAGTAATGTTTTAGACATAACATTACCAGCGATATTAGTTATTTGTAATGCTAAAGGCATTACATTCAATTCATACATCATTTTAGTTATGTACCCTGCATCGTGCATTGTAAGGGAAACTAGTTTTAATAATAAATCAGAGACTGAAAACATTTTTAAAACATCGCCAGATTCTAGAACTAATCGATCTCCATCTTTCAATTTGAGAACTGTTTGGCAGAGCGCATCTAAATCATAACTTCTAGATTTAATCAATTCTCGTGCGGATATTTTCAAATCACAAACTAATCGCCCAATCATTAAATCCTTGCGATAAAATTTGGTTGGCACTACTGTCCTTTTCAATTTTCCAAAACGTGACCATTGAGTTGTTCTTGTTCTTTCTATCCGTTCGCACAATACGTTTATGTGAAAATCTATTAAATCGTGACCCACTACTAAATCGGGATCTATGGTTGCAAAACGATTCAGAAACACGTTTAATAATCCTTTTTCTGAATCACACTTTTCAATTTGGGTTCCTTTATATTGCGTTAGTGCTTCTTGTATATCCAATGGCAATACTTGACTTGTTGGTTTTGAAAATACTAAAATAATTGTGAAACATATAATAGTTTCATTAGAAAAGAAGTTTAGAGACTTTTACTTACCGCAAAAATGTTGTTGGAATGGTGGATTTGGGGGCTGTTTATCAATATGGTATTTATTATGAACTAAACATCCAATCATGACAATTTCATTGTCCTTAGGATTTGAACCTACTACAGTACGAATATTTAAAGTAGCTACTACCAAGGGTGGCGGCGAAGTCTTTTTATCTTCCGGAATATAAACATCTGCAGGACCGTTGCAATTAATTTCAAATTTGCACCAACTTAATGGATTTGTAACAGGTTTTGCATGCTTTATTTCTAACCAACATGGACCTTTAATTTTTCGTTCAAGTAGAAAAATTTCAAGGAAACTTGTATTTGTTCCAAATATGCGAGAAAATGTCCTTCCAAACAGATTTTTGTCTAGAGCAGGATTATTACCCTATCAAGAAAAGAAAATATATAAATACAATATACAAAAAAATATAATATGATTTAATTTACTGGATATCTAATTTCTAAATAATCAGATTGTACAGGAATGTCGGCATCAAAAGCATATTTTTTTGTTACTTTCCGGGATCGAAATTGCGCTACACGAATTGTATCTGCGAATTCATTGTTAAACTCATGATAAACATCTACCATTTTCACTGGTGTATCTGTTTCGTTTCCTAATTCTCTGTCATAAAGCTACAACACAAAAATGTAAATATTTTTTTTAGCTCTAATTAATTCATCAATAAAATACTTACGAAAGGTCTCGGAAGTAAAAATATTTTTCTCTCAATATTTCTGACTGCAACGCAACAGCTAGCATAAGATTTTGTTGATTCCACAAATGTTTTTCCAAATAAAAATACACAGCCGGGTTGCTTTACACTATCTTCAAATGCATCCCACCAAAAAAATCTGAATACCTAAAAAATGCAATAAAACATGACAAATATATTACTTATTTTAAAATAATTGACATACCTGTTCTCCTTCATTGTTTTTAACTAGGGGTAACTGGCAGTTGTCATATGTAATGGCTGCGTCCGAATTCTCATCTGCAGTACTCTCGAAATCAAACATTGGGTCCCAGTCTTCACAATCCAAGAATGCTTTATCATTTTCTGTTAATTCTTTTTCCTCTTTAATAGACGGCTCTTCTTCATAAACATGCATTTCATCATTAGGTGCAGCAGTTGCCTGTTCAAATTCCACTTGTGCTGGCGTATCTAGTTTTGAAACATCTTCATCTAAAATAACTTCTTTTATTTCAAAGTCTTCAACTTCGATATCAACAGGTTGTTCAAACTTGTTATTTTCAACTGGTAATTCTTTAAATATTTCTTTTGCTTTCAGTTTATCATTTTTTATTATATTAGTTTTCATTTTCACTTTCATTGGTTTAGGGACAGCAAAATCTTTCATGTACTCTTTTGCTGATTTTTCTTCAGGATTACCTAACAAGAATTCTTTTTGCTTTGAAATCGGTTTAGTCGAAACATTATCATCAATTCCTGATAATATATCGCATAATATATCATCTTGATCTAAATTGACGACCTAAACAAATGAAAACAAAAATATTATTATAATAATTGATACTACTAATATTGCTCACTTCTTTCTTTTTTTCTGGCATACTAGATAACATTGCCTGAATGTTTCCTTTTCCTGCAGTCTTTGATATATTTTTCTTTCGCTTCTTGCCTTCAGCATTTTTCGAGGCAGTTGCTACGGATTCTGAATCCAAATCATCATCAAATATATCTCTACCGTCTTCGACATACCCAGAACCATCTTAAACAAAAATAAGTAAATTACTATTCGAAAAACACTAAAATAAAATGTTTTCTTTTGTTTTAACGTAACATTACCATCATCAACAATCCAGTCATTTTCCTGTCGTTCCCAAACATTTTTTGAATATTCTTTTTCATCAACTACTTCATACACATTATCAATGTCAGATACTTCATATTTATGTTTTGAACCTTTTCCCTTTAATTGTTTTAATCGCTCAAAAGCTGATTTATTATGTTTGGTCTTTTGGCGTTTTGCCCTTGGTTCACTTGGTGCTGAAATGATTTGTTTTCATAAATACATACTTGTTCATTACTAAACAGCTGAATTAATAATTATACTTACATTCTGTACTCTCCATAATGTTTATTTATTATAAAAGTACTTAAAACTAGACAAAACTTGTTAACAGGCACATTAAGAAAACTTGGCGGCAAATAAATATAAACATAACCTTTAAAAGCGGTAAATTAAATATGATCATGCTACAAATGGCACGGAAAGACACTCCATCTATCGGTACTACAAAATTGGAAACCGGAAGGATGAATATTTAAAATGAACAAATAATTATCAACAACATAAGTATAATACAAAATACATGAACAGCCTTTTAAATAGTGTATTTGCTTAAAATTACTTTATCGAGACATTATTTATTAATAAATAAAACTCCTAATCGATGTTTAAGGTATATTTTATTTAGTAGTAATTCTTTTTGCTCGCAACAGCAATAATACAATACTACTAGAACATACTTATAAATGCATTAAAAAGTATTTTTAATAAACACTTCATGATAAAATCACGAAGTAGCGGAGCATTTTGCCATCCCTTGTTAACTTGCACCGTACCACACTGTTTCACACGTTGGACGGACAACATAAAACAAATAATAAACACAATCGATTCAAATAAGCGAATCCAAACAATCGCCAATGTATAATAACAACATTCCTGACGTCCGTAACGTGTTAAACAGTATGGCCTCGAAGATCATTCGTAGAAACATATCTTTGTACAGTTGCAGTCACAGCTCCACAGGTATAATAATAAATTATTTCAGAGACGAGAGCATAAATTACACATCACATCAGTGTTCCACTCATTTAATTTGTTCCTAGTTAAATATTAATTAATGACAATAATAATTACTATATAAATTAATTGATTATTGTTCCATACGCTAAGATTTATTCACATTTTACCTAATCACAGCTAGGTCTTGTTAACGACTGCAATGCTACAACAATCACATTACTCGCGTGTCATACCTTCGCATCGCACTACAAACTTGCTCAAGTGACATCATTTTAAATAACTATACGTACTATAAGATCGATATATCACAGTCGTTATTGAAATTAGAATACTCTTAGCAATCTTTGTAAAATAATAATAAAACCAGCTGTAACTGCAACCAGCTTGCGTTTTATATTGAGCCTCTAACAATCACGGATTCGTTTCTGGCACAACTCTTGGCAGCAGTGCACTAGAACGTTTTATTTTGTTAAGGGCGACTCAATACGCCGGGTTGCACAACAGGTTGTGTACTCTTGTGTATGTACGATTTACGATACGGGATAGCAAAATCATGTAATGTAAACATCTGTGGGGTGGGTTGATGGGTAGAGGTACACTCATGATGCACGCACACACGTTCATCTCAATCAACGACAACGTTGGCGTGGCGCGACACTGACTGATAGGAGGAGAGAGTCCTAAACATTATCATGTATTATGTACGTTAGGTAGATATCTAAACAGTGGCAGGTGCCTCGACCGCGACCGCGACACTTGACACCCAGCCCTACGATGTTATAATTGTAAACATTTGGATCAGAAAACGGCTTGTCGCTCATTCACTGAACTGACATCGCACTACTAATATGAACAGACAAGAGCAAAACGTTACTGGAGGGGTTACACAAACAAAAAGTGATTCAATAAAAAAAAGACAAACTGAACCAGCACAAACGCCTCACACGCACATGTCTAATAAATAACGATATTACCTGTTACCTGTTAAAGTAACACTACAAATTGGTCAAGGATATTCAGTTCAATTTTCATTTGTTATGATTCTACACAAAAAATGTATAAATTGCGCATTATAAAAAAAAAATACTAAAAATCATAAATAATAATAACAATGACGTAAAGGACGTGGCAACACTGCCACAGTGTTGCGAACTGCTTTGGATTGAAGAGAGAGGTGCTGTGCTGTTGTCGACAAGGCAGAGGGCGAGTTACCACCAATCGTCTCGGGTGCCACCGCCATTGTTGCCACTACCGTTCGAGTAGTTGCCGCCGTAGTTGCCTCCTCTGTCGTTACCGTAGTAACCGCCTGCGAACAAAACCAAACCACACCCATGCTACAATACCCTCTAGCATCAAACTCCAATTGCCTCCAAATTCCGTTCAAAATTCAAATCTACTTTACTTCACACTATTGACGGCACATTTTCCATCACCACTAACAAAATTTTAACACAATAACAAAAATAATCATTATAATAATAAAGAATACTTAACTTTTCCAAGTGTTTACAACTGAGACAGTAAAATAAATTGTCAAACGATTACAATATCACAATAACAAATTACCGAATTGGACGTCTTCATTATCTTGTATTATTGTAATCTAATTACAATCCGTTGAATTGCAATTGCTTCTCTTTTTTATTATTTCCGCGAATATATAAATAATAAATACTCTTTCACATACCTCCGCCACTGGAATATCCCCCGCCGAAGTTACCCTGACGTTGGCTTCGTGGACCACCACCGCCGCTTCCCGGTGTCTGACGATAATCTCTCGAGCTAAAGTTATTGCCGCCTCCACCGCCGTATCGGCCCTTGCCACCACGTCGCCCTGAGCTGGGCATGCGTCCGTCACTGGAAACACCTTCCAACCAATTGGGGAACTCCTGTTTCGCTTCGATCAACAGGTCCAACAAAGGGGAAGCTAAGTTGCGATTGCGGTCGTTGAAGAACGAGGTTGCCAAACCTAAATCAAAGACGAATAATTTATTCCAATTACAATAAAGCATAAACCTGCAATTAATAGTGAACCATACGTAATTATAGCTTGATTAATATTTCGTGTAACTTCTAAGGTCCAGCCGAGAGATGCGCGTTTGTTTTAAAGTAGTAAGTAGATATACAGTCCTCGCATTCTATCTCGTTACATTGTACATACAGTATATGCGCATCGAAGACCTTGAGCGTGCCACGAGGTATTAATCAAGCTATAAAACTAACGAAAAAATCATAAACAAATTGTTACCTAAATTGCCCATACGGCCAGTTCTGCCAATACGATGCACATACTCCTCAACATCAGAGGGCAGATCAAAGTTAATAACATGCTTCACATGTGGAATATCAAGTCCTCGGGCAGCGACAGCTGTAGCCACCAAAATCGGCGTATTACCCGATCGGAACTGTCTTAGTGCATCTTCTCTCTCCCGCTGCGTTCTGTCCCCGTGTATGGAAGTGACTGGGTAGCCCTCGCAATGGAGGAATTCCTCCAGGGAGTCGGCGCCCTTCTTAGTCTCGACGAACACAAGGGTGAGACTCTCGGCTGAAGGAGTTGAAAGGTGAGCGGCATTTAACAAGTCGAGGAGGAATGAACGTTTATCGTGTTCCTCTACCCAGAATACTTTCTGGGTAATATTTTCGGATGTGGAACCTACGCGGCCCACTGCCAAAAATATATAGTTGTCCAGGAAATCTCGTGCTAACATCTATAAGAAGAAAGTCTTTAAATGATAAAAAAAAAAGAAAAAAAATAACTTCATCTTTTGTTAACGTTCTTGCAGTTAAGACAATTACCGAAATAACAAATTCCTTTCCAGTATTTCTCGAAAGGACGATTTACCTGGATAGGTGACGGGAAGGTAGCGCTGAACATAAGTGTTTGACGCTCTCCTGTACGGGGCATTGACTCCTTCTCCACGATTCTTCTGATTTGAGGTTCGAAACCCATATCAAGCATTCGATCTGCTTCATCGAGTACAAGAAATTTACAATGATCTAATCCTATCTTTCCACGATCCATCATGTCAAGTAAGCGGCCTGGAGTTGCTACCAACAGATGGCAGCCTCTATCCAAATCACGCATTTGGTCGCCAATATTAGCGCCGCCATATCTGCAAATGTAATTAACATTATGATATTTAAATTAAATGAAAATGACTTAAAAGTGTATAGGTGTCGAATTTCTATTCAAAACATTATTTCCAGTTATAAGCAGAATTATCAACAGCACGTTATTTATTGAAAATTTATATCTTTTGATTGCATATTCTCACACAAACTGACGTTCACATATTTTAAATGAATTGAAGTTAGTTTATCAAGATACTCCTACAACATTCCTGCAATCTTTCTCATATTATCGCATTTGACATACATAAATAAATAAAATATATCATCACGCCTTCTACCCATAACTGGGTGTGGCACTCTGCCGAAGCAGATATACATCTGTTTTCTAAATATAACAATTTAAATTCTCGTTTCACAAAACAAAAAAAAACTGAATAAATTATTTTTAATTTGAAAAATGTTTTTTTTTTGTTTCTTATAATATAGAAGTAACTAACTTACACGACGCAGGGACGCAACTTAGAACGGTAGGCAAACTTCTTTGTTTCGTCGTGAATCTGGGTAGCCAGTTCTCTGGTGGGCGCGAGCACTAGGCCCATGGGGTACTGCTTGCGGCGGTATGAGCGGCCGTTGTTGACATTCACGGGTCCGCGTTCAAACATCTGGTTCATGATCGGCACAAGGAAGGCCGCCGTCTTTCCAGAGCCGGTCTGGGCGCATGCCATCACATCTCGACGCCCGCATATAATCGGAATTGCATACTTCTGAACCGGAGTCGGTTTATCATATCTTGCTAAAGTTATGTTACTACGAATTATATCCGTCAGCTGTACTTCATCAAACTGAAATTTCATAAAGTAATATTAAGAACATACAATTATTGTTTTAAAATGTATTTACCTACAAATGACGTTCGTCAAATTGCGTTATTAATTGATTAACCAACTTTAGAATAAGAACAAAAACATACAAATATTTGTATTTGGGCAAATTAATTTCATGTAAGTTATAAATGAGATACAGCTAAAATTGCAAGTTTATATATATATTTAAATTATCTAAAATATAACTATTTTATTTTGATTCATGCGACAGCACTGATTTTCACTTTGCATACAGCGAGCTGACACTGATAGTAAATTGCTTTATTTCTACTTTGTATATAAATATTTTGATGTTAACTATAAACGATGTAAATAAAACGTCATAAACAGTCATGACGTATGACATGACTCAACTTCACTGATTCATCGAAGGAACTATGTATATTTGTTATAATTCAACTATTAATTTTATAAATGGAACAAAAGTTTCCAAAAATCATTCGATTATATATTCGTAAATCAACAAAGAAAATATAAATTAATGTACTCAGAAAAACATAAATATTATTATAATCACTAATTTTTTTACAATAACATAAAAAACTTAAAACTTGTATCATATAATGGTATCAAAAAAGTATTTCTTAATATAAAAGAAAATAATAAATAATTTAACTCAGTAGAGAAAATAATTCATATTTAAGAAAGCACAAAAATTAATTAGTTAAGTAATATAAAAATAGCAACTTTCTAAAAAAATTATTTGTGCAAGATGCACCCATAAATAAAAATAATATTACATAGCATACCAAAGTATTGCGAAACAACAGGAAAGAAAACTTCTAATTTAATAAGAATGTGTAATTTAAACAATGTACTCATTACATTCTAATTTATTTTTGCAATAATCTAAGAGCAATGTTCGTACGTCAAATAGCTGTAAATGATGATATTTTATTGTTCATTTACAGAAAAAGAATGAAAATAATACTTACGGTGGTGATGTGTGGAGGTACTTCATCCCCAGTGGCCTCAACGGGAATGTCCTCATATTTGCTAAAGTTGATGCCAGTATTGCCGGCACCAAAGAGTTCCAGCTCCACCCGCTCGTCACGAGGTGTTGGTGTACTCCAGTCTGTGTCACTTCCGCGAGATCCTCCACGGTTGGAATCATTCCACCTGCCGCTTCCACCGCCACCGGCGCTGCCACCGCTGCTGGAGAATGACTTCTCTGGCTCCTGCCAGCGGTCGTTACGTGGCAGATCCCGCTCGCGCTCCCTGTCGGGAAAGCGCCCACCCGCGCTACCGCCTCCGCGACTCCACTCCCGATCGCGTTCACCCCCGCGATCGGTGCGGTCTCTCTCATCGTATTGTGGTTCTCCGTTTTCGCGTTTGTTCCTTGTGTTGAAGTTGCTGTAATCAGCTTGGCGATCAGTGGTACGAGCTTCACCACGGCCAGTTCCGCCTCCTCCTCCACTTGCACCACGGCTGAAACCAGCACTTCTACCGGAACCTCCTCTGGTTTCACCACGTTCCCTATCGTGGTCGGAGAAGCTACTGCTCTCTGTGGTACTAAGATTTGTTTTGTTACGTAAATGCGGTGGCACGTAACGCCCGCTAGCGCTACGCCCCTGCAAGTCCAGACCAGCAAACTGAAACAAATACATATACATTCAGTATAACCTATAAAAAAATATGTTTAAAATTTGTAGATTTAAACAAATAGCAGTACTTTGCAAAGTTGGATTGTCGTCATTACAAACATTCAAGCATTCAGTGTGAACAAATTATGAAAAAACAAGCACAGCAAATATTTCAAATTACTGAATTTTGTTAGCTACACTTGTGGAATGGATTATATTACAAATCTATTATTTATACTGGATTTTTCATTATATTATTCCTTCAATCAGGTGAATGACATGTGCCGCCATTATGATTGAAGAGTTGTACAAAAATATTAATTATTAGGATAATATAAAACATTATACAAAGAGATTCTAAAAAAATAATGTAATTTCAATGTCAATGTATTAATATGTGACAGCAGGCAGTTATCCAGCAACAAAAATAACCGATCGATAGTGAATGCTTAACAGATCTCCATTGAGCAAGTTTGCGGGGTCCACAAATGTATAATTTAAACACACGTTTAAAATTAAATTAAAGCTTACCTGCTGCTCTAGACCTGATCCATTGTGGTTGGGTACATTACTCATATTACTACACAGCAATACCAAATATTAGAACTTTTCACGTTAAAAAGTTCTTCAATCAAAAATTATACGCGTCCTATGTAATAGTACAAAGGGCATTGACTGACAATTTCAGGAGACGAGCACCACAAGTTCAATATGGAGAACACTGTCAAGTAGTTAACGTTTTACACTATAGAGGCGCCAGTTACAAATAATGTTGGCATTAATGTTTGAACAATGAATTATTACATTAGCACAAAAATTTTATTAAATAAATTTAAGAATTAATGTCATTTTCATTACTTCAAAATAAAAACAATGCAACAAAAACCAGATACAAATGAATGTCGTAGAAAGTCACTAAACGAACAAACTCTATGCATTGCGGAGTTGCCTACTTTTGGCAGTTTGTATCTATTTTAGAGATAAATCAAGATTGCTAAATCATACCAAAATCTTACAGAAGCTGACTTTTTTTAACCCCGATACTTGCACTCTAATTCAAATTTCTGAACATAGGAATATTTCACGTATTTTTTCCATTACACCTATTTAAATAAAATAAAGAATAGAGGGTGAACTTTATAAATAGAAACTTTATTATAAATCACAGTAAACATTATATTTGCAAAGAAAATGTACATAACAAAAACTGTCGACTTTCCCCACAGAATATACTCCATTTTATAGCAAATAGAATGTACACTGTCTCCTTCATCCTATTCAACTGTCTAATCTTCTTTCTTGCTGTCAGTCTTGCCACCACGAATACGACCTGTCCTGCGGGCAGCGATAAGACCAACTTTGCGACCGGCAGATGTTCCTCGCTTGACAGTGGATGCTTTACCAATATGCTGGTGATTACCACCACCATGGGGATGCTCAACAGGGTTCATAGCAACACCACGCACCTTAGGCCAGCAATTACGCTTAGCCTTATATTTGTGGTACGCACGACCAGCCTTCAAGATGGGTTTGTCAATACGACCACCACCGGCAACAATACCTATTTACACAGAAAAATCTACACTAGTAAAATAAATAAACAGTAGAATGTCAGATTGTTAATGAGATAAATTCAGAAAGAGCCTCTAGTTGAAAATCCTCAGAAACTGATCAGAGAACTAGAAATCATCATTAAAATAAATGCTTTTTATTTACATTATTAATAAAAATAAATAAATATATTACTTACCAACCATGGCTCTGTTATTGGAAGGAATGACTTTCTTCGCTCCTGACGGGAGCTTGACACGAGTCTTCTTGGTGTCGGGATTGTGAGCAATAACAGTAGCATAGTTACCAGAAGCGCGAGCCAATCGGCCACGATCACCAGTTTTCTCTTCCAAATTGCAAACAATTGTACCTTCAGGCATAGTGCCAACGGGCATAACATTACCTAAAATATCACAAACAAGATTAATTATGTAAACAGACATTATTTGTAACCTAAATATTTTGTATTACTTACCGATCTGCAGGTTAGCTTTCTTTCCGCAGTACAAGAACTGGCCAGTGTACATTCCCTCGGGAGCAATGAATAATTCCTTGCGAGTTTGGAACTTGTATGGATCTCTAAAATTGACTACAGCCAAAGGGGCACCACGGCCAGGATCGTGGATAATATCCTTAACGACACCCTTGATATAACCATGTCGCTCAGCATAATCTAACGATCTGAGTTTTGGCGCTCCCTTCCTCCTTTTCGTGTGGGATTTGAATACTGATCCCGCACCTTTACGCTGAGCACGAATAACACGTCCCATGTTGATGGACTAAAATCAAAAAGATGATGTTGATCAAAATGTCACTTACAGAAACATGCAATCCATGTTGATTTTCAAACACTTATTTTCTATAATATTAACACTGCACAAAAAAATACTGAAAAATTATAATACAAAATACTTAAATTAACACTATAATACAAAAACTACAAACCGATTGCTTTTAATATTAAAAATAAATTAAGATTTACTGTCAATTATTACATATGAAACTTACCGAACGAACACAACAAACGTGAAAGAATCTCTTCTTCTTTTTAGGTTCTGTAATGTAGCGTACCTAACGGCTTTTACTGAAACTATAATACTAAGAATGGCGCCAAAGTAACTTTTTTAAATAGGAATAAATATTCAATATTTGATAAAAGTATTGTATGCAAATTAATATTTAACCTTTTGCTTAATACAAGGTTAATGAAAATTATTTACATGAATATTTAATAACATTTTTTATTAACACCGTACAACAAAGTATAAATAATAACAGTATAAAAATACATTCAAAAAACCAGAAAAATGTCCCATAAATAAAATGTCATGTAAATCTGAAATAATGACGTAATTATACTTTAACTTTCTGTGGTCCAAGCATCTTTTTTCTTTGAGAAAACATATGAAGGTACATTTGAGGGAATACTAAAAAAAAAGAGTAAACAATTACGATAATTATAAATATAAATTACAACTTACGTGGAATGTACAGCAACATAATAATAAGTAAGAAATGACGGTAATGGAATGAAAAGTTCAATATGTTAGGTAATTCAACTGTCCACATATTAGTTTCCGCTACTTCATTTTGAGCACCATAAAAGCAGAGTAATTCGCCAGTTACACCGATTGGATATAAAATAATGAATGTTGTATATCTGAAATTGTATAAAATAAATTTAACTTATGATAATTCTAATTCTATTTTGTTATGTAAATATTTAGTAATTAATCAAATTTAATTATTCGATACAAACCTTAACCATATTAACATATGTGGCATCATTTTTGCAATATTCAATGCATAATACAAATATCTAATAATTTCAGTGATAGACCAAGCTAAGAGGCAAAGAGGAAGTCCAGGAGCTGCCCTACCTCCAAGAGTTGGCATAAGAACTCCACAAACTACCATAACCCGAGAAAATACTTGGAATGTTGTAATTACTGGATTTGATGGCACAAGTCTCGTTGCTGCATGGACAATTTCTAATACAGCAGCATTTTGAAATATTATAACTGTCCATTTAACAGTATCGTAAAGAGATACATTCTTTGAACCTCCATTTATGTAATAAGTAATAATTTGATATAAAAGATAGGACCATCTATAAAAATAATTTAAAACATGAATAGTAAAAAGCAAAAATTATTTAAATTTTGTTACTTACCCTAAAACTTGTAAAAAATTGTAGCCAAATAAATAAGTTTTTATTAGAAATGATTGTTCTTTCTTAGTAGAGGAATTTTCCTTTTTTTGTGCCATTTTTGTAAATTAATGACTCTGCAATTCATACAAAGTTTTCGATAATAAATGCTAAGCAAAACACTATTAACGACTCTCACCTGGAATCTAATAAGCAATAACACACGTCACAGGTCACCCCACTACAGATAGTAGGCGATGACAACAACAAAAATATCTAAAGTATCCTTTCCCATAATCAACATACATATAATCTGACCAAATTAACTTGAACATGATATAGATGAACCAACCTAATGTGGTCTCCACACAAATAGTGAACTAAATTGAAACTTCATTAAGCCGCATTCAATCTCGAAATTTGGTGAAATTTGTAAACAATACTTCTTGTAAAATATTGAAAAACCAATACTATATGTTGGATTGTAATTCTAATTATTAATAAACGAAATTTTTTTATCGCTACGGTACAAATATAAATATTTTATTTTTATTTCAAACAAATTTAAAATCTGTAATAATACGGGTAGCAACAAAATTTTTCAATCTAATAATACATAACAGTTAAATTTCGAATGTATGTATCTGTCGTTTTAAAGGCAAACGATATAAAAAAAAAACTTTTTATCATCAGATGAATATATGATTTCGTGGAAATCTTTATATAGGTAGGTCGACAAACCAAAGTAAAACCTAATGAGGCCTCAATTTATTGTTTCGAAGCTGTATTCAGCAATAAACTAAGTATTTTAACTTGAGTTTATTTGAAGTAATCAATATTAAAAATGTCAAATTAGATTTTTTGGTTTGATTTTTAATATAGTACATGCCGAGTAAACTCTACTTACCTTCTAATGGAATTAAAAGTGTTGACTCCGGCTCCAATAAACAATCAAACAATTACTTTAACTGATAAATTGTCATTTGAATTAACTAGTTTTATTCTATATTGTTTGAATAGACAGATTAGAAGCCGATACCATAGTAATCATAATTGTCAAAAATATTTCAAAATTGCAGAAAATGCATAGTTGACATATATCATCATATGATATCAATGACTCCATCACATCAAAACTTACCATTTTATCCAACATACAAAACAGAAGTTCGTGGTCATGTAGTTGTTTGGTGGTTCGATAAAAACTTTTCGCAGTCTCGATATAATTTTAAATCCGGTCCAAGCAGCAGTAACGCATGTACCATAATAACTGTTTTGTTGGCTGCACGTTGTCATTACGACGATATACATGTATTCAAAAGATAATTTTAGTGCATTCTTTCATTTTTAATAATTTATTAGCTTATTTCAGAATATAAATACGAATTACCTCCAGAAGTTATTTATACATTTGCAAATTGCATATTAAATGGAAACGAAATTCACGCAAAATTACGAAACAGCGGTGCTTTGGAAAATATTAATTTGACAATTCCTGAAGCTATACATGGTGTCGGACATGATTTACGAAATATTATTGAATGGGTAAAAACTATAATTTTAAATTTTCAATAAATATTTACAATATTTTTTGTGATAGAGAACTGAACTTTATACAGATATAGAAACTTCGCTTTATCCCAATATTAGACAACATATAATTGAATGGATTTCCACGGAAATGTATGAAGTACATCCAAATTTATATATTATTATCATCGCAGATTCAAGATCAGTATTGATGGTGTATCAAGATGTTTTTGACTTGGTTGCTATTTTGTTTTAATAATTTTGATGTCACAAAATAATATTAAATGTTTTTTTAGATCACACTCATTGATTCACACCAGCATTTAGAATACGGTGCACTAATGGCTCAAGTACCTCGAAATAGATTGAAGGCAATATGTTATTGGTTTAACTGTATGATTGTTGAATATTTTGAATCCCATCCAGATTGTTATGAGTTATCATTTTTATATTTTAAGGGGCAAAATAGATAAATTAATATTTTTGACATATATAGAGATAGATTATAGTTATAATTTAAAAATATAATGTTTTGTTTATTACCTCATCTTCATCGATAATTTTTGATATATGTAATAATTGAAACATATTTCTTTCAATTAAACATAATTTTTAATTAATATTTTTGGAGCGCGTTTCGGGATAGATTGAATGGCCTGAGTATGAATTATTACAAATTTATCAGGCAATAAAGTAGTTTAAAAATATTAAAAAAAATATGACATTAAGTTACTATTATTATACATATTGCAACAAAATCCGATAAATAACAAATAATGCTTAAACAGGGAACAAGGTAATTAATAAAGATAGTGTAAGATATATCTTCTTAATTATTATTAATGAAAACAAATAACATTCATACCTCGGAATTCGCTAATATGCCTTTAAAATTAGTATTAATAATAAGAAAACACAGTGCAACTACAGCTATACGTTTTCCAGCAATGTTCTATGAACAAAGATAAATTTGGAAGTCATATGCAGCGGCAACTGTGTATGATATTATTAATAAACGATTCACGTACCAACAACACATCTTTAAGCCAAGATATAATTTATATTAAAATACAAATACGTGTTTCTGAATTAATGTCAATATTCAAAAATTACTTTTACTAATATTCACCATTACCTATTTGATAGTAAGATTATTATTTACAATATGTACAAATTATTGTGAATATTTTCTGGAGTAAATTTATCCATTCTCTTTTTACATGAAATACGCAACAGTCAAACAAAAATTTTCTGATAAATGATACACTTGTTTCTTATATACATATTCTAGTAGAGAGAATTAGTATTGTTCTAAGTTTAGCGGATCAACGGAGTTACTTGCGACAAACTTGAAACAACTGCTAGTCCAGCTGGCTAGTGCTATGTGGCTGATTCTCCTTGCTTTGAGTGAGCGCCCACTCCACGAAATCATCGATCAACACTGGCCACGCGCCTTCTTCGTCGTAATTGCTCATGTCGTCGGCAATCTGCCCCGCGAAATCAAGTAATAAGTTCCACGTATCTTTGGGAATCGATCTTTTATGATGTTCCTTAAATGAATTGCAAATGCAATTTTTCTATTGTGTACACAAGTATTCATACGTACCTGGAGAAACTTGCACCACAGATCTAGAAATTTAAATCTTCCTTGCAAAACTATATTCCAATATGCTATAGCCATATCTAAATCTAATCCTTTTTGACCTGGATTTTTGGCATAATTGAAGGTAAAATGATAAAAATCTTTAAATTTAAAACCATCTTTTAATTCCGATTCCAAACTAGGTAATCGTGCTTTTAATTTTTCAACGCTATCACAGCTTAATTCTATCATTCCAGATGTGAATTCTTCTTTCGTAAATTCACATTGTGTAGCAGCTTTAAATTTCCATGCGATTATTAAAACAAGTCTTGATTCTGGACTGAGGCCAAGATCATCAAGAAATTTCATGATACCTTCGGCTGTAATTTTATCTGGCTCATTTGGATCACGATATCTCACGTATACTGCTTCTAGCTTTTTCTTATCCACTGTGTTTCTGGGTTCGCGGTAATAGGCATCTGGATTTTGGAAGTAGTTGTCACTAGCAAGATCTAATTTCCAATCGTTTTGTGTAAGACAGAATATTGCTGTGTTTTCCCCAGTCTGAGTAAACGATATAAATTTCTTTACTTTTTCTCTTTGTGATGACTTCAGTTTGTGCTAAAATTATTTGTAAATATTAAAAAGGTTATGGTATTCTTTCTTTTTGTTGGTCTATTTTTGACAGCAAAATTTACTTTCATAAAGTCGTACAAATATAAATGTGGCAAAGTAGAACACAATGATGAATCATTTTCTTACCATCTTTAATGAACTTGTTTAGCACAAAAAAATTTGGAATTAAAAAGGATCATTGGCATTAAAATCGTGAAATTATATCACAAAATTAAGAAATAACCTCCAATTTAGTTGAATCAAGGATACCACAACTCAAACTCAAAACTTTGACGTCTACAAGATTATCGGAATCGAATTATGAACAACACGAGTGAAAGTGATTATAATTTTGCAGGAAATGTATACAGCGTTGCGAGTATGTCAAAATTAGGGAAAGTAAGCAGCAGAGGATAAAAAGAGGAACGTATAATTTAAATGGGTACAAACCGTTTGTGTACTGTAGTTCATATGGCGACTATTAGAAATTTTTTTCATAATCCTGTATGCATTTTATTTCTTCAAAAACATAGGACTTATGCGACAAAACAAGTGAGGGTACGATTTGCTCCTAGTCCAACGGGTATAAAATTTAAATAAATATACTACATTACGGGCACGAATACTTGATATTTTAAATTTTAGGCTATTTACATTTAGGTGGACTAAGAACTGCTCTATATAATTATTTATTTGCCAAGTCACAAAAAGGCAAATTTATATTGCGTATAGAAGATACAGATCAAACTCGTTTAATATGTGGAGCTGCTGAGCAACTTCAGAAAGATTTAACTTGGACTGGAATACAAATAGATGAAGGTCCTAGTAACTTAGGAAATTATGGACCTTATACACAATCCGAACGATTAAATATTTATAAGTAGGTGTACAAGGGAATCAGTTAAAATATATTTTTCTTAAATACGGAATTGATTTATTTTAGAGAACAAGTGCAGGTTCTAATAAATAATCAATCGGCATATTATTGTTTTTGCACAGATAAAAGATTGAATTTAGTACGAAAAGAAGCACTAAAAATACGACAAGTTCCAAAATATGATAATAAATGTAGATATTTGAAAGCTGAAGAAATTCAAAAACGTCTATCACGAGGGGATAAATGTTGTGTAAGATTTAAAGTAAGTTAAATGTTAATATCCTGAACGAAATTTCATATAATATTTTTAAAAGTTATTACCAGATTGTGAAACGTTTGAAGACATGATTTACGGCAACATTGCATATGATGTTGCACTCAATGAAGGTGATCCAGTTATCATGAAAAGTGATGATTACCCTACGTATCATTTCGCTAATGTTGTTGATGATCATTTTATGAATATTACTCACGTTTTGAGAGGCGTTGAATGGCAGATATCAACCACTAAACATATATTGATGTACAGGTAAAGTATTTATATATTGAAAAAAAAAATTAATTAAATAAAAAAAAGGTAATTTTCAGAGCATTTAATTGGGAACCACCAATTTATGGACACTTGCCTTTATTAATGAATGCAGATGGAACAAAATTAAGTAAAAGGCAAGGAGATATACAAATATCAAATTATAGAGAAGCTGGAATTTTCCCTCAAGCTCTAATAAATTTTGTTATTAGTTGCGGAGGAGGATTTCAAAAAGAACTAGGATTAAGTCCACAATGTTTTTCGATGGATGAACTAATTGAACAGGTTTGTAAATTTTGTTTTAAAACAATTGAATGTAACTTTTCTAAAACAAAGTGGACTATAAAAGGCTTGGTTAATTTTTTTTGATTATGTCGATTTGTTTTTAACTCATTTTGAATAAATTACTATTTTAATTATGGTTCTACTTTGCTTTGAAAAGTTACTCTTGTAATATGAAGATATTATTAATAATTATATTTATGTATAAACAGTTTGATATAAATAGGGTTAACTGCGCGTCCACAAAATTGGCACCCGAAAAACTAGAAGCATATAATAGACTAGAATTAATAAAACTATTGGAAGACGAACAAAGTTGCAATGAAATTATTGCAGAAGTTCAAAATATGCTAAGAAATAAATTTCCAGAAAAGTAAAATATTGTAACAATTATTTTTAATGCTGAAATTAAAATAAACAAAATTTTTAGGATTGCAGATAAAAGTTTACAACTAAATAAATCATATATAAAATCAATACTACATTGGTCAACGTCTAGAATAAATAGATTATCAGATTTATTATCAAATGATTTACTGTTTTTATGGATCATTCCATCATCTGATAGGTCAGTAAATGCAGAACAATTAAAAATAATAAAAACATTAAATAATATTTTCTCAAACGAAAATATTGAATTTCAAAAAGATAGTTTAAAAGAATATTTAAAGCAGTTTGCTGCTAATAATAACATAGGATTTAGTAAACTTATGAAAATGATGAGGAGTATTCTGAGCGGTTTAAAGGTATAAATAAACTAAATGTTTTTTTAGAATTAAATTAATAATAGTAATATTTCAGGAAGGCCCAGGAGTAGCAGAGATGATAGAAATATTAGGAAAGGAAAACACAGTGTTACGAATGACAGAATATATTCGCAAACATAATTCATAGGTTCAATAGTTTAATATCAGTAAACAGTACATGTTTGTTATGTAGTTTGATTGATTTGTTTCAGAATTAAGAGAGTTGTAGTTTGTAAATAAATAAATAACATTTTATATAACTAAATTTAAATTGTTTGTTATTTTATCTAAGGTCCTGTAATGTTGGACCCTTATTTGGTTTAATATCACAACGAATTATAAACGATAAAAATTAAAACTTATTCAGTTACGTTCGGATTTACATGGGTATTGCTGTTAAGAGACAACAATAAAATACAGATTCTTTTTTACAGAAATGACTGCTGATTTCTTTTTATAAATATCACAGTAAATTGTTTAACGATGCAGTCTTCAAAATACATTTAAGAAAGTGCAGAGTACAGTTTAAATAATTCAAATTATTACAAAAATACAAATTAAAGGCAAATTTATTGTTGATTAACAATACCAAGAAATAATCGTGGAATAATTTAAGTTAGGTATTTTTAAGTTAACACGGAATTTTGGTCCTCAACTTTTTTTCCGTAGTTGAATTAATTCTTATACCTAATTTATATAGTTTAATGAATGAACACATTATATCTGTTTTTACTACAAGAATAGTCTAAATCATCCTAATCTGATAAATGGAATGCTTTAAATTGTAATTTTATGCAAATGATTAATTAAATTAACTGATTCTGTACTACAAGTGTCATAATTTAAAACTCAGTAAAATATGAATAGCTTACATTTTATGATGAATATGATAGAAAAATAATATTTGCATGTTCTGCTGAATAAATAAATGTAAACAGTATTTAAAAGGCAAGCAGTGTTTCGAACACGCTACATTTTGTAAAGTTATGCGACAGAATACATGCAGCAAAAAGGCAATATACAATGATTATCAATAGTTGTCGATTATACAATTGATTATTTCTACTACTAATAGTTATAATATAACACTCAAAGAAGCAAAAAGAAGAGAACAATATTGCTAGAGAATAGAATTTCAATCATAATGTGCGTAGCCTTTAACACTTTGATAATTATATTGGCTACAGGCACCATTATATTAACTTATATGTTGTATATAGTATTTACAGTCCTGCGCCAAATAAGATTATTGATACGTCATCACTTATTTGTTAATTGTTCATCAGATTTTTGTCCTTTGCTCGACTCGTTTTTCGTTTGTCAGTAAGTTCAATAAGATAACAATTATCTTTTTTGGCACGAATTATACCTAAATTTGCGGTACGAAATATAGAAAAAAAATTGCCGAAAAACGGCATAAGGTAAGTGTTAATATTTGTATGCTTAAGGAACATTTACATATTCAAAAACTCTTCAACATTTTCAAAAATACTCTAACTACATTTTCTTAATATTACGATAAGTATTAAAAGGGCATATAGTGAAACACGGTAACAACATTTTGAACAGACTGATAACAATCGACAATCGATGATGAGTGAAAAGGAAGGGATATTAGGTTTGGATTGGTATTGCTAGGAAGATATAATTGCTTCAAATTTAGAATATTAGTTTTTTTTTCTCAAAGTTTGTTAAGTAGGTAATTTAATGTAGAAACGAGTATGCTGCATTTAAATGATTGTATTATATATATATATATATATATATATATATATATATATATATATATATATATATATATATATATATATATATATATATATATATATATATTTAACTTGAAATGCAGCAAATACTTTAAAAATTATAATTAAGATCAGAAGCAGAAAAAGACTAGAATAAAAATATTTCGTAAGATTTTGTGATTGCAAGATAATTCCTTAAAACATATTACTCTTTCAATGTACTTATGTGACAAGAGATGTACAGTAATATTAGGAGGTAGGTAGTTAAAGTCCGAGATTATATTGTGTTAAAGTCACGAAGAATTTAAATTTATGATTTATGTTTTAAGAAATTTTCTTGTAAAAATAGGTAATATGTGACGTAATGACAGAATATTTAGTTTTTCTATTTAATCACAATTAACACCGCTTAACATAATGTAAATAAAAAAAGAATACTTAAAAACCTTGTGTGAGATCTTTAATAGCTTGAAGAATTCTCTTAACATGACCAACTTTGGAAACGCCAAGATCTTTGAGATCTCTTCGAGCAAGTGTGAGTAATTCTCGGCCTCGAATATCGTTCTTGATGAAGCTGTCGATGTACTCTGACAACTGCAATGTTTCGAGCCAGGATGCGACTTCCTGACAGCCCCAGGAAGCGACATCTCTCGCTTGTTTGTGACTTGCTTGCTGCTGAGATACGCCAGCTTTGCTCCGGAACTTTAACCAGAATAAACCTTTACGTTTGCGTTCGTACTAAAGAAAAGGTTTCGATTATTTAATAATTTATTTTATAATGTTATACCATTACTGCCATACTGGAATTTGGCATCATAAAATTTTGTTTTCCAAAAACCAATTGTGTAGAAAATTGTATGTAGATATTTGGATCACATTTAAAATAAATTATTGAAGGTTATACATTGCTAGCAAGAGAATATGTTAGATGCTTTGGCTCCATCTACTACTATGTTTAATTTATAGCGATGTTGATGTTTATCATTTCTATGTAATTACAAGATTTCTATTAAATATAATAATGGTGTAATAAATATATGTAATCTTACTTTCCACAGTATTTAAATTTCGCGTCAACATCACTAAAAGATTCTAGAAGGTACTAAACACACTGATTGAGCTATCTAAGCATGCCAAATTTCAGTAAGGGAGTTACACACTTAATTCTTACCTGGTCTTCCTGTACCGTCTGCAGATACACCAGACTACCATTCGTTGTTTCAAGTATATAACATTTCCTTAATTCCATTTCTGTATTCGTTAGACTAGCGCTCAATTTATTTTCTAAATCTTCTCGTAACTTAAATTTGTGTCCTTTATCATGTAATAGACAACAACATTCTTCATATAATTGTTTTACTGCATGCACCAATTTCGTAAATTCTACTCTCAATTTAGGTCCCTCGAGTATTTTACCATTTGGATGAATATTTTCTAAAGAAGTATCAGTTTTTACAGCTAAAGTATATAAATTGGATTCTAAAGTATGACTTATAGCCAATAATTTAACCCATTTTGCTAAAGATGTTGCACATTCAATAAAGTTTAATAATAAATAATTTTCTTCATCTGAAAATAAGATTTCTGTTTCCATACTGCCTTTTCTTAGAGAATTGAAAGATGGTGATTTTTCTAAGGTGCTTGGAATAGCAAGACCTTGACCAGAGAAAGAGTGCTGTCGAACTTTATCTATTACAGGAATCCCAAGAAGAGATTTATCACCACTAGGCACACTTTGTCTAGGCAGACTTAATCTAGCTTTATCTTGTATTGCTGAATGCCGAGGCTTGTCTTGGATAATCATTCGTTGCTTTTCCTCCCAGCTTTTAAGAGATTCTTCCAGTGCTCTGTTCCTGCACAACATTTGCATTCTATTTTTATGAATTATTCTAATCATTCCCGGTGGCTGAATCCAAGCTTCTCCGTCTACTTGAACGGGAACACCTTCTTCGCCTATAGAAATAAGAACAGGTACATATTTGTGAAGGTTTTTATTTAAATTGCAATGTTACCTAAAATATTTATTTGTACTGTTTGACATTGTGCAATACGATGGTGCTGTAAATTAATAAGGCGAGATGCTGCCATTTGAACTGATCCGAAAACAGCTACTACTTCTAATATACGATCATCAAAAGATGGAGCTATAAAAATATCGCCTTCTTTTCGTCCTCCCCAAAAATTTGTTCCACCCATAAAACTATAATAAGCTGAATATAATATTTACTAAATTATTGAAAACTCAAATTCATACCTAGGAATATTTAAAATAACGATTCCCTGTAGAGATGGCAGTGGTATTCGTTGGCCGTCGCATTCTAATTGGACTCGTTGATCTAAATTTTTATAAGTTTTTTGTAACCATTGTTTACTTCCCAACACACCGTACCACATATAATTTTTTGCACGGGATCTACATTTCTCTGGATGTTCCTCACGTTTGTGATGAAAGTCCAGCGAAATTTTTGCATCAATTCCAATTCCAAAATAATTATTCATTACACAGCGTTCAAAGAATCCTTCTAGAAGAGTTTCGTCAGGATCCATCAGAGGACTAACTGCAGCGCATAATGCATCTGCGTTGGCTAGTAGGCATTTACTTATTAGACCAGAAGTTCCACTTACATCTAGAAGTGAAGTTTTTTAATATCGATAATGTTTACATAAAACTATATATATATATATATATATATATATATATATATATATATATATATATATATATATATTTTCAATGAAATGAAATATTTATACAAATTTCCCCAATTATTCGCTAAATAAATTACAATAAATATAGATAATTGTTTCTATTTATAAACTATAAGTTCTGACAGAAGATAGAAGAATAATAATTAAATCTGAATAAATGAACTTACGTGGCCATGATGGAAGTCGTACTAAAGGATTAATAATTGGTAAAGTTTTGTTATCATCTTTCTCTTCTTTCTTATCTTTCTTTTCACTCTCAGCGTATAGACTACTTGCCGAAGCAGCTAAAGCTGCAGCCTCATTTGGTTTTAATAAACTGCCACTTGATATTCTTCTAGTAGCAGCAGGAGAACAACTTAGAAATTGCATTTGTTCAATATCTATCCCTATAAGATTAGAATTTGAACTGTGATTACTTGTACGATCACTTCTAATTGACAATCTGTCCAATTTAGATTCATCTTTTAAGGATCTTGATAAATCATAATCAGAACCACTGTGAATGTCTTTAATATCTTCGGAAAGTACTTGACTTAATCTGTCTTTAATATCTTCGGAAATTACTTGACTTAGTCTGTCTATTCTCTCTGATCGTAAACCTTCACTTAAAACGGGAGAAGGAGGTTCAACAATTACACTAACTTGAGGAAATATACATTCACTTTGCGGTAAATTATCATCTACCTTATTTAAACTAATATTTGAACCTTTAATACTGACATTTTCTAATCCTTCACTTAAAGTACTTTGCCTGTTTACATTTGCTTCTGTTTTCGACAATTTACTAGATGGTCGCGTTTTTTTAAAAGACATCCTTGCTATATCATTGTCTTCAAATTTTGCTAAACTGCAATATTTTTCTTCAAATCTGTTATCTTCCAGCATTAGACGTGTCATGAAAGCTCTATTTTCAAAACCACATTGTGTCGTTTCTAGTTTATCATGTTTCTTTTTTGAACTTCTTCGTCTTTTTTCGGAAGCTTCTTTCTTCATACTTTTTTTACGACTGAGAATCTTATCTTCATCTTTCATTTCCATGAATTCACTTGTGAATAACGTATCATCGGTAAATGTGTTTTCGCCACTATCCTGATCACATCCTGTCATTGCAAGGACACTGCTCATGTCGTCCATTAAATCTCCGTGTAATGCTTCTGAATTTGGAAAAGTATCGGTTTCAGGAGAGTCTATATGGTAAATATGACCATTAACATCCTCACCATCGGAGTTTTTTCTGGGATCAAATGGTTTTTGATCTAAAATATCAGATGCTATACTAACTTCTTCATTGGAAATCGCAGATAAAATACTGGAACATTCTTTATCGTCATAATCTTGCGGTATATTTGTATCCTGAAACAAACCATGTGCATCTTCATCCATACATTCTGGATTGCAAAACACACTCTCATCCTGCGTGACATCCAAAGAAGCTTCTGTATTATTTGTACTCACTATTCGTTGTTTCTCTGTTTCGCAGCTAATTTCTATTGGTTCGTTGACTTGCTTCATTTTTTCGTTGGGATCGATGTTTACGGGAATAACTGTTAACATGCTGACTTCTTCGCCGTCTTGCGTTTGTGACGAGCGCCGGCTACCTTGCATATCTGCAAACATTGGTGGAACTGGGATATTTAAGGTTTTGTCTGAATCTTCACATGTTGAATCTCTTCTTAAATCTGGTAGAGGGGAAATTGAGGTAAGGCCCGAAACTGTTGGGGAAGGTGAAGGACAAGGAGAAGGCTCTGGACTAGAAGCTGAATCTATGGTGGGTAGAACCTTAAAATAGAATAAGTTGTGTTTAACATTTGATTAAATATACAATACAAAACCATACCTTTAGCGTATCCATGCCTTTCATTTCGTTACTGGGTGAATCATAATCTGCAGAAATAGAAATTTTTATAGTTGGAATAATATTAGTGGTAGTATGACCATTTTGTTCATCAACGGCTTGTTCGGCGTGTTCTATTAAATTTCTAATAGCTCTTTTTAAACTATTTGCTCGAATCATTAATGATTCTCTTTCAATTCTTCTTCTACGAATTTTAGATTTAAGATTAGTGAAATCCTTTTCTGACTTTTCTGATTTTTTCTTATCGTATGAAGTCTCACTTTCTGTGTCATCTTTAATACTTGATTTGCTTTCGTCTTCATCCACAGTTTCATAACCTGCAGCTTCAATTTCTTCGTTATTAAGGGTTTGAAGTAACATATTAAGTTTTTGATTTAAAATATCGCATTTTGAACTTAGTAGTTCATCGCCTCTAGCGAAAGAACTATCTGAAACTTGTGCAGCGAAGTCTTTGATTGTTTCGCATAAATGTTTGGCAGAACTTAAAACAACTGTAGTTTCATCAGATTGCAGAATGTTGTGTATATGAGAAATGAGAGAGTTTTCGTATTGAGTCATTGTACTATGCAGCTGATTCCCAGTCTGTAAAGGAGTTAATGAGAGTTTGGGAATGGCGATTGTGCGTTCGAATGTCATTATACTCCAACGGTCTAACATTTTTGTGCTAGCTTTTTCATACTTTTCTAAAAGTTGAGGTAGATGCGTGTCGTCGTCACAGGAGGAACCCCAACCAAGTACACGTGCTAAATCATTTCCGGTTCCTAGTGGAAGTACTGCTACCTGACATTGTTTCTGCAAGAACAATTTACTTGAATATGATACAGAAGAGTTAAACGAAGAGACATACTAACATGCATATCTAACTTGTCGATTTCAGAGAGTACCCAACCTACGGAACCATCTCCACTGCATACTAGAATACGAAATGGGTCGAAATGTCGAAATAACCGCAGTCCTAATCGTGGTCCAGTTGATATCAAGTCAAATACTTGTGCGGGGTTCAGCAATTGTTTAAATCTTCTTAAAAACTTAACACCTTGGTTATCACCTATCGACAACATTAGGATGAACAATGTGATTAATTCCTGGCGTATAGCTAAGTTGTACCTGATTTAGAGTTAACGAACACAAGAAGTGGCGACGAGGCTTGAGGTCGCACGGCCTCCCACGCCTCATCCTGCACGGAGTGCAGAGCGGTGGGCGGCACGACGCTGACGCGCGCTGGGCCCAAGGGGCACGCAGGCGTCAGAGCCGGCCGGCACGCCGTGTGCACTGTCATGCGGCACCACAGGCAGCGCCAGTCCTGTAACCTGTACACCACCACCACAGACCGCAATTATCATTACTACCAGTGCTATGTACTTTCAGATTGCGGCTACCATAGTAACGCAGCGCATTGATCATTATTATTAGACGTATTCCATTTGCCATTTGGATCAGATTTAACTTACATTTACTGAACCAGATCATTTATTTATTTCGCTGGATCAGTTCGCTGCCTTTATTTACAGTACTAAAATGACTGATTCTAATTTATTTTAAAGTAATTCACTTCAATAAGTGCATTAGTTTGTTTAATTCAATTCATTTATCTAATTTATCTGAACTAATTTTAGTGAACCAAGTGGCAAATGGAATACAGCTTATATCTTGTTGCTTAGAAACAACTAAAGTTTTCCGTTTATCATAAAACCTCTAAAAATTATTATTTTTCTCAAATTACGACCTAAAAGTGTATGTTCCTGTTGAATGGTCGTGGAAAAGTATAGTATTCGACTCGCGTGTTATGGCAATTATTCATCGCTGGTGATTACGGCTTTTGCTAACGGCTCGTGTCGCAAACTTCATCCTCATGAATAATTGATATCACGCTCGTTGAATAATAATGGCTAATTTAAAAATCATAAAAAATATGTCACTTTTCTATGTAACATTGTCTCATTAAAGCTTTAGAGCATAAACCACCACCGGTAATAATCATATTTTGTAGTGTAAAAACTGTAAAATTCATAGTTTGTGATACATTTGACATCCCTAAGAGGTAATTAGAACCATTACCGCCATTTACATTTCCGACAATGTGAATAGGATGCGGGCACTCACGTGACACTGTGACGTTTTATGACGTAAAAACAGCTGTTCGGGCATAGATCACTGCGCCACCTACAAAATGAACTATTTTTTTGGGACGAGATTTGAAAAGAACGGTTCCTTTCAAATCTTGTTGGGCTGCGATCACTGCGCCACCTAAAAAATGATCTATGCCCGAACAGCTGTTTTTACGTCACAAAACGACACAGTGTCACGTGAGTGCCCGCATCCTATAACATGGTACTAATGCAGTATAATGCGATTCCATAAATCTTATTTTTGTTTAGATTTAATATCAGATTCTTAGATCGCTAAGTAATAAAATTCACATAACTCAACCCAATGATGTAAAAAGAATGAGATTATCGAAAATATACCAATAATAAATTCGCAGTCAGTAAATATCTTATCTTGAAACAATAATAGGCGACAGAGTCGTAAACGCAAATAACAAATAATAATATTTGTAAGAATAACAGTAAAAAATAAAACATTAGTCATAACATGATACAAGTATATCTACTATATCTTCCAGAAAATGTATAACGTTTACATTATTAACGAGATAGAAAGAAAACATGAAATAAGAAAAATACATAAATGTAATAAAGCGTTCTTTTTGTGAGAAATAAAATAAAAAGAAAATAAAACTCTACCTGAGAACTGAACCACAGTTTTTATCACAAATAGCACATTTTGCAGAGACCGGCAAATTTCCTTCCATCCACTGGTGAGGCATCGTAATATTCTAAACAAGAAAACAATCTCCATCAATACACAAACTAAAACAAATTTATTTAAATATACTTACTCCTTCACTATCCTCGATGATATCTTTCCCAACCGACGACAACGTGGTCCACTTGCAGTTGTTGATAGCTTTGGCTGCGCATCTTTTATGAACTTTGCACTTGCAAACCTCGCAGCTGAGACCGTGACTCGTGACACCGGAAAGTGCTTCACGGCACACGTTACAGTAGGTTGGGCGGGCGTGAGATGTTGCATACCTGTCACACACGATCACAATCAATAGTAAAGTTTGAATGGCTAAACTGATAGTTTTCTCTTGCAACTTTACCAGTGTTGGATTACAGCACAAGTTGATTAAGCTGTAGCTTAGGGCTCCGATACATTGGGGGCCCCGCGAAAATTGTAAAAAATTAAAAAACTGATAATGACATTTTTCGAAACTACTGGAATATATAAGTTTGGGTATGCCTAACTGCTGGTCATTTCTAAAGGTCGTCACAAATTAGTTGATTTTGTATTAAAGCGAAAAATTCGCGCTTATAACACTTCATCTTGGAAGTGTAGTGCAATGGCTAGTATCCCATAAGTGATCCCTCTATCGGTGCAGCGTACTCCCTCCACTCAGACAAGTTTCGCGCGCTCAACATAGGAGGTTATAAGTCAGTGCCGTATTCACAGAATTGATTCTGACCAAATCAAAGTATATACAATTCATTTTATATTTGTCATAAAATATATTATATACGCTATATTCTGAATATACAATGGTACTAATAGTGTCAATATTTATTTACTTATTTTCCTGGCAATAACCTTCTCTTCTCTTTTCAATTGTACCGTTTAAAAACAATGGTACATACAATTATAAACGATTTACAAACGATATTACTTTAAATAAAGTCTAATTATTTTGAAACGGCAGGGCGGAGGACCCAAAATCTGTTGTGCTTGTCCCTGATAATGTTAATCCGGCCCTCAACTTTACCCACTTAGCTTACATCACAACATTAATTTAATTATTCTCAGCCAAATTTTTTCGTTGTTACTGCCACTGGGTGGATGGTTACGTTAAACTTAATAATTAAATACAATATCTATTATAAATAACTGCTAATAATTGAATTAGTAAATTAATGTAATTTAATTCTATTCGTAGTAGGTCAGTAGATCTTTTACTTACTACTTATTGTAATTATTGTAAATTAGTTTAATTAAAAATAATTAAATTTTGTTTGTTTATTTTACTAGTATTATGTAATTTAGTTTATTGATTATCTACTTGTATTGTTTGTTTTTAATTCAAAAGCGAAATTACCCTTAATTTTTCGAATTAAAAAAAAAATTGTTGATTCGTAATCAGTGTACCAAACAACATATACCCTTAATGTATGTACCCAAATTATGAAACATGCTGTATAGTCCCACTCCCACTAGAGTATGAAAGTTGACGTTTAAATTATGAAATGGTTATTTACCAGTGGTGGTAACCGGAGAGGAAGTCGGGCTGGTCGGGCTCGTGGAAGCGGCGCTGAGCGGCGGCGCCCAGCGCCCCCAGCCACTCTTCCATCTCGCGCCGCGACTCACAGCACAGCACCAACGATCGGAATGGGGTGATTACCTGCAATACAAACATCAGGGGTGCATTTTTAATACAGTTGATTTGGGTTAATTGGAAAACAGTGGGACTAGCACACTTTGGACCAATTAAGCGGCTACCCCAAATATGTGAACTTTCACGGAATATTACAGTAGGTTATTATAAATAGATCAAGAATAAAATAAAAATATAAAATTAGAACATACATACATATCTTCACGCTATATTCCAACAAATGGGGTATCACGAACCCTAAAATCACTCATAAAATATTTACTCATTACATTCATCAAATAATCAGCCCTCGTCAAACATTATCATCCAAACACACCACCCTCACTTTAACCACATTCATAGACCACTCCATATAAACTCATTTATTTATTACACTCGAAATCATTTATCACACAACAAACCTTCAATCACATCATTCCTATTCACTTATCATTCATTTCTTTCTTCGACGTACATAACATATGATAAAACATCTCAAATTACTCTAGCTTACTCCTAACAACGAATTTAATAACGAATCTAACAACGAATCTATAAAGATTAGAAAAGATGAAAGCGATAGCCTGCACTTGTAATGAAAGAAAAGTCCACATAATACAGTAAATGAAAATGAAACAAAAATATAAGAAAGGAAGGCAGTGTCGCCTTGCGCTTGTTCTTGAAAGTGAATTCCACACAATTGTAGTTACACACTCGACGAAAGAAATTAAAACGAATTAAAATATAAGAAAGGAAGTGTCGCTCTACGCTTGTGTTTGAAAGTGAATTCCACACAATTGCAGTTAAACACTCAATGTAAGATCAGAAAACGAATAAAAAAGATAAGAAACGAAGGAAGTGTCGTCCCTGCGCTTGTTTTTGAAAGTGAATTTCACACAATTGCAGGTAAACACTCTAATGAAATTACTAAACAACAAAACTAAAATAAAAAATCCTGCGCTTTTCTTAATCATCAGATTCATTCCGTAATTAATCTTCGCCAAACGTTCCTATCGTGACACTTTAGCTTCATCCACATTCATAATTCCTTTCGTACAAGCACGTTTGTTCCTCATACTCGGAAACATTCGTTCACGCTACAATCCTTCAATCATATTCATACATTTATTCATAGGTCGCCCAAATTAGAACAAATAATATAAATTACATAAAAATAATATACATATATTTATATAAGAATTAATTTATTGATAAACATTTTAGTAGATATTACAAATATTTTTTTAAAAATCAATGAGGTTTAACCTCCAGTTGTCAATGAATTAATTCTTATAGTAATATCATCCATTGAATAACCTAATGCACCTTCAAAATGGCTGACATCACATTTTACGAACAAATTTTCTTATTTTTATAATTACTTATCAGTAGCATTCAAACACATATTGTTAGTTAAATAATAATGGTAAAACAATATTTATTATAAATAATTATTAATTTACTACAGAAATTTTACCGTTTTAAAATACTGAATAGTCAAAAATTCTGATATGTCTAAGATGTCTTTATTTATTCTAATTCAACTTTTTTGCGTAGTTACCAACGTGGTTAACTGACAACAATTTATGCAACCGGTTTTTAATGCTAGTTAATAACAAAGTGGACAGTTGTATCACCCTGTAATTACAAAATGTATGTCCAGTTTTGCGTTCGACTGTTATGTTGCTGTTAAATATAGGTGATATAAATTATGTTGCTGTTAGTTGAATGATAAATCGGGCATTAATAAATTAATAATAATTTTGTAAGCTCAGCCACATTCAATTTATTAAATAAATTATAGATAATATATTTAGGCAGCAAACTGAAACTTTGATAAATGGAAGGGTAAGAAATTAAGTAATTTAATCATAATTAATGAGGAGAATACATAGAGCGTAAAATTTCATCCCTTCATCGTTAATTAATATTATAAATATCTCAATATTTCATCTCCCGACCTTACAGATTAATATGACAAATAATTCCGTACAAAATATGATCTTTTTTAACCAAATAAATCTCAGAGATAAATCAGTAATAGAACAAATTGATATGGCAAATCACTAAAAGCTTTAAGCTTCACCTGACATCCTGCCAATATGAAAAGCTTTTTCCAAAACTAAAAGCTCTAATTCCCTTGAGTGTCGTTATCTGTTTGGGTTCTACAGTCATTCTAATTTATCATGATATAAAAAATATACAAGTTTGAAGGAACTGTCAACTTATATCAAAATATTTAGGGCCAAATTCATAATCGTGACTACCCTCATCTCATTCTCATCTCACACTTAAAATAGAAGTAACTAAGGCAACTAACTCAAGAATTTGTACAATTTGAGTTAGTTGCCTTAGTTACTTCGACTTTGACCCTTAGGGCCAAATTCATAGTCGTGACTCACTCTCACCTCATTCTCACCTCACACTCAAAGTCGAAGTAACTAAGGCAACTAACTCAATAATTTGCACAATTTGAGTTAGTTGGCATAGTTACTTCGGCTTTGAGTGTGAGGTGAGGTGGTGAGGATGAGATGAGGGTGAGTCGCGATTATGAATTTGGCCCTTAGTTTACAAAAATAAATAAATTAATATATCATCACGGCTTTTACCCATTCGTGACTCCTCTACCGAAGCAGATCTCTGTAAGTGTTATATTTATGCGCGTGAAGTACGGTTACTAGCGGTTGAATCACGACCCACATGGGTAATTTTTAATGTGATGAAAATGTTTGTCGACTGTGGGAATCAAACCATGGTTCTCATGATACACAGGCCGACTCGATATCACTGAGCCACCTACCCCATACAGTTTACGTAGTGAAATAATTTCAGTTGCTATTAATCAAAATAAAATCTTGACATTGGAGTAATACTTGATCTTTTAGAAACAATTTATTTTAAATTGAAATATTAAAAAGTTATGCTTTGATGTAAATTTTAAATATAAGATTATATGAAAGTGCCTGTAAGTAGTTCCCAAGCTAATAACTTTTTTTTAATAAAATTTGATAGTACCTAATGTAAACGAAAGGTCAGCTGCAGGAAAGTTCACGAAAAGTTTAAATTGAAACGAACTTTATGGAAACATATACGTGTCTCATTTGTTTACTTTAATTTTATGATCAATTTCATAATACCATGTAATATTATTCTAATTATAAATAGATTACGTATTAAGCTCTTTGTAATTAACTTAATTTAAATAATATTGTAGTAGTATGTAGTGTACTATGTTGTCTGAACGTCATTATGTTTTACAAATAAAACGATTATAATTTTATTATTATTTTATACTTTGTAAACTTGTCTTCATTTTGACGTTTTATTAGCCAATCACAGTGAATGTCAAATATTCCCTATACTTAGCAATACTTTGTTCTTTGATGAAACAGAGTAAGAAGCCCGATTGAATATAATGTTCAGTTAATCACTTTGTTCACTAGGTACGCGAAAAAGTTGAATTAGAATATGTATCTAAGAAATGTCAAAATTTTTGACAGTTAAATATTTTAAAATGTTACCATTTCTATAGTACGCATTAAACTAATAATTATTTGTTACAAATATTGTTTTACCATTGTTATTTAACTGACAATTAGCGTTTTAATTATAAGGTAAAAATCAGAAAGTATGTAAAATGTACTGTCAGCCATCTTGGCCATTGTTAAATTTTAACATCGATTTATACAATCAGGTCTAAGTATCTACGTGCCAATTTTAGATTCAATGAGTCGCATATTTCATCTTAACTAACAATTGATTACCTTTACCTGTTGCTGTCTAACTTAAATGTACAAATAAATGCTAAACTGAAAAATATCCAAAACAAAATATTTTACTCCTTTTATTTGGAGAATATTCCTCAGTGGCGTACCTAGAACTGTTGCCGCCCAGGGCGGTCTCCAATTTGCCGCCCTTTCTAAGTCAAACAAATGGTGGGTTTTATAAATTAAAAAATAAATATAAAATAAATATATCATCACGACTTTTACCCATTACTGGATGTGGCACTCTGCTGAAGCAGATCTCGGTAAGTGATATATTTATGTACGTAAAGTGCGGTTACCAGCCGTCAAATCACGGCCCCCAAAGATGTTAGTGGTGGAGGAGCCACAGGGGTAATTATAATTTGGTGAAAATTGTTTGTCGGCTGTGGGAATCGAACCGGGGTCCTCAGAATCCACAGACCAACTCGAAACCACGGAGCCATTATACCATTAAATTAATAAACATAAATAAATAATTGAGACAAACTATAGGTGGGGAACTTTGTTACCATTGGATGGCATATTTAAATTAGGCAGTAATAACGAAATTTTTTGAGATAATATTTTCAACCCTACATTGACTTGACGATGAAGAAAAATATTCGAAATCATATAGTAATTTATAATTCGTAGAAATCGAATAGTAAACTTATGAAGTGAACAAGTTGTTTTTTACAACTAAAACTAAATATAAAAAATGCCGTCCCAAAATATGTGCCGCCCGGTGCGGACCGCACCCACCGACCCCCCCTCCCTAGGTACGCCACTGATATTTCTCAAAAATTATTTAGGAACGTTAGATACCATGATATCTAAAAAAATAAAGTTAATCAATGGGTAGTATTGTTCATCTTTAATCCACGTTCATCCTAGCAATAAATATTATATATAGATGTTTGAAGTTTGACAAATTTTTCTTGTTGAAGGCAACCAAGCCTTCTTTTGTATTCAAGCTCACTAAAATATAAATTCCACGTTTCGCTGTCAGATGTAGAAAGCAAACGATGGCATGCACAGAAAGAGAACTCTGGCTTGTCTGACTCTAATATCTCTCAGTGACACAGGCGGTTGCAACAAAACGGCTCCATTGAGCATTCTCAGCGGATTCGACGGATTGTATTGCTGTCACGTTTGCGCTGTGGAATTATTGAAATGCGGCCAAGACGTCTACAGTTTCTTGCGAGTTAAACGCTTGAAGTTATGTGCAATGCAGGGGCGAAGGAATATCTGTATAAATCATACAGGGCCCCTAAGCTAAAAGCACCCTACCAGCTAACCGGAGTATAATAATTATTTCAAGGGTTAAAAGCAGCTACAAAGATACTTTCAACCAGATCCTACGATCAAAATTTAAGACTAATCGATTTTTAATTGTAATTAATAAAAATGTTGAATGTAAGTAACTAGGAAACGATACAAACAAAATAAAAAAGTAAAAATTTAATATTTGTTGTTTGAAACAACCATGCAAGAGCGGCAAAAACAGTTTCTGCTCGTGGTGCACATAATATTTTTTCTACGACCATTTAGCAACCCTTGAAAATAATTTAATAGTTATTTATTATACTAGTGTTTTATATACCAATAAAACACGAGTCTAATACAAAATTTTATCCACAACTCATAATTACAGGTATCGAAGAAGATTTGTCGTAACGTTTAACGTTAATTCAGTTATATCATAGCTGTATTCCATTTTCCACTTGGTTCACTTAAATCAGTTCACATGAATCAAACAACATGACAAAATAACTGAACTAAGCAAACTGATGCACTTATTGGGGTGAATTACTAGAAAATAAATTAGGATCAGTAATTTTATTACTGAAAATAAAGTCAGCGAAGTAAACCAGCGATATAAATAAGTGAGCTGATTCAGTAAATGTAAGTTAGATCTGATCCAAATGGCAAATGGAATACGCCTATAGTTTCGCAAAACACGGTAGATCATGAAGTGGTTACTAAGTAACAAGCTGTATACAGTGTTTTATGGAATATAAAACACTAGTGTTTTATGAGCCATATAATTCAACTGAAATCAGTGTAATAATGTCTTCATTATGTATGAGTTGTGAATAAAATCATTTATGACAATTATTCTGTTTTGAAATTCAATTGAAAATGTTGATAATTTTCATATATCCATGGATACATTCTTATTTTAACGCTCAGCGAGCGATAAAATTTTATTGCCGCTCGGAGAGTGGCAAACGTCTGCACTCAAATGACAGTTGGAAATATCTACTTTCTGCTGTCCAGAATTACTAGTTTTGCATAACTCAAAATCGTGCATAAAGAGCCTGTTTCTGGCCTAGTGAATGCATGAAAGTTATTTTTTTAATAAATTTTAGAGCTACATTGTTCATTGTAAACTCAAATGTCAAAAAATAAAAATAAATATATCTTCACGCCTTTTACCCATTACTGGGTGTGGCACTTTGTCGAAGCAGATCACGATAAGTAATATATTTATGCGCGTGAAGTGTGGTTATCATTGGTGAAAAAGTTTTGTCGGCTGTGGGATCGAATCAGGATTCTTAGGATACACAGGTCGACCTGATACCACTGAGCCATTACCCCATAAATGTAACTAATTATAATTTAAGTTGAAGTAAGAAAATAAATGAATTGTTGCATAATACAAAGGCAAAATGTCAATTGTGATGTGGAATTGAGTCTTAATAAATGAGAAAAAATAGGAAAAAACAAATTTTCCATCACTTGTCACTAATTCCACAAAAAAAATTGACAGCACGTTTGAATCAACTTATCATGTCAGCAACAAACGGCTGGTCAGTTCAGCTTTAACCATAGACGCGTTTCGTCCTTTAGGGACTCATCAGTATGGTGCGATCAACTATCCAACTAGACCAACTAGGGACTAGTGAATTGTGATATTGTCTTAAAAAAAAAAAAAAATTGTGGAATTTGTGACAAGTGATGGAAATTTAGTTTTTCCCTTTTTTTTCTTATTTATGAATTGTTTATATTTATTTAACTCTCGTATCCTTATTTACGAATGTCTTGATGCCCAACATAAAAATCCCTAGTATTTAATATTTGACAAATAAATAAATCATTTCATTTAAATCTTATGTATTACATCCAGAAACTGTTTTGCCAGTACTTGCAATTTGCAAATCCTCACTTTCGGCTCGCAAAAGCACAGTTTCTGGCCTAATGATACAAATAACGATTGCGGACCTTTATCAATAGCAACGGTCCACAATGAGTTTCGTTGTGAATAGCAACGCTCTGTAAAGATACTTGCAATTATGCACTTTCTGTCACCCAATGATGTTTGAAATGCCAACTTTTTTTACTGATCGTAGAAATAAATACTATATGTATATTTATTATTGTTTTCCTCTCCTTTACTACCTAATTTTATTTAAACTTAAATAATAATAATAATAATAATGATAATAATTAAATTGGCCATTACTCCCTTACTCCGACTATTTTTTTTAAGGATACCAAGTGCTAGTTACGCCCTTGATGCAATAAATGGTAGCAATGGTAGCAGAAACGAATTAGGAATTTATGTGCAACTTGTATTCAGTTCGTGTACATTTACCTGCCGTACAATAACAGTCCCCCAATATGGTAATGGAAGGGTTAGCCATTAAGAAAATTTTTGTTAACTGAAACCGTGGTTATTATATGTAACATCAAGTTATTTTCCTATTAATCTATTAAAGGGTCTTACTTAATTCCTTTGACATCAAACTGTTGCAACGAAAGATGAAAGGCGGTAATTTATAATAAGCGTATATCTATTGACACATACAAACTTTTTTTTCAGGATGTATTGAAATTATGAATGAGATGAAAAATCGAAATTGAACGCTATCTATAGATAATACCACCTCACCTATCAATACTCTTCTGAGTTATTATTTCTTATAAGTAGTTTTAATACAAGAAAAATAGTGTATTAATAAAAAATAATTGAACAGAAAGAACTAATTGTTAAGTACTTCTAATTGTTTGTTTCATTAATATGGTAATGGTAATTTATTAGTTTGTAACCCACAACTTATCAAATAATTTAAAGATAAAGTAATTAATATGTGATAAAAATTTGATGAAATGTATTGGGGGAAGAAAAACAATATTCGCAAAACAAGTTTTATTGAATATGTATTTATCTTGGAAGAAAATATTCATTGTTATATTGAATTGAACTGATGATGAATTTTGATCATTTGTAAAATGTATATTCTAACTTAATAATAATAATAATAAATAAATATATCATCACGCCTTTTACCCATTACAGGGTGTGGTACTTTGCCGTAGCAGTTCTCGGTAAGTTATATATTTATGCGCGTGAAGTGCGGTAATCAGCTGCTAAATTACGGCCACCAAAGATGTTAGTGGAGGAGGAGACACAGGGGTAATTTTAATGTGGTGAATCGAAATCCACAAACCGACTTGATACCACTAAGCCACCTGCCCCATATAATAAAATTAATAATAATAAAAAATTTGTCAACGGCCATGGCTGCGCTCGTTGGTACTGATCTAAGCGATAACACGAGTTAAGCAACGTTGCGCGCGGGTAGTATTTGGATGGGTGACCGTCCAGAGAAAACTCGCGTTGCTGTTGACAATAACATCTAAAACGCAGATCAGGGCGTAATGGCGGCATATGACCTGAGTAGTTGGTCCGCCAAAGAAGCCAGAAAAAAAAAAAAAAAAAAAAAATTAAAAATTAAAAAGAAAACAATAATGATAATAATAATACAACAGTTTTAATGCAGATTCTGAAGAAATAGCCATTTTGAAAAAATAAGTATATTATGATAAACAAAATTATGAATTTTAATTTATTTTTATCTCATTGCCGTAGTATTCTAGTATTTATAGATTTGAAAATAGTTTTGATTTTCTGTACACGTCAGAATTATGTATCCTATATACTATTTATATTAAAAGTATACTAAAACTCCAAGTTAAATGCGTATAGCTAATACTAACCTAACCCAATCTGACAAACTTTTTAACTAAGTTACATAAACCATTTCATTACAGATAAGTACTTTACTATTAGTTTCCGAGGTACACAACAAACTTTTAAACAGCTAAACTTGATTGCGTGTCCAGACTTAAGATTACGTATATTTTGTGGGAACTGGGAAGAAGGAAGGAACAATATAGTTATAATCGAAGCGAAATGGAAGTAGATGACCGGTAGTTTATTGGTAGTTAGGGCTCAGGAATTCCGAGGGTCAGAGGTCAACAATGTTGGCTTACCTGGAAACTATGGTTATGGTTCTTCGTAGAGCACTCGGCCAGGCACAAATCGGTGAGTTCTATCTCATCGAATATCACAGCCTGAAACACAAAACGCCTTTATTACCTTCTTATCAGTTTTAGGTTTATGAATACAAAATGGATCATTTAATTCTAGTGTTCTCTTGATTTTTATTGCAGAGATAAATATTTGATACAGTTCTAAACAATTTTCATAATTTCAAAAGCTATTCCTGTGGCTCCTCCACCACTAACATCTTTGAGGGCTGTGATTTGACGGCTGGTAACCGCACTTCACGCGCAAAATATATCACTTACCGAGATCTGCTTCGGCAGAGTGCCACACCCAGTAATGGGTAGAAGGCGTGATGATATATTTATTTATTTATTTTACTACACTTGTTTCAACAGTTCTAAATTTCAAAATGAGTACATCTACGATTACGGAATAATTAATTAATTACAAAATAATTTAGTTATGATTTAATTACTAAACTAATTAAATTATAATTGTCTGTTGTTTTTCTACATGTGTAATTAATATTTCTAGATAGATGTTCGAATTTCGTAATTATGTTTTTTGTTAAAATAAAATTATTTTAAAAATGAACCTTTTTTACTTGTATTTGAATATTTCAGAAAATTGATTTTAAAATGATATCTACACAGTTTGGAAGTTCAAATGTCCCGTTAGGAAATGAAAAGTAGAAAATAAATTGAAATTTACAATTGCGTATTCCAGGAAATACTCCTGCATCAGAGAATATATATTTTAAAGGAAATTGATAATACTACAAATACTTACGTAAGTGAATAACAATTCGTAAAAAAATACACACATATTGAAATTCGCAAGAAAATATATCTTTTAGATCTCTTGGAAAATAAAATAAATATAAACAAGTCATCATCCATTTTTTCATTACTGGGTGTACAGAGTGCCACACCTAGTAACGGGAAAAAGGAGTGATGATATATTTATTTGTTTCATTATATACTAACAGGTTATTTCGAATATTCTTAAGAAAGCATCAGCTTCAAATTTGCATCTTCTAACACAATATTAATATAATTAATATAAATACGGGACAAGATCTAAATGGCGAAAAGCCCGAATTCGATTCCAACAGCCGACAAAAATTCTCTCCTTTAAAATTTTTCTCCTTATGACTCCTCCACCTCTAACATTATTGGGGGTCGCGATTTGACGACTAGTAACCGCATTTCAAGCGCATAAATATATCACATACCGAGATATATTACGGCAGAGTGCCACATCTAGTAATGGCTAAAAGGCGTGATTATATATTTATGATTTTAAAATAAATATAAATAAATAAATAAATACATCATCACGCCTTTCACCTATTACTGGGTGTGGCACTCTGCCGGGGCAGATCTCGGTGATATATTTATGCGCGTGAAGTGCGGTTACCAGCCGTCAAATCACGGCTTCCAAAGATGTTAGTGGAGGGGAAGTCACAGAGGTAATTTTAATGTGGTGAAAAATGTTTGTCGGCTGTCGACACGATACTACTGAGCTAGCTACCCCATATAAAATAAATGGTGCTTGAAAAAGACGATTTTAAGATGACTAAGGGCCAAATTCACAGTCGTCACTCACTCTCATCTCATCTCATTTCACTCTTAAAGTCGAAGTAACTAAGGCAACTAACTCAAGAATTTGTACAATTTGAGTTAGTTACCTTAGTTACTACGATTTTAAGTGTGAGATGAGTATAGGCGTATTCCATTTGTCATTTGTATCTGATCTAACTTACATTTACAGAACCAGATCACTTATGTATTTCGCTGGATTACTTCGCTGATCTTATTTCTAGTACTAGAATAACAGATTCTAATTTACTTTGAAGTAATTCACCAAAATAAGTGCATATGTTTGCCGCAGTCAATTCATTTAGTCATGTGTCAAATTTATCTGAACTGATTTAAGTGACCCAAATAGCAAATGGAATACAGCTTATGAGGCGAGGGTGAGTCACGACTACGAATTTGACCCTAAGACGTCGCAAATACTGAGAATGATCCAAAATTACAAAATTTCTAAAACACAATAATGTAAATAGTCTTCAACCACGTAAATACGAAATACGATAACGTGTATTTAAACAAATCCTTATGCTGGAAGTAATATTTATCTTATCTTTACTAGGAGGGGGATGAAATATTACCTCACTATCTGATATATTACCCAATCACACACAGTAGTTATCTATTTTCTATTCAAGACGGTGTCCGTCGCGTATTTTGCCAGCGGAAGAGTAAGTCAATTTCCTTCAGACATGTTTGCCAACCGTATGGAGCGAAGTTTTCCTACGTTAAATATTAAGTTGCCATTAAAGTGGGGTCCAATGTAAAGTAGGTTCGGTGACTCGATCGTCGCTTGTTGACGTCGGGCTCCTTGCCAGCCACCTGGGATGCAATGGAAGGAAAATATGTACGGTTTTATCACGGATGAAATGATTTTCTCTTCCTTCGTGGAATTGAAATGTAGTGTAAATAATAAATAAACATGGTTGCGTCAGTGGCTTTAGAATTGCAAGTTTACTTGCTATTAGATAAGGTGATGGGAACGTGGAATGTATAGTGAATATTAACATTGCTGAGCGCAATAAGGTGATGGATAGAGTAATAAAGATCCTGAAACTACTTTTCACCCTTTTTAAAACCTCCATATTTTAAATCTTTCAAATGTTTACTCGGTTTTTGCACTCTCTATTTTCATCAAGTGAGCTCACCTAACAGCTTCATATGTCGTTCAAGTTTATCATTGTCGATCACGCCTTCTACCTATTACTGGGAATGGCACTCTGCCGAAGCAGATCTCGGTAAATGATATAATTTTCGCGTGAAATGCGGTTACCAGTCGTTAAAACACGGTTCCCAAAGATGTTAGTGGAGGGAGAACCACAGAAGTAGTTTTAATGTAATGAAAATTGTTTGTCGACTGAGGGTATTGAACCCGTGTTTTCTAATCCACAGGCCGACTCGATACCACTGAGTCACCTAGCCCATATTACACAAATATTGATAAACATGTTAACGAAAAAATATGGTTAGATTAATAATATATCTTTAAAATTAGACTTTTTTTTTATTTCCTCGGACGTCTTCTTTGGCCCGGTTATAATATTCGAAAATATGGTAATTATAAAAAATATAAATAAATAAATATATCATCACGCCTTTTACCCATTACTTTGTGTGGCACTCTGCCGAAGCAGATCTCGGTAAGTGATATATTTATGCGCGTGAAGTGCGGTTATCAGCCGTCAAATCACGTCCTCCAAAGATGTTAAAGGTGGGGAAGCCACAGGGATAATTTTTAAATTGATGAAAATATTTTGTCGGCTGTGGGGATAGAACCAGGGTTCTTAGGATCCACAGGCCGACTTGATACCACTGAACCATTATCAGGCTGATTCATAAAGCGGATTAGCGCTAACACCATTTTTTATTTCGTTTTTAACTCTCTTTTCAATGTATGAAATAAGTTTATTTTAAATTGAGTTACAAAGAGAGTTAATTAACATAAAATTTAGTTTTTTTTTTTAATATGTTTTAATTAGAAACAGAGTTATAGATAATATTAAAAACGGTGTTACCGCTAATCCGTTTTGTGAATCTGCCTGTTAAATTCTATATTTATTTATTTATTTATGCTACTCTGTACAACAGGAACTTAATCTCAATTACTGTACAAGGTCAGGACTCACTGAGTCGCCGTGTGATATTTCATATATTTTTTAGCTTGTGTGGGATACGAACTCGGCATCTCCGGATTTAAATGTCGTAACCCTAACCACAAAACCGTGTGCCGTGCCGAACTATATATTTAACTACATAAATCTATAAACAATTAGTTTATTTGACTTTAAATATTCCAAATATATAGATATATGAAGTCCATTTTTTTGATTATTTTTTAAAAGTAAATACTAATCAATTGATTAAATCATTTTCATGAAACTAATATTAACCATACTTATAAAACATTTATTTATTTTTAAAGTTATGAAGTTTAAATCGTAAACGATCCGTTGTGTGTTGCATTTGTCAGTTAGAAAATAAAGGAAGAGTATATTTGCAGTACGTCATCATTTCATTATCATCCCTTTCTAAGGAATCTTATTGTAAAGTATATTAACTTTCTTTGCCTCCGGTGACGCAGTATATTGTTCGGTTGAAATAATCCTCATAATCATTAAAGAAAAGACCGCTTTGTATGTTTCTGAGCTGAAGAAAATTTAGCTTTACTCTTAGAAAGAGCCTGGTCGACTGAAATAAATTCTCAAACATAAGTCGTCCTGGCAACGACTTTACGAATACATAATAAGCTTGTGCGATTATAATACGAGTACTTTATAGAAAATGCATGGATTTTTCAAAGAAAGATCTGTTCGCGAAGGATTGTTTGGGTGTGTGCGATGGAAAGAAATGATACGGATCTGACTTACAACAGTTTGTTGTTTTTCTTTTTGTTTTCTCTAATGCCTACTCATTTCTAAATAGGATTTCAGTTTCTAGTTTTCTATATGTGTAAAATTTATCTCAAAATATTTGTACCTATTTGTAAAAATAAATAAATAAATAGGGTGTTTCTCTTGCGAAAAAGTTTCCAAATTATTTTAGGCAAAAATACTTCAAATAAATGTTCTATTGAATTAATTAAGCATATAAGTTAGCAATCAGGTTTAATTTTTGACAGTGCATAAATTAAAGAATCAAGTTTAAAGTTTTTTAAAAACAGATATTTTAGAAGAATAGTCATGGAATTAAATAAAATTACAAACAATTGTAGGACATTATAACTATTAAAAAAATGGTGTTTTGAGACTTTCATCCAAAGTAGAGGAAATGTTCCATACTTTCAAAATATGTATTATTGAAAGAAAACCACAAAACATAACCTTTAAAATTTAACAGCCAGATTCTCAAAAAAGTTTTAGCTAATTTTGAAGTTTGGATTAGCAAATATTATTCTAGTCCGATTTTAAAAAGTTAATCCAATATACTTTCCGAAAAGCAAATGATAACAAGATTGTATTAGAGTTTATTTAAACTTTATTGTGAATATGGTATAGCTTAAATAAATAAATATATCATCACGCCTTCTACCCATTACTGGGTGTGGCACTCTGCCGAAGCAGATCTCGGTAAGTGATATATTTTTGCGCGTGAAGTGCGGTTACCAGTCGTCAAATCACGGCCCCCAAAGATATTAGTGGTGAAGGAGCCACAGGGGTAGGCCGACTTCATACCGCGGAGCTAGCCACCCCATATGGTTTAGCTTAAAAAAATAAAAAAAAAAATATATCATCACGCCTTCTACCCATTACTGGGTGTGGCACTCTGCTAAAGCAGATCTCGGTAAGTGATATATTATGCGCGTGAAGTGCGGTTACCAGTCATCAAATCACGGCCTCCAAAGATGTTAGTGGTGGAGGAGCCACAGGGATAGCTTTTTCAAATTATGAAAATTTGTCGCCTGTGGGAATCGAACCAGGGACCTCAGGATCCACAGGCCGACTTCATACCACTGTGCTAGCCATCCCATAAAGCTGGTTTAGCTTAATTTGACTAATTCAAAATTCAGGATTAGCTAAAACTTTTTTGAGAATTGGGCTATTTATTTTCAAAGTTAACTGTTAATGATGATAAATTATCCTTATCAACGGACCCAAACAAAGTGATAATATCATTTGTTTTTTATCATCGCTGTGATAGATTTAACTAAGGAAGATTCTCACTGTTGATTGGCGGAAAACAAATCACGCAATATATGAAATATATTCTCATTTATATAATTGTACAAATATATAAAATTCCACAATAATATAAAAAGACTTTGGTATGGGAATTAGGACAATCGGAAGTTTTCCTAATTGAAATTTTTCAAATTTATTGTAGATGAAGCTAAATAAATGTGAAATGTTATATTTAATTAAAAGACAGAAACAAAGATAAAGAAGTAAATTTGATATTTTTTCTACAAAAAGAAAAAAGCGGCCAATATCGAATGATTAAATTAGCCAAAGCTTGCTTTTGGTGCTTTAGTGAAATGCACCGATATTTTTTGTTTCCGACGATTCTTGTTCCGCGTGTCTGCATTCACGTAATGTAGGCTCCGGGGAATTCATGTGTTGCTATGTAATTATTCTTGTTTTATTTTACAACACCAAGCAAACAAAATTTAGTTATGATTGTTTGCCGCATTTTTTTGCCAAATGCATGTATGTTAATTTACAGTTACGTACATGAATATGTACACACTGGTGAGGCCTGGTGAATGATGGTGAAATTATTCATACATAAAATCTAGCATTGTAAAATGAATGAAGTAACGCGAAAAAATTTGTTCCACAATAGTTGTCTTGGAAACTACATCATAAACAATTTCAATTATAGGCGTATTCCATTTGTCATTTGTATCAGATCTAACTTGCATTTACTGAACCAAATCACTTATTTATTTCGCTGAATTATTTCACTGACTTTATTTCCAGTACTAGAATTACTAATTTTAATTTATTTTGAAGTAATTCATCCCAATAAATGCATCACTTTGCTTCATTCTGTTCATTTCGGTATGTTGTCTAATTTATGATTTAAATGACCCAAGTGGCAAATGGAATACAGCTTATGCCGCACCAGCCCTATGCAACTTCGTATATAAGCGCAGTTAGTAGACGTCCAGCTTTATGTCATTCGCGCGCATGACTTTGAAAGAGAGAGATAGCTTAAAGAGGCCGGCATTTACTCAACGCCATATGAACGCAGGTTACTTTTTTCAATCATTAGTGTTGTTTGGTGATAAATAGTTATAAACAATTAGTTTGCAATGGGTCGTAAGTGTTTTGTGCCCAATTGTACCAGCGGGTATGATTCAAATCATGACAAAATATCTTTGTTACGTGCTCCAAAAGAGCAGTTGGAAATTTGGAAAAAAGTAGTAATATGAGCAGATATATATATATATATATATATATATATATATATTATATTGCTTGTAAACAAAGAAAATGTATGTCACATAAAAGAAGCGGAATTAACAAATGTTAAAAGTCGTGGTTTCTTAATCCACCCAAATATAAACATATTTAGATTATCCAAATATATTCAAGATAAATTAATATTATATATAGATAACCCTCGTGTATATGAAGAAACAGTGTATTCTGTAATTGAAAATTATGCATTCTCTTTCTCTTGTAGAGATCACAAGAAAGAAATAATATCTGTTTTTGTCCATTAATTTATTTTAATGCGCTTGAAGCAATATTTTAAACAGAATCAAAATAATATCAAATCTCAGTGTAAGGAAGATCTAAAAATCTAAATTAAGAAAGAATTGAAATATTCAGTTCGATCTGTTTTTATTATTATAAAATTATAAAATATATTGTATAAGTACAAAAATATTAATTAAGAAAAAATTGAAATATTCGGTTCTATCTATTTTCTTTATTATTTTTTAAATAAAATGTCCTATTTACATTATATACATTTTACCATTTTGTATTTTAAAATTAAAATATTTATGCCAATTTTACACTTGTGTAACTTGTCATGGTGTAGTTAAATAGCAAAAATGTACAACTAGAAAAATGTGTTTATATATGGTTTTACGTATTTATATTTGTCAAGCTAAACCTGATATAATTAAAGAAAAGTGTGTCTTTAATTTTAAATAATTGCAAATAACATTTTTTAAAGTAATTAGCTTTGTTGTCGCTCTCTTTCTACAACATTTCTGCGGATGCTTTACCCGCAAGACTCGCCTGTCCTTCAATATAATAGTTCGTGTGCCGCACTAATGCTGGGTTTTGTCGGTTCATTAGCAACTAACGGTTCAATAAATTTCAGAAAATCGCTATTGATACTGTTGCTAGATAAACAATTCTTTAACTAAAGAGCTCTTTATTTTTTTCTTGCAACCCGGCATGAGTATTGCGAAGAGATACTTTTTACACTCATTTTAAATAATTAAATTTGAAAAAATCAACTTGCCTCCGCTTGGATTTGAACCCAGAACTTCCACTAGGGCCGCGAACGTCCTACCAATTAGACCACAGAGGTGTGTTTAATTGCTGGCACTGACAAGCGATTTTTTCTATGTGTCGATTGTTCGTAAAGTAAAGTACTTACAACCGACACATAGAAAAAAATCGCTTGTCAGTGCCAGCAATTAGACACACCTCTGTGGTCTAATTGGTAGGACGTTCGCGACCCTAGTGGAAGGTCTGGGTTCAAATCCTGGCGGAGGCAAGTTGATTTTTTCAAATTTAATTAATATTCAAGGAATTTGTTATTTACAATTACAATTAAACAAAAAACATTTTAAATAATGATACAGTGATCTTTTGAAAAAATAAAAAAATAAAATTATGTACAGCTGAAAGTTTATGGGGTAAATGGCTCAGTGGTACGACAAATAATTTTCACCAAACTAAAACTACCCCTGTGGCTCCTCCTTCACTAACATCCTTGAGGACCGTGATTTGACGGCTGGTAACCGTATTTCATGCGCAAAATATCACTTACCGAGATCAGCTACGATCGAATGCCACACCCAGTAAAGGGTAGAAGGCGTGATGATATATTTACATTTATTTTATCTGAAAGTTTTAAAATGTAGAAAATCTTTTTGATATTCACTGAGAAATATTGATTAAATAACGACCATAGTTTGTCAAAAGCAGATGCACTTCCTACAGAATAATACAATCATTTCGTTATTATTCTCCATGAAACGTTCGTCGATAACAGTTTCATTTATGTAAAATCAAATGATCTGAAATTTCCTGTCCAACCCGAAATTTCCTTTCTTCTCTTGTTCGTATCCCGCTAGGCAAATGTTACCGATTGTTGAGTTTCAGTCTGTCGGTCGAATATCTATGAGAGATTGAAGAGATAAACCGCAAAAGCAGCACGAATTCAATTTAAACTTCGCCGAATTCACGAAACACTAACGTGAAACAATAACAGTTCTGCCATTTCATGTTTTGGTAGATAATGGACAATCGTGTCGTATTCGTTTTGTTTCGATTTGAAATTTTCGTTATTACTTTTTTTGTGTTGTTTCGCAATTTCGCATTAGTGAAACAGTTGCTCGGTGAACCGTTAAAATGGACTCGTCTTGAGTTTGACTCGCAGAAAAATTGTCTAATGCCTTTTGTATTGATTTTGAATTATACGGGTTTCCTGGGACGGGTTTAAGTTGCTTGTTTTGTTGATCCTCGAGGAAATATTGGACTTTGTACAAAGGTTCAGGGATTTGAAATTTTTACAAGAAAAAGATTTTGCAATTGAATTGTGTGTCCTTTTAAATTGTAGGCTTTTTGAGAGTTATATAATAGGAAAATTTGCATACAAAGCATGAGAAATTCACAGCTTAAAGTATGTCTTGTAAGTTACAGACTTTCATAATTTGGAATGTTTTGACTTGGAAATTTTCTAACATCGAGAATATTTTCGAATTTTATAAGGTAGGTGATTCAGTGGTATCGCATCGGATTGTGGATTTGAGAACTCGGATTCAATACCCATTACTGACAAACAATTTCCAACACAATAAAATTATTCTAAACATATTTAGAGGCCGTGATTTGACTACTGGGAAACACATTTCATTTACTGAGATCTGCCTCGAATTAAAATGACAAATTTGATTTTTACTGTGTTTTTATCGAAATAATTCAATTTATTTCTGTAATATGTAGAATAAAGTGAGAAAATCTACTTTATATAGATTGTTTTTATACTTCGGGAAAAAAAGGGATCATAGAACAAAAATTTTTTTTTTCAAAATTCTCATAATTAAGGATTTCACCTTAGTAAACATTTTTAGTGCCACTGTTTTGATAGTTATTTCTAATAATAATAATTATAAACATTACAGTTCAATTTATTCATTATAGAAACATAGACAATCGTAGCTCAGTGGATAAAAGCGAGGTAAAAACTTGCGTTTTTTAATTAGCAAGCAAGAGGTGGTGCGTTCAAATCTCACTGACTTCTACTTATATCAAAAAAATACGATTGTGTCTGAGTGGTTCGGACTCCACTATAAGCTATAGGCCCCCTGTACTGTAATTGAGATTTACTTCCTGTTGTGCAGAGTAACAATATATCAGATAAATGACTCTTTGTAGTATCGGTCAGTAGCATTAAACAAAAACAATGTTTTTAATTTTGCGAATTTTACAAAATTCTTTTTGCTTATAATTAATACCATTATTTTTTTTCCTTAAGTATAAAAACAGTCTGTATAATATGTTTGAATAGTTCTATTATTTCCATATATGATTTAGTACTATAATTATTTACCGAATATTTGTAAAAAAAATTAATTTATGTACCAAAGGCATTTGAAGATAAAGTATATAAACACATAAGATAGAGGGCGATAGTATTCAGTCTTAGCGATGCCTGTCGCCTGCAAGGGCATTAACATCTAGTAACGTCCACGGTGCATACATTTTTCACTAGAATATGTAGAATTAGTTTTAATTTATAATAATTATGATTATAGTTTTGCGTATACGAGAAATTAATCTACTGTGGCGTTGCGTGAACAGAGTGGGCGTTATGAAGTTGTTTATATACTTCGTATCATAGCAATAAACAACAAGTAATGTTCAAGTAAACAATAAATGTTATTTCCAACATTATTTCGGGGCTGGCATACACTGTATTTGTTCTAGCTTTATTATTTTTATAATACAGTTACTTTCATAGCCATATATGATATATGTATTCATAGTTATTTTGATTATAATTAATCTTAATTAAATTTCCATTTGATTAGAAAGCATCAGAAATATAAAAAAGATAATATTAGTCTATAAAAGACAAGTAAGGTTTGCAAAAATAAAAGATAAACTAGGATTTAATATGAAAGATAAACTAAAAAATGTCAGAGATTTTAATATTTTAGCGAGCAGACTAAATTCTTTTTCATGGAAAGAAAGAAACGAACAAAAAAAATTAATATAAAATTTATTCTCCTCTTCATACGTTGTTAAATAATTTATTTTCCTTTATTTTTGAGACCTATTCAAGAAATTCACGATAGACTTTTATCCAAATTTGCGCTTTAACTTTTAAAGTTAAATAAGTTTTCTTGCAATTATGAAGCTATACAAATTATGAGCATGCTCTCTAATGAAAGACAAACTAAGCAGAAACTACAGAATGCAACTTTAAATATTTTCATTTTAAATTTTAAACAACACAAATTCTAAACTTTCTCTTAATTATGTCGGCGGTATTTACATTTACATTTTCAGCTAGAATGTAACTAGAACATCTGATATACACAGCAATGGAAATAATTAAAATGCCAACTCCATGTGTGAATTTCAGTGACAGAGCTTACTGCAGGCAAAACGAGCATTGCCGACTGTCAACAGCCACTGTGTTACTTTATTTTTACTACTTTTAAAATAAATTCCCTTCGTAATGGAAGGATGGTACAGAATAGACTGTGGAAGGCAGTAGAGATCTTGGAGAATTCAGTAATTTATTAAAATGCAATCTCACGCTTTCGTTTCGAATGCAAACACTGTGTATTTGAGTACAAGCATTCAAGAAAACACATTTTAATGGAAAAATTACTATTTGCCAAGTATATAATAAACTTATTATGCCGTTCTAATGAAAAATGACATATTTGCGCAATTTGTGATTGTTTTTCTAAGTAAAACTGTCCTAAATGCTCTGTATAGTAAAAGAAATAAAATATTTATCCTAAATAAAAAATATATTTCTAATGCTATATATACATATCCAGTCTAATTTGTGATTCTTAGTTTTCTGCATTTTTTTTTTTTAATTCCTAGCATTAAATTTTATTATATTTCTACACTAGATTGTTCCTATTGCTCTCTACATTATCGATAAAACAATTATTTTTCTACAACTGTCTAAAATACACTACATTTTTACATCGTTATTGATACGCGAAGTTTGTATTTTTTTCACTGATAATTAAAAAATTCAAATTCGTTGGTCCTCTAATTATTTATGTATCAAACATTTTCACGATCCCTTGATTATAACACATCAATAGCACAAAATTCAAATATTATTGTTTTTTTCTTCTTTAATTTACTCAAGTATATATATATAATTATTGTATTTTTCTTTTGACAATTGTAGAAAAAATGTTGCTTGTATTTCGTGAGCAAAATCTTGTTTTTTTTTAGCGTTCGAATACCTTTTTCCTATCGATCTAACGGTCTTGACTAAAGGTAAAATTCTCATGCGCAAAATTTCTTCTCACCTTCATACAAAAATAACTGAGTGGTAACGAAAAATTTGTTTGGTTCTTTCTTTTAATTTTAATTACCTAGTACATACTTAGAAATTGATGAAATATATATTTACTAGAGAGGCTGCCTTTGATACATAACAAAAATAGAGAAAAATTGTAATAAAACCAGATTGAAATTTGATGAATACCGCAGTTCAGCTCAGTTTCCTTTGAAGGTTTTTGATTCAGCATCCTGAAGAAGACAGACTCCTCAAGAATTTTACCGTTGTCATTCTCGCAATATAATATTTTAAATATCAACTCATAAATATTTAAAAATTTTGTAGTAATAACATACAAAAACGTTTTGGAACGCCCTAGAACTACGTAACACTATGTGCTGTCAGTCTAATTTTATGATAATGTAATCTTAAATTCGCAGGGATTTGTCGCACGTCGCTTGTTCCTTGTGCCTTGTGGTTTCTAGGCCAGGAACGAGGGTGAAGTTACAAAGGGGTGTGTCGAGTTCGCCCTGACGCCTTTGTCCCCTATATAGTAAGGGCTCATGTTCAGAGACATCAAATTTAAATTCTAGAATCTGTCACGATTATGTATTTGGTTAGATGGTGTCACATCTGTTTGACACAGTCATTCAAATGCATCGAAAAATGCAAATGTCTTCCTATGATTTTGTTTCATGGAAATAGTGATGAATCTATTGTTTCACAGATCAAGAAGTATTTCACCAAATTGAACTTCTTAAATAGATATTTAATATTTTTTTCTTTTAGAAATATGTAAATATGTATAGAACTTTTGCTGTTTTTTTTTTGTAGGTACATTATTTTTATTATACAACACAACTATTTTAATAATTGTAAAATAAGTCTGATCGTTGATAAATAAATTCATAAAGATTATCCGCTACGAGTAACATCAATTTAATATCATCTATAATTCTATTTCCAGTTGCAAATTAATGAGGTGAATTAAATTTTCTTCTGGCAGATAGATCAGTAGCAGCAATGCTGTGGATTTAAGAACTTGAGATTGACCAACTGAAATCTGATTTGCACATTAAAATTGTACGTATATATGAATTTCGAGATTTAAACTTACATGGTTATATTCCTAGGGTGACTTTATTGGAACAAACGCTACTAATTTTACTTTTGCATTGCCACGTTTTACTTTACTGTAATGCACATTAAAATTACCCCTTGTGGTTTTTCCTTCACTCATATACAGAATGATCAAAAGGAATTGTTACAGTTGGCAATAAAAAAAACTACTTGAAATTGGTAAGCCTGATACATAAATTCATTTCCTGTTGTTGACAGTGACATTAAAATTTAAATTTGAGTATATTTATTATTACATTTATTTCTAAAGTATTTCTATTACTTAAAAAGTCAAAATTATATTAGCTGTCAGACTCCTGACTAGAGATGCGCATTTTCTGTAAAAATGAAACCCGGCCCGAACGGTAACCATCAATGAACCAACCCAACCCGACCCGACCCGACCGGTATCTGTTCCGAACCGACCCGAACCCGACCCGACCCGACCGCTATCTGTTCCGAACCGACCCGAACCCGACCCGACACGAAATGAACAAGTCTGACCCGAACGGTACCTGGCCCGAACTGAACCAGCCCGAACTGAACCAACCCGACTTGAACGGTACCGACCCGAAATGAACCAACCCGACATGAACGGTTCCAACCCGACATGAACGGTTCCAACCCGACATGAACGGTTCCAACCCGACATGAACGGTTCCAACCCGACATGAACGGTTCCAACCCGACATGAACGGTTCCAACCCGAAATGAACCAACCCGACCTGATCGGTACCGACCCGAAATGAACTGTCTCGACCCGAACCCGACCCGAAGTGAAAAAATCTTTGTTTACCTAAACAAAATCTAATATCAATTTTAAATGGCACGAGAAATACACCTATGGCTATAGTCTCACCACGCCAGAAATGATTACTTACGTGTTGACGTCTGGTAAACCCTCGCACGGTAACATATCATTAGTTTTTAAATTATAACTACGTATTTTAATGAACCTGTTTCAGTAAATATTATAATACAATAACTGTTTTTGAAACTAAAATTTTGCCTTCTATCAGTAAAAATGAGTTTAAAGGGTAAATGTACAGTCAACCTCGCAAGAAATTAAAGCAGGGACGTGTTTCAAGTATAGCAATTAAGCTTGAAGCCAAATCAGCATTACTATTTAAAATTTTATTTATTTGTATAATTCTTTTTAAATCCAGCGTTATTTTTATTTCTCTATTACATACTTTCTTATCTGTTTTTCACACAAACGAACTATACTTCGCTTCAAAATGGGCTGGAATTATAAATCAGTCCGTCAAACATAGTATTCCAGTGGCGCGTCAATGAATTGTTGTTTGTTGATGATTCTCAGAAGAACTGAATTCGATAGAGATCGACCGTTTCAGCTCCCAATTATTTTTTAGAGATCAGCTGAACTCACTTTATATTAAAATAAATATAAATTTTGCAAATTTGCAGATAATGTAAATACGTAAACAAATCTCCATGAAAACTTCTCTCTACGGCTATGCAAGTCTTCAAAAGGGATTATTGAAAGTTTTAGTGAGGTCTTTCTATTGTTAAATATAGCTAGAGAAGTAAATTTTGTTCAGATACAAAGTGGGTGGTGCCCTAATAAAGTTATATCTAATATTTTTAGTGAGTTTACTTGCCGCATCCCTGACAAAAATCCAATAAAATTATTACAAATTTTGATATATTATACCAGCTCATTTCGAAACGAAGTACAATAAGAAATTATACAAAATTCAAATCAAAGAGAGAGATAAAAATTACCTGGGATTGGGTAAATTATATAACAAAACTGGAAAATATCGAGTAAAGTAAATATAAATTATTCGATTTTCTTACCGATATCTACGTAAAAACCAGATTGGCACACCCAGCAATGGGTAATATGCCGTGATGATATATTTCTATTTTTTAAATCTTGAATTACTTAAGATAACTTTATGATTTTAATGTAAATACTATAAAATAAATTTGATAATTACAAAAAATGTATTAAAATAATTGTCATAATTTTAATCATTTTAACTAGATATTAAAATCATGCATAATTAAATGATTGTTTTTGTAAATTTACACATTAAAATAGTAATATTACATGTGACACATTTCAGAGTAAATTAGATTCAAACAGGTTAAATAAACAAAATTGTATTACACCATTATAATACACATAATACATAATATATACATATACATACAAAAACATTATATTTTATAATATAAAAGTAACATTACAGTTTCATTAAATTGTACTTTAAAAATAACAATTGTTCTACATGAGCAGGACTTAAATTTGTTCTTCTTTTTTCAATAGTTCTACCTGCTATTGAAAAGCTTCTTTCACTAGATGTGCTAGTCGCAGGTATTGAAAAAATGTACTGTGCAAATTTACTCATTTTGGGGAATACCGCCTTATTTTCTAACCAAAAATTCAGTGGCTCTGTGTCAGATGATACCTTCGGGAAATTTAAATATTTTTGTATTTCATCATCTTCATTATACTGCGATAAATTTTCCGAACAATCGAAGAAATCATCAAAATGATGAATTTTTCTTTTCTTTGACGGACCTTCGACTTCCTCTGGCTTTGAAATTTCGGGTTTATCTTCTTCCGCAACTACTGTTGAAAGCTCGGTTCGAACTTGAGTAATAACTTCGTTTTTTTCTTCTTCTGACAACATTTTTAGTTGCTTCATTCTGGGGTCCAAAAATGTAGCTGATTTGTGCACTGGGTAGATTTTGAATTTCGAAGATACGCATTCCATTAGCTTTTTTTTTAATTGGGTAACACAAATATCTTCTTTCTCATTATTAGGCTCTAATTGTTTTATTAGTTTTTTATGCCACGGTAAAACTAAGTGTATCGTGGCTGTTTTGTCACAACTTAAGTCTCTTGTAGCTTCCTCTAACGGTGCTAATATATCTATTAAATTTGATAACAACAATTTATCAATATCTAAAAATTTTAATAGCTCTCTTTTTCCATTTAACACATCATATGCTTCATTGTATGATGTTTGTATTGATTTTAACATAATAAGTAAAGAGTTCCACCGCGTAGGCACTTCTTGTTTCAATGATGTGTGTAATTTATTATTCAAACCGGTTCGCTTAAAGTACGTAACAATTTCTTTACAATTTGATATTAAATTTAAAATGTCATTATTAACATTTTTTAAAAATAAATCTACGGACAAATTCAAATTATGTGCAGCACAGGAAATTCTGTTATATGGTTTTAGCGCAGAAACTATATTTGCACCGTTATCCGTTACAAAACAGAAATTATTTTTATTTCTCCACAAACTAAATTCATCGTCCGAAAATTTAAAAAAATCTTTAATCAATTTAAAAATTGCCGAATTTATATTGTTAGCTACCTTTTTATCGCTAAATTGTAACAACGACAGAAAATAAGTATTTACATGAAACTCATCATTTACAACATGCGCCGTTAGAGACATATATGATATGTTCCGCATCTGGTCAGTCCAAAAATCAGTGGTGAATGATAAACCATTTTGTAAATAAGGTTTTATTTTATTCATGACCTTCACCTTTGTTGTTTCATACATTTCAGCCATGTATGTTTCAGTAATTTTTTTTCTATTTGAAAAAATCTTTTCAATTTCAAATCGTCCATACTGCGCACCAAGATCCACTAGTTCCTGCGCCAATATCTAGAAACAAAACATATACTTTAATTACGTATACTATTATTAACTTCTTTATTTATATAGATATCTAAATGAAAATTTATATGCGTAAACTGAACATATGCAGCATCATTTTTCATAACATAATAAATATCAATTTTAACTCTAAACTAACTTCTAAATAATTGTTTATATCTACTAAATGTTATCTAATTCTGCAAATCTACTTTTGTTGAATAATATTTTAACAGAGAAAAAAAATTTCCAATTCTTATTCCGGGCGTCTACATTTTTTTAACTACAGGAAATATAATGTTAAAATACTAATTCTGGTCTAAGTTTTTAACTATTAATTTTAGAGGAAAAGAGTAAATACAATGTTTAGTTCTATTTGTTTCACTACTTTTAATATTGCAGATCATTATATATTACATATTTTTTTAATCCTTACTGGACTAGCCCATTATTTGTTTTATTTCTCATGGGAGTCTGTAAACAGCTTAAAGTTAGAAATTTTAATTTATTTCTATTTTGTGAACAAAACATTTTATATTAATAAATAAGAGCAGTTTCTAATTCTGAATAATATTTGTATATACACTTTTCCTCTAAAATTAATAAGTAAAAGCTTAGAGCAAAATTAGAATTTTACATTGTATTTCCTATAGTTAAAAAAAAAGTAGACACCCGGTATAAATAAATGGAACCTTCTTGTACAAATAATTATTTTATTTATTCATGCTCTGCAATAAATGTTTATTTATAAATCTTAAATTTTCAAATTTTTGTCCTTTTTTGCACAATAGTAACAAGAATAATTTTATGGATAGAAAATTGTTGCCATTTTTTATAACACTAAACTAATAAATCAAAAAATAATAAATTAGGGCATATATGCATGTGGCAACTGGCAACATCACTCACATATTAAATAATATTTTTTTTGTAAATTTTACCTTAAATCCTTGTCCTTGCACTACGCTTAGGGGCCTTATATCCGTAGCAATGAAGGTGATGGCAGCTTCAATTAGTTTTTTTTTTCTATTTTCCGGTAATTCACGGGATAAAAATGCGTTTTGAATGGAGGGCTGTGAAGATGAAATACTTTTTTGGCATTTTGTGTGGCGTTTTAAATTTGAAACACCATTTTTGGAGTCGTATGAATATACCATTTTACAAATGGTACAGACTACAAATTGCAGCAACAGCACACCATTCACTTCAATGCCTTTAAATTTTTTCCATACATCACTTTTCCCGTCTTTTTGCACAAATTTTATCGTAGGAGAATTTCGACGAATCAAATTGTCAACATCACTCTTCGTGTAAGCCTCCATTGCCGCAACGATTGAATTCAATAGCGGCAAAAATGACCCTGTATAATTAACAAATATATTTAATAAAATCATATATATATAAGTATTACTTACAAACTTACCTTGTTCCTTCGAATATAATATAAATAATATTAGTATTAGTTTTTTAAAAAGTCTATATTCACTAAACTCTGTATAAATTTACACTATAAAGCTTTAAAACACATCAAACTTTGAAAAAGAATCACAACAAAATAAAACAACCGTACACCTGAAACTCCTTCAATGAATGAATTTCGATGTTTTGAAATAATAAGAAGTGTTCAATGAGCCAAGGTATATCTTTCTTTGTCATTCATACTCAAGGGTTGGACTTAAGTCGGATTAGTGTCGTTACTATGGTGATAGAGATATAACGGCATTACCACTTTCAGAAGTGAATGATAATTTAAAAATACTTTATAAACTAAAATGGCTATAAAACCGAAAATTATAAGTCTTATCTATATATTAGACATTAAATGTATCCAAAATTTTATTTGAAATTATATTTACTTTTCATGTACACGTTCAAAATTAATTAATCCTGAGCTTCGGAATCGTTTTCAAGTAGTCTTTAATAATGTCAAAAAACTACATTAAGTAAAACAAAAACTTCTCAGCTAATTTCATACAATTTACTTATGAAATAATATTGTTAAAATCCGGTTAAAATGCATTTAACTTTTCGAGCGGATGCAAACTAGAACCGTTAAATGTAACAATCGCATACAAAAAAAATCTTATTTGTTTTTTCTGTTTAACGTAACCCTTATTTCAATTCTTAACTATTAATAGAAACTAATCTAACACTTTTCCTTTTTTAATTATTATTGATAAAATTTAAATAAGTAAAAATGAACGTTTAAATTATTAGCAAAGCTCGTGGTTACAACATATTAAAAATTATTTTTTCCAATCTTATATATATATATATATATATATATATATATATATATATATATATATATATATATATATATATATATATATATATATAAGTCATTATAATTCTTTTCTTTTATAAAAATAGCATGTGGGAAGTGTAATACTTATACATACATAACATCATGCTATATCCCATCAAATGGGGTAGCACGAACCCTTAAAATATTCAAAAAAAATATATATATATATATATATATATATATATATATATATATATATATATATATGTTAATATTAGGAAATCAATGAATTTGTGCATTTCTCCAAATTATTTGTTATATATATTTAAAAATATTTAAATTAGTATAATTTCGTAGTCCCTAAACTAGGTCTGAATTTTAAACTCAACCGACTATAATTATTTCTTCGATAGCCAATGAAATATTTTGAACAAACATTGAATAAATATATATTCCTTATAATTTTAAATCGATATTCTTTTTCAAAGAACTCTTGAATTTACTTTTTCATTTTAGAGAGGTTTGAAATTTGAATGAACATCTGGTTGTCGTTTATTATCCCGTTATAGCCATTGTTATTATTTCAAGTATAATTCGCAATTCCGGTAATATACCTGGGAATGGGAAAATTCTTTGATAGATCATAGAAGGATACCTGGTACCAAAATTTGAAATTACACTCCACCGTATTTGGTCATCTGGATGAGATAAAATTTTAAAATAATCTCTTCTTGCATGAATTGTGTCATATGAACTGCCGTCCGCACGATTATAGAAATGAACAGAGATGAACCAACCCGACCAGACACGAACCCGATCCGAACCCGAGCCGAACCCGGAACTGAAAGAACTCGTACTGAACCAGCCCGACTCGACCGGAACCAACCCGACGTGAACGGTACCTGACCCGAACCCGACCCGACCCGAATTTGAACCAACCCGACTTGAACGGTACCTGACCCGAACGAACCAACCCGACTCGAAATGAACCAACCCGAGCTGAACGGTACCTGAACTGTACCGACCCGAACCCGACCCGACCCGAACTTATCCAGCCCGACCCGAACTGAACCAACCCGACGTGAACGGTACCTGACCCGAACCCGACCCGAACTTTATATTTGGATATAAAATCGACCCGAAACCCGACGGTGGTTCGGGTCGGGTCGGGTCGGGTTTCGGGTTCGGGTTGAAATGCGCATCTCTACTCCTGACATAACCTATTTGTATTTATTAGAAATCTCAAATAGCATTTCCGCCTTTATCTGACGTTGTGCCAACTGTGGAATAAAAAGATCTCTGGAATTGTATTGCCAACTATAACAATTCCTTTTGATCACCCTGTATTTGTGGATCCTGAGAACCCTGGTTCGATTCCCACAGGCGACAAACAATTTTCACCATTTTAAAACTACCCTTGTGGCTCCCCCACCACTAACATCTTTGGGGGCCGTGATTTGATAGCTGGTAACCGCACTTCATGCACAGAATATATCACTTACCGAAATCTGCTTCGGCAAAGTGCCAATGGGTAGAAGGCGTGATGATATATTTATTTATTTTGAGGTTGGTACGAATGCCATTAGAAAAATAGTCAAAACTTTAGATCGCTCTCAAAAAACTTAAATTAAATCCTTATAATAGTGTAAAATAAATTATAAAAAATAGTGTCTTTGAAAAGAGTGCAGTTCTTATACTAATCATCTTAGATCCAAGCTGAGAAGCAAAGATATAACAGAAAAAACATCATTCAAAAGTCAATTACTCAGGTAAGCAATTTGTTTATGCTTAACCTTGATTAATTAACTCTTTAGGCGCGCGCCTGCTTGACTCAGCGTAAACAAAAAAAATAAAAAATCAGTGTTGCAAACCATAGTAAAACCAAAAACAATGGCCAGCATCGAAGAAATACAAAAACTATTTGAAAAATATTCTGAAAACACAAACGAAAAATTTGCATCGCTACAAAAGTCCATAGATAACTTTAATAAAACCACTAATGAAAATAAAGCTAAATGCGAACTATTAGAAGAAAAACTGTTAATTAAAGAAAATCAGATTGAAAATCTAGAACGAAAAATCCGTGAAAAAAATATTATTATATATGGAATAAAAGAAAACAACAGAGAAAACCTCGAAGATACATTTCTCAAACTTGCTACCGAGACATTAAAACTAGATGGCATAAATATAAATAACATTGAAGGAATAAAGCGACTAGGCAAATACTCGTCAAGAAATGAAAATAAACCAAGACCAATAATAGTAGAACTGAACTCAAAAAGACTAAAAAAAGATATATTCAAACATATCAAACTCCTCAAGAAAACAAAAATTCGTATTGAAGAAGACTACACAAAAAAAATATTAGAAAAACGAAAAGCCCTAAAATCTCACTTGTTCAGGGCAAAAGGTGAGGGCCATAGTGTCCAATTAAAATACGACAAATTAATTATTAATAACAATGCTTTCTCCCTACAAGATCTGGAGTCGAACAATTACGAATCTGATGCGCCTCAGGAGCCAACTATTGGAAGAAGAAAATCAATTTCACTGCAATATCTACCTGATATTGAATATACACTTGAGAACCCGTATAACGAAACAATTAATGAACCAATTAAATACAATGAGCACGAACAAAATAAAATGAAAATAGTTGAAAATCAGAAAAACAACACTCAGACTGAAGAAAATAGAACAAACTCTCCGATTTTAGGACTGATTACCCCAACAAATGGAAAAGGTACTATAACAGAACAAAGAAACATAAAAGGACCACTTGATAAACATATCTATACTCGCACACGATCTCAATCACAGACCAAAGATTCAAAAAACTCAGGGGAAAGAACAAAACCGTACCGCAAATAACAGTCAATAAAATAACGTTCTAAAATATGCAAGGATTCAAGAACATATAAATATAACCTAAACAGACTTGAAGAACTAACAGTAACGTATCACGATATAATATGTCTCACTGTAACTTGGACTAACTACGAACCCTTACTTTCGAGAAAACTGCAACAAGTATCAACCAAAGGCGGTTAAAAAACTACCTCACCCTAAAAATCCCTCTCAAACTCCTCAGACTATTAATCCAACTCCGATCTATTTCCACAAGATACCCAAAAATATATCTTGACAACTTTTGTCACAAGTTTCAGGCAAACGAACTTTGCATCCTCTGTAATCTGTATGAAGATGACGATATAGAACATTTCATATTTCGCTGCCCGCTATTCCTAACTCTCCGCCAACAACATGTATCAAAACATATCAAGAGCAGCTGCCCCGAAATGTATTATTCAACTTTAATGTCAAATATCACTGTAGAAAAGGCCTATGACATATAATTTTGTACATGTATCATTCAAAATTCGAAATTTTATTTTCAATGTGTAAATTCCTATATAACTTTTTGTACCAACTTCTTTTGTATAAGCTTAGCTTGACTGCAAATAAACTGTATTATTATTATTATTATTATATTTATTTATTTATTTTTTATATATTTGGGGGGTAAATCTGCTTCGGCAGAGTGCCGCACCCAGTAATGGGTAGAAGGTGTGATATTGGTCGTATTCCACATGACATTTGGTAGGTGGTTCAGTGGTATCGAGTCAGCCTGTGGGTTTGAGAACCTCGGTTCCCATAACCGACAATTATTCAACACATTAAAATTACTCTTGTGGCTCCCCCTCCACTAACATCTTTGGGGGCCGTGATTGGACGACTGGTAATTGTACGTTCCGCGCATAAATATATCCCTTACCGAAATCTATGGCAGAATGGCACACCTAGTAATGGATAAAAAGCGTGATGATATAATTATTTATATTTATTTTATTTTGTTAAAATAAACTTCTCTTCAATGGAAATGGAGTTAAAATGATGTTATTGACTATAACCGCTTTATAAATCTTTCTAAATTGTTACAAAAATGTTGTGAAATCAATGTGTCATTTTCCTCTGGCGAACTATTTCCCCAGTTTCAAGTTCGAGCATTCCAGAACTATATTTCGTCATTTTCAGTTGCCTGGCTCCGGCAAAGTTCCGAGGGTTTGGTAGCAGGTATTACCGGAGCCCAGATCGGGCGTGATACCAGGGCTTAAGAGACGAGAGGGCAGAGGTCACTGACGTGAACTGTGCACTGATTGGCTGATGTGATTAACGTGTAAGATCACTGTGCAGCTTTTGTTTCATCATTGGTAGGATGAAGTATTAAACGTCCCGAATTTAATATTTTAATACGAATGGAAATCATCAATTTGTATAGGTGAATTAAATAATTGTAAACCACAATTCGATATCTATTTTACACGTCGAGTTACAGCCTATTAAAATTTTACAGTCACTGAACAAAATACAAAATCAATAAATTATAAAAAATTAAAATAAACATAATATAAATGTCAAAAAAAAACTATTTATGTATTGTAAATAAATTTAATAAGTGAACCATGTACTATATTGATATAAATAGTACAACTAATCCCCAGAGTTATGCATTCAAAAATTTGAAGCTTATATTTAGATTAAATATCATAATTAATGATCCGATCGGAAAACAGCAAACCTCATTCCATATTTATTCACGAAATAATTGCAAATACAAATGATTTATTCTGTTATGAAATATTTGCACTAGAATAGAACAATATAAAACTCAGATTCCAATAATAGAAACCTAAATATAAATTAAATTTATGTTTTCACCAACTTATAATTACGTACGTAGAATAAAAATGTTGACAGGTAAATTTATAGTTTTAGAGGTCTTGCAAAAAACAATTCTTTGATGTCCTAGATATTTTTAACAAAAGTTATGAAACTTTTAACTTAATGTTATTTTTCTGTTTCCTCCGTACACACATACGACAGATAGGCACTTATATTAATACAAAGCATCACGTGCCAGATTTATAATTGGAGATCTTGGGAGATATTATTCTTACCGTGAAAAATACAAAATGAGGTTAATTTAACAGTGAGTTACTTCTTTAAATGACATTGTGACGAAGCCGTAATTACAGTCTAATGCCACATGCACACGTGGAGAAACTGTTTAGAAAAAGTCAAAAATCATTGGAAAACTGTCAGTTACTCTTTGATATTAAATGAGTAAACTACCATAACTATGAAGATAGTTCCGCCGCTAAATTTTTCAAGAAACCTTCTTGACTTCTTCTTTCTAAAAAGTTTTCTCAGAAAACTTTTACACTGAAAGGTACAAGAAAGTTTTAGTATTTAAGTAAGTAAGAACCAAAAAAAAATGTTGTTTTGAAATAAATTGAAAATATAAATGACTAAGCTAATCTAAATTTGGCAGTCTTAAATAATGGCATTATTTGGCTCCGAAGATGCTCTTCCGAACAAAAATTGAAACAGTTTAAAACTGAAAGTCTATAATAAGCATATACGAGCAGGTAATTTATTCTTTTATTACATTTGTTTAATAAAAATCCTAAAATAATAGTATATTATGATACTACTCTATAAATAAATCTTTAAACCCCGTTTAAGTAAGCCTTTATACGAGTATAAAAGCACGATGCGAAGCGAAATATTTTTAATGGCACTAGTGCTTTATATCATACGCTATATTTTATTATACCTGCATTATATTTAATTTATGGGGTAATGGATCAGTGGTATCCGAGTCGGACTGCGGATCCTAAGAACCCTGGTTCAATCCTCACAGCCGACAAAACATTTTCACCAATTTAAAATTATCCCTGTGGCTCCTCCACCACTAACATCTTTGGAGGCCGTGATTTGATGGCTGGTAACCGCACTTCACGCGCAAAAATATATCATCTCGCCTTCTACCCATTGCTGAGTGTGGCACTCTGCCGTAGCAGATCTCGGTAAGTGATATATTTTGCGCGTGAAGTGCGATTACTAGCCGTCAAATCTCGGCTCCCAAAGATGTTACTGGGGGGAGAGCCACAGGGGTAGTTTTAATGTGGTGAAAATTGCTTATCGGCTATGGGAATCGAACCCGGGTTCTCAAATCCACAGGCCGACTCAATACAACTGAGGCACCTACCCCATTAAAATAATAATACAACATTTATGAAGCTGAAGCAGATCTCGGTAAGTGATATATTTTTGTGCGTGAAGTGAGGTTACCAGGCGACAAATCACGACCTCCGAAGATGTTAGTGGAGGGGGAGCCACAGGAGTAGTATTAGTGTGGTGAAAATGTTGGTCGCCAGTGGGAATCGAACCAGGGTTCTCAGGATCCACAGGCCGACACGATAACCACTGTGCCACCTACTTCATTTACCACATAAACATTGCAATGGCTCCAGTGACGATAAATCATTTCATCCGTGTACACATGTATGATAATGAATAGCGAATCCCAGGAGTGCAATAAATTTTACAACATTTGACAGGAGAACAAAATTATGACACCGTAATAACATTGTTCATATTTGTTAATATTTACCTTACTCTTCCTACTCATGAAATTTCCATAACAAAACACTCAAATAAACATAGCAACCAAAGTCCAAACAAAAGTATAAAATGTAAATACAAACGTTGCCTGAATATGCTTCCCGTAACAAATAAATCCCAGCTGGTTTAAAGTTTAAACATCCCTGAATGTAAACATACAACCACGAGTATTCATACGTTCTAGATTCTGCGAGGGGTACGATACGATACTGTCTTGTGTTGAAACCGAAGGTACATTTGCAATTTGGTTACAAAGAAGGTTCTTGGTATAAAAATGAAATCGCTCGCGCAATAAATTCAACAAGATCGATGGTGGAGCTTTGTTGGTGACAGGGCGGGACTAAGGGTAAGAAATGTAGTAGAGGGTACTGGAGGAATCGAAAAAAATTACAGGCAGAAGAGGGTGATATCGATTTCCAAGGGGTGCTAATTTTAGAAATAAATTAATATTAAATACAGATCTTGGTTAGTAATATATTTTCAAGTGTCAAATAACCTCCCAAAGATGTTAGTGAAGGGTAATTTTTGAGTGGTGTAATGGTTAAAATGTTAGATGTCGGAAGTGAGATTCGAAATTTAATTAGTATTGACACATAATTAAAATAGAAAAAAATTGGAGTAATATCAGATCTGAATTATATCAAAATCGTAACTCAGTTGGTTATGAGAATTTAACCGAAGTTCAAAGGTCCTAGGTTCAAATCTCGGTGGTATCCCAATGTTTCTCTTTATAATTCAATGGGGTAGGTAGCTCAGTGGTATCGAGTCGGTCTGTGGATTTGAGAACCCGGGTTCGATTTCTATAGCTGACAAACATTTTTCACCAGATTAAAATTACTCTTGTGGGACTACACTAACATCTTCGGAGGCTGGTAACCGAACTTAGTGTGCATAAATATGTCACTTACCGAGATATGCAACGGCAGAGTGCCACACCTAGTAATGAGTAAAATGCCTGAATATAATAATATATATTTATTTTTTTATTTTTATTCCCACAATTTTCATAATTTCAAAAACTACCCATGTGGCTCCTCCACCACTAACATCTTTGGAGGCCGTGATTTGACGACTGGTAACCGCACTTCACGCGCAAAATATATCACTTACCGAGATCTGCTTCGGCAGAGTGCCACACCCAGTAATGGGTAGAAGGCGTGATGATATACTTATTTTATTTATTTAATTCACTGGGATTTCAATCTGCATAAATATTTAAATTTTAATATTACATACATACTATATACATCTCGTCACGCCAGCACGACAATTTGAAATATTCACTTTACATTTATTCATTAGAGATTCATCTTGATAACAAATTTATTTAAAATATATGATTTAATTTTAAATATAATTACAACAAATGTCGCTTTATAATCTCTGTCGTCGCTTTTCATTATATATTGTAAATTTAATCAATAGTGATTGAAAACATTCACAAATCGCAGAATGACATATATGTAATTATAAACGTCAAATTTGTTTTATATAGCAACCGCTTAACAGATACATAACAACATAATAGCTACAGCCGTATTCCATTTGCCATTTGGATCAGATCTAACTTACATTTGCTGATCCAGATCACACACTTATTTCGTTGGTTTACTTCGCTGACTTTATTTTCAGTACTAGAATTATTTATTCTAATTTACTTTGAAGTAATTCACCCAACAAGTGCATCAGTTTTCTTCATTCAGTTAATTTAGTTATGTTGTCCAATTTAACTGAACTGATTTAAGTGAACCAAGTGGCAAATGGAATACAGCTTACGATGATGCAGATAACGTTCAAAATATTGAAAACAATCACAAAATTAATATCAATTTTATACAATCAGTAAACAAGTTATATGTTCAACACGGCAAAGAAAAAGATTTATTGCCTTAGCTAAATCCATAGCCAAGAAGTAAGCAATATCCATTTTGCCTAGGTAAGCAAAAAACATCTATTACAAAAAAAAATAAAATACTGATTCAACTAGTTTACCCTCATTCAGTCTGAACTTCGCGTGTCTACAATTCAAATTCTGTTGTCATTTTTCAAATTCCCAACAATTTGTGGACCAATTTCCAGAAGGAAAACCTTCAGAAAAAGAACCATTAATCATGATAGACGTGCCCACACTTCTGCACAACCACTAACAGACAATAACAAATCTTCCAACTTCGAATCATCTGTCACCAATTCAAATCTAATCAAGCGCTAGAGCAGCCACAACCAGGGCCAGTTTCATTTATCACCAGTTCGTCGTTGTTCACGGCTGACATTGGCAAGAAGGCAGGGTTGAGTTCAAGGCATGTCCTTTAGAATTCGATTTAAATTATAGACAATAAGAAAATATAAATCAAGTGTTGGTCTTGTTCACGTAAGGGTTATTTTATTAAGATGTTTTGACTAAGAATGTGTACAGACGTACGTAGCACTAAGAGTTTTAATTAAAACTAAGATATTAAAAAAAAAACTGCAACCGACGTGAAAGAAAGCATGGAAAATATGTGAAATAATATGTAATTTCGTCTGAATCTTTCTACAAAATCAATCAAATTTGACCAATAATAGTAATCTAGGTATGTTAGAAACAGCTTTTGTTTCTATGAACTGTCATTTTAAATATAAAAAAATGTCTGTTTCTTAATATTATATATCTTTGGTGCCATGTTACACCACACTGCAGTAACATTAGTTATTTATGTATCAAGGGTGAAAACGGGCGTTTCTGGCCTGCGGCACAAAGGTCAGAAACGCTAATTTCACTCCTGGTACATACAATATTTTATGAACAATCGGACCGAAATTCATGCGTTTTAGCCCTAAGAAGCGGGCTTAAACACTTGTTTTTGGCCCTAGGGCCATAAAAAAATCATTCCTGTGGATACATGAATAAAATGACAATTTTTGTTTATTGTGAATACTTTATTTAACAAAATGTCATTTTCACATTTAACCTATGTAGTACATATTTTAATCTTTTTAACATATAATTATGGCGCTTTGCGCCTCATGCTAATAATCATGCCGCGGGCCAGAAACGCCAGTTTTCACCCTTAAGACAAATAACTAGTATACACAACAAAATAATATTTAATTATATGTTCAAAAGATTAAAATATGTACGTAGGTTATAGGTCAAAATGACATTTTGTAAAATCAAGTACTCATAATAAACAAAAATTGTTATTTTATTTATGTATCCATACGAATTATTTTTTTATGGCCAAAGTTATTTAAGCTACAAGGAATGTAAGTACATTATGTATATAAATATAATATATAAATATATCATCACGCCTTCTACCCATTACTGGGTGTGGCACTCTGCTACAGCAGATCTCGGTAAGTGATATATTTTGCGCGTGAAGTGCGGTTACCAGTCGTCAAATCACGGCCCCCAAACATGTTAGTGGTGGAGGAGCCACAGGGATAGCTTTTTCAAATTATGAAAATTTGTCGCATGTGGGAATCGAACCAGGGACCTCAGGATCCACAGGCCGACTTCATACCACTGAGCTAGCCATCCCATAAGTACATTATAACATTAGATTTCCTAAACTACATTCTTGACCTAAATACTGTCACTTACAGTTCATGGTACGTAATATACGAAAATTTTTAATCATACCGATCGTAAAATTAATCCAATATATTTACAAACGCATTGACTGCACTCGATTTACTTTCATTACGATTTCATCAAATCAATAGTTGCACATAATTAAATTTATATACACATATTTAGGTATAGGCGAGTTACGAGTATATACGCTACACTCTATTCGAGATTTTTCCTCTAATCAATACCAACACCACAGCAGCAGAATTTTATGAATCTCTGGCTCACGTTCACGGATTTCGACGTGTCTATATAGTGGCTTTTCATTTCCGGTGCGGTGCTGTCGCATGCATCCGCATCCGGTGTCCAGTCAACCACAACGTCCAATACCGGGCGTGAGATCGTTGTGACGTATTACACAATGCGGAAACGATGAAATGGAACAGCGAAGGCAAAGGTAACTCTGGGATATGTGGAAAATATTACTTGGACTTGGAGTGAAGGTATATGTATAACGAAGCTTTGAATTTGACGCGTAGGTTGGTGAATGTAAATAAATTTAGAGGTTATGAATAGTGAAAAGATGTCGTAAGTTATTTATGTTCAGGAAAATGTAGGCTGCACGATATGCAAGTAACGACCCCTACGTCAACATTCTTCTATGTTTACCGTAAAGTTTAATAATCAATATTAAACTATTTTAGGCCGGTATATTTTAAATTTTAAACATGATAGTACTGTATCCGTAGAGTAAAAATTCTGCAATTTTACATACGTATATACTTTTTTGCTAGAGATCCACTGATTTTTACAGATTTTCATTATCTCTTCAACTTTTACAAATATGGGCATAAGAAGGGGTAATTTTAAATATATTTGTAACATCCAAAAAGAAAATGATACAATTTTATATCAAATATAATTAATAGAATTATGGGCCACTAGAAATTCTCTGCACGCAAGGCCCTTTGATGTACTTGGCTGGCCCTGTTTATAATTCTATTACAGTTCTATATTTGAACCTTCCAACACCTGAATAATTGATTTATCAGTTGATAACAATTTACTTAAAAATACTAATAAATCATTATTATTTTGTTTGTTTAATTAGTATTTTTTAAGTAAATACTTTTCAAATGACGAAATCTGTTTACGGCTAATTTAAAAAAATATGAAACTAGATATGAAATTGGGGACTTTACCATTTAATTCTTGGTATATTTTTACATAATTATGCATATTTTGATCCTCAATATATATATTTTAATGGCCAGAGTCGTGATCGCAAAAATGTCAATTTTTTTTTGTTGAACCAGTTTAAAAATCGATTTTTTTAATATGGTTCTGTATAATTCAGACTACGAGAAATTGAATGCCGTTGAGCGCATCTTCATATCTTTTTTAGTTTTAAGTTACAGCGATTTTTGACTTTTTGAAAAGCTCAACTTTGAAGGCCCATATCTCGAAAACTATGAGAGATATTGAAATACGGTTTGAACGAGTGCATTTCTTGTGCTCCAATTAACTTATACTGATATTTTGAAAATTTTGAAAATGTTACAATTTTTTTTCAAAATTTTCATTTCTCCATATTTCAAAAAAATGAAAAGATAATGAAAATCTGTGAACACCAATGAATTCCTCTCGTAAAAATACATAGAAATGCAAATTTTCAGCAAAAAAATCGCACAGATAAAGTTTTTATTACAAAAAAACGCAAAATGACTGTTTTTAAATTATTTTTGAAGGGGTACCCCTTAAGATTTTTACGAATTTTGGGAATTTTTAGTTTTTTTGCTATAAAAATTGTACCGTGGAGTAAAAATTCTGAAATTTTACATACGTATGTACTTTTTTACAGATTTTCATTATCTCTTCAACTTTTACAAATATTGACAAAAGAAAATTTTGGAAAAATAGTAAAATTTTCAAAATTTAGAAAATTTTAGTATAAGTTAATTAGGGCACGAGAAATACACTCGTTCAAGCCGCATTTCAATATCTCTTTTAGTTTTCGAGATATGAGCCTTCAAAATTGAGATTTTAAAAAAGTCAAAAATCGCTGTTACTCAAAAACTAAAAAAGATATGAAGATGCGCTCAACGGTATTCGATTTCTCGCAAACTGAAGTACATAGAACCATATTTTAAAAGTTTTCGATTTTCATGAGAATTGGAATAGGTATAATACACACAATTTAAACAATATTAAACGCAGCTTTATTATGTTAGTACAAGATTAAAAGGCAATATTTGTATGATTTACGACATAATGAAGGTTAGTAAAAGTAAATAAAATACGTCAATACTTATACTATCATTATTTTTATCACATTTAACTTTTTAAACACACGTCAAAATATGATTAACAGTTTCATAGTTTATCAGCTGCACAAATAAAATCGATATATTTAAGTAGACAGGCTTAAAATAAAATTTACATTACAAAACATAGACATAGACATTTATCACTTTTCATGTTTTATTTTTACCACACGCATAATAATTTAAGATTCATATGAAAGATTTGAAATGTCCGTCACACGGAAATAAGAAAATATTACTCAATATTTTAGTTCTGCCGATGAATCTTTACGATATCCTGATCCTATAAATATATGTAGCGACGCACGCTATGATTTATATCGGATTTACAGCTGGTTAAAGTGCCAGTGATCCATCAATGAACACACATTTAAAAATAACTTCTTAAGTAAGGTCACTGAACTGTTCTGGAAAGTAGAGATACTGGAAAGATATTTCTTTTCGTTTCGGAACTATTGAAAGTTCTGCGTGAGGAAAGATGAAACAGTGGTGTAATATCTAACTTGTCAAAACTCTTGATAGAGGATGATATATTTTGCTGTAAATCAGACGACGGGGGATTTAATTTATATTACTTTTTTGATTTATAGTTATATCTTAGAGTGAATAACCAATGAAATTTTTTCGCAAAAATCTCTCAGATAGACATAAATTTCTAAAATAATTTTTTTTACATAATATAAATACAAATAGACAAAAAAAAATATTTAAATTTATGAAATAAATTACTAGTCTTGTCGTCTGGGTTTTAATTGAAGAAGAAGGACAATCTTCGAATAACTCTTCCATAAATTGACACCATTTCTTCAATAAATTCCGATTTACAGTTTTTATTTTCTAATATTTTGTATCCGTGTTTACTTAACAAACTTAGATTACTCAATCGTTACGATAGGGAACATGCCACTAGCTGGCCATAAGAATACTTCTGGAAAGTTTCAGCTTGAATTTATTATCTTTAAACTTATAATTTAATTTATATATACATACATATACAGGATAGTGACCGCGACTCTCGAACATAGGATTTTAACATGTAAAATAATATTGATTTAATTTACAGCTTTATAATTATTTAAAATAAAAAAGCTTCAAATAAAAGTTTTAGGGAATAAAATACGAAATTAATTTTGCATGCTTTGTAACGGCACAAATTAGAATTGAAATAAAATTAAACAAATGTTTGACGTTCAATCTGTCAAAACTGACAAAATAAATTCTTTAGTTATTATTTCATTTATTTTGACAGATAAAACCTCAAACATTTGTTTAATTTTGTTTCAATTACATGCCTATCGATAGTTTTGAGGAAATTTTCGTCATTTTCAAATCTAATTTGTGTCGTTACAAAGTAAATGAAATTAATTTGGTTTATTGGTTCAGATGCATAATTTTAAGCCCTAAAACTTTTATTTCAACCTTTTTTGCTTAAAATATTTAGGGAAGCAGGAAATTACAAAATTACAATTTTACATGTTAAAGCTCTATGTTCGAGAGTCGTGGTCACCACCCTAGTTAATATCAAGGAGGGGGGCCCCGGCTTGCCCCTCCCCCTTCGGACGCCCATAAATATTTATTGCAATTTTAATAGAAAATCAAAGCTCACGTTTTACCTATACTCTGTTTTTTAACCAGGTGGAGTAAATGCACAAGTCAGATTTACACTATAGAAAGTTACCAAAGAAAGTTATTGTTCGCGCGAAATACAAAAATTTCTTACACATCTGCACTGATTAAGTCTCATGGAATTTATTTTGAAATACAAATGACATTATAAACTGTAATTTGTCACTCCGTATATTATTAGTTCTTAAAAGAACTGATTTATTTTAATGTCACAGAAATGCAAAAAACCAACAAGAAAACATATAACCTCAAAAGTTATGACAGCTCTAATAAATCAAATTTAAAATCTATGTACAGTGTAAACTGGACGAAGCACTAGCCAATCAGAAGCGTTAGTTTTAGCGGTTAAAATTTAAATTACTCCTCCTGGTTAAACAACAGAGTATAGTTCCGCTTGTGTACATTCAGCTACAAAAGTAAGAAATTTCATCCAGCCATCTCATTATTTTTACAATTAACAATTTCAAAAAAATCTTAAATTGTACAACGACTTTAATATTCATTTATTTGATTCCGGACATTTACGAATACTTGCACTGAGCTGCAGCAAGAAAGGAACATACAGTTTACAGTGGCATTCGAACCACTAGGATACAGTATTATTTTACTGATACTAAGAAATTTTAGTAAAGGTTAGAATTCCCCAACTGGCTGTATATTTTACTTATAGCTAATGCATGCGGAACATGTGATGAAAATATATGGCATAAAAATGAGAAAGTATATGTCAGTTGATAAATGTATTCCTCCAAGAACCCAATTCCCGTTAATAATAAATATTGATGTCAGTAATCGGTCACGAATTCCCCACAGAGGCGTTAAGAAGTTCAGGCGTTAACTTATTATTGATGACCATTACAGTCCCAAGGGTAGTGTCCATGACAACCGTCGGAAACTCCGCAGACATCTGACAGGCGACAAGACAGGCGCTGTGAGATATTCATCGTAGTAACGGAATACCACTGCCAACAAAACTGAGAAATTAAAGTGAGGCAGGCTGGAGTTAGAAACCGACGGTTTTCACACAACTTGTTTGTTATGACATGACAGCTTTGCTGTGTTGGAAACTAAGTTTGTTGTTGTTGTTGGAAAACTGTAAATGGCTGGAAATTTATTGACAATTATAATATTTAGACTTATTATTAAAATAAATACAATGGCGCCTCCGCCATTTTTTATAAACTTCCGAATTTTTAACTGAAATATTTCAAAGCTTTCTAAATATTTTCAAAAAGATGAGTTCCAATATTTATATAAAAAATGTTGTGAGAATTGAACTAAATAACTAATTTTTGTACTTGCTATAAAATAATACCGGTTGATTATAATTGAAACAAAATGTTGAGTTGGCTACCCTGCTTAGTTGGCAAGCCTCGTCACTATCAACATGACATCACTTGATTATTTTTTTAGCTTAAAGTTTTCTCAGTTGATGTTATTGTAACAAATCATGGTTGTCAAAAATGAGAATTTATCTTGACCACTGATTGTCGACGTGCTGAAGTTGGATTGAGAGCTGCAAGTGCGAGTGGTAAATATTTTATTAAAACAACATAATAAAATTCAACATAAAATAAAGATAATGAATTAATTAAACAACAAATAACCAATTAATAACATCATATTCTCGGGATAGACACCCCCGAATATTCTTCTACTCACGAATCATAACTACTATCTATTTACGTACTATCTACTACATTCGAACTGTGTGCTACTATAGGCGTATTCCATTTGCCATTTGGATCTAACTTACATTTACTGAATCAGATCACTTATTTATTTCGCTAGATTACGTCACTGAGTTAATTTCTAGCGCTAGAGTTACTGACTCTAATTTACTTTGAAGTAATTCACCCCAATAAGTGCATCAGTTTGCTTAATTCTGTTCATTTAGTCATGTTGTCATATTTATCTGAACTGATTTAAGAGAACCAAGTGGCAAATGGAATATAGCTAATGTATACTGTCTGTATGCTATCTATATATACTATGGCATTTATAGTAAATAAATGCTAGATCGCAATAATTTCGCTGAATGTGACAAATGCCTCAAACGCTCGCACGTGTTCCAAAAGGTGAATAACATGTGACATGTGTCTTAAAGACGCAATCTAATCAACAATTTTACAAACGGGTTTTCTTACACATCCTGTCTGTTACATCATTCTAAATATCAATTTTTATAAATAAAGGTGAAATAAAGTTTGACAATACTTAAATTACAATTACATTTTGTTTGACATAAATAAAGGTGAAATAAAATTTAGCATTGACAGGTAATCAAAGTATAATTATATTTTATTTGATATATTTGAATTTGACAATCAGATATACATTACTAAAAAATAATAATTTCAATCATTTATAGTCACCTGATGTCAATAAATATATCGTCACGCCTTTTACCCAGTACTGGGTATAACACATTACCGTAGAAGATCTCGATAGGTGATATATTTTGCGCGTGAGGTGCGGTTACCAGTCTTCAAATCACATCCCCAAAGATGTTAGTGCTGGTAAGTAATTTTAATGTACAATAGGAATCGAATTTCTGTTTTCTGTTACCATTTTAAATAAAGCATATTATTATTATGTAATAGAAGCAAAATAATTCAAGAAAATCGAAAAATTGAATTTTGTCGAAACATGCATAGTCAGAAGATTTTGCTCCGTAACAACTATAACGAGAATGACATTTACAACAATAGGTACATGACATACAGCGTAGTATTATCCTAGTGGCCTTTGGTCAAATAACCATTATGGGAAGAAGAAGGAAATATTCTTTATATTTGATAAAAATGCTATCCATTTAAAAGTGCACGTTAGTAAACGTTTAGATATCAAGATTTGTTCAGATATTAAAAACAACAATAGCTCAAACGAGTACCCTATGTTTTATAAATAGAAGTTTAGTCGAAATTTGGAAAAAAAATTAAATTGTCTTGGATAAATAAGTTTCAATAAGTTTTAATGCCTTCTTCCGAACTGTTGGAAATATTAGCGTGTTACATAAAAAATACAAAATTGAGAATTTAAATAAACTCATATTACATTCCTTAACGAATATTATAACTTATTGAAATTTAAACAGCATGACAGATATTAACAGAATTTGTAAATTTTATCACATATATTTTGGAATAGATTCCTTCATTCTTATGGTTTTTTGCGTCTTCTACATTCTTTTTAAATAAAAATCGCAGTTTCAAAATTTTGGGAATTTTGTGTTAGTTGGTGATACTAATGTGACGTTTGAAAATTCTATTATTTGATTTCATATTGTCAACAACTTGAATTAGAATAAAAATCGCATCTAGGAAATGGAAACATTTTTGACATTTCATTATGTTAAAACTGTATAATTTCTATACCATGCATTAAGGGGGGACACCCGTTGAGCCTGCTAAAAAGAAGGTATTTTTTGATAATTTTTTAGGACATTAGAATAAATGCAATCGCTTTGGGTTTTTAGCATGTTATAAAGTAATATTTTAGCTTTATTTTCGGAAATTTTTAGCAGAAACAATTTGTTTCCCTGCCATTGGCAGCCTTGTGAATAGACAGCTGCAGGCGGTGCATTGATCGCTTGCGGGACAGCGCTTTCAGTACTGAAACATTGGAGAAAAAAATGTATTCGTGTTTCGGGTTCTAAATTAAATTATCTAAAAGGTAGCATAGGATTTTTTCGAAATTCGCAAAATTACCAAAATGGCGGCGCTCAAAAAAAAAGTTCAATTTTTCGTTGAAAAAATCGCTACTAAAATGCGCATAAAAAATCGAAAAGTTGGAATATCCGAAAAATCCTATGCTACCTTTCAGATAATTCATTTCTACATAGAAAACCGAAAGAATCAGCAAAATTGATCGAATAGTTTCAGAAATCTCTGTCCCGCAAGGTACAAAAATGTAGTTTTGAGAAAAACGTCTTTAAAGATTAACAGCCACTTAATTCATTCTGTTATTCCGGCACCATAAACTTATCCTTCGGACTGCAGATACCGCTCGTCATCCTTTTTCGAAGCAGCAAACAGTTGTGCCTCTTTGCTGCTCGCGTAACGCTTCACCTCAGCCTTGGCGATGCGATTTTCGTCGATTTATTATACCTGCTCGGTTCCCTATTTCTCGCTGCATCGTCATAACGCCTTTGTATATCGAATTGCTATTTTCATACAAGATTCTAGACGGTATAAAGATACCGAATCGTTATTATTTATGGGGTAAGTGGCTTAGTGGTATCGAGTCGGTCTGTGGATTTGAGAACCCAGGTCCCACAACCGACAAATAATTTTCAACACATTAAAACTATCCCTGTGGCTCCCCCTCCACTAATATCTTTGTGGGCCGTGATTTGACAGTTGGTAACAGCACTTCTCGCGCAAGATATATCACTTACCAAGATCTGCTACGGCAGAGTGTCACATCCAGTAATGAGGCGTGATAATATATTTATATTTTTTATTTATTTAACTAACAATAAGCATTTTATTGCTGATATTAATTAATAATAATATTAATTACAACAGAAAAAACAGAAAATATGCAAAACGTAGTGTTGGGTCTAATTCTGGTTAATAATTTGCGATGATCAGTCAACTTGATGCCAATTTACATGACACGATTACCACAAAAAAGCTTAATTATAAGCGTATGACACAAACAACCGCAAAAAATGTCCGTCTTGCATCTCTCTTTGAAAAACACCTTTTTTATAACATATTTCAAGGATAATTTTTCTTCTGCAAAAATCGAAGGTTAGATCAACCATTCCTGAAACTCATTCTCCTCAATTTCAACCTTCATCCATGAACCAAACCGATGTGTCGTCATGATAATGGTTGACGCTTTAGCGCTGAGCTATTTACACTATACGAAGATTTATATCCCGCGTGAACGTTCTATTTTCCTCAACAATGGCATCGCCTTACACCGTTAATATCTGTCTACAACTCTATTAATAAAATCATACGCACATGATGTTTGTGGTAGTAGAGGAAACATATTTATTATTTAAACTAAAATTAATCTGTTAATTGATTTTATAATAAATAAAAGGGTGGTAAAGCATATTAAAATGAACACGTCAATGACATTTATCAAATTAAATTAATTGTTTCAAATAATTATACATGACGTTTCATACACGTTAAGGATATATGTTGTTTGATGTGCTGATTACGATTCAAGAATATATTTTTTTGAGTGGTATTTATTGAGATAATTTATCGAATGGAGTATTTTATTAAAATTATGATATTTATAGTCGCTATTATCAAGATAATGAAGATAAATAAAAGTTATCCACTTGTAAACAGTGAATTATCAATATGAATTGTTGACAAAATATTTTTTTAAGAGCGCATTAAATTGAATCTGCAGAATGAACTGATATTTTCCCATGACAAATGCATAAATATTAACTGTTGCTATGGGTATGTTTCAAATATCAGAATAATTGTTTTCAGTTATTAGCTATTTAATTTTTTAGATTACAATTGTGGATATTTGTTTATTTATTTATTACTCTGCACAACAGGAACTTAATCCCAATTACAGTACAGGGGGCTTACATTTTTTACCTAGCTTCTATTTACTGGGCTACGGTTTTACACTATTTTAAAATTACTATCTTTGAGCTGATATCAAAAATAAAATAAATATAAATAAATAAATATCACGCCTTCTACCCATTACTGGGTATGGCACTCTGCCGAAGCAGATCTCGGTAAGTGATATATTTTGCACATGAAGTGCGGTTACCAGCCGTCAAATCACGGATCCCAAAGCTGTTAGTTGTGGGGGAGCCACAAGGATAATTTTTAAATGGTGAAAATTGTTTGTCGCCCCAAAACATAAAAGACATTATAGCTGCATTCCATTTGCTACTTGGTTCATTTAAATCAGTTCAGATAAATTTGACATATGACTAAATGAACTGAATTAAGCAAACTGATGCACTTATTGGGGTGAATTGCTTTAAAGTAAATTAGAATCTGTAATTCTAGTACTGGAAATAAAGTCAGCGAAGTAATCCAGGTAAATAAATATGTGATCTGGTTCAATAAATGTAAGTTAGATCTGATCCAAATGGCAAATGGAATACGCCTAATTTTAATTGTTGTATTAACAGATCTGTCAAATTATTTGTTTAATTTTGCATGGCATTCTATAAATTACTTATACAAATAGAAATTTTAATTTATGTCCCATCTCGTGACATATTATACCAATAAATCACTGAACATGTTTTTGTTCTAAAATTAATATGAATAAAATTGCAGTCAAATGAAAATGTTATCATTGTATTGTATAACAAAAAAGTAGATATATATCACAATACTTTTTTCTAATTATTTTTGTTACCAATACTAATGCCTCCTCCCAATATGTCTAGCAACTTTATTTGTAAAAATAATCAAATATTAAGATAAATATGATACATCAACTTGATATTTAAATTAGGATTGGAAAGGATTAACTACTAAAAAGAAGTCTAGGAAAAATGTATATGATTATATTGCAGAAATATTGTTCATTTACTAGAAGGTTATATTAAATTTAAATACTTTTATATTAAAAACGAATAAAAATGTATATTTTTTTTCAATTAAATTTGCATGATTCAGCTTGCATCATACAACATACAAATATTTTTGCATATGAAGTGAATATGCTGAAATACAGGCAACGAATTTATGCATTTCCGGAAACAGAGATACGCGTAAAAGCGTAATTCAATTTTTCAGACATATCATCCACATGTCTGTTGATTTATAATTATATTATTCACCGTAAAATTCAAATCCACGCATGGCATGTGTACATTGTTTTGATCAATATCTTGTTTACATAAATGAAATTTAATATTTTAAATAAAATGAATTAGTTACTATTTCACAGATTGTACATATTTTTGAAAGGAGATTAAAATATCGCAAAGAAAAAATTAATAGTTCTTGACAATTTTTAAGCTACTTCGTTAGGAAAAATCTATTGACTTAATATTGCAACAATATAAAGAATTGCAGTACGATAGTGTAGCGTTACGGTATTCGAAGCAGAACGTCCCGAGTTCAAATCTCACTCAAGTTAAAAATATATGAACTACCACACTGCAGCTCGGTGAGTCTGGAGCCTGTACTGTAATTGGGATTAAGTTCCTGTTGTACAGCGTAGAATAAATAAATAAATAGTTTGTGTTAATATTATATTAAAATAATTGATAAAAAATAATTTAAAATATTAAATAAATATTTGAGTTATGTTGAGTTCATGTAATCAACTAAATTAAGAAATTCAATTAAATTTAAAATACAGAAACAATTATCTTTAATGTATGTTTGTTGAAACAAACTAGAAAATTAAGGATATTAAACTAATAAATTGACTATTCTCAACTGTTTAGTTTAATTTCTTAATTATACAGAAATATCAAACTTCTGTGTATGATGGTGTATCCATGAAAATACAATTTATCAATCTTAAAAAATACTTCCCACGTCTTTCTATATTTTACTATAAATAGTGCAGAATTAAACCCTATAATTCTAATGATAAAATGGTTATTTATGTACCAAGGGTGAAAACAGGCGTTTCTGGCCCGTGGCATGATTATATACAATATTTTATGCACAACAAAATAACAATTAATTATATGTTCTAAAGATTAAAATATGTAAATAGGTTATATGTTAAAATGACATTTTGTAGAATCAAGTTTTCACAATAAACAAAAATGTCATTTTATTTATGTATCCATAGGAATGGGCCAAAAAGAAGTGTTTAATATCGCTTTTAGGACTAAAACCCATGCTTTTCGGCCCGGTTGTACATAAAATATTTTAAAATAAATGTGATAGTTCAAGTAAGTTATTAAATGAAAAATTATGATTGTTATGCATAGACGGTCTTTGATATAATTTTCTGATTTAATTGCGAAGTTTCATTTTATAATTTAATTGTTGCATAAACCCATAGTTAATCTGACAGAAAAACATCATTTTATAAATAGTTACCTAGAACTAAATCCAAATAATTGTATAAAATTATTTAAGAAACTGTTGATTATTGATGATGAATGTTTATTTCTTGAAATATTAGAATAAATTTAAACTTGTACAATACCTCTCATTAAATAAAGAAATAATCTACTGAAATGTATTTGTAGAAAGCAAACAAGCGAAAGAAGAACAAGAAGAGAACATTGCAGCGTTGTCGTTGAATATTATTCATAAAGGCTCAAATGAATTTCTGTTCCCATCCTTGCGGATTATAATCCTTGGATATGTTTGTGTTTGTGTACACAGATAGAATATAATCCTACTTCGTTTCAGCTTCGGTTGTATTAAAGGATTTGATTAATTATTATCTGGATATTATTTGACAGTTCAATATTAATTAATGCCATGTTGTCACAATTCATTTTTCATCCTTTATTTGAGTAATTTATTTTAAAATGTGGATTACGATGGAAGGTTATAAATAAGTTGTTTTTGTATTTTTCAAGTGGATTATTTATTTACGAACAACAACAGATTATAATTTATTATGAAAGAAAGGTAAATATGGCAGGTAAAAATAACAATTTAATAATTAAACTCAACATTGAGTCCGTTCCATACAATTTGCTGTTCTGTTCGTATTTACTATACACTTATGACGTTCAGATTCATACAACTCGTACTTTTTTTCTAACTTTAAATTAATGTAGATAACAGATAAAATACATGAAACTTCAAGAAAAATTTGAAACAATTCAGCATATATAAATCTATATATATATATATATATATATATATATATATATATATATATATATATATATATATATATATATATAAATTAATGTTTGTTTGTTTGTTTGTCTCGTATGCGTTCCTATATCATTCATCCGATTGCGATGCAAATTGGTAAGTTGTTGTGCGCACGCCCGTGAAGGTTTCTGACTTAGCATAAGTCCAGTCCACCATCTTGAAACAAAAAACTGGCCGCTAGCTATCCTGAAAAGTACTGCACTGATTCGATTCAAATTTGGTATAGGCATAGACGAGAACCAAGCCTAACATGTAAGTATAATAAAGCTCCAGTTCGCCATCTTGAAACAAAATGGCCGCTAGCTATCCTGAAAAGTACTGCACTGATTCGATTAAAATTTGGTATAGGCATAGACGAGAACCAATCTTAACATATAGGTATAATAAAACTTCAGTCCTATGCCATTCGAATTCAAACGTTTGCAGTTTCTGGTACGACTCACATTTGCAATGACCATCAACAAAGCACAGGGACAATCGCTACAAGTGTGTGAACTAAATTTGTAAAATCCATGCTTCACACATGGACAGCTGTATGTGGCATGCTCACGCGTCGGAAAAAAAAATATTGTGTATCCAAAAGCACTTCAAGAAACAGAATTAAACACGAACACTTTCTTTCTTCGAGTTGCAATACAACGCATGCTGGGTACTCGTATTAAATTGTAGATCACGCGAACGAAGTCGCGGGTAATAGCTAGTTAGATTATAAAATAAAATATAAATACATCATCACGCCTTCTACCCATTATTGGGTGTGGCACTCTACCGTAAAAGATCTGGGAAAGTGATATATTTTTGCGGGGGAAGTGTGGTTACCAGCCGTCAAATTTCGTCTTCCAATGATGTTAGTGGAGGAGGAGGAGCAATAGAGGTAATTTTTTTAATGTAGTGAAATTTTTTTGTCGGCTGTGGGAATCGAACCTGGGTTCTTGAGTTTACAGGTCGACTCGATACCACTGAGCCACCTACCCCATAAATCAAATTATATGCCAATGTCAGTTATTGTACGCAGTCTTATGAAATAAGATAATTTTAATCTGTTGAAAATTGATGGGGAAAGTAAATCAAGTGCCTACTTTCCTTACCAATATGAGTATGGAAAGTATTTACAAAAACAGTTAAGTAAAGTACATATTCAAGGCTACAACAAAAATAACAGTCTGGTAAAGTACAAAATAGTCTGGTGAAGATTTTACCTGATTGTTATTTTTGTTGTAACCTTGGATACGTAGTCTGCTATCAGTACAATTCATATAAAAAATTTAAACATTTTGAATTATTTATGATTAAATATTGAATAAATTAAACGGTTTCAGAAAAATAGTATGCATAATACGTCAGGAAAGTGTTTATACTTGACTAAGGGCCGGTTTCTAAAAAAATATTTAACGGGCATGTTAACTAACTGTCGTTTAAATTTATTGAAAGGTTAAAATTGCATCGGGTTTCTGAAAACAAACGTCAGTTAATTTATATGTTCGAGAACTAACTCATGGTTCTATCCTGAACTAACATTATTCTTGAGTTTATAGTTCTCAAAATAATAGATTTTGGTAATAACTGTGTATTTAAACCTTTTTTCAATCACCAACAAAGCCAAACGAAACTAACACAGCGGCTTAACGAATTGGTTTTTAAAACAAGGTTAGGAAAGATGAGCACTGTCACTGTCAGCCTTTTTCAATTTATGAAACAACTGCGCATGCGTCATATAATTTAACTGGACCAATTTGCCGCGTTAAATTAACGGGGCAGTTAAATACCAACATGATGTTTCAGAAACCCATTTGATAGTTTATCGAAGAGTTAAACTAACTGACCAGTTAAATTTGTTTTCAGAAACCGGCCATCAGTGGATAAAAATACTTGGCCTGCGGCCTCATATTTCAAACAACAGCTTCGTCAAGTAAAATATCACTTTCTTGACTTATTATGTAATATACTATTAAATATGTGAAGTCAAGACAAATTATTTTAAACAATAACAATTCTCCAAAGAATTTTAGCTAATCCTGAATTTTGGATTAGTCAAATTAAGCTAATTCATATTCTCTAAAAAGTTTAAATAAACTCTAATATAATCGTGTTACCGTTTGGTTTTCAGAAAGTACTTTGTATAACTTTTTAAAATCGTACTAGAATAGAATTAGTTAAAATTTTTTTAGAATGTATTTAAATATTCGTAACATATGAAAAATGTTTTCAGAACTCATATTTAAATAATTAAAACAATTTTTGTCTTAACTTTTGTATAACTTAATTAATTCGACGTTCCGGTAGGTACATTAAATGTGTAATTTATAATTTTTGTTTTCCTGACGAAGGTATTCATTTAGCATATCAAAACATCAAGTTAAATCAATTGTACAGGATTTAAACCAAAAATTCACGAATGTATTTATTAATAACAAAAATTTATTTTGGTTTAAAAAGGATATAAATGAAGTTGTGTATCGGAGGAGGTTTCACATTTGCTGTGCTTATTATAAAATTTTGAATTTTACATATCCAGGTTGAAGTTTTATTTCCGTTACACAGAATCTTATTTTCTAGTAGATTTCGGAGCATGTTCTGCTGATTGAGGTAAAATCTCTCTAACTATATGTAAATACGCCATTTTATACTAAATTGCCTGCTGCACCGACCAAGATTTACATTTTCATGACAAAGAAATACCTTTAATATTATGTAAAGCTCGTTTCATGCATATAAAACATAAGGAAATTTTAAATTCTAATTTAGTGTTCCTTATCTCGCATTTTCATTTATTTTATATCCTTAGGGCCGTAATGTACATATGATTTTTTTGGAATATATGAAATTAGTTTAAAAACATTTTGTATTTTGCTGTAAATGATGCCCGTAGTAAAATTTACAAAATAATCGTTATATTGTGTTTTTTCGCGAGATGCACAAGTTTCAGAAATAATGTTGTTACGATTTATTTGTTCAGAAACATTATTTACTTTTATTCTACGTGAAACTTTTATTCCGTATTTATTTAAAACTTTCATATACACATAGTTTTATTCTACAGCTGTTGAATTGTTCTGGAATTATACCATTGCAAAAGTGTATAAATAAGTAAGAAAAATTGTACGAATTATGGCTACAGTACTGTTATATAACTACAACTGGTTAGTATAAAATCTGTATTACAACTTTATGTAACATTATTTTATGATTACTTTTAATAAGGCGTTATCTTCACAGAAAGGTTTGGTAACTATAGATTAAATACATAACTGGTCCTAAGAGTTAATTTATTAATGCAGAGATACTCGTAAAAAGACAAATAATTTATTTTTGCATAATTAAACAATACTTATTTGTATCACTACTTTTGCTAGTACTGTCAAAACAGTTTCTGGACGTGTGACACATTTTTCGAGTGGATTTAAATGAAATTATTGATTTATTTGTTAAATATTATTTTATGTTGACAATAACCCTGACACTGACAGCCAGTTGATGCCAGTAGTAACCTTAACAAAGTCCCTAAATTTTGCTGGCCTAGGTAGGAAACTGGCAGACGATTTTGAGTTATACAAACCTAGTGTTTTTGGACAGAAACGCGAAAATTATATTAACTAACAATTATATGACATTTGTTCATTTACCTAATCGATGTGTTATTTATTTATTTATGTAACTCTCTATAACAGGAACTTACTTTCAATTATAGAATAGAGTTCGAACTCACCAATCTGCAGAGTTTTAGTGGAATTCGAACTCGGGATCTTCGGATTTGAATGCCGTAACCCTATCTGTTATCTTATCATGGGATTGGTAAATTGGGTTATTAATCGTAAAAAACAAATTGGTCTCTTTAGAAGAAACAAACTTTATATTTATTTTATTAATGCATTTCACAATAATTTTGTATTTTTTTCTGTTTTACAGCGATGCTCTAATTTTCATACAAATAATTAAATAACCAAAAACAGTTTTACGTTCGCTAGCATAATTTCATTTCTAATTTAGCCAATTATACTTTAAATTGATTTACCAATGCCCTACTGCCGGCATTTTTCCCTTAGGCAAAATAACGTTGCTTCTAACAAGTAGTCGTTCATTAGTTTCCCGTTCTAAATTTTAAAACGCTTGGGGCAAATGACTCTAATGACCCTCCCTTATTTCCTCGCTTCTAATTGCTTTTTAGGTAAAGATCTAACAAGTTCATCTATCGAAAATAAATTTGTCCTTCATTTTATTTAGTTTAGAACATCTTTTTTTTCACGGTCTGGCAAGAAACAACAGTACAATACTTTTACTTCCTATTGTAGAGAGGGCTTTGCTGTCTACAACTTCAATTTGAAACTTTTATTTCTGTCTACCACCATTTTGGAATTAAAATTATTAAATGAAAATCGTAAATTTCACATTTTTCCTCAGATCTAGTCAACTGTGCTTTTTTTTTTAAAAAATAAAGACATCACTAAAATCACCACGAAAAATTATACTATTTTGCTAAATTACCCGAAGTGGTACATATAGTTCACGAGATCCGAATGGTGTCTCAAAAAAAAAAAAAACTCATCCTGTATGTTCAATAATTTATTTTATTCCACCTATAATGTCACACTTGATAATATTTATTCAATACAAACATAAGAAAAATGCCATATAATAGAGAAATGCATGTTTTGCCTTTCGTGCAAATGGCGGTACACCCACCACTTCTCTCACGCGTTATCTATCCAGTGTTCCTTTTGTGTGGTGATAAAGTAAGTGTAGATTATGGTAGAGGAAATTAATTTCCAATTTCCATTCCCTACAATAACAAGTTGAACACACAAACTACAATAGTTTATAATTGGTGAAACAGTTGCAATACCCGCTAGGCCGGAACGACAATTTAGTAGCTAACCGCAGAATGACGTCGTCATGCAACAGAATCACGCCCTCACGTCACTTCCGATAATGAGATATCAGCTTTTCCAATAATGTACTATCAACAAGCTCTAGAGTAGACTTTTAATAATCTTAGGCTTTGTACTGTTTAGAATATCATAGAACCCACACACTTCTATCTCATTTTAGGCATACATTTATGGCGTGTTTTGTATTAGGAATTTTTGACCTTTTTTTTAAATCAATTGAAACATGATAGATATAATTTTTATGCACAAACGTGCGATTATCGTGTTATTCAATTTTGTTAAATGTAACGTTTGCAAAGCTCACAACAAAAATACAACTGCATCCGAGTTGATTGACGAGATAATACATTTTTATCTCTCTGCTGTGCGTTACCTAAAATACTCTTCCTCCGGTCAATCTGAACTTAGTATTTATGCGGATACAGCAAATACAGCAAAAAAAAACTAAAAATAGCTAAAATTCGTAAAATTCTGAAGGGGTACCCCTTCAGAAATATTTAAAAAACAGTGACTTTTCGTTTTTTTGTAATAAAAACTTAATTTGTCCGAATTTTTGGCTGAAAATTTTCATACTTATGTATTTTTATAAGAGGAATTCACTTCAACTTTTTCAAATATGGGCAAAAATAAATATTTTTTTAATAGAAAATTTTCAAAATTTTCAAAATTTCAGTATAAGTTAAATCGAGTACTAGAAATACACTTGTTCAAACCGCATTTCAATATCTCTTTTAGTTTTCGAGATATCGGCCTTCAAAGTTGAGATTTAAAAATAGTTAAAAATCGCTCGAAAACTAAAAAAGATATGAAGATTCAATTTCCCGTAATTTGATTTATACAAAACCATATTTTAAAATTTTTCGTTTTTTATATTGGTGTGATCAAAAAATTCGCATTTTCATTTACTGAAATTTTTGCGATCACGACTCCGGCGATTAAAAAAATATATTTTGAGGATCAAAATATGCATAATTATGTAGAAATATATAAATATATATATAAATGGTGAAATCCCTAATTTTATATCTAGTTTCATATTATTTAAAATATTTAACATAAATATCTACATAACTATATATATTTTTCATTTCATTAATTCTTCAAATTTAAATAAAACCTTGCAACGGGATGAATCTTTGGGAACATGTATTTTAAAATTTATAAATAGCATCCGATGATCCCCCTTCAATGTCTTCGCGACCCCCCGAGGGGTCCCGACCCACAATTTGAAAAACCACTGACCTAAAGTATACCAGTAAGTTGGAACCATATTCCTTTCAAATTTACTTTTCCATATGCTGTGAAGCCTTTTGTTATCCTAATGTTCGGGATTTAAAAGTTAAAGATATGTATGAAGTTGAAAACTACTATATATAAATTACCAATTTCGCTTAAATTACTTTTTACTGCGTTACCTCTTACTACATAGTAAATTCAGCTTAATCCCAGGTGTACAGTCAAATAAATAAATAATAGCATTGTGTGTTGTTCTTTTTTTTATTTGACACGATCACGGAAGCTTGGACAATTTAAGTCAGCGCTCCCAACAAATAAATTTCGCATTTCACCAATTAAAGTGACTTGTGGGTAGAAAACACGAAACACGCGTTGTTGTTTTGACGGCAGGGGTTTCAAGGAATGGCAACCTTGACTTTTGAGCCACAGGTGACTTGATTGTTATTTAATGTCCCCAGGAAAACAATGAAACGAACCACAATTCTTATACAAACTTTTGTTCCACAATATCATCAATAAGTAAAAAATTGTATTCAGTATTTATGAGACATTTTGATGAAGTTATAGGTAAAAGAAAATTACCTTCAGGGTACATATTAAAAGCAGTATAAAAGTGAGGACAAAAAGAAATAATTGAAACTACATCATTCAAAAACCACTTGTCGCATTAAAATTTCATATTGAATGGTTTCATTTCTCGATTGTTTACTGGCGAAATTCTCAGTTTGAGAATATCTGGCTCAGCTATTCATTCTATATCTGGATTTGCTTTGTTAATTTTATTTAATAAGTGAAACCTTTGAGAGGCAGGACCTACAAAAGAAGCGTTCGTGTTGAAGTTCAGGTGAACTGAATAAATATCGCAAAACGCAGCACCAACTTTGGATGAATTTCATCTACGTTTGTTTGAGTTTCAATTATTATGAACTGCTTGCAAATTTTACAAAATATTCGTGAAATATGCCATGGCTGAGTTATTGCGTCATGGGATGAAAGATGAGAAATTTTACTTTGTTTGTATATCCTACTGATAATTCATCATCACCTCGTGTATAAAAGCTCCAAACCGAAACATTATTTTTGTCGGTTTGACAAGAACATAAACTTTCATGAACTTGGTAATAGTAAATATAAATGTCATAAGGTGAGGTAATAATAGACAAAAGGCTTAAAGTTGTAGTTATTTTATTGAAGATGTACTGACAACGTTTCAGCCAAGGTTATGGCCATCGTCGACGATCTGACTCTTCAGGGCAAACATATAATTTAGATTCATGTTTTTTGCAAAGTTTAGACTCATACTTGATTTTTTCATTTTGATATATGTTTGCCCTGAATAATTAATTTCGTAACTTTTTATAATTTATTGTTATTCGTTTAATTTAACGTTTGACCTGAAGATGGCCATAACCTTGGCTGAAACGTTGTCAGTACATCTTCAATAAAATAACTACAATTTTAAGCCTTTTGTCCATTATTACCTCACCATATTATTTTTGGCTTATTAAAATACGCTACTATAAATGTCATAAGTTTAATGTTTACCTTAGCAACTTTCTGCAATATGTAAATAAAATAAATATAAATATATCATCACGCTTTTTGACAATTACTGGGTGTGGCACTCTGCTGTAACAGATCTCAGTAAGTGCTATATTTATGTGCGTGAAGTGTGGTTACCAGCCGTCAAATCACAGCCCCCAAAGATGTGAGTGGTGGAGGTGCCTGAGGGCTAATTTGAATGTGATGAAAATTGTTTGTCGGCTCTTAGAATCGAACCCATGTTTATTTATTTATTTGTTACTCTGCACAACAGGAAGTAAATCCCAATTACAGTACAGGGGGCCTACAGCTTATAGTGGAATTCGAACCACTGACGACACAATCGTATTTTTGGATATAAGTAGAAGTCAGTGAGATTTGAACGCACGACCTCTTGCTTGATAATTAAGAAACGCAAGTTTTATCTCGTTTTTATCCATTGAGCTACGATTGCCTGTCCATGTTCTCAAATCCACAGTCTAACTCGATACCACTGATGCTAGGTTGAAAGTTTTTTCGGTTCAATAGCAACTAACGGTTTAATAAATTTCAGAAAATCGCTATAGATACTGTTGCTAGATAAACATCTATTTAGCTAAAGAGCTCTTTATTTTTTTCTTGTAACCCAGCATATGCCAACTACCTAATTTAAAATATATTAAAACGAGTATCCATGCCAACCAATAAAAAGAGAGCAACAAAAAATATTAAAAAGTTGTAACCAACAGTTTTTTTTTTTAATAAAATAAATGTTAACTAAAATCTAATAGCCTTTACCCTAGTCTTTAAAAAACTTCTTCTTTTTCTTCTTCAATGGCACTACAGCCCGAATCGGGCCTGGGCCTACCGGGCACACCGAGCCGCAGTTTTTACGGTGCCGTACTGCCGGTTTCCGTAGTCGATGTTACTTTTTTAAGGCATATGTATAAGTGACTAGCTTATAGCGCCCGAGTATGATTAATACAAGTAACTGTATTTTTTTATTTAACGACAAATCATACTTTGTCGACAGGCGGATTCGAACTGACGAACCTTGGTTCGGGTGACGTTACAGCATGTTAAGAGATGTGCATTAACACGCTCGACCACCGCGTCTGTCTTTAAAAAACTAATGATTTCAATAATTTTAATAAATAAATAAATATATCATCACGCCTTTTACCCATTAGTGGGTGTGGCACTCTGCCAAAGTAGATCTCGGTAAATGATATATTTATGCGCGTGAAGTGCGGTTACCAGCCGTCAAATCACGGCCCCCAAATATGTTAGTGGTGGAAGAGCCACAGGGGTAAATTTAAATTGGTGAAAATGTTTTGTCGGCTGTGGGGATCGAACCAGGGTTCTTTGGATCCCCAGGCCGACACGATAACCACTGTGCCATTACCCCATAATTTTAATAAAATTCTTTCAATATAAAACTAATAATCACTATCTGTTTTGTTTCTCTCAAGTCACATTTTAATTTCTTTCAATCGAATTTAGTTGCACAGTATAGGGAATAAATTTGCGTTAATTGCGTTGTTTTCAGCTATTAACATTTCTTTAGATTTAGGGTCAAATTCATAGTCGTGATTCACCCTCACCTCATTCTCATCTCACACTTAAAGTCGAAGTAACTAAGGTAACTAACTCAAATTGTGCAAATTCTTGAGTTAGTTGCCTTAGTTACTTCGACTTTGAGAGTGAGTTGAGGATGAGATGAGAGTAAGTGACGACTGTGAATTTGGCCCTAAATTACGATGAGACAAACTACAAACAAAATCTGTCCATTCAGGTATTGCGATTGTCGGTGTCAATTACTATCGTCAGTTGTTACCAAGCAAACACGTTCTCTTAAATAAAAATTTGTTCGATAAAACCTAAACTTGTTATATTATCCTCGACATTTATAAGAATTACATTATTATATAACATAGATTACAGACTACGCATAGTATATGTAATCGTATGTTTATTCTAGATAGTTTCTATTTATTAATTGCGGAATGAATCTGATAATTTTAGAAAAGCGCAGGATTTTAGATTTTAGTTTCGTTGTTTAGTAATTTCATTAGAGTGTTTACCTGTAATTGTGTGAAATTCACTTTCAAAAACAAGCTCAGGGACGACACTCCCTTCGTTTCTTATCTTTTTTATTCGTTTTCTGATCTTACATTGAGTGTTTAACTGCAATTGTGTGGAATTCACTTCCAAAAACAAGCGTAGAGCGACACTCCCTTCCTTTCTTATCTTTTAATTCGTTTTCAGTTATTACGTATAGTGTTTAACTGCAATTGTGTGAAATTCACTTTCAAAAACATGCGCAGGGCGACGATCCCTCCCTTTCTTATCTTTTTGTCTCATTTTCTGTGACTGCATTGTGTGGTCTTTTCTTTCATATACAAGTGTAGACTATCGCTTTCATCTTTTCTAATCTTGTAGATTCGTTGTTAGTTTCGTTATTAGATTCGTTGTTAGGAGTAAATGTGAGTAATTTGAGATTTATTTTTTTTTATGCATATGTTATGTACGTTGAGGAAGGAAAATGAATGGTAAGAGAATAGGAATGATGTGATTGAAGGTTTGTTGTGTGATAATGTTTTCGAGTGTAATAAATGAATGAGTTTATATGGAGTAATCTATAAATGTGGTTGAAGTGAGGGTGGTGTGTTTGGATGAAAATGTTTGGTGATGGCTGGTTGTTTGATGGGTGTGATGAGTGAATGTTTTATGAGTGATTTTAGGGTTCGTGCTACCCCATTTGTTGGGATATAGCGTGAAGATATGTATGTATGTATGTGTTTCTATCTATGTAAATACATAATAAGTAGTAACTCTAGTTACCTAATGTTCTACGTCTCACATTTACAGTGTATGTGTGGTTGTTGATTAAAAGCATGTCGTTCTGTTGTGTCTGAGTTTATGTAGTTAGTTAATATGATACGAGTACATGTTTCTTCACAAAATATCATACATTGTACCCAGAAACCAAATTCAAGTTCGTTGAAGTGTATACACATTTTCATTTCACAATTTAATATTTGTTACCTCTTTGCCTATATTATATTTACTTCCACATGAGACGTGATCTAAATACATTTGCTCATTCAATATGATTTATTATTGTCAAATATTAATTACAGATATTTATAAAAACCTCTCATTACTTGATTGGAAATAGTTATCCAGTAGATATAATTTTCATCTGAACACAGGTCGCGAATTTAAATTTTCTTTGATTTTAACTCATATTAAAAAATATATAAAAATATGTTAATATATTAACCATACTATGGGGTAGGTGGCACAATGATATCGAGTCGGCCTGTGGACCACATTAAAATGATCCCTGTGGCTTCCCCATCACTACGAGGGCAGGATGAAAGTTCCCTGAAAAATAAAACAGATGGCGCCACAATCGCAAATCTCATGTACCATCTTTAACTAGAACGCATTAACATTTTCAGACTGATATGTCATTTAGTTCTATTTTGACACCCATCGACAGCAAGCAACATTGAAAATTTTTGAAAACATGGAGAAATGTGAATTTCGCGTCTTGATTAAACATTATTTATTGCGTGGAAAAAACATTACGCAAACGAAAGCATCGCTTGTTAAACATTATGGGGACTCCTCAAAATCGATTGGAACGATTCACAAGTAGTTTACTGATTTTCGTTGTGGTAGTACGACCACAAAGGACGCCGAATATTCTGGTCGTCCAATTGAGGTTACAACGCCAGAAATCGTCGATAAAATCCATGGTATGATATTGGACGATCGGCGAGTTAAAGTGCACGAGATTGAGCATCTCAACCGAACGAGTACGGAACATTTTGCATACATTTTTGGATATGAGAAAGCTATCTGCCAGATGGGTGCCGCATTTCCTCTCTGCACCGGCTCACAGGTCCGCAGTCGTAATGGCAAAATTGCATGAATTGCGCTACGAATTGGTTCGTCATCCACCATATTCTCCAGATTTGGCCCCCTGCGATTTTTATCTATTTCCAAACTTGAAGAAATGGCTCGGCGGAAAGAGATTTGGCTCCAACGATGAGGTCATCGCTGAGACAAACGCCTATTTTGAAAGATTGCCAAAATCGTATTATTTGGAAGGGATCGAAAAATTAGAAAAACGTTGGACGAAGTGTATCGAACTACAAGGAGATTATGTTGAGAAATAAAATATGTTTTACCAAATAAATCATTTCTTGTTTCATTTTTCAGGGACTTTTCACCCTGCCCTCGTAACATCTTTAGAGTGCGTAAGTTGATGGCTGCTAACCGCACTTCGCGCGCATAAATATATCATTTACCGAGATTATTGTCAGATCATCGACGATATGCGATAAAACTGATCTAACTTGCTCAATATCCGATGAAAGACAACATGTTTATAAAAAGAAGCACTGCTATTTTCCTATAATAAAATTGTTATGGCACAATTTTCCCAATTTTCTTTACGACGTGATAAACTGTTACCAAACCTTGAAAACTACTGTTCTACTATTTACTATAATTTCCAGTTTTTATGTACAAAACAACCATGGGCGTCCACAGACATTTTTCCAAGGGGGAGGCGAGTCGCAAATAACTCAGATATAAATAAATTTCAAATTTTTTTTTTTACCTAACATAAACATGAATTTGAAAGAAAATTAAACAAATGTTTGACGTTCAATCTGTCAAAACTGTAAAAATTCTTTATTTATTTTTAGTTATTTTGACGGATGGAACGTCAAACATTTGTTTAATTTTAGTAGCGTTCGGTTTGCAAACAATCTCACCTCAGTTCATTTCAACTGAGTTGAAATTCTCTGAAATGAGATGATATTTTTTCGATCACAAATCGAACGGGTTTTGACAGGTCTGAACTGAGTCGGTTACGTGACGAACATTGTAGTATCATTTCGCGGACAACACATGATTTGCTTGATGTTTTTGTTGGAAGTAAGCTGTGAGACATGATTTATAATAACATACACAATTTTAAAAAATTGTTAAATAACTTCCAAATATTCAAACTACAAACAAAACATAACGAATTCTACCCCCACTCTAACTGAGTAGAAAATCTCAGTACGCACCAGTGAAATAGGTAGTGCAGCATCGGCAAGGGGGGAGGTGAGTGTCTCACTTGATCTCAGTTATGTCAGTGCAAATAGAACAGCACAAAAAAGCTGTCAAACTGAGGTGAGGTGAGATTAACTGAGATTTGGTACAAATCGAACGCTACTATTATTTCAATATTATGGCTATCGATAGTTTTGAGGCAATTTTCAAATCTAATTTGTGTCGTTACAAAGTATAATAAGTTCATTTTGTTTATTGGTTCAGATGCAGAATTTTATGCCCTAAATCTTTTATTTCAAGCTTTTTTTGCTTAAAGTATTTCGGGAATAAGAAAATTACAAAATTATAGTTTTAAATGTTAAAACCCTATGTTCGAGAATCGTTGTCACCATTCTAGTTAATAGCCAGGAGGGGGCGTGCGCCCCTCCTTGCCCCCCCCCTTGTGGACGCCCATGAAAACAACCCTGTTACATGAAAACCATTCATACAGAACGCAACCTCTTGTAGAGTCTGAGTCTTAACCATAAAAGATCATTCTTATTTCATTTTACTCTTGAACATTTGCAGAATCCCGTAGCAAGATCGATGCGAATATAGGCCGTGTTGGAGGTATTGTGTGATGTTATCTACGCATAAGGCACCACCCTGAGTGAGCCTGCGAGCTCAAAGAATCAAGCAACCAGGACGATCACAGTTGTAGAAAAAAAGAACGAACTAATAGTGACTGTTCAATCGGAAACAGAAAACAATCGATTGACATAGTGTTAACATTTCCGCTTGGTTCTACTTTTTGTTCATTTCTGCTATTATTTTATGAAATATGTGTTTATATATTCGTACTGTTAAACTTTATTTTGCAACAAACATTTTTTTAGTTATTGTTACAAGTTATGATTATCATGTTTGTTTCATTATTTCTAGTTGCAAATGTTAGTTTTAGTATCAGTTTACTGTTTTGAAATGAATCATATTTTGGTTTAAATGTTTCTAGTTATGAATACTGATATATTATTTATTTTTAAAATGCAACTGAGTATTGTGAAGAAAAGTATGAAAATATAAGATACGTTTTGTTATATAGACTTTTTATTTCATCTCATTAAAGTTGTTAGTTAATATCGCCTTTGTTTATCTCATTTTCTTTTGTTATATTGAAACTAAGTATTTATGTTTTGTTTTATATTGATTATTGTTTTATCGAGTCATCGCGTTCCTTAAATTAGTTACAGTTCATCGATTGATGAATAATGTTGCAGTGAGATAGTTAGTGAGATATTCGGAATAGTGAAGAGGAGAATTCCTCCTTTCACACGTGAAGTAAGTTGGATGATGGTATTGTTAGATGGCGCAAATGTAAGCGCTTGATACGACTGAGGCCGGGTGTGTATGAATATAGTGGTTGTCTTCCGACAGCGTAGCGAGTAGCTTTAAGGCTGCGTTTAAGTATAGATGGTTGCATAGTAAGAATCGTGAATTTTTGTTCAACTTGTATTCAATTACAAGAAAACATATGATTGTGAAATAAACTGTAATGAAGAGATTATTTTTTGTTACATGGCGCTTGTATGTTTGTTATTAACAAATTTTCTTAGTTAATTATATATTTTTTCTAAATTTTAAATACTATGTTAAATTACAATTATATTATACTGAGGGCATAGATACCATATTATAATACATAAATTTCATGATTTCAACAAGTATATCTCAGTATAAAGTCATAACAAATAGAACGAAATTGTATATGCTGAGTACATTTTAGGTTGCTTGATGCAATGAAAAAAGTGTACGCTATTTTTAACAGATGTCAGCACTCCCGAATTTAAAACCATGTCGATAATGCAGTTGAATGTAGATTACGGGAGTATAGAAAGTTGTGAACTTACGAAGGCGTGAGCTAGCGCAAAGTATACAGTATTGCAGAATCCATTATTAGCAGTGACAGAACAATACATTTACTATCAAGATAGTAAATATATGGACAGAACCTCGAAACATTTTGTAAATTTGATTTCCATGGAGTAAATATGTGTTTTTGTGTGTTTGTAAAGTCACGGCTCCCAAAGATGTTAGTGGTGGAGGAGCCACGGGGGTAATTTTAAATTATTATGCCAGAATCAATTTATCTGTGCAAATAAAAAAGCATAAAGACTGATAGGTAACTATGAAAAGCCAAATAAACAAAAATAAATACGCAAAAATTTTGACGTTTCAAAATGACATTTCTCTATTACTACAGTTAAATCATAAAATTGTTAACGTAATTTAATTTAATTTGGGATTCATATGAAACGAAATTATAAAAAATCTTATTTGTAATATATTAGTCGTCGATAAAGTACAGTATACAACTCGGTATTATGGCTATTATTTCGTTAATTACAACCCCCGTTCGTGTTGTAAGCTTCATCGTTGGAAATAATAGTATCCATTATAGCGTCGTTGTATAATATACTATTATATGTTACAAATAGATGCACTTAGAAGAGAATTCTGGCTACAGCAGTTAAATAAGTTAAATATGAACAAAAAATTAAACAGATATATTACTGTTTTGATCATTTTGAAACTGAATAGAAAATTTTTAAAGAAAAGATGCAGTCCCGACAACAAAAACCTTGACTAAAGCGATATATTGTATTCTATCTTCGTCATTTTCAATTATTGAATGAAAATTATTATTTCAGTCGTAAACATTGAACCTACAGATTTAGTTTGTTATTTTGCACAAATTTTACTAAAGTGGGGGAAGGAAAATGGAATTACTCGTCTATTTTAGATGGTCGAAGCATATGGGTGTATTCTGGAACTGAATGTATTTTGTAATATAACTATTAATTTTTAAATCTCCGTTTACAGAAAATACATGTCGAAGAAACTAAAACAAATTTATATCTTCAAACCAGGGCTCGAAATGGACCGGAGCTGACCGGAACGCTGTTCCGGTTCGTGAAATGGTCAGTTATATCGTTCCGTCTCGTAAAATGATTGAGAATACCGCTCCGGTTCGTCACTTTTCAAAAAACACAAATGAAATATAAAGTTATATTTATTTTTAATTCCTAATAAAATTAATTTTGAAAGACATTCTGAATCACTGCGCTCTAAGGCTTTGTATGTTTCGTGCACTCTACGCCCTTGCATATTCTGTGATGTGCTGCTGTATGATATGTGAGTAATATTAAGTAAAAAATCATAATAAATACAAAAATTATATTTCATTCTTAATTACAATAATTTTAGGCTATAATGAAAGACTCAGCATGAATTTTATAAATAATTGGTTAAAAAATTCATCGACCGAGAAAGATGAACAAGATATTGATTTATCATCAAATAAACGTTCATTATCACCACCGAAGAAAAAAATTAAGTCATCCTGTGACCAAACAACAAGTAAAATAACTGTTACTAATTCTAGCGAGAAATTTGATAAATCTATTATAATTATAGAAACTGATTCTTATTTTCCCTTGTTGAACTGTGGAACAAGCCAAGTTATACCAAAGTAATAATAATTAGCTTATTATTAAAAAAAAGCTTTAGATTTTGGTATAAACAGCGATAAAAATCTACGATTGTCTAAACCTTGGCCAGATTGCTTAATCAAGTCTTGTGGAAAAAGTAGGGAGAGTGAACAATCTAGTTAACAAAGTGATGCACATACAAAAGCAGCCCTAATGTTTATAAATATCGCAGGACCACAGTTTCAACCAGAGAAATATGTTTGTTCATGGTTACAAAAAGGTCATCATTCGGCAGATGATACAACTAGTCGAAAAAGGGAAACTCAAGTTGACAATACGCTTGAGTATCTGTGGAAATTATTGTAATAAACATTTTTTTCTTTGTATGTATATGTTTTTGTTTCATATAATAAAATTATAATGTTTGTTGATATTGTATGTAATTTTTATTGTTTATATAATATAATAAATATTATAAATCGAGCGTTCCGTTTCGTAAAAATTTCCATTTCGAGCCCTGCTTCAAACTGATATCAAATTAGCTGTTTATTATTTTTTAAGTTGTCGTGCATTTCAAGCAGTTATTATGTAATCAGGATCAATATACTTCAACCTTTTTAATCTGTTGCCACAAACGATTTCAGGAAGTACACAATCCATATAAAATCGGATTTGTTTAGGTAACATTACATTTTCCCAAAGGTTTATGTCTCTCTCAATTTCTTCAATATACGAGTATAAAGGTGTTTCGGTGTTTGTGAAAATGAAAAAATAACATTTTTCCATCTCACATATGTTTAGTTGACCCTGAATCTGTGTAATAAAAGAAACATATGAATATATTTACTGAAGATACTACAGAGCATAGTGTCAGACAGTAGCGCACATATGATTTGATTGGGGGAGGTGTCAAAAAAATTATAGATAACCATTTTTCATATTTCGGAATGGTAAACATTAGAGAATCATATTTTATAATTCGTATTTTATTCAACATATTCTTGTTGAAATAATTTAAGTATCTAGTGACTCGATTAGAATTTAACAAAAATTTAGTTTGTTACATAATGTTGTACTATACGGACCACCAACTTTGCCTATACTATACATAACTACCGCTACTATTCGTAACCTGCTGTTCCAAAAGATTATCCCGGCAACTGATTATATATTATTACAATTAATCTACTGTGATTTAAGTCGTTTCGATTTTCATCAAATGTTGATGAAATTTTTAAAGGGGGATGTTCGGACTCCCAGGACACCCTCCCTGTGTGCGCCACTAGTGTCAGATGTCATTGTAAAGAAAAAAATACCTGATAATAATGAACACACAGTTGCTAGCTCAGTGGTATGAAGTCAGCCTGTGGATCCTAAGGTCCCTGATTCGATTCCCACGGGCGACAAATTTTCATAATTTGAAAAAGCTATCCCTGTGGCTCCTCCACCACTAACATGTTTGGGGGCCGTGATTTGACGACTGGTAACCGCACTTCACGCGCAAAATATATCACTTACCGAGATCTGCTGTAGCAGAGTGCCACACCCAGTAATGGGTAGAAGGCGTGATGATATATTTATTTATAATAATAATTATGATTTTTCTTTAACTGCAGAATACCATTTGAATTTGTTTCGAGGCAAGTTTTATTTTTCATTTTTAAATCATTTCATACGTCCATTCCTATTTTTGCCAAATTATATAAGCACTTTACCTCAACCAAAGCATTTGTATGAGTAAGACCTAATAAAATAAATAAATTTGTATAAGTTATATATATATATATATATTTAATTGGTATAACTAAATACAATGCCTGGTTTATAGATTGTATAGACTAAAAATAAGAATGATTGGAACAGAAGTTTGACAAGTACATTTATAAATTGCACAGAATTGATATAGAATTACGTAAATTTTTACACTAACTCAGTTCATATCACAGTCGCGAAATAAATAAATAATTAATATTTGAATGCAGCACGTGCATCGCGCAACCTAAACACTAGCGGAAATACACGATTAGCGACGGACTAATTCGAATGGAACACAAATTAAAATTTTATAAATTCAGAATTGTATTTGTCTAAATGTGTAAATCCACCACTATTCTTATATAATAATACTGCAAAACATCCTTGCATACCTCTCACATTCCTCTTTCGAAATAAATGATATTGACTGTATCATTATTTTTACCCAAGTTTGTAGTTTCCGTCATTTCATTATTTAGGAGTGGTGATGGTGATGAACACACAGTTGCATTCAAATTCTTTTCATCGCTAACATTACAAATAATATATGAAATTATAATTACTAAAAGTTAATTATAAAAACTAGAATCTTACAAGCACACTGTAGTCATTTTTTTTGTAATTTTAAATCGTGACTGTTGGCTCATAGCCTTTTTATTTCGTTTGTGTATTTTACTTGAACGACCTTTTTGTTTATTTCCCATGATCACAGCCTAAATATTCTTTCTTTTAATTAATGACACCACAGATACTTCGAATAACAAAAAGAATATTAGGTTATTCGCTAATTATTGTGAAATTATTTTTAATTTTTATTTGTTCATCTGTAGCGAGACAAACACTAAATAGCTGCGATCCGCAATTCTGCATATATTGACGAAACTGTATTTCAAGAAACAGAATTCGTGATAATCGTTGCGCTCCAACAAAGTGTTACAAAGTAACTTTATCCAAAACACAAACCAATATTTCAAATTGGTAGCACCTCAACGACATCTATTAGATAAAAATAATTATAAGAGGTAATAGTTGAATATTCGTCCGAAGACACGCGGCGGCACTCCGATTCGAACACACCCTTAAGCTATAGAGGACCGTGCCTGGTTGCAAATGGTGCACCGAGCAGCTTTGGGCTGTAGTGGTATATTAGTTAGATCATCAGCGAGTAGCTTTGTGTATTGTAGTAGCCCTAACCACGTTACCGGACTGTGACTGGCCGCCAACGGTGCAGCGAGCAGCTTTTGACTGTAATGGTACATTATTCAGGTAGCCAACGGTGCAGCGAGCATCTTTTGACTGTAATGGTACCTTATTCAGGCCGCCAATAGTGCAACGAGCAGCTTTGGGCTGTTGTGGTATCAACTGTGTAGGGAGTAGCCTTGTGTGTTTTAGTAGTCCTAAACAGGTTGCCAACGAAATAGGAAAAGAAAGCGAATGTTATAGAACTGTAGAGTATCTGAAATGAATGATTGGAGGTGTGTTCTCACTGAGCTTTCGCGCTTTATTAGTGTATTCTTTCCAGATGCCAAACCGTAATTATTTAATTTAGAAGTTTCTTTTTAATGAGGTAGGTTGCTCAGTGGTACTAAGTCGGACTGTGGATTTGAAAACCAGGGTACGATTTCTACAGCCGACAAACAATTTTCACCACATAAAAATTATCTCTGGGGCTCTCTCTCCTCTAACAACTTTGAGAGTCGTGATTGGGTAAATGGTAACCACACTTCACGCACTTAAATATATCATTTACCGAGATCTGATACGGTAGAGTACAAAAGCGTGATGATATATTTATTTTATTTTTAATACGCTCTTTGGTAATACTTTCATTTAATGGGCTTCATTTTATGTAAGTACGGTCAGATTAATTATAAATATCGACACTGCATTTCATTCTCCTAAACTTCTCATAACAGTTTTAAAAGGGATAAATAAAACTATTAATATTTTTTTCCCGTTAGAGATAACATAAATTTTTCTTTTTTATATCAACAGCTTTCAATGGTTGTCACATTGGTTTAGATATTGACAATTTAATAAATCTCTTCGCACATCAGCAACGAAATGCTCGTGAAACAGAAATCGAGGAGTATATCAGAAAAGATTTTATATTTCGGAATCGGCATCTTAGGTTTTCCTTCTGACATTTCTATTCCATGATTTACCCTGAGGTTCATTTCCTTGTGTAAACTATTCTGACATTTACTTTTCAAGAAGGGCTATCATAAAGGTTAATAAGTTAATTAAAACACGGTAAATTCAATATCGAATATCTCTGAAAGCATCTTCGAAAATTGTTTTATTTTTTCAATATAGACCCCTATTGAGTAACTGGATATTATCTGTAATCGATCGATATGCTAATGACAACTTTTGAAATTTCATAATTAGTTTATAGATTAACATAACTTTTGTATTCCGTCACCAGAATTATTTATTCTATCATTTTTATGTTTTCTTCACTTATATTGATACGCACGAAATTGTTATTATAAAAAAAAAATTATGATAGTTCACTGACAATTTTCTATAAAGTTTGGTTCAAAAGTAATATATTTTATACTGGCAGCTTCTTACAAGAACAAATTGCATAAAAGTAAAATAGAAATAAAAATAAAATAAATATATCATCACGACTTCTACCCATTACTGGATGTGGCACTCTGCCTAAACTGATCTCGGTAAGTGATATATTTTGCGCGTGAAGTGCGGTTACCAGCCGTCAAGTCTCGGCCCCCAAAGATGTTAGTGGTGGGGGAGCCACAGGGGTAGTTTTAAAATGGTGAAAATTGTTTGTTGGCTGTGGAAATTGAACCAGGGTTCTCAGAATCCACAGGCCGACTTGATACCACTGAGCTAGCCATCCCATTAATAGAAATAAGAGAATAAATTATATTATTCATATAATGTTGAAATGTTGGTAATCTATAAAGTAATTATGAAAAATTAGGGTTGTCATTAATATATCAATCGGTAACAGATAATGATCAAGTTACATAATAGCCCCCGGAAAAGGCAAAAAAGTTCATAAAATGGGAAAAATGAAAAAAGTATGTTTCGACAAATATTGAAAAGTACAGTTAATAATTAATAAAGGAAACTCATTTTTATATTAGAATACTGAAATTAGTTCGATAATTTACCACGAATTTGTAAGAACCAATAGAATGAACCAATGAAACGAAATTTATTTTGACAATTCTGTTAATTAAATCTCCTTGGTTACTAATAAAATAAATGCTGTTTTCATAAATGTTAATGGAAAAAATCTATCGAAATGGCAACTCTTGTTAATTATTTTTGCTTGTTAAATTCTCACGCAAAACATAGCTCGTAATATGATAATTATTGTCAGATAATATTTTGACACGGATTTAAATTCGTTGTTACGGAAATAGGAAAAACAGCTCGTGCTGCATACTCGTTATATTTCCATTTTCATGGACAACTCATAATTCATGTTATCGGCAATTATCACATCACTTGTTATATTAGTTGATAATGTTTCAAAATTGAATACCTATAATTATCTCATTTAAAATATTTTAATATTTCAAGTTATAAACATATCATCAAGCCTTTTACCCGTTATTGGGGTGTAATATTGTGCCGTTCCCTTCCTTTTTCATCTTTTAGATTCGTTGTTAGAAGAGTGAGCATGAGTAATTTGAGATGTTTCGAGAATGTGAAATATACGTCGAATGAAAGTTTAATGAAACAAGTGTATAGGAGCGAATGGTTGAATGTGATTGAAGGTTTGTTGTGTGATGAATGATTTCGAGTCTGCATGGAGGGAATTATGAATGTGGTTGAAGCAAGAATGGTGTGTTAGGATGAGAATGTTTAACAAAGACTGATTATTTGCTGAATCTGATAAGTGGATGTTCTGTTAATGTTTCTAGGGTTCCGTGCTACCCCATTTGATGAGATATGAAATGATGTTATACATGAATGTATTTTGATGTACCAGATCTCGGTGAATGATATATTTAGCGCGTTACCAGCCGTGAAATCACTGTCCTCAAAGAATTAGTAAATAAAAAAAAGTAAAAATGTTAAAATTATATAAATTCTATGGAAGCGTGTGCTGACACTCATTGAAACATGTTGTAAAAAAAATAAAATTAAAAAAAAATATTTAACACTCGGTAACGTTTTAAACATTTATTTATTAACAAACATTAATATACATTTCAGCTTTTACACCATCGCCATTTTAATATGAGAGTAAAAGCCAAAATGTACATTAATGTTTGTTAATAAATTATATTTGAAACGTTACCGAGTATTAAATTATTTTTAAAATTTATGTTTAAATTTATAATATTTATATAAATGTCATACTTGACTAAAATTTCGTCTTGAAGGATAATTCAGAATATTGGATCTAATACGATTTCAACATTTTATCAATCAATTCATCAAATATAAATATATCATCAAGCCTTCTACCCATTACTGGGTGCAGCAGTCTGTGGAAGCAGATCTCAGTAAATAATATATTTTTGCGCGTGAAGTAGGGAGACTGGGTACGGATGTGACAATTTTGGTTTGATCGTCAATAATTTTGTTAATTTACTAGTTAGCTGCGAGAAAAGTAATTTAAATCTTAATTTGTACTTTTGTCTACGTAAAAATACCAAAATGTTGTCCATAAATACGATGTATTAGTTATAGCATCAAATTAAAAGAAAAAAGAGAAAGTGTCACAACCGACCACATCCCAAGGACGGTCGTGACAGTGGTTGGGGTCAGTAGTGACAGACATAATCATTACTTTTATTGTTAGAAATATGTAACATAACACAACATAACTGTCTTCTATAAAAAGTTAACATTCATAATTAAAGTAAATGAACTTAAATCTACGATCACTTCTATTCTTACAATTAATAATGCACTGCATCTAATGTTTATAACCAGGGTTGAGAGATTTAAATCAAATGGATTTAAATCATGATTTAAATCAAGAGATTTTTTTTTTAAATCATTGATTTAAATCAAAATAAATTATATTTAATAATTTAAACATAAATGAATAATTTTTATTATTGTATACGTATAATATATGTCATAACCGTACCCACAACATTTGTCACAACCGTACCCAACGCATACTTTCGAAAACAAACAAACGCCATGACTGGGTCAAGTAATCTACGTAAAAACTAATCACTCGTAATTAACTACTAATATTCAACTTATAACAAAAAAATATATGATATAATCTATCTGTATACAAATAACAGTAAATATTAAAAGAAATTAAACAAAAAAACTTACTTTTGACTGTTAAAAAGCAATGTAGACTCCTGCTTACGTTAGCGTCGCGCGCTGGCTGACGTAACCTGGGGACCGCGTTTAGACATGCATGCCGCTTCTCCCTCCCCTTGCACCCTTTCCGCATTCCGTATAGTTTTGCTGTTATGACAACTGTCACTACCGTAACCTGGCACAACCGTACCCAGTCTCCCTACGGATACCAACTGTCAAATCACGGCCCCCAAAGATGTTAGTGGAGTAGTATGAATTTGGTGAAAATGTTTATCGGCAGTGGGAATCTAACCATGGTTCTCAGGATCCACAGGCCGACACGATACCACTGTGCCACCTACTCCAAATCAATTCATTACTCCGCTAGTAAACCAATTCCAATAAAACGATGTATTTTTCTGTAGTAAATTTATCGAAAATATTTACCGAAAACAATTAAAAAAATTCCATGTATCATATCCTGTCCAAACAAACTATATTTTGTTTCTCAAAACATTATACGGTGAAATTTAATCCACGCATCGATTACGTACGAAGACAAGCGTGAAAATCAAAACAATATCTTGTTACTTCGACACTCTGCCTCCACTTGTGTCGAGGGCGTTTTCTTGACATTCCGACGTAAGTTATTACCGCTATCGAGGCGACATATATCACCCTTAAAGAGAATTAGTTACAGCGGAACTTAATTCGGTTAATCGCGTAATAATTGGAACAATAAGCGCGCGCTCTTAACGAATTTCAGAAAGTGGAACTTGTTTGCGGTTCTAGATAATTGGGAAGATTAACTTCATGGTTTGCTTGTTCTTTTTATTTTACCTAGACCGGTTTTATTCTTGTGCACTTTTATATTTATCAGAACAAAATTAAATTGTTGTTATTAATATTAGGATCTAAATATAAAATATAAATAAATAAATAAATATATATCATGATTTTTACCCATTACTGGGTGTGGCACTCTGCCGAAACAGATCTCGGTAAGTGATATATTTATACGCGTGAAGTGCGATTACCAGCCGTCAAATGACGGTTCTCAAAGATGTTAGTGGTGGGAGAGCCACACGGATAATTTTAAATTGGTGAAAATGTTTTATCGACTGTGGGGATCGAACCAGGGTTTTTTGGATCCACAGGCCGACTTGATACCACTGAGCCATTACCTTATAAAAGAATAATATATTAAAATACAAGTTACAAAAGGCAAGAATCTGCCTACTTTCCTGACCAATTTTAGTTTGAAAAGTAGATTTTTATAAAATACGTATCCAAGGCTACAACAAAAATAACAGTCTGGTATAGTACAAAACAGTCTGGTAAAGATTTTACCTGACTGTTTTGTATTTTACCTGACTGTTTTGTATTTTACCTGACTGTTATTTTTGTTGTAACCTTGGATACATAGTCTGCTGTGAATACAATTCATATCAAGAAATTTAAACATTTTGAATTATTTATGATTAATTATTGATTAAATTAAACAGTTTCAGAAAAAATAGTAAACATAATACGCCAGGAAAGTGTTTTTACTTAACTCAGCGGATTAAAACAACCGCTTCGTCAAGTAAAATATCACTTTCCTGACTTATTATGTAATATACTATTCTCTGCTTCGTTTTTTTTTTATATAATTTCTTAATCTAAATAGTTGACATTTGGCATTAAGAATTTTTATTAGTAGAATGATTAAGTTAGTGACAGTGATTTTCAATTGACATTTGGCATTAAGAAATTTTTTTTAGTAAAATAATTAAGTTAGTGACAGTGATTTTTAATTGATTTTGCCCGTTGCCTAGATATTTGTATAAATTGTGTTTCTTTATTTTGTCAGTTGCCTAGATATTTTGTGTATTTAATGCAGTTATACCAATCTATGATAACAATATGTAACCAAAAATCGTTTAAGAATGAAGCTCATTCTTGCATCAATATGCGTGCGAGAATATGGTATTCTAATATTGAAAGAGAGAAATAAGTTTTCTGCTATCGTTGCTTCTGTGGTTATTTTAAAAAGATTCTAATAAAAGTTTTACATGTTTTAAATCAGTCTACACAGGGACTTGAACAGAGACCGGACTGAGTTGGAATATTTTAAAGAAATTTTAACCGGTACATAAATCTTTTCCTATACTATTCAAGAGCGAAAACCTTAACTGAATCGTAAATATGAAACCAATTCGGTAAACGGGAATAAAAAATTTAACCAAAAATATACGCTAAACCTTGAATCGAAACCAAAGAGTAATTTTTGTGTTCAGATTTTTGCTCTACACATTTCATCTTTCCTATTTACGTACTCTTAGAATCGCATTTAATAGTTATTTATGTTATAAGTCCTGTAAATGAGTTTTTACGGTCCGAGTAATATGTTTCCTGACGAGGCGACGAAAGAGTCGAGTCTAGAATTTCGAAACGTAAAAACTCATTAACGAACATATGACGTACAAGGTTTTATTTCATACAGTGTTGCATTTAATTATTAAATAAAATAAATAAATATATCATCACGCCTTCTACCCATTACTGGGTGTGGCACTCTGCCGAAGCAGATCTCAATAAGTGATAAACTTTTGCGCGTTTAGTGCAGTTACCAGTCGTCAAATTACGGCCCCTCAAAGATGTTAGTGGTGGGGGAGCCACAGGGGTAATTTTAAAAATGGTGAAAATTGTTTGTCGCCTGTGGGAATCGAACCAGGGTTCTCAGGATCCATAGGCCGACTTGATACCACTGAGCTAATTACCCCATACATAATTTAATTATTAAACATTATATTCACATCCTAACCTTGAAAATACCATCTTAATTACAAATAAATATCAAAAACTGTTTGTTACCTAGCAAAATCACGATACAATACCGTACTGATACCATAATAACTCATTTACCGGACTAAAATTACTCCCATACACATGCAATAGCGATACGGTATGAAATAAAACATTTTTCTGACATCCATTATAAAATTAAATTTCGTAGATAGTGCCGGTTATGCACAACATGCATAACTAGATAAGTATTTACTTATTCTAAATTTAACAGCCACTTTTATTAAAAAAAAAAACTATCATTTCAACTTTTTCAATAGTAAAAGAACGCTATTTTAGGAAAGTTTACGTTACTGTGGATACTTCATAGTTTTTTGCTCTTAGGACCAAAAATAGCATTTTTACTACAGTTGATGATAAAAATAATTTTGTCAATTTAATTTTAAACAAACTGTAAACAAATATATGTTGAACACAGCAAAAATGAAGATTTACTGCCGTAATTCTGTTATTTTTTTATCTAATTAAACAAACAACTATTTTTATAATTTCAAAATACCATAAGACTCCGGAATTTGAGCATGCGAATTTCAGTTGTGCCCATGGTTTTTTACAATTTCTAATATTAAACGTTATATATTTGTTCCAGGTACACGACTATGTAAATAATATATACTTTTTTATAACATTTAAATTTGATTTGAACATAAAATAAGTAAAGTAAAATGTGTGGACCTTTTTGTTACAAAATTTAATTCTTTACAAATAAATAAAAAATAAATATATCATCACGCCTTCTACCCATTACTGGGTGTGGCACTCTGCCGAAGCAGATCTCGGTAAGTGATATATTTTACAACTTCAAAAATAACATTTCTACATCAATTTAGTTAACGGCAATTACGTTTATAAGTAAAATATTTCAGGTACGTATTTAATTACAAGAAACTAAAATATTTGGAATATTTGGTGGAGTCGCCAACACATTTCAATTTTATAAATGTAAGTTCAAAGGGAGAGAAAATTTTTTACTCTAAAAAGATTTAAGCAATCTCAATTTAATCATAAAATACTTATACGTGTGTAGATACGCGAAGTATTTTATACGCAGAAATATTCTGTTTTGCAACCAGCATAGCATTTGTAATAATTTCCTTTTCGACGAATTTTGTCTGACGAGCAACTTTTTATACATATTCCTTTCGCTTTAATTCCACATCGTATACCAGATAAAATTCAAGTTAATAGAAGCTCATTAAACATTAAATTAATTAGTACACGAGCGCACGAACATCGAAAAGACATTTAATAGTATATTACGTATCATGAACAGTAAGTAACAGTTTTTAGGTCAAGAATCACTTACAGTTCGAGGATAGTAAGCTATTTTTTACAATAATTGCACAAATAGAAGGAAAAGAAAAATATAAATAAATAAATATATCATCACGCCTTCTACCCATTACTGGGTGTGGTACTCTCCCAAAGCAAATCTCGATAAGTGCTATATTATTGCGCGTGAAGTGCGGTTACCAGTCGTCAAATCACGGCCGCCAAAGATGTTAGTGGTGGAGGAGCCACAGGGGTAGCTTTTGAAATTATGAAAATTGTTTGTCGCCTGTGGGAATCGAACCAGGGTTCTCAGGATCCACAGGCCGACTTGATATCACTGAGCTAGCCACCCCATAAAAGAAAAATAAATTTCAAAATTGACAACTATCAAATTGTTGTAAAAATGAACAGAACCTTGATATGTAATATTTACTTACAGTTCACGGTGGACAGTAAGTAACTTACAGTACAAGTATTGTAAAAAATTATAATCTTACCTCTTAAGTAATTAAGTTCTATCGTCTTTAAAACTGTATGCTTACCTGGAAAAGAAAAAAAAAATTAGAAGAAATATAACATCGCGAAATCTTTTGTAAACGTTGCCATTTTATTTCTGAATAACAATGGTGGGCATTGTGTGATGGATTCCATCTAAATTTAACATTTTTATCTTGTCTCTTTTATTGACTTTACAAATGGATGAATTCATAATAGAGTCTTTTAAAAATAAACATAAAATGCTTTTTATAGGCTACGTGGAACTCAACACTTTTGTGAAAGATGATATAATTTATAGATTTCTAAGTTTGTATAACAAAACTTTAAGGTTGAAGTTTTGAACTAAACTCGAGTTGAATATTCATTCACGAATACAAATAATTCGTTTTATAAAAAAACGCAGTTTACAACATGTTATTATTTCTTGGAAAACAAAATAGATACCATGAATTTACACGCGCCATTACTTGCATTATTACAGTGGCGTACCTAGAACTTTTGCCGCCCAGGGCGGTCTCCAATTTGCCGCCCTTTGTAAGTCAATCAAATGGTGGTTTTTATAAATTAAAAAAATGAATACATCGTCACGACTTATATCCATTACAGAATGTGGCGCTCTGCCGAAGCAGATCTCGGTAAGTGATATATTTATGTACGTGAAGTGCGGTTACCAGCCGTCAAACCACGGCCTCGAAAGATGTTAGTGGTGAAGAAGTCACAGGGATAATTTTAATTTGGTGAAAATTGTTTATCGGCTGTGGGAATCGAACCGGGGTCCTCAGGATCCACAGGTCAACTCGAAACCATTGAGCCATTACCCCATTAAATTAATAAACATAAATAAATAATTATAATTAAGACAAACTATAGGTGGGAAACTTTTTTACCATTGGATGGCATATTTAAATTAGGCAGTAATAAAGGAATTTTTCGTGATAATATTTTCAACCCTACATTGACTTGACGATAAAGAAAAATATTAGAAATCATATAGTAATTCATAATTCGTAGAAATCGAATAGTAAACTTATGAAGTGAAAAAGTAGTTTTTTACAACTAAAATGCCGCCCCAAAATATGTGCCGCCCGGTGCGGACCGCACCCACTAGATACACCACTGCATTATTACAATATGAATCATGTTATTTGGAGAATATTACTAAATCAATAAATACATATATTTTTATTTTGTTTCTTAATTATGTTGTGAAAATTGTTTGTCGGCTATGGGAATCGAATTCAAAAATCGAGTTAAAATAGAGACATTGAAAATAGGTCGCAGAATTTATACGAACAATAAATTATTGAAACTGGTGTATTTTAAGCATATTCAACGTCAAAATATTGCACAATTTAGTAATATATGAGCTTGCCATAATTTACAAAACCGTAGTGTTTTGGAAAAACATTTCACTTAGAAGGCAAACAACTCATTACCATACATTTTAATTGTTGGTTTAACATGATTAATAATGTAGAAAAAAGTTAACAAAAAGCTATGCAAAAATATTTATTGAACTCACACGAAAGCAGTTCACCTATTATAGTCATGTACAGATGTATGATGTTATTTTAGCTATTAAAATTGGAATTTAATAAATTATAACTTTAATTTTCGATTGTTTAAATTCCAGGAATAATTTAGTAATGTATACAATGAAGGAATATTTTACAAATGTCAGTATACAAAATAAAACTGTTCGTTTATTTATTTACAAAATCAAAAATTTGCATATTTTCCATTTCATATTAATGTCTCCATAATTAACCAACCAGGTTAAATAAACATAAATGTTATTCAACTACCGCTTTATATTTAACTCCGTATTTCGTTTGTAATATTATAATACTTGTGCTACTGCAACAACAAAGATTATAATTGTAAAATAATTGTATATTAAAGAAATAGCTTTATAAGACATGTTTTTTCGCACGCGTCCAAGTTTAGAAAACGAGCCACAAGAGAGTTTTTTAAAGGACAAGTGCGATAAAAAATATGAAATGAGTTATTTATACTATATTTTGTGTTTTGTATCTTTTATAAATTGAAACTTTTAAAAATCTGCGATATTGTACCCCAGCCATTTTAGAGAAATTTGTATATGAAAATATTTTTTGCATTTATACATTTTTTCAAAAGTTCGATCATTTTCGAATTTTGAAATGATTTCTATTATTATTGTTAGATTTTGTGTATACAACATGAAAGATGGAATCAACTGCAGTCCGCCTGAGTTAAGTAAAGTAGTCTTCCGAGCGGAAAATAATTACTTGAGGAATTAAATGCACTTTAAAATATATATATATATATATATATAATCACGCCTTTGACCCATTACTGGGTGTGGCACTCTTCCGAAGCAGATCTCGGTAAGTGATATATTTATGCACGTGAAGTGCGGTTACCAGCCGTCAAATCACGGCCCCCAAAGATGTTAGTGGTAGGGGAGCCACAGGGATGATTTTTAAATTGGTGAAAATGTTTTTTCGGCTGTGGGAATCGAACCAGGGTTCTTGGGATCCACAGGCCGACGTGATACCACTGAGCCATTACTTTAGTGGTATAATACTCTATTTTTCGCACTTACTGTAATACATTTTGAATTTATGATTAATTTTGATACAGACTTGACATATAATTCACATGACAGCATTATACAAATTTTTAGGTAACTTAAGCAACATAAACAAAGTGAAATATTTTGACTTATATAATATACTTGTTGCTATAGTAATGCTTGTTTACCTGCCAATTTAATCCCTCCGGAATTAAAAGTGACACTTTATCCCTCGAAAAGGAAGAATAAAATTCGTCATTTACTCCCGAAATTGCGAAAAATAAATTTATTGCTGAAAACTAATTTTGAGGTTGTATTAAAATTTTATGTTTATCATCAGAATGTCTTCCGGTGTTACCAACCGTCAAAAATAAAATGTTGAGTATCGTAATAAACGCTCTTTCGATCCGCAACTGAGTTTCATAATGATTTCCTTATGAACATAAAATAGAAAGAAAATACTTAACGTAACGTATGTAATTTTAAATGGTTCAAGTTGAATAACAGTCGTCAGGATCTCAGGTGGGCAGATCCTTGAAACAAAACAGTAAAGCGGAAAAGAACGGTCATTATTTTTTCACGGAAATAATTGGTTGGAAGACAAACGGCTCGGCCCGACGCTTTTCTTTCTGAAATGAATATTTCACGAGGATTTGGTCCCATTTTCCCATACCGTAAAAAACCTAATAACGTCTAATGTTAATGTCAAAATGTTATATATTAGCATGAATTATTTAACCTAATTGCTGTAGCAATGTAGATAATACCTCGTTGTACAGATAACAGGTGATTCATATTAAAGTTTGCTCCAGTTTTTGAAAAAAATAATAAAACAAAGGTTGTTTCAACAAAAATTGCAATAGATGTAGCATTTTGTTGCGACATAATATTTTCGGAAGTAAATTTTTTGGATTACAGATAAGAAGTTATCAAGAACAGTTTAACAATAATTGCCATTACTAAACAGTTTTCAGTAAAATAATGGACCGATTAAGAACTCAAAATATATAAAAAAGAAACATTTTTACTTCAATTCTATGAACATATTTCATTTGCCATTTGAATCAGATCTAAAAAAATAAATTATTTACGAGTATTAAGTGAATTTAAATGAACTATTCAGTCTTAAAACATCACTTACCATTCTTGATACATAACTAAATAATTAAAAAAAAGAGAAATTGAAAATTTAGGTTGCCTTTAAAATTATTTAGAAAGCTTGAAATTGGGAAATATACGGTAACTTAATATCAGAAAATATTATTTTGTTTTATTGTTCGTACTTACGCAGGTAACTACTTAATGTTAAATATTAATATATGATACATTAACGGAATAAAGAGAAAATATCGATAAATAATATTCTTGTTCAGGTCAAGTTCGGTATTAAGGAAATTCTTTTGAAATATTTATATATATATATATATATATATATATATATATATATAATATATTATGTAGGATAGTAAACCAATATAGTGGTATGTTCGATTATATTATTTTATAATAGATAATAAAGTTCAATATTTTGAATAACAGATGTGGTATTCCGATATGATGGTTATTAATTTCAGATTCTGTTTGATTATATAAATCAGGTCAAAGCGATAAAATATATCCACGGTTACTATTTTAATTATATGGTTTCTTTCATATATTTTGTTTATTGTTTATGTATGAAAAACACATATTTCGAATGTGACATTTACAAACCGATACTTTTTTTTATTAAATGAAATATAACTACGTATTTTCCACTATTATTTCTTCCCTGATTGCTATACAATAAAAAATGTAACATAAAAGAAGCCGTGGCATGATAATTAGCACAAGACGCAAAGCGCCGAGGGCTAATAACATGCTTAGGGTCAGAAAGTCTAATTTCACCAGTGGTACATACAATAACATTTAATTATTTGTTCAAAAGATTAAAATATGTGCATAGGTTATATGTCAATGTTATGGGAAATTACCCCGTGTGCTTCCGCTACTACGGTAATCGTTGCGAAGTAACTTTTATTCTTAATTCGTTTCACTATATATATATTTATTAACACTTATACTACAAAAAATATACAAATATACAAAAATAGAATTTAAAACGATAAAATGGTACTGAAGTTGAATTTGAGTTTTTGATTTAGTGATGTTGAGAGTTTAAAATGATCTGTTGTTAAGATTTAGAGAGTTTGAGATGATCTGTAGAGTGTTGTGTAATATTGAATGAATAATTGTAATCTGTTTCTTCGTGATTTTTGAGCTAGCAAGTAAACTATTGACCAACCCTTAAAAAGGAGGGGTTGTCAAAGATGACCAATAGGATATAGTACCACCCACTTGGGAGGTTGACATTGGTAGTTCGAAATTTGGAAAGGGAATGATCTGGTCGAGGTCACAAGAGTAATAATTTTGGGTTAAAACTCAGGATTCTTGGAACAAGGGATGTCGGTAAAAAGGTTCAAAGAGACATAAAAATTTAGGGAAGGCTACATGACGGGTAGTCGTCTTAGAAATTGCGAACAAAGAAAATATAACTATACAAAAGTACAAAAGTGTCAAGTATCTTTACAAGAGTGTCACTAACAATTTATGGGCATGCTTAAACTAGTAGAATATAAGAAATAACTTGAATATTTTGAACAATGATAAAATATAGAATACTTATGAACTAAAAAGAAATTATTGTTACTTGATTATTATAAACTAACTTAAATAAATAAAACGTTATGGGGCTATTCCATAACAGTCAAAAATGACATTTTATAAAATCAAGTATTCACAATAAAAAAAAAATTGTCATTTTATTTATGTATCCATAGGAATTATTTTTTATGGCCCTAGAGTCAAAAAGAAGTATTTACGCCCGCTTTTTAGGGATAAAACACATTAATTTCGGCCCAGTTAATAAATAAATAAATAAATAAATATATCATCACGCCTTCTACCCATTACTGGGTGTGGCACTCTGCCGAAGCAGATCTCGATAAGTGATATATTTTGCGCCTGAAGTGCAGTTACCAGTCGTCAAATCGCGGCCCCCAAAGATGTTAGTGGTGGAGGAGCCTCAGGAGTAGTTTTTGAAATTATGAAAATTGTGTGTCGCCTATGGGAATCTGAACCAGGGTTCTCAGGATCCACAGGCCGACTTCATACCACTGAGCCAGCCATCCCATTAATATATTATGAAAATCGTAAACTGATATTTCCAGCTGTTTGATCTACTTTATGCTAAAATTCAAACCTACTCCACTTTATACTAAATTACAAGTTGAGTGGAATTGTTCCCGTCAAGTTTTTCACAAGTGGTTTGAAATACAAACTGCAGGTCCATTTATAACCAATCAATAGCTTAACACAAATGCAGCAGTTATAGTTAATTACGTATTGGTACAGTGAAATGCTACAGTTCTGTCAAACCAGCCATGTCGTCCACACAGTCCACAGTAATTCAATCATGTTACACATAATTCAAGTTGAGCGAGTCGAACGATGTTTGTGTAGTTGTTCAACTGGGATTGTCATTGTGCATATTATATGGTATCCAATGCGGTGAAGAAGTGATTAGATCAATTCAGTTAGCAGTTGGGTGCTGTACAGCCAACTATAGTTATTAGTTTCACAATGAATTATGCATTAAGAACTTAGATTGCATAGTTGTATTATGCAAAACTTGAAATCAATTCATAATTGAAGTAATGCTTAATAAATCTTAAGTTGGATCTCATTAATTCTTTTTTTTATTATAACATAATTACAGACCAACTAGCAAATTTTATATATTTCTAATTATAACAAGCAGGAGGTAAATATCTAATGATATTTCCTCTTTAATATGCTTTGGGTTTTAAGTAATACAATTTTTCAATAGACCATTTTAAAAATTCATTGCGCATGTGCAAACGTTAGACGGAGATAAAAAAATTTAGTGCCGTATACTCATCTTTGTTTATGTTTTGACAAGTGACAGTTCGATTATTTTTGTTGGTTAGTATTTGTTTCTTCATTGAAAAGTAATTAATAATAGTAATTATGACGGGTACTATATGCTGTGTACAGGGTTGTAATAACAATTTTTTAAAAATCTGGTGTGGCCACCACACGACTTTCTTATACACAGCATATTTAATATTTAGAATATATGAATGTTATATAATATTATTAAACATGTAATTTAGTTTTTCACTAATACAGCATTTATCTGTTTGAAACATATCAAATATCAAATTTGTTTACGTATAATTTTTTAGTAATGTTGACTACTTTATGTCCGTTTTTCGAGCCTAACCCTTGGTATCTCAAGAACCGTGAGATACGAAGTCGATTAAATTGAGGCAAAATTGCCAAATTAGTTGACCATTTTAATGATGTATTTGTTTTTCCGAAAAAAGACATAGATAACTAGATAAAGCGAAAATTAAAATTTTTGTTTTTTGTTCTAATGCTACTATGATTATTGAAATATATTATTAAATATAAAAATTAGTTTTTCTCAAAATTAGACGCATATACAAAAAAATTGCAAATAACATTTTATGTTCTACATATTTTTGCTAACATCTTTTATTTAAAACTTTTTTTCATAACTGATTCCATTTTTGAAATAAATGGAATTTATTGTTTTGTGTGTCCAGTAAACTTCCTCTTCCGGCTTTTCAATTTCATTCAAAATCAACTCAGCTCTTCGTATTTTCATGAAACTTATAATTACCAAGTTTCGTTAACAAATCTTATCTGGTTCATGAGATATTGCACACTCGGACACACATCCATCAACACACACACACACAGACATCATTGAGAAAATGATCAAAACAGATTCAGTGGACCTCAAAACATGTATTTCCGCGAAAATCTCGTCAACGATTTTTTTCGCGATTACAATACTTCCTTATACTGCGTATAAGAAAGTAAAAAACAAGAAACATTTCATTTCACTTTTTTCCTCAAAATGTGAACAGAAGAAAAGAATCATATTAACATAATTTATAAATAACTGATGAATATACTTCATTTATTTTGATGCTACAATAAGTTTTCATTTTCACTATAAACATTTCACTTACTTTTTGTACTTAAATTTATTTTCAAATATCTCGTTCGCCGCCATTTGGCGGCACTAAGTTATTAGTTAAAAAAATAACCACCTAGGGGTCGCGGACATTTTTAAAATGGTCTTTTGGTGAATCCTAGGTCTAAGGGCTTGATTCTGTTGCGTCGTCTGAGGTTATCCTTGTTGTTCAGAAGATTTATAGCGAGTTCGTGTGGATGGCTGTATAATTTATTTTCGTGACTTTTGGCTTGCTGCTGTATTTGTTCATTGATGTATTTGATTTTAAGATCATTGTGTAGGGTGTGGTTGTTAACGAACCAGGGTGCGTTAGCGATCATTCGTAAAGTTTTACTTTGAAATCGTTGAATTATGTTCTTATTTGATTTCTTTGCGCATCCCTCATTAATTCTTGCAAGTGTTGTTTTATTTTATTAATTTTAATTTTATTATATTAATTACAATTTTATTATGTTAATTATAATTTTATTATATTATTTATAATTATATCCGGCAGTACGGTGCTGTGGGTAACGTTACGGAATTCGAATTCGGGGATCCCGATTTCGAATACCACTCAAACTAAAAGTTATATGAACTATTATACTGCGACTCGGTAAGTGTGGTCCCTGTATTGTAATGGGGGATTCGAGTGGTAGAGCTTTTTAATATATATTTATTAAAATAAATTCTTGACCGTACATCATATTTAATACAATATGAAATCATACCATAAATGATATCTTTATTGCTGAAATATGAAAGTTAAAGTTGAATAATTCAAATCGCTCATTTGTATTTCGCACTGCCATATTGCAATTACGTAGTTGCATTAAGCCAATCACAGAACTTTGTCTGAAACGTTTGTCGGTGCTCAATTTTACTGAGAGGAAGACGAAGAAGAAATAAGCATTCAGCATTCTACGATTCTACCAATGACGTATAATACTAGACGAATTATGCCGTATTCAAGTCAATGCAGTGTTGTGGAGCAGAAAGGGATGGAATAACTTTTGGGTCCGCCGGGTGCGCGGCAAGGAGCGAGTACAGTTTAATGTTATGCAAGTTGCTCCTTGCCGCGCATCTGCCTCACTAACCAGTCATTCTATCCCTTTCTGCTTTACAACAAACGCCGTTGTTATCCGCTGTGTTGTGAAGCAGAAAGGCATGGAGTAACTTGATGGTCCGCCGGGTCCGCGGCAAGGAGCGAGTACACTTTGATGTTGTGCAAGTTGCTCCTTGCCGCGCACCCGCCTCACACACCAGTTATTCTATCACTTTTGCTTCACAAGAAACGCCGTTGTTATCCGTCTAGTTATGTTTTGTCTGAGGATTCTACTGACAACGACACACGTTTCGTGAAATTACGTGTTATTTATCTCTGTCTTATCTATCTCTCTTTAAGCTAAGATGCAACTACGTCATATTCGTTTGTTTCGAAAGTTTAAATATTTTTATCATGCTTAATACAAGTTTAAAAAAAAATAAAAATTTTGGGTATAATTATTTTATTACGTAGATTAATATATAAAAAATTTAAAAAAGTCTTAAAAGGCCCATTGGGATTCAATTCTTGTTGTACAGCGTAGCATAAATAAATAAATAAGTAGTTGGAAACATAGAATAATATGTAATTATGTTAATTAGTTAATTTTAGTAAAATAATAATGATGATATGATACTTGAACATGTAACTCAAATACTAGACTAGATTTGTATCTGATTATTTGCAACATGCGCTAAAACTGCTGAAATACCAATTTTATTACAGAGAAAACAATCTAGAAAAGGACTTGAACCTGGAACCTTTGAACACCAGGCTCTTATAATTGAGCTACAAAAATTTCAAATAACATTTTATGTTCCAAATATTTTTGCTAACATCTTTTATTTGAATTTTTTTTTCGTAACTGATTCCATTTTTGAAATAAATGGAATTTATTGTTTTGTGTGTCCAGTAAACTTCCTCTTCCGGTTTTTCAATTTCATTCAAAATCAACTCAGCTCTTCGTATTGTCATGAAACTTATAATTACCAAGTTTCGTTAACAAATCTTATCTCGTTCATGAGATATTGCACGACCGGACACACATCCATCCATCCATCCATCCACACACACAGACATCATTGAGAAAATGATCAAAACAGATTCAGTGGACCTCAAAACATGTATTTCCGCGAAAATCTCGTCAACGATTTTTTTCACGATTCCAATACTTCCTTATACTACGTATAAGAAAGTAAAAAGCTAATTAAAAAGCTAACATACCACATATTTGTTGAAAATAAATTTAAAACATAAAAAATATTATCCATGAAATATGTTCGCCGTTCTTAGAATATAGTCATTTCACGACCTATATAAGTATATAAATAACTATTATTGATTTAAATTAATGGATAAATTGAACATTATATGAAAGGAGGTAAAACTTTTCCGGAAATAAAAACTATATAAGGGACGAAAATATGATCAACACCATTCAACATCTACAGCCCAATTCTCAAAAGAATTTTAGCTAGAATGTGGCTAATCCTGAATTTTGGATTTGTCAAATTAAGCTAAACTATGTTCCCAAAAAAGTTTAAATAAACTTTAATATAATCTTTATGGGGTGGCTAGCTCAGTGGTATCAAGTCGGCCTGTGGATCCTGAGAACCCTGGTTCGATTCCTACAGACGACAAACAATTTTCACCATTTCAAAAACTACCCTTGTGGCTCCCCCACCACTAACATATTTGGGGACCGTGATTTGACGACTGGTAACCGCACTTCACGCGCAAAATATATCACTTATCGAAATCTGCTTCGGCAGAGTGCCACACCTAGTAATGGGTAGAAGGCGTGATGATATATTTATTTATTTATTTTACAATAGTCAGTTTAATTAGTGAAGATAAATGACTATTCGTAGTGTTTACAATTATAATTTAATAACAATATTATTTTGTTTCGTTATCAATACATCATGTAATATACACCTTTAAAATTTGATTTATTTAATATAATCTTCTTTCCATATAATCTTCTTTCCATTTAGTTCACGGAAAGTGAATTGAATTAACATTTTTAAGTCGGACTAGCATAAGATTATCTAATCAAAAATTCTGGCTTAAGTGAAACTTTTTTGAGAATCTGGCTGCTAGTGTTTTTGATTGGCTTAAAATACATTTTCAGATTTTTTGGTAAGAATTTCCATCATCTTAAGATGATACTTCGAAAATTGGAAAAGATACACATTCAGTGAGTGTACAATTGAATTCCGCCCTTCAAAATATATAAATATGGGATGGCTAGCACAGTGGTATGAAGTCGGCCTGTGGATCCTGAGGTCCCTGGTTCGATTCCCACAGGCGACAAATTTTCATAATTTGAAAAAGCTATCCCTGTGGCTCCTCCACCACTAACATGATTGGGGGCCGTGATTTGACGACTGGTAACCGCACTTCACGCGCAAAATATATCACTTACCGAGATCTGCTTTAGCAGAGTGCCACACCCAGTAATGGATAGAAGGCGTGATGATATATTTATTTTATATTTTTAAAATATATAAATAGGTGCGTAACTTTTATAAAATCATTCCTACAGGGAAGAATAAAATTTAGACCACAAAATTTGAAAACACAATAATGTTGCAAGTCTTGAGAATATATTTAAAAAAAAAAACAAATATGATACATCAATTCAATCAAGCAAAATTTAACCACTAACTAAATTTTTCTTTAATCAAATTTCGCCATGCTTTAAATTTTTACTTCGAACTCAAAACTACCGAAATGTAGTGGTAGTTCATATATATTTAATTTGAGTGGGATTTGAACTCAGGATCTCCAGATTCTAATTTCGTAGTGTGGATAACGACACTATCTTACTGTCGGACGGCAGTATCATTTTACAATTTAGTTCACAAATCTAAATTCTAGTTTACAGTATATAGTTCACTCTACCTGCAGTATATAGAATACAGTATATTTACAAACTATTTAATATTAATTGAAAATGTATTCCTTTGAGTAAGGCGCAGCACAGAACAACACAAAATAGCCCAGCGGTACAAGCCACAACAGTCGACATGAAATGTGCCTCTGAATCTAGAGCAACAGGGTAGAATGTAGAATGGCAAAGAGGACGATTACTCCCGGAGTGAGTGTGAGTGGTCGAGTGATTGTGCGAGTAATCAGCAACTGCCTCGTTCGCGTTCTACACCGCTCCCAGCAAAAGCAAGAACAGCTGGAAGTGACGTTGACGAATAGACAAATTCCTAGCGAGAGTTCATGATCCGATTTACACAGATAGGGTTTGTTCTAGTCGTGATGCGAATGTCTGAATTCATTTTAAATAAATAAATATATCATCACGCCTTTTACTCATTACTGGGGGTGCGTCCGAAAATTTATGGCAAGAGTATAGGTATCCTCCACGTCGAGTACGGTCATGTGACTAAATTTTCTGGAGTATTTTTGAACGGCGTTGAGAGTATTTAACAGGATTTTTTTCTAACGAATATAACCTCAACTTTAAACTTTATTTAATTTACGTTAATCATGTTAAGGAATTATGTACTTTGATGAAGATGACGTGATAGAATTTCTATGAATCTGTAAATTAATTAATAAATGAATAAGACACTCGAATTATATTTTATTGTATAATCAGTCTTAAAAATATAAAAAAAAATTGTATATTATACACCAAAATTATGAAAAATACTCGTATATTCTGTTATTGCATAGAAAATCAAAATAACATTATATTTATAACGTGTAACCATCATTCATAATTTTCGAATTCAATTACAGCTTATCTAAAAATTTTGTCATAATTTCTTTAAAGTCTTTCATACTTTCCTTTTGTAATATAATAATTTCTTCATGTCGTCTTTCTCGTTCCTTATATCGTTGTTCTAAATATGTAAGAAGTGTGTTAAAACAAACCTTTATTTTCTAATAATACGGTTTTTCCATCTGCTATAATAGCTATAAATTTGTATTCATCGATGTTTATATCCATTTTAAATGTTTTATTTGTGCAGAACATTCTGACAGTTCATGACAATTGTATAATGGCGCCTAAATGTTGTTGGAGTACATTCGTACCCTACTATTTTGCAGAGTACAGAGAGTAAACGCTAGAGTACGTACTCTAAATTTTGGAACGTGTATAGAAGAAACTCCCGGAGTATCCTCTTTAGTTTTAGAACGAAACTTTGCGTCCTCCGGGTACCAGAGTAAGGTTTTCGAACGCACCCTGGGTGTGGTACTCTGCCGAAGCTGTTATCGTTAAGTGATATATTTATGCGCGTGAAGTGCGGTTACCAGTCGTAATTCCCAAAGATGTTAATGGCGGGGGAGCCACAGGAATAATTTTAATGTGGTGAAAATGTTTGTCGACTGTGGAAATCGAATCACGGTTCTCAAATCCACAGGCCGTCTCCATACCACTAAGCCACCTACCCCATAATAGTAATAGTAATTTAAATAAATTATTTAATTAAATCAAAATTGTAAGTTAATTTAAAGATTAACAACCTGAGTCTCAAGAAAGTTTGAATTTTAGATAAATTAATCTTATTCCAATCTGATTTTAAAAAGTTAATCTAAATCACTTTTCGAAATTCAAATGCTAATGATTATATTATAGTTTAAACTTTTTTTGAGAACATGCTTTAGATTTTTTGAATTAATTCAAAATTCAGAATGAGCTAACACTCTAAAACAGAATATTAGAAAACAGGACTCGTGAACTCTAGGACCGCGTGCCCTGATGAGATTCGAGCGTAAAATTGTAATGGGATTGAAGCTATCTCAGCACCGGCGCGGCGCCCAGAGATGTGGTATGAATTTATTATCATTGGAAATGGATGGTAGATGCTAGGTAAGTGCTTTTTACGGTCCTTCTTTTATTTTTAATTGTTGTTCATGTTGCCAGTGCACGGATCAGCTAAAATGAACGGATGAATAATTTATTTGATGTTTTAACTTAGGTTTCATTTTTGTTTTGAAAATATTTCTTTCTCAGAATTACAGTTTTATAGATTCGTGTACATTTACTTCGCTTCGAGGAAATTATTTTCAAGTACACTACAATGCAGGGGATCTACTATTTATATTAGATTCTGAACCACTCGGACTCTCGAACCCAATTACACTTTTTTTTTTGTCACTGTCACTAGCGCAATTATTGAAATTTAAGACCGGTAATTCAATATAACTGTCACTTTACAAATTGAAAACTTATAAAACACCGAAATATACTTTGATAAAGAGTCATGCAGCATGACTCTTTACGGCATGACTCATCCTGCCCTTTATCAAATTTTGTGAGGTACATTTTCATTCTTAAATTTTATATATTTAAGAAGAAAAACTTAACAACATAAAAAGAGTAATATTAATAATTTTGTATAAACCACACATTAAAGCATGCCTAGATAACAGTAACAATACCGTAACAATGCGCGTTTGTGGTCCTATTTGATTACAACAATGAAAAGTTTCAACAATGAAAGATCACAACAATGAAGAAATATAACAATGAAAAATTACAACAAAAGATCATAACAATGAAAAATTACAACAAAGAAAGAATGTGATGTCCATAATTAAATACTTAGAAATTTTAATGTTTGAATTTTCATTATTATGTGAACTGAATTTAGCAATACTACTCTTTATAATGTATAGTTTGAAGGGCAATAGGATGCGGGCACTCACGTGACACTGTGACGTAAAAACAGCTGTTCGGGCAAAGATCACTGATGAACTATTTTTTTTGGGAAAGAACCGTTCTTTTCAAATTTCGCCACATAAAAAATAGTTCATTTTGTAGATGGCGCAGTGATCGCAACCCAACAAGATTGGAAAAGAACCGTTCTTTTCAAATCTCGTCCCAAAAAAATAGTTCATTTTGTAGGTGGCGCAGTGATCTTTGCTCGAACAGTTGTTTTTACGTCACAAAACGTCACAGTGTCACGTGAGTGCCCGCATCCTATGATTGTACTACAATGAAAGCTACAAAAATTTAAAATTGAAAATTCTAGATTGCAGCATATTCCAGTTTATTTGTGAAACACAGTTGCGTATCGAAATAGAATTTAGCGCGATACACAACATTTTGTTTTAGACGGTTGATCGTACCTGATGACATACTGTAAGTGTCAAGGTGAAAGCATCAAAATATCAATATAACCTCAAAATTCCTTTGGAAGTAGATTATTCATCGTGCAATTGATTTAATCTTCCAAGTTATATACAAAAAATGTTATATAAATAATAGAAATAATTTCAGAATTCGAAAATGATCGCGAACTTTTGAACAATTGCATAAATGTCAATGACTGTTAATACCTCATTTTATAAGACTTTTTATCGCACTTGTCTTTTTGAATACTCCCCTGCGGCTCGTTCTCTAAAATTGGACGCGTGCGAAAGAATCATGTCTTATAAAACTCGTTCTTTAAAATACTATTTTGAGATATACTTGCACCCATGCTCTTCACATATCATCGCCTATTATTACAATTTGTTGACATTAAAATTAAACAAGAAATAAAAATGTACTTTTGATATAATAATTCATATTTTATATATTTTTTATCAAGGTGTAATTTTTATCCTTTATAATCGAACAATCTTTATTTGTATTGCATCAATAAATAAAATATGTAGTTTTCTTCAGATATATTGCAAAAAAATAAATGCTCAAGATCCAAACTGAATAATGTATTCCATGGCGCAATTATCTTCCTATTAAACATGAAACATAACCTATATCTAAATTTTCAAAGAGATCTATATCACTATATACGGAAAAGAGCGGAATTTATTAATTAAGGTATTATGTCATCATGCACGAAATTTCTCAATTGATTGGAAAATTCTACAAAAAGCAATTAAATTTTACTTCGTGAAAAAATGTCAATTAAACACAGAGTAGAAATTCAATTAGTGGACGCTATTTTTTCACATATACCAATAAAATTCCTCATTCTTAATCATGTCAAACTAAATTTTATAATTTGAACCAATAGTTTTATTGCTGATCAATAAAATTTAAACTAAAAATACCCTACACCTCCGAATTTAAACGCTACAGAATAACTATCCCAGCATACTTTGAATACTGAGTATTAAAATAGACACACTTGAGAAAAAAAATTAAGGAGCTGTATAAACATGAAATGACGTGCAATCGACAGTTTTACGACTAAACTTTCCCTTTTGGTTCGATGGTTAGATTATACTGTGACGCAATAACACAATAGTTATAAACAACATTTTTCCTACAACTGTGCGATTTAGTAAATCACTAAAATATTATCAAAATTTATATAATTCTAATGATATTAGACGAGAACTATGTTTTACGGTGTTGCTATGGTTTGTTTGTTGATTGCTTGCACATTGTTCTACGTTATTTAAAAATATTTCACTAATTTCAAGATAATTTCTTCAAAATCGTCTAGATTGGAATAGTACAGTGAGTGATTCTTCTTTATCATAAACACCTCCAAAGATAATTGTAGCTCCGGATCATGCTATGTTGCATGTATTTTCGACAATGACAATCAACCTGCTGCTGGTACTTCTAAAGCGTCCGAAATTGTTGTCAATAATATTACTGTTAATAATATGAACAGGTAGGGAAGAAATCAATGTTTCTTTAGACAGTACAAAAGTTTTCACTTTATATTATGTCAATATAAGCAACTGTAACAACTGTGTTAATAATATACACAATAAATAAATATTATGTATTTCACTTACTCTTAAAATAAAACCATTTTTGATACATTTTACTTTGTTCGGTTCTTTTTATTAGTTATACTATTAAATATACTGCAATTTAAGATTACGTTTATAAACGTCAAAATATACTACAATCTACTACAAAATATACTGCATCTTCTTCAATAAGCGTCTGTGGCCAAAATATGAATTCCGCGCTCGGCGCGAAATTTAAATCGCCCTCAAAACTATTTTCTTTTGACAGTTACGTAATGAAGCATTTTCCGCACTAGTGTTTCTTTGTTTACAGAAACGCACTTGGTCTGCATTCATCTACTTTCCATACGTAATCAAGGCAATAATAGTTACGTAATAACAAAGAAATCGCACAGTTGTAGGAAAAATATTTTTCAAACAAAAACGTCATTTGCTTTGTAAAAAAGATGACAGCTAATAATTTAATGTATGCATATACGAGTAAGTACATACAAAACAGAATAATTATATTTAATAAAACTAGCTTACCAGGAAAATAATTTTCATTATTTCAAATTGCAACGTGCGTATTTTCCCACAATGTATTGCTGTTTTATATCAAATTACTAGGATGTAATAGTAATTTAAATAAATATGTCTTCAATGCTAGATAGTTCATTATATTAATATGGAAACATAAATACCTATTCGATGTAAATAGATTTTATCTAAAGACAGTTGGAACAACAAAATGTAAATTTTAAAATTTGTTTAACCTTTATGACCAATTGTACGGTTGCACTGCCAAAAGTTAAATTTTAAACTTAGTTTAAATAAACAAAAGCAGATCGAAAGTTTGACAGCAATGTAAATTATTCAATATGGCATCTAGTTTCTCTCGACTTTTATTTATTTATATAAAATTTAAAAATCAACTATGGGCAGTGCAAAAACAAATTACATTCAATTTTAACTGGTTTACGTAAAACAATATACGTTATAGTATATTACATAACAAGCATCGAAAGCGTAAGATAACGTGTGAGTGTATAAATTGAAAAAGGAGGCGCGCAGCGCCGAGTGATTTAAGTACATGAGCACAGTTATCTCACTTTCGAGAGAGTTATGTACACTATTTTTCCAGACGACCACAAAATATTTATAAAAACAGTTTACAAGAGCAGTGTTGTTACACTTTGACAGCTGATGCGTTTTTGTAGGTAAGCGTTGACGTTTGACGTTAGGTATTGTGATACCAACTGTACTAACCGTAATGTCAAAATATTAAATAATGCTAAAATATTAGTAAATCAGTAATTAAAATAAGATTTATCTGTGCAAATGTGTTGAAAAATCTGCCAAAACTTCAATTTAAATAATAATACAAATTCTTTTCATTTATTTTATTATTTTCTTTCATCGTAACGCCATCTGTTGTCAATCAGTGGAACTTCACCTGATATGTTAGAACTGTGCGTTATACTAACATATCAGTGTATGCTATGTTCAACTTTCCGTAGAAGTTTATGATGTTGTGGTTACTTTCATAAGTGGTCGTCTGAAAATAAATTTAGGTAATCTTAGAAAAGTTTGACAATTTATAATTCCAATTAACAGCACTAATCGACTTTTAGTAGTTTAAAAATGCATCTTTGTACCGCATGCGCATCAAAGCTTTGATTTGAAACTGGTATTTTCTTTAATTTTCCAAGTTTACGTTATTAAATTAATCAAATCAAATAATGGGGTAGCTGGCTCACTGATTAGAGTTGTCCTTGGGATTTGATTTGGACTTGCACAGCCGACATACAAATATATTATCACACCTTTTTACCCATTACTGGGCGTGGCACTATGCCGAAGCTGATCTCGGTAAGTGATATATTTATGCACGTGAAGTGCGGTTACGAGCCCATCAAATCACGGCCCCCAAAGATGTTAGTGGTGGAGGAGCCACAGGGGTAATTTTTAATTTGGTGAAAATTGTTTGTCGACTGTGGAGATCGAACCGAGGTTCTCAGGATCCACAGGCCGACTCGATACCATCTGAGCCATTACCCCATTAAAATTTATAAATTTTATAATTGTATTTCCTATGGCACATAAAAAAGTAGACACCCAGTATAAAGTATATTAAGAGATAAGTTTTATAAGAAACGATTTTAGAGCACGCGTCAAAATTAGAAAACGACCCACTTACATATTTATCAGTCTGTATAACGTATTACATAAAGAACAGAAGAATAATTTGTAGATACCTATCTAATATTAAAAAATTACTCAATAGTAATGATTCCTGCTAATAAATAGAAGTAAATTGAAAGTTCATGATAAATGAAATAGTTTGTAATTCTGTGAATCATTCAGGTCAATATTGTCAATTTAATGTGCAGTTAAAATGTACGTGACATATAACTCAGCTGTCAAATAACTGAGAAATTATCACATCGATACATAACAGAAATTGCACAAATTATGTCAAATGAGCTAGCTGGCAGTTGTCACTAGATGCCAGCATAAACAGATAAATGAATTACAATAGCATTTATGTGTAAAGATACAAGAATGTCAAAAATTAAACCTGTTTATTTCATGAAGATCTAAAAATTCGATCTATAAAAACAAAACAAAAACACAATGGATATGAAAATGTACTGATTACGAAAATTATTTAAATTACTAGATTACGTTAAATAATGACAATTAGCAACGAGAGCCTATCATAATTGATGTATCTAATGTATATAAAAATATTTAAACGTTAAATTGGTAGATAACATTATCAGTGATGGTTTTACTAAAAACAAAAAACAAATTAAGCTATAGTCTTGGCAAAATATACTGTACGTGGTAGATATTGTGTTATATGTAAAAATCAATTTTTGTATAAATTCCTTTTCCATGATTTATATATTTTACAACAGTTAGTTGAAGAAATTGTTATAAAAATTTAGTGCAGATTACCTGAAGTTAAATTGTTTAGTACCACTGGTTTAATACATATTTCTAATATATAAATTATAATTGTAAACATTACAATAGTAGCTAGCTCAGTGATTTCAAGTCGGCCTGTGGATCTTGAGAACCCTGGTTCGATTCCCACAGGCGTCAAACAATTTTTATAATTTCAAAACTACCCCTGTGGCTCCCCCACCAATAACATCTTTGGGGGGCGCGATTTGACGGCTGGTAACCGCACTTCACGCGCAAAATATATCACTTACAGAGATCTGCTTCGGCAGAGTGCTACACCCAGTAATGGGTAGAAGGCGTGATGATATATTTATTTATTTTACAATAGTCAATTTAATTAGTCAAGATAAATGACTATTCGTAGTGTGTACAATTATAATTTAATAACAATATTATTTTGTTTTGTTATCAATATATCATGTAATATATACCTTTAAAATTTGATTATCAAGTTCGCAAACACCCTGTACAGAAAACATGATAAATTTAAGAACAATAAACTCAAGCCATTCAATTACTTTTACCAAAACTATATTATAAATAAATATTTAACCCTATGTAACCTTTATTATTTTTATATTTGTAATTTTGTACCAGTTATAATATACACTTTAATAACAGAAATATTAAAGAAAAATACACTATAAATTTATACAAAAGTTTCGTCAATTTTAACTCGTTTTTTAGGTTTAATTTTTTTAAATATCATTTGTTAAAGTGAAAAAATTAAAACATTACAGTAGTATTTAATATATTAAAAAATATACTAGTAACTCCAGTATTCCTATTTCCGATGAAAACGTTTTTAAATAATTGCGAAGAAAAATATTTACACAAAATATATTGATAATTTATGTGAAGCATTTTTCTCTAAAGTAATTTAGAAACATTTGACAGTAAGAAAATAATATGCCGGACGCGTCATTATTTTCCCACATCACATTTAAATACATTTTAAAATAAAATCAATGAAACAATCAACTCACCTGGCTTCACAACAAATACTACCAAAAGTCAAAACACGCTTCAAAAAACAAAACAAAACATCAGACAGAAAGTTCAGTGTAACTCTGATCTAATTGGCACGTGCAGTCATCCACTCGCTTTGCGACTTTTCTCGGCGTCGAAACGTCTGCCTTGGCGAACATCGACGCGACAACTGCCGGCGTCGGGACGCCCGACCGCGGTCAACATCGCTCAGAGCTTGCGCACGAAGGACGAAGATAGAATCATCTCGAAAGATGAAAGCAAGAGAAAGAGGGAAAAGATATCCGCAGGTGAAATGTACAAGGGTTCGTTGTAATTATTGTTGAATATTAACTAGGTTTTATGGAGAATTTATACAGGATTTTTCTTTTTTGAATGGATGAAATATGGTGACGAGATTTTATGGGAATAAATTGAATTTATTGTGTTAGGCAATTTAATTTTTAGATGAGGTAAGAATTTTAATTTTATTGAGAAGAATTTTAATTTCGTTTGTAAATGCAAATAGACAGTTTTATTTTTGGAAATTAAATAAAGGAAATGATAAACTTACAAAATGGGGTAGGTTACTCAGTAGTATCGAGTCGTCCTGTGAATCCTGAGAACCCTGGTTCGATTCCTACAGTCGACAAACATTTTCACCACATTAAAATTACTCCTGTGACTCTCCCACTACTAACATCTTTGGGGGCCGTGTTTTGACGGCTGGTAACCGCGCTTCACGCGCATAAATATTTCAAATCTGTTTCGAAAGAGTGCCACACCCAGTAATGGGTAAAAGGCGTGATGATATATTTAAATATTTATTTAAAAACTTACAATTTATAGCATACACAAAAAAAATCAGAATTTGATTTTCTTCCTTATTCTGTAATAGATCGATATGTTAATGAGTAAATAAATAAATATATCATCACGCCTTTTATCCATTATTGGGTGTGGCACTCTGCCGGAGCAGATCTCGGTGATATATTTAGGCGCGTGAAGTGCGGTTATCACAGCCGCCATAGATGTTATCGGAAGGGAAGCCACAGGAGTAATTTTAATAGTATGAAAATTGTTTATCGACTGTGGGAATCGAATTTTCAAAGCCCCGGGCCGACTCGATACCATTGAGAGAAGTTTTTATATTTCCTTATTAATTTATAGATTTTCACAATTTCAGTATACTATCACCAGAATAGTTTACCCTGATATATCTTTTTTATTTGCATGCTTTTTTTTTATTCATATACTTAGCTATAATTATAATAGTATATTATGCAACGATAGTATAATGGAAGCTATTATTCCCTTCAGATAAACTTATGGAGTAATGGCTCAGTGGTATCAAGTCGGCCTGTGGATTCTAAGAACCCTGGTTCGATCCCCACAACCGACAAAACATTTTCACTAATTTAAAATTACCCCTGTGACTCCCCCACAACTAACATCTTTGGGGGCTATGATTTGACGCCTAGTAACCGCACTTCACGCGCATAAACTTACCGAGATCTGCTTCGGCAGAGTGCCACACCCAGTAATGGGTAAAAGGCGTGATGACATATTTTTTTTATATTAGATAAACTCAAGAAATGGTTGTTCGTTTTGTTACAACTGAGCTGAGATGAAATGAAAGAACTCACATCCCCTTTAACGATACTGCATCACTCGCGAAATAAACTGATCTGAGCCAGTAGAACAAGTAATATTGTGAGAAGAACTGTCATATTTTTAGGTTAGGTATATACTAAAATCGTAACTAAACAACCTAATCTAACCTAAACTAAAATATATTATTTCTGCCATAAAAATCTACTCTTATTTATTTATGAGATTATTTTACAATAACTAAATATATACTCTATTGGAATTATTCTTGTTACGCACAGATTTTAGTTTAGTAATTGAATTAATTTTATATAATCTAATAATGAATGTATCAACGTGCTAATGCTTACACATGTGACACAAAAAAAAATTGTATTAAAATACATACCCCTATTTATAAATTGCAATGGAGTGTTGTCATTTAATAAAATTATACGTAATTCAATTAATGGAGCATTAGTAATACAATTTGTACCTACAATATGTGCAAAATAGCATGTATATTCAGATCACTTTGATGTTGGAGTAAATAAATTAGTAAAACATTCTAAATATAGAGTTACGCACCCTATACATGGTATAAATACACTTAAAAGTCCTCATTTTATATAGACATACATACACATATAACGTCACGCTATATCCCATCAAATGGAGGTAGCACGAACCTTAAAATAATCCATACAACATTTACTCATCAGATTCATTAAATAATCAGTCTTCGTCAACCATTCTCATCCTAACACACCACTACATTCATAATTCTCTCTATATAAGCTCATTTACTCGTCACACTCGAAATCACTCCTATTCACTTCTCATTCATCTTTATTTGACGTACGTTACGAGTATATATGCGCAAATAGTATATTAAAAAACTAGTTTCATACGGCAATCTGTTCACGCACGTGTCCAAATGTTTATAAAAGACGTGTGCGATAACGTGCTCTTTGTATCCTTTTTACTTTCTTATACGCAGTATAAGGAAGTATTGGAATCGTGAAAAAAATCGTTGACGAGATTTTCGCGGAAATACGTGTTTTATAAATAAATAAATATATCATCACGCCTTCTACCCATTACTGGGTGTGGCACTCTGCTGAAGCAGATCTCGGTAAGTGATATATTTTGCGCGTGAAGTGCGGTTACCAGTCGTCAAATCACGGCCCCCAAACATGTTAGTGGTGGAGGAGCCACAGGGATAGCTTTTTTCAAATTATGAAAATTTGTCGCCTGTGGGAATCGAACCAGGGACCTCAGGATCCACAGGCCGACTTCATACCACTGAGCTAGCCATCCCATTTGAGGTCCACTGAATCCGTTTTGATCATTTTCTCAATGATGTCTGTGTGTGTGTGTGTGTAGATGGATGAATGGATGGATGTGTGTCCGAGTGTGCAATATCTTATGAACGAGATAAGATTTGTTAACGAAACTTGGTAATTATAAGTTTCATGAAAATACGAAGAGCTGAGTTGATTTTGAATGAAATTGAAAAACCGGAAGAGGAAGTTTACTGGACACACAAAACAATAAATTCCATTTATTTCAAAAATGGAATCAGTTACGAAAAAAAGTTTCGAATAAAAGATGTTAGGAACATAAAATATTATTTGCAATTTTCCTGTATATGCGTCTCATTTTGAGAAAAACTAATTTATATATTTAATAATATATTCCAATAATCATAGTAGCAATAGAAACAAAAAACATAAACATGTTTAACATTTTTATGTCAAATAATAATAATAATAAGTGTTCAATTCGCCGTTTCTGATGCTATATCAAAACGGACATCCTGTATATGCCTCATCAGTAAAGTTAGACATATAAGGCGTGTTTCTTTGGATTGTGATTGTTATTTTCTAAATCGATCGTGATTGCGTTGAATCATGATTAAATATGATACTGAAGAAAACATCGAACAGGAATAATGATTCAAATCCAACCCGATCGACGCGATCCTATAGTATGAACGTTAAAATAACTGCAAATGCCAAATACACAAACTAATCTATTTTAAAATTTCATAAATGAGTGTCCATGTAAGCCATTTAAAAATTCTTCCAGAAGCAGCCAATTTCCCTTAATTCCACAAATAGAGCACATAAATTTATCATCAGACGCCATTTTTGAACCTTCGATGTGAATCAGTCAACATGAATCATAGAAAAAGTATGATTCAGAAGGGTAGGGGGATTGTCGTTTCGTGATCACAAAATGAAAGAGTAGGGATAACGAATAACGAACGAAGAAACATGATTCTTCATGATCATGTTAAGTTTGATCACTTTGATTACGAATCACAGTCCAAAGAAACACGCCTATAGTAGTCAACATTACTAAAAAATTATACGTAAACAAATTTGATATGTTATATGTTTCAAACAGATAAATGCTGAATTACTGAAAAACTAAATTACATGTTTAATAATAAATATTATATAACATTCATCTATTCTAAATATTAAATATGCTGTGTATAAGCAAGTCGTGTGGTGACCACACCAGATGTTTTTTCTTTGTCCTGTCTATATTTTTTAAGAATTTTATCTAGAAGTGGAAAGACCAGCTATTGAGAGACCGAAATTACACAATTACTAAGGAGTATTTTTTCATGTAGAACATGAGTTAGGGGTTGTCCTATTGTTATTTCTGAAACTAGATATGAACAAGTAACAAGTTCAAATTGGTTTCTCGTTATTATACTTTACGTAAGTTCTCTTCGAATGAAACTTTAAAGAAACTTGATCATTAACTGTCACTTTGAATGAACTTGCCACAATATTATACGGAGAATGAGCAACAGAATGCAATTAAATTGTTTTATACAATATAATTAATGTTTTGCATATTAAATAGTTTGAACTGTTTTGTTGTTCTCTTGAATATATATTTACATTTAAAGGAACTATTTTATATATAAGCAAAACGTACAGATGGGAAATGTGAGTAAAAATTAATTTGCTCTTTTTGACCTTTGGTATATTGGGGTTAAAATGAATATTTCATATGGTATGAAACGATATTAAATATTTTAAATATTTACTCGGACAGATGGGACAGGTGACATTCACCCACATTCGTATATGTTTTGTTTTCATCTAAATATAAAACTGTCAGCTATTTTAACTCTGAAAAAAGGCATTTGTTTTTATCTTTCATAAATTACTACCTACATATCAGATTTAATAATATGAATGCTATTTTAAAACGTTTAAAAGGATATTATAAAAATTGTATATTTATCATAAATGTACTTAATTCTGACGCAGGATCGCAGGATCTTTATAGTTAAAAGGTAAATTTACATTTATGTAAATGAAATCTGAATACATTTTAACAAAATGTATATCAAAATTATGTATTAAAAATACGTCATTTATGGCCAGGTGTACCAATAAAACTTAAATTTTAAACTTAGTTTAAATTAATAAAAGCATATCGAATGTTTAACAACAATATCAATTATTCCATATGACATATAACTTCGATTTGCTTTTATTAATTTAAACCAGGTTTAAATTTTTAGTTTTGTTGGTGCAATTGGCCATTAATTGTCTAAAATACGATGAAAACAAACTTTATCATAAAAATTTTACTGTTGAAAAAACACTATAAGTAATACTAGATAAAAGTCAGTGTTTGTTCATAAAAAAATTAAGTTACTATTAATTTTTAGAAAACAGTTGAATAAGATCAACATGGCGGATTTTGATAAAAAAAGTTGCATAAGGAAAAAGGAAGCCATTACGAAATCCAGTTGCATATGGAAAAAGCGTTTATTACGATACACAACATTTTGTTTTAGAATGTTGGTAGTAGGAATGTTGATTTTATGTGGTTATTCAAATATTCGGATATTTACATAACGTATATTAGGTTTCGGATCTCCGGATAGTTCGACTATCAGAATAGCTCGGATATCTGAACTGATCGAATATTCGAATAACCGAACAGTCCGAATAGTTCGAATATTCAAATAGTTAATGAGACCAAATAGTCAAATAATAATAATGAACAAATAGTTCGGACTGCGCTAAAAGTTTGCTAATAAGTCAATTCGGACACGAGGAATTCAATGCCGTTGCGCGCATCTTCATATCTTGTTTAGTTTTTAAGATATAGGTACCGGAAAAGTTTCATTTTCCAAAAAACAATTACCTCATCATATTTTTGACTTTCCCGAGGCTATATCTCAAAAACTAAACAAGATATGAAGATGCGCTCAACGGTATTGAATTTCTCATGATTTAATTGACTTGTAAACTAATTTTCAGCGTTTTTTATTTTTCAAACTGTTTTTACCAAAATTTTCTCATCAAGCAGTTTTTGAATAATATCTCAAAAACTAGATGACATTTGCACTTGGGGATTTTACCACTGGATTCAGCAGGTCAAAATACATATATATGTAAATTTTCGTTACAATATTCGTACGAGGAAGAATTTAAGAGGAAACAATCTCAAAATAACTTAAAATCGAAAAAAATCCAAGGGGTTTTCAAAAAATAAAAATCGCTAAAAATGTGCTTATAAGTCAATTCGGACACAAGGAATTCAATGCCGTTGAGCGCATTTTAATATCTTGTTTAATTTTTAAGATAAAGACTCCGGAAAAGTTAAATTTTCAAAAAAAATTACTTCGTCATATTTTTAGCTTTCCCAAGGCTATATCTCAAAAACTTAACAAGATATGAAGCTGCGCTCAACGGTATTGAATTTTTCGTGCGTCAATTGACTTATAAACAAATATTCAACGTTTTTATTTTTCAAAAAGTTTTCAGTAAGAATAAATTGAAAATAATTTGACAGACCTTTCGAAAACTTGTTGCCAGGGAATAGTCACGAAAGCCCGTAGGGTTTGAGTGGCTATTGCCAAATGGTAACAAGTTTGAGAAAGATACTGAAGAATTATTTTCTAATTTATTCTCACCCTGAATGAATGAATTTTTGAACAATTGCATAAATGTCAAAAACAATTACCAACCACAACATTTCATATACAAATTTCCCTAAACTGACTGTTTAAAACAACGCAGATTTTTAAAATTTGAAAAGGACGCAAAATAGCAAAAATAGTTTAAAGAACTCATTTTATAAAACATGTCTTATAATATTCGCCCTTTAATACAATTTCAGAGCATTATTATTAAATAATAAAGGTGTAAGTTTTTGCATGAATTAATAAATGGTAAATAAGAAAATTACAATCGAAATTATGTCATTCAGATTTTGGAAACTTCAGTTTTGCTCCTAGATAAATATCAAACAGATAACGACACCAGCTTTTCATACACAGTTCTTTGCAAAATGATATAAAAAGATTGCTTTTGTTTGAAATGACAAATGATCTCCGTCAAAAACAAAAGACTATATAAAGAGAAGCAGCGTTTGTTTCAAAAGCTTACGAGATGTATGAAACTATGAATATTCCATGAATATTTATAAAATACTGTCCGATCTCGGTTTTCGTTCGGTCTATTTTAAATTAGTTGCAGCAAACCGAAAAAAATTGAATATTTAACAGCATTCACGCGTTTCTTTATTTCATTTTGCAGAACTTTTTCACATGTTAATAATATTATTTTTTTCAAAAATGTATATTTATCTACAATATGAGAACAAAAATATTTTATAAACTATGAAATTTGTATATTAATTAACTACTAATATACAAACATTACAAACAGTAAATATTAATAATTTTCTAGGAAAACAAATTATTAATCAATTTCATAAAGGAAATATTAATGAAAATGTTGGTTTGTATAAAGCAGAAAAAATTCACATCAACATCTATTGAAAATAATCAAGGTAATTTAATAAAAAAATTCTCGGAAACACAAAAAATTTAAAAGTTAAAATCTGTTAATGAAACTACATTAGAAGTTGATATGTGACTGAGGCATCATTTAATATGATGCATGTCAAAAGAGATATTCATTTTGCAGTTAAATTTCGCTATTTCGAAATACAAAATACTAAAAATAAAAATATTTGTAGGAATCTCTGCATATTATAATATTTTAAATTGAATGATTAAAGCATTACCTATTCTAAAATTTGATTTGAAATTGGGTTCTATAAACTCCGGTTAAATGCTTTAAATTAAACCAACTAAGCTACGGTTGCCGTGTGATTCAAATCTTATATCGGTATTATTCTCTATTTTGTTGTCATTGGTTGCCTCGATCCCATAATGCGTACTAAAATACTAGAGTAACAGAATGAATTAAGTGTACAAATCATGATAGCTTTTGTTTTCCCGTGTCACTATTTTGACAAAATAAAGCTTTCAATTATAACTTTAACAGTACAAAACTTTAATATATTATTACGTACTGATTATTTGTAAAGAAACTATTTTGCTATTATGATTGAATTACAAAAGAATATGCTCAAATATACGAATATTATAAATTATTAATACATATTTATGTAATGGACCTTTCAAGACTTTTTTGAATTTTTTATATATTAATCTACGTAATAAAATAATTATACCCAATTTTTTTTTAAAACTTGTATTAAGCATGATAAAAATATTTACACTTTCGAAACAAATGAATATGACGTAGTTGCATCTTAGCTTAAACAGAGACAGATAAGACAGTGATAAATAACACGTAACTTGTCATTGTCAGTAGAATCCTCAGACAAAACATAACTAGACGGATAACATCGGCGTTTGTTGTGAGTCAGAAAGGGATAGAATAACTGGTTGGTGAGGCGGGTGCGCGGCAAGGAGCAACTTGCATAACATCAAAGTGTACTCGCTCCTTGCCGCGCACCCGGCGGATGCTCAAGTTATTCCATTCCTCTTTGCTTCACAACACTGCATTGACTTGAATACGGCATAATTCGTCTAGTATTATACGTCATTGGTAGAATCGTAGAATGCTGAATGCTTATTTCTTCTTCGTCTTCTTGAGCACCGACAAACGTTTCAGACAAAGCTCTGTGATTGGCTTAATGCAACTACGTCATTGCAATATGGCAGTGCGAACGTTTTAAATTATTCAACTTTAACTTTCATATTTCAGCAATAAAGATATCATTTATGGTATGATTTTATATTGTATTAAATATGATGTACGGTCAAGAATTTATTTTAATAAATATATATTAAAAAGCTCTACCACTTGAATCCCCATTAAGAACATAAACAACTATAAACAAACATAAACAGTTTATTATTGACTGTTGAGGTGTTCACCTCAATAAAGTTTTATTTTATTATAAATTAACAACATGGTTATTTAACTTTAACAATATTTTAATCCCTTACTAACAATTATTGTTGCTTGATAATGGCCAAAACCCTAGTGCTGAAATATCGCTACTTAAAATAAAAATTTGAATACAATTTTGATTTTACTTTCCGAAATTTAAGCCTGACATCCAATTTGAATATTTTGAAAAATATATAAACGTAAATATTAAAATCCTAATTAAAACAAATCTACTTATACGAGTATTGATTGCTCAACAAAGTGCATTACAAAATTTTCCTAAATACAATCCTTGCTAGTATTTAATGTACTCTTTGCTGTGTAAGCTTCCAGCCGATCTATTAAGATCCAAATATTCTATAAATTTGTTCACGGACGGCTTGCTTTAAATAAAAGTGTGACAGTAATGGGGGATTCAAGTGGTAGAGCTTTTTAATATATATTTATTAAAATAAATTCTTGACCGTACATCATATTTAATACAATGTAAAACCATACCATAAATGATATCTTTATTGCTGAAATATGAAAGTTAAAGTTGAATAATTTGAAACGCTCATTTAAATTTCGCACTGCCATATTGCAATTACGTAGTTGCATTAAGCCAATCACAGAGCTTTGTCTGAAACGTTTGTCGGTGCTCAATTTTACTAAGAGGATGACGAAGAAGAAACAAGGATTCAGTATTCTACGATTCTACCAATGACGTATAATACTAGACGAATTATGCCGGATTCAAGTCAATGCTGTGTTGTGAAGCAGAAAGGCATAGAGTAACTTGAAGGTTCGCCGGGTGCGCGGCAAGTTGCTCCTTGCCGCGCACCCGCCTCACACACCAGTTATTCTATCACTTTTGCTTCACACAAACGCCGTTGTTATCCGTCTAGTTATGTTTTGTCTGAGGATTCTACTGACAACGACGCACGTTTCGTGAAATTACGTGTTATTTATCTCTGTCTTATCTATCTCTCTTTAAGCTAAGATGCAACTACGTCATATTCGTTTGTTTCGAAAGTTTAAATATTTTTATCATGCTTAATACAAGTTAAAAAAAAAGTCTTGAAAGGCCCATTGCAGTACGCGTACACGCATTGATTAAGCATTGTTTTGCATATTATTCGAATGAAACAAGGTGAAAAAATTCTGCTGCGTATATGAACCGTAAAATGAAACAAACCTAATTATGTTGTGTGTTGTTTATTTGGTAACCATAACAGTTTGGAAAAATTATTATGCTGAAAAGAAGCTCATTATACGCCATATCAAATAGCTTGCTAATTATGTCAGTAAATTTGTTTGTGGTACAAAATATACCTTGATTGTTTTGTTTATGTTTTTACTATTTGCCAAGATGACGATAACGTGAGAATCATTGGGACATTGCCGTTTACTTAGTTTGTTAACCAATTATGGTCCAAAATTAAACTATGTCTGCGGTTTATCTTTTTGATTATATTACATTTTAAATATAAATAAATATAAATATATCATCACGCCTTTTACCCATTATTGGTTGTGGCACTCTGCCGAAGCAGATATCGACAAGTGATATATTTATGCGCGTAAAGTGCTTCAAAACACGGGCCCCAAAGATGTTAGTGGTGGGAACGCCAAAGGGGTAATTTTAATGTGACGAAAATGTTTGTCGGCTGTGAGAATCGAACCAGGGTTCTCAGGGTCCACAGGCCGACTCGATACCACTGAGCCATCTACTCGATTACTATATTTTATGACTTGTAATTTTATTGGTTCCGCACAAGGTTAAAACGTAAACAATTAATAATTAAATGAAAGATTAGAGCCAATAAGTTCTAGAAATTATTATCCTTACTAATAATTGGACTTAATTACTTTTCATCATTAAATAACACATTCTGTTTGTTATAGTGTTGTCATTGTTATCACGGAAATTAAAGCACTCGCTTCGCTCGTGTTTTAAAATTGCGCTCATGTGCAAAGTATGTCTTCGCGCACTAGTTATGTAAATAGCTACTATTGCGCGCTTAAAAAGACAAATTTAACATATTTTCACTCATTTTCGACTAAAATAAGAGAATTTGTGAAGAAATGAGAGACTCGAACAGAATTTTACTATTTACTTCGATTGTATATATTGTCATAGTTACAAATAAAACATGAATTGATTGAACGTAGGTTGAACTAACAGAACATAGTTATTTTCAATTTAAAAATACCTATTTTGATCATTTAAATCGTAGGAAAAAAATGTGTATCATGAGTATAAAGTGTCTTTGTTCTTCTTGCTCTATTGTTCGAGTAACAAAAAATCACTTTACGCTCTTACCACAGAACTATTATCGTGCGTTGCTGTGAGGTAAAATGTTAATTTGCTTGTTCCTTAATAACTATCTACTTTACGTTGACAACTGAAAGCATAAAAGTGAACTTTTCATAGCAGTCATAGGAAAACAAAATTAAGGTTCATTTGAAGATAAAATCTGCAGCTACTACTTTTAATCTTTAATGATTACCACGGCATTACTGTAAGATCAACTTAATTAGAATTCGATCAACTTCTTAATAAGTCTGTAAACAGTAGTCTTCGCAAGCCTCTAAAAGTCAAGAACCAAGATTATTCAGCAACCTCACTTCATTCGCGCGTCGTATCTTTGATTAAAGAACACATTAAGAAATTTAATGACTACCCCTTTCCTCTTTTAACCAGACGAAATCGATACCAGGGAGGTAGTTCAGCCCCCCACAGGGATTTATTCATAATGGCGGCTTGATTTATAGGTTAAAGGTTATCGGTACAATATAATGTATATAGGGGTGGGGGTTGAGGTACGTGGTACGGAAGTTGTGTTTTTCTTTGTTGGCCGATTACAAATACCTTGGGATTTGAACTCGTGCGGTGTGAAATTATATTGTTTTGTTCAGATAGTTTGATGTAATAGGGCAAAGGTTGAAAGGTGACCAGACTGGTATTCAAACTGTTTTGATTGGTTGCCACCCTAAATTAAATAAATACAGGGTGTTTTTATTTAAATGCCGATGGGTGGAGGGCGGGGGCGGGTCTTCCACTATTCGAATATTCAACTATTAAGAAATGGAGTTGATAACGATATGTCAAAATTGAGACAAAAGTACACTTTCAGTTGGTCTCCATACGTTTACTATTGCTGTCACTTCTGTTTCTTTGCTTTTTCTTTCATTTTATATTTACTAGTAGCGGATTTTTATTCATTTATATAGAATATAGTTCTGTGTTGTCTCTAGTTGTAGTTTTAATATTAGTTTTATTGATCATTTAACTTTTAGGTACAAATTTAAGTATACGAGTATATTTAAATAAAAATAAAACAAGTAGAATTTTCTTAGCAATTTTATTTTTAAATGAAAGCCTGTACTTTAATATACTTTTCTACATAATTTCCACCAATCATTTATCGTATCGTACAACCAGTTTTTGAATACTATCCTCGTAAAAATCTGCCGCCTGATTAGACAACCATTGCATCGCTTTGACATCTTCATCGTCGTCGCACAGTGGGTCAAATCGGGATTTTACTGTTCAAAAATCGGTGAAGACCTTAATATCCATTGGATCTGGTTATTTTTTTTTCTTATTAAAGATAATTAAATTCCCTACACATCAGTCGAGGCAGATTTTTAAATAACTCTGTCAAATTTGATTAATTACATAATAAACTGTCGAAAAACGGTAAAAAAATATTAAAAATTTAAATCATGAAAATGATGTATTCTTATATTATTTTTATATATTACAGCAACATGACAGATTTTACAAAGCTATTGACAGATGTCAACTTTATATTATGTTGAGAATAATTACAATACGGATTCCCTGTCTTAAGATACCCTAACTAAATTTCTAATCTTTTCATTAAATCTGTCTATTTATTCTCAACATAATATAAAGTTGACATCTGTCAATAGCTTTGTAAAATCTGTCATGTTGCTGTAATATATAAAAATAATATAAGAATGTTCATGATTTAAATTTTTAATATTTTTTACAGTTTATTATGTAATTAATAAAATTTGACAGAGTCATTTAAAAATCTGCCTAGACAGATGTGTGGGAATTTAATTACCTTTAATTTAAAAAAAAATTATCCAGATCCGATGGATATTAAGGTCTCCACCGATTTGGTCGTGGCGCTGACCACCCAGATGGTTCTCAAATGCAGGAATATGTGGTAGTCACTGGGCGCTAGATCGGTGCTATATGGAGGGTTTTTCATCAACTTTGTGCACCAAATCGTTAGTAATGACTGAAGGTCGCCCACTTCGTTCCTCATCATGCACATTCGTACAGCAATCTTTAAAAGCTCTCATCCATTTCCGTACCATCCCATCGCTCATAATGTTTTCCCCATACGCTTCTCTGATCTGACGATGAATTTCAGCCGCTTTCACGCCTTTAGCACTAAGAAAACGAATCAGAGCGCGTATTTCACAGTCGGCGGGATTCTCAATCGGAAGAGGCATTTCAAATACTCACAAAACACGCCGAATGACTCTGTAATGACATCAGTGGCTTGCCAACAGAGTGCGATACACAGTGTGCATGTGCCAAAAGATTACTGGCCTTAATCCCTTGTGAAAATTAGGGATACTATTTAAATTTTACAAAATGATCGGCTACGGAACAATTATTGCTCTATCCATTCTATAAAATAAATAAATATATGATCACGCCTTTTACCCATTACTGGGTGTGGCACTCTGTCGGAGCAGATCTTGGTAAGCGATTACCAGCCGCCAAATCATGCCTCCCCCTAAAGATGTTAGTGGAGAGGAAGCTACAGGAGTAGTATTTAATGTGAGGTAAAGTTTGTCAGCAGTGGGAATCGAACCAGAGTTCTCAAGATCCACAGGCCGACATGATACCACTGTGTCACCTACTCCATCTATCCATTCTATAACAAAAATAATTCAACAGTTCATAATAATACTCATAGTTGGAGTATTTAATGAGATCCTCCAACATTACTGTTCATTATTAGCCCCAACCCCAAGCAATCATCAAACAACGAACAAAATAATAAAGTTCATTAAATTATCCGCAGAACAGATAATAACAGGAATGAAATTCACTACCCAGAAACAGTTAGACGTTATAGAAGTTTACTGCCGTAAAAATATCATTGTTTAATATTGGCATTCATTCTGGGAATCTGTTTCATCGGGCTGTTGTTTCCGTGGAATTCAGAGCCTCGCGCGGAGCGCCGATAAATGAGAATTCCGGACCCGAGCCAGAACAATGGCGACGTGACGTCATCACACGTCACTGTTGAGTGTCACGTTGAAACGACCATATTTTTAGAAAGGGATGGACAGTATGTCACGTACAGAATAGTTGGAGTGAGATAATAGATTGTTGTTTACAATTACCTCATGTTTTAGTTGCATTGAAAAGGTGAATTAAATTGGAATGTACGGAAGTGCATTGAATATAGATATGTCACAGATATATTTATCAAATTCAAATTTGAACGTTTATTCTATTTAAATAATAATTGTAATTAGTATATTAAATGTCGTATAAACTAAATAAATAAATATATCATCACAACTTTTATCCAGCGATCGGAAACCGCAGAAAAATCGTTTTAGTTTGGATTCAAGTAAAGAAGTGAAATAAAGAAGGGATTCAGGTTAGTTTCGGATACAGCATTTTGTTTGGTGTGGTTCGGTACCGGTTTAGTTCCGGTTCAGGTTAAAAAACTATATATCGTCAAAAATTAAGTAAATATTGGAAATAAAAAGCGGTAAAAAGATATGCAACAATATAATAATAGTATATTAAAGAACTAGTTTCATAAGGTAATCTGTTAACGCACGAGTCCAAGGACTAGGATTTGCTAGTAATCATTTATTTTTTCTACGATCTTAACGGAAATGAGACTTTTCTTCCTTTATAAACTGATCGAAAGTTTGCAATTCTTTCCCAGTGGAAGGAATAGTATATTATACAACGACGGTATAATGGATGCTATTATTCCCAATGATGAAGTTTACAACACTACTAACATCTTTGGGAACCGTGATTTGAGGGCCGGTAACCGCACTTCACGCGCATAAATATATCACTTATCTAGATCTGCCCCGGCAGAGTGCCACACCCAGTAATGGGTAAAAGGCGTGACGATATATTTATTTATTTATTTACATTCAGGATTCATATTATATTTGATGATTCAAACAAATTAAAATTAAATTGCGTCATAAATTGGACAGGGACTAAAAATTAAATCAAAATTTTATAAATCTGCCTGTTAAAAATTGAAAACAAAAAGATAATATTTATCAGCGAATAATAGAACAAGATTACTTAGTTGATTTTAAAAATCAATAGAATATTTTTCGGTTCTACATTCATTTCTCTTTGATGCTGTTTATTTTTGTTCGTGAAACTGGCTATAAATATAAATATATATTTAAATCGTGGTGACAAAAATATTTACCTCCCAAAAAAGCCCAAACTAAGCTCATGAATATATTTCTCCATACTGCGTTCAGAAGTTACGACAGCTTGTCTATAACAAAGCTAAGTTTTCTAGCTCTACCGCGTTGAATGTCATTTAAAATTCAACACTTGAATATTTTATTACAAATTCAAAACCAGTATAGTATTAAATATTACAGTAACAAATGAATTTTTAAAGACATTCGCCTTAAAATAAAGATTATGGTGGGTGTACGTTGGCGATAAGATATTTATTCACTTAGGCGATTTTGGGATTCGGATCCAGATGAATAATTAAATTGCTTCGTGCTATGTGGGTTTCAATTGAACGTGAGTAATACACTGCTCAAAAAAAAAACCGGTCACCCAAAAAATCCCAAAAAATGTTAGTTTTCAAACCCCTGTCAGTTTGTTAGTTTTGAAACAAATTGGATGAAACTTTGTGTCCGAAGTCGCCCAAAGTCTAGTCTTTGAAAAACTGTGAATTGATTTTCACTAACCTCACCCTTCCCCCCGCCACCAACAAACGAGAACCACTTTTTTTCTAAAAAAAAGGTGATTTTCCAAGCTTCTATGGGAATCATCAGCCGTCAATTGACAAATCTGTGTACAGACAATGAAGATATGGACATATTTGTTACTCGAACGTAAAACTGCATCAAAATCGGATGATTTAAAAAAAAGACATTTGCAGAGGTTGGCATTCAATTGTCAGTAGTACATAGACACTCGTGTTGGACGTATTTAGTTTTATGCTTAGAAGCACTAGTCGAAAAAAAATGTTGTTAATCGTTTTGTAATACACTTAGAAAATGGTATTTATTTGGTAATTTATCCAACCTTGTAGCTCTTACAGTTCTCGAGATAGCAATGATGACACAACTAAATTGAACACCCTGTGTAATCAAGGAGATGTTATTGCATTATGTATGTGTTCTATTATTTGCCCTAAAAGCTTCATTAATCAAAATATGAATCCAGAATTCATAATTAATATAATAAGTGTTATGATAATTGCCTATAATATTTTGATATGAATTATGAATAGGAAATACAGCTCGTGCTGCGCACTCCGTTTCCATGACAATTAATAATTCAAGTCAAAATATTATCTGACAATTGTGATATTACGAGTTATATTTTGAGTGAGAATTTAACAATATAATATTAAGATTTTTTGGTATGTTTTGCAACTTTCACTTCAATTTTAATTAAAAAATCTTCTGTAGAAGCAGTTTCCAATAAAAAATTTGACATATCGAATTGATATTTATGAAAATTGCATTTATGTTATTAGAGATTTAATTACAGTGAAGAATTATTTATCAGTTATTAATTTCTCTAGTGGAGATTTATCAAAATAGATTTAATTTCATTGGTTCATTTTCAAATAAATTTCTGATTCAATGACAAATACGAGTACGTGGTAAAATCTAAAATTAAATAATAATAAAGAAAGACTAGCAACAGAACTAGGGGTAGGCGCAGGAAGTTATTTTGATTGGATAAGTCACGTCGTGACCCGCGTAATCGTGAGCAAATTTAAAATTGTATATCGTGAGTGTGGATAAAATGTATACTTTCAGTAAATTAAAAAATTTTTTGCAAATTACAGATTTTTTCTTGTTTTACAATAAAATTAGATACTCAATTATAGAATCACCCTGTATACAATAAAAAATATGTGTACAACACGTAATGAAAGCATCTTTTTTCACTCATTTGATTGAATACAACTTCGCAGTCGAGCATTTAACTTCAAATTAATAAAAAAAATTATTGCTTTCATTAATAGTTATACAAATAACTAATGAAACACCAAAATTTTCATTTATTTTATTTTAAATTTTAGACTTGTTTCACTATAGTTCCAAACATACCACTTGTCCTGACTATACTTTTATATTTATCCGCGCTAAGGGTGGCTCCACGTAGGGGGCCATAGCCACCCCCTTAGACTTATTATTTTTTTTTAGTTTTTTATAAGTGTTATTTTCATTCGAGTTTGATAACCCTTATAGAAATAAAATCGCTGAAAAGCTTTGTAATACTCTGAAACAACTGCGAAAAGCTTTCAAAATTTGGATTGTCAGATATTTTCCGTGTTTTTCAGATTGTTTAAAATTTGAAAATTAAGAACAGAATACAAAATACATACACCCATACATACACCCTTAAAATCTGCGCATTCACATCAACGCCATCTATAGTTACTACCCGTTCCCAAATCTAATTTTCGTTTTTTCATGATTATCATTACATAATCTATTAAAAATGCCATTTCTGTCACTGGAATAAATGAGACATCATTTTGCACCCTAACTCTCTAACTATATGTTTTCCTTAAAAAAAAAAAGACAAAATGGCCCCTCCCTTGAAAATTTTCTAGAACCGCCCTTGATCCGCGTCCCGCTAAATTTTAGACAGAGGTAACTCACAGAATTTTATAGATTTGTCTGTAAAATCAGAGTCCTTCATTGACTTTAATGGTCAGTTGTAGCAAATTCAAGCATGCAATTCTCATCCCAAGTGACATGGCCTATATAAGATTTTTAAATGTAACTATAAAGCAAACTGCATACGTAGAATCTAAGTTATAATAATAGAAACTGTATCGTTTCAAAGTAACGTAAGATTAAATTTTATTTTCCTCCCTGGTTAGCGATATCGCGTGCTTGAGATACTCTACTGTTCATACTGTTTTATTTTTATGACATAAATGCTGGAGTCCTATTCCATTAAAAATTATTTCTTAGTAATTCCACCGTCATATCTATTTTTATAACTAAGTACTCAGTAAATCAGCAAAATAGCTATGAGAAAATTTTTCTCATTTATACAATTGATTAATACATATTCGTACAAAGGAAGATAGACAATCTTAGGTATTTTAGCGCAATACATTACGTTTACAAAATGTTATGACATTTGAGTCCCCTTAAATTTTAATAAATTGCATTCACAAAAGTTAATTAAATAAATAAAAGCAAAGCGAGTGACAAGTCATATGGAATAATTTACATTGCTGTCCAACATTCGATTTGCTTTTAAAACAAAGGTTAAATAGTTATTAACGATACTAATACATAAAGCTAGACTTTAGTCACAAGCGGATCAAAGTTAATAAAACACGAGGGAGGAACGAAACGAATGTTTTAAAACCTGCTAGTGGCTAAAGATGCTTTATGTATATGTACGACTGAAAACATTAAAAAAATATCCAAATTATTAACAAAGATGTCATTGAATACTAAAAAAATAAAATTATTTTATTAAGCTAACCAAGGCAATCATGTAATTTTGCGCGGTTAAAACTTTTAACTTAATCAAACGTTGCTGAGTATCCCGTGCCTAATAAAATTTTGTTATTAAACAGTTATTTTACGAACTAAAAACATCCACCTAAAAGTCAATTTTACACACGGTCGTAGATAAATATTCTTTTTTATAAAATCGTACAATAATGAGCTAGCTTAATGTTTGACAAGTGTAACTAACCTAAATATTTGTTATTAAATCAAATATAATTACGCGATTTTATAACAAATTTAATATACATCTCGCGATCTAAAAAGCATACGAGTTGGAAAATGAATAAATTTTCAGAATATGTATTTTCCGCCCTAGGACGAAAAAGTACTTTAAAGGTTATAGTTTGTTGTTTACGTTACTTACATAGCAATGAACACTATTTATTTCTCAGGAACCAAGATTACATTTTTGTTAAATTTTTCAGATATTTTTATAAGGGTTTGTAATAAAAAAAAAAATTGTATGCCTCTCAGAAGTAAAGTGCCGTTATCGACCTTATGCTACTTTTGTAGCTTAGCTACTAGCTTAGCTACGTTTACCTTTACAATAGCTGTAGCTTAGCTAACTATGAAAAAATATAGCTGTAGCTTGTAGCGAACTATTTCATTTTCTATTAGCTTAAAAATAACAACTGAAGCTACTTTTTGTAGCTTAAAGCTACCACTGTTCATTAAGAAATACCTATTTATGTTTGTTTTGTATTTGAATTGTACCTTCTTTATTATTTTCTATAACTGTAGGATAACAAGTTATTATATTAGTTTAAAATCTATTAACATTTTTTATTTTTCACTTGTTCTTAACCTATCCTACTTTTGTATTATGTAAATATTAGATGAACTAAACATTGACTGTTTAGGAGTCTTCTGTTAATGTGACTGTTAATTTATTCCGATATAAATAAAAATTATAGCATAAAAAATTAACAGTACATTTGTCCACTTGCGATTTTTTATATTTATGTACATAATAGTAAATAAATAGTCATTAAAACAAAAGACTGATCAACTGATCATATTACAATGGCAAATTTAATTAATTCAGAATAATTGAAAAAAGTAGCTTTAAAATTTAACAGCTACTTAAACGAAAGCTTTTAGCTGTAGCTTAGCTATATTTTACAAAATGTAGCTTATAGCTGTAGCTCAGCTACTTTTTTAAAGAATAGCTGTAGCTGTAGGTTAGCTACTTTTTTTTAAGTAGCTTGCCCAGCTCTGTCGTTCAACTAGCCATAAAATAAATAAATATATCAGCCCGCCTTTTGGGGTGGCTAGCTCAGTGGTATGAAGTCGGTCTGTGGATCCTGGGAACCCTGGTTCGATTCCCACAGGCGACAATGTTCATAATTTAAAAAACTACCCCTGTGGCTCCCCCACCACTAACATCATTGGGGGCCGCACTTCACGCGCTAAATATTTCACTTACCGAGATCTGCTTTGGGTAGAAGGCGTGATAATATATTTATTTATTTGTTATTTTATTCCGCCTTTTACTAATTACTAAGTGTGACACTCTACCGTAGCAGATCTCGGTAAGAATATATTTATACACTAGAAGTGCGGTTACCAGCCGTCAAATCATGTCCTCCAAAAATCCATAATCCGACTCGATACCACTGAGCCATTTACCTCATAAAAGAACTAATATGCAATGATAAATTTATTAATTGTGTGGAATTCACTTCCAAAAACAAGCGTAGAGCGACACTCCCTTTCTTTTTTATCTTTTAATTCGTTTTCAGTTATTACGCTCCCTCCCTTTCTTATCTTTTTGTTTCATTTTCTGTGACTGCATTGTGTGGTCTTTTCTTTCATATACAAGTGTAGACTATCGCTTTCATCTTTTCTAATCTTGTAGATTCGTTGTTAGTTTCGTTATTAGATTCGTTGTTAGGAGTAAACGTGAGTAATTTGAGATTTTTTTTTATGCATATGTTATGTACGTTGAGGAAGGAAAATGAATGGTAAGAGAATAGGAATGATGTGATTGAAGGTTTGTTGTGTGATAATGTTTTCGAGTGTAATAAATGAATGAGTTTATATGGAGTGATCTATAAATGTGGTTGAAGTGAGGGTGGTGTGTTTGGATGAAAATGTTTGGTGATGGCTGGTTGTTTGATGGGTGTGATGAGTGAATGTTTTATGAGTGATTTTAGGGTTCGTGCTACCCCATTTGTTGGGATATAGCGTGAAGATATGTATGTATGTATGTATGTATGTATGTATGTATGTTTAACTGCAATTGTGTGAAATTCCCTTTCAAAAACAAGCGCAGGGCGACGCTCCCTCCCTTTCTTATCTTTTTGTTTCATTTTCAGTTACTGCATTGTGTGGTCTTTTCTTTCATATATAAGTGCAGACTATCGCTTTCATCTTTTCAAATCTTGTAGATTCGTTGTTAGTTTCGTTATTAGATTCGTTGTTAGGAATACACGTGAGTAATTTGAGATTTTTTATGCATACGTTATGTACGTTGAAGAAAGAAAATGAATGGTAAGTGAAAAGGAATGATGTGATTGAAGGTTTGTTGTGTGATAATAAATTCGAGTGTAATAAATGAATGAGTTTATATGGAGTGATCTATGAATGTGGTTGAAGTGTGGGTGGTATGTTTGGATGAAAATGTTTGACGATGACTGGTTGTTTGATGGGTGTGATGAGTGAATGTTTTATGAGTGATTTTAGGGTTCGTGCTACCCCATTTGTTGGGATATAGCGTGAAGATATGTATGTATGTATAAATTTAAACACAAAATAGATGTTTTATATGACCTCAAATGAAATATGCCATCGCCTAGACGCTCTCAATTATTATTTAATATCTCGACGATAATTACGAACATAACCTGACTACTACAAGACTGAAGAAGATTAGCAAAGTTGTGTTTCCAGTCGCTGAACAAAGTCAATTGCAATCCAACTTTCAGAACAAAAGGTTTTCATTAGAAACTGAAGTACACATTTTCAGCAGCAAACAAACATTCCATTAGAAGAATCAAATTCAATACGGTCCATTACCCCTAATCGTGACGGTGGTGGTGGTGCAAACCGGAAGCAAAAAGGCGAAACAAACGAAACCAGGTTAAGGGAGAGATTACTAACAGTGTTGTGAGTGGACGCCTGCGGGCTGACAAGACGCAACCCGTACGCCTGCTGCGTGGCGTTGGATGCCAGCTGTGGCACTCGCAAGATGTAGAAGTTCTTTGTAAGCGTTTCTGCAGTGCCTTCATAAATTATTTTTTATTAAATTATCCACTTTTATGAGACTTGAATTGAACTTGTTTAGACAATACTCACTTGACGCTATACCAAATTTATAAATAAATTTTAAACTTAAAATTAATATATATATATCATCACGCCCTCTACCCATTACTGGGTGTGGTACTCTGCCGAAGCAGATCTCGGTAAGTGATATATTTTTTCGCGGGAAGTGCGATTACCAGTCGTCAAATCACGGCCCCCAAAGATGTTAGTGGTGGAGGAGCCACAGGGGTAGTTTTTGAAATTATTTTAAAATATATTTCTTTTCTTTGATTTTATAAGTATAATTGCAATTCAATCATATTTTAATAATATAAAAATCCATTTTGAAGTTTAAATTACTATAATTGAAATATTCTGGTTTGTGTACTACAAAAATGTCTCAAATTTTTAAAATTATTTTGGAATTGTATAAATTAATTATACTAGTGCTTATAATAGTAATTACTGTTCCTCATTAACAATTTTATATAATTTTTAAAGTATTTCAAATAGTTTTATATAATTATTTTCTCATTTAAGTGAACAAACCTTTAATAGAATAATAAATTAAGGTTATGTTTATGTTAAGAGCTGGAAATGGCTGGAATTTTCCCGACATAAACAGAAACAAAAAACCAAAAACAAAGACTAAAACAGAGACTATGTTAAGTTGTTGAGACGTAGCTTAAAAGTTGACAAAAAACATTAAAGTGACGTTTGACTGACAAAGAAATATTTTAAACATGATTTGAACAGTAACTAAATCATGAAATGAAATGTTGAATTTTATGATAATGCGTACAAAATAAATAGTTCTTGTAAACTATTCACCTTAAATGTTTCAAACAGTTGCAGATAATACATGATGCTAATTTATAAGTTTAGTGTACTTGGGCACTGGTAAGTGTTAGGTGGTGTAACCCGGAAGTTTGGAACTTGAGTTCTGCGTCAAATGTAGTCGTTTATCATTGAGCGCGAAACTGAGGCGAATGTAAGGAATGCCTGTTCTTGGTTGGAGGTACTTTGTGAAATGGGAGATAAATGAATTATTAGTTGCTTGTTGCACGAAACAATATTTCATTTTAAATGGAAGCTCGTAAAGAAACGTTAACGGAGAAAAACACGCATTCTTTTAATTATTTTTTATCGGAGTTTTTCACCTTTCATATTTATTACTAACTAAAAATTGTTCTTTTATAAACACTTGTTTATTAACTATTTGATATAATTAGTATTGTATTTAATTTTTTTTTATTAAGAGGTAAGTGGCTCAGTGGTATCGAGTAGGACTGTGGATTTGAGAACCCCGATTCGATTCCCACAGTCGACAAACAATTTTCACCACATTAAAATGACTCCTATGGCTCCTCTTCCACTAACATCTTTGGATGCCTTGATTTAAGGTAGTATTAGTGTGACGGTGGCGCCATCGGTTGTCCAGTGGCGAAACTGACGCTCAAAAAAATATAAAAATAAAATAAAATAAGTGTTTTATACCTATTATGATTTGAATATCATGCATTGTTAACAGGTTGTTGGTCCAGTGAATTTTCAAATACCATACTACCGTGTAGTGTTGCCATTATAAATTGGGATTCTAATTTTTTCGTTGAAAACAAGGCTTGCATGGCTATATATCCATTACTAAACGATAAAAAATTGTCTCCTTCTGATACGATATACATGGATAGTTCTAGAACAGCATATTAGTTTTTCAAATGAAACTGCAAAATTTTGGAGGTCCACAAACCAAATATGTGCGATTCTAAGTGATGATCGCCATAAGCCCCGTGTATACGAACTCAACTTTACAAGCGAATATATTTGTTCACAAACGATGAATGTGTTCCATATTTTAACAGGATGCGTATGACTATCCAATGTTTACGTGCGCCAAATTTCATTTAGATCTACAAAAAAATAATTCACGCTTCTACTACCTTAACGACTGGTAATCGCACTTCACGCGCGTCAATATATCACATACTGAGATCTGCTACGGCAGAGTATCACATCCAGCAATGTGTAGAAGGCGTGATGATAATTTATAAATAAATAAATTTCAATTACAGTACCAGCAGCCTACAGCTTACAGCGCAATCAGAATTACTCAAATTTATAGAAGATTTGTAGTCATAAACTCACGCTTGTAAGGCGATAGTTCTATGCACAGAACCACGTTTGCTGTTAAATATGTTTTAGTTTTTCTGCCTATTCCATAATCTAATTTATATTTACATATAAATTCGTTTACATCGAAATATAAGATAGGGTATTCATTTTAATCTTCACTCCGTTGACAAAATAAATTACATTACTGTTAACTTTTGACCTTTAGGAAACGTACATTATGACGTCAGTTCAATTTGGGGAAAAACATTTGAAATGTGAATCCTCAAAGGGCCATTCCAAATGGAACAATAACATTACCGCATGAACATATTTTTGTTAAACTGTTCATGAATGTATATAATGCGTGTATAATTTTTCATTTAATGAAATTTACGAATCACTCATTTATTATCAGAAAATATTGTAACTCGTTACTAAATAAATATAAATAAATATATCAGGACTTTTACCCATTACTGAGTTACTGGATGTGGCACTCTGTCGTAGTAGATTTCAGTAAATGATATTTTTTTGCACATGGAATGCGGTTATCAGCCGTCAAATTACGGCCCTCAAAGATGTTAGTGGACGAGAAGCCATAGGGGTATATTAATGTGGTAAAAATTGATGTGGGAATAGAATCCGAGTTCTCAAATCTACAGTAAGCTTAATGATCAAACTCTTAGGGTTATGTGTAGTACCTATATGATGTACAGAAGGATTAGTTTTTTAATTTCACAAAATTAAGGGTGGTTTACTTAAAATAAAAATTTTTAGTACTACGTGTTTCATAGCTGTTTTTAATATTTTTCTATTTCGGTGTTCTTATAGCTCTATAAACGCACTGTAAACACGTCGCTAAGGAGATCTATAAGCGCACTGTTTTTGGCGCTTTTTATTTTGTAGGAGTGGTAATAATGTCTTTAAATCTGATAGATAAGTGACATATAACCTCAAAATTGTAAATTGTCGGTGTTGAAATATTACTAAAAGAATATGCTAGAGTCAGATAAAATTCACAACATTCATAATACAAAAAAAAATATTGATTAATTGTCAAAAAATATGAAACTTCTGTTATCTGTCTTAGAAAAGCGCTACCAACAGGACTGATAAAAACACCAACTTATATTTTTAAAATAAATAAATAAATATATCATCACGCCTTCTACCCATTACTGGGTGTGGCACTCTGCTGAAGCAGATCTCGGTAAGTGATATATTTTGCGCGTGAAGTGCGGTTACCAGTCGTCAAATCACGGCCCCCAAACATGTTAGTGGTGGAGGAGCCACAGGGATAGCTTTTTCAAATTATGAAAATTTGTCACCTGTGGGAATCGAACCAGGGACCTCAGGATCCACAGGCCGGCTTCTTACCTCAATTGAAAAAATAGTATAAAGAATACGTTTCATAAGACCTGTTATCGCACTTGAAATCGTGCGTTAATAGACTGCCTTATGAAACTAGTTCTTTATTATACTATTATGTAACTATTAACAATACAAGTAATTATTTGATAAATATCTGATGTATTACGTAATGTAATTTTAATGATTTCCTTTTTATGAAAGTATACCAAACCAGTATACTTTGAATAAACCACCCGTTTTGTTCTGTTATCAGTACATCATGTAATATATATGTACCCTTAAGGTTTGTCAAACAAGTTTAGAATTACCTATATTTATACAGTTGTATACACAAAAATAAAACATGTAAATAACTTTTTCCTGATGAGTAAGTCATATCATATTCCTTAATACCCTACATAGAACATCGGAACTGTTTTCCGGAATAATAAACCAAGCGTCGATTACGCAGCTCCGTAGCGTACGCTACGCTGAGCGTACACACCGCCCACGACGTAGCGACGCAACGCAACGTAATGCGAAGCGACGCGATTACTCATTACGGTGTTCGAATGTACGAAATTCCGGAGTTGGAATACGTCACACGCTGAACGGAAACCGGAGCTGGAGTCATGCGCAAGCCTCTAGTGAAGCTCCGGGTTTCCGAGTATGGACGGAAAAGGTAAGGGGGTGGAGGCAGAGTATACAAATAGTAAGTTTTAGATATATTTAAGCTTGCTAACGAGGAAGAACTTTAATTTTGAACTAGTTTTAATAAATAAAAACAAATATGGATTAATTAGCAGATCCGTATAAAATGTAGCTTTGTAGATGTCACGGGATATAAAATTAATGTAGTCACGGCCACAATATTTTGTACGGGAGTTAATCCTAATAAAAATTAGTAATATAACAATATTTGTGTGAAAATTTATTTACGTTCGACTGTACCATAACTACTTGATTTATGACACTATTTAGTGTCTATAACCATGGGCGTCCACAGACATTTTTCCAGGGGGAGCGAGTCGCAAAAAACTCTCAGATATACATAAATTTCTAAAATATTTTTTTTACATAACATAAATACAAATACACATAACAAATGGATACAAAAATATTTAAATTTGTGAAATAAATTACTAGTCTTTGTCGTCTGGGTTTGAATTGAAGAGGTAGGACAATTTTCGAATAACTCTTCCATAAATTGACACCATTTTTTCAATAAATTCCGATTTAGCAGTTTTACAGTTTTTATTTTCTAATATTTTGTGTCCGTGTATACTTAATAAACTTAGATTACTCAATCGTTACGATAGGGAACATGTCGCTAGCTGGTCATAAGAATACTGCTGGAAATTCGGTTTCAGCTTGAATTTATTATCTTTAAACTTATAATTTAATTTTTATTTAATTTATATATATACATATACAGTGTGGTGGCCACGACTCTCGAACATCGGACTTTAACATGTAAAATCACATTGTTTTAAGTGTCCTGCTTCCTAATTATTTAAAAGCAAAAAGCTTCAAATAAAATTTTTAGGGCATAAAATATGAAATTAATTTTGCATGCTTTGTAACGGCACAAATTATATCTAATAATGACTAAAATTGTCTCAAAGCTATCGATAGCTATGAAATTGATACAAAATTAAACAAATATTTGACCTTCAATCTGTCAAAACTGTCAGAATAAATTCCTTATTTATTATTTCATTTACTTTGACAAATAAAACGTCAAACATCTGTTTAATTTTGTTTCAATTTCATGCCTATCGGTAGTTTTGAGGCAATTTTCGTCATTTTCAAATCTAATTTGTGTCGTTACAAAGTATGCAAAATTAGTTTTGTTTATTGGTTCAGATGCGCAGAACTTTATGCCCTAAAACTTTTATTTCAAGCTTTTTTGCTTCAAATATTTAAGGAAGCAGGAAATTTAAAAATTATAGTTTTACATGTTAAAGTCCTATTTTCGAGAGTCTTGGCCACCACCCTAGTTAATATTATGGGGGGGCGCCCCCTTGCCCCCCCTGCGGACGCCCATGTCTATTACATAGCACTTTATTGGACTATACAGCAAAATTGCAGTTTGTAAAAGGCTGATTTACATTACAAACGTAATCCTTAAAGAATTAATTTAAAATAATACAACACTAGATATGAAATTGAGGATTTCATCTTTCGTCCGCATATATTTCTGCATAGCTATGCATATTTTGACCCTAAATATATATATTTTTTTTAATCGCCGGGGTCCTGAGCTAAAAAAAATCGTTAATGAAAATGCGAATTTTTTGGTTGAACCAGTTTAAAATTAGATTTTTTTTAATATTTAAGGTAGTACTAGTGTGGCGGTGGCGCCATCGGTTGTCGAGTGGCGAAACTGACGCTCAAAAAAATATAAAAATTGAATAAAATAAATGTTTTATACCTATTATGATTTGAATATCATGAATTGTTAACAGGTTGTTGGTCTAGTGAATTTTCAAATACCATACCAGCGTGTGGTGTTGCCATAATAAATTGAGATTCTGAATTTTTCGTTAAAAACAAGGCTTTGCATGGCTATATATCCATTACTAAACGACAAAAAACTTTCTCCTTCTGATACAATATACATGGATAGTTCTAGAACATCATACTAGTTTTTCAAATGAAACTGTAAAATTTTAGAGGTACACAAACCAGATATGTGCGATTCTGAGTGATGATCGCCATAAGCCCCGTGTATAAGAACTCAACTTTACAAGCGAATATATTTGTTCACAGACGATGAATGTGTTTCATATTTTAACAGGATACGTATGACTATCCAATGTTTACATGCGCCAAATTTCATTCAGATATGCAAAAAAAAATTTCACACTAGTACTACCTTAAATCAGACTACGAGAAATCGAATGCCATTGAGCGCATCGTCATATCTTATTTAGTGTTTGAGTTACGGCAATTTTTGACTTTTTATAAACTTCAACTTTGAAGGCCCATATCTCGAAAACTAATACAGATAATGAAACGCGGATTTAACGAGTGTATTTCTTGTGCTCTAATTAACTTATAATTTTACAATTTTTTTCATAATTTCTTTTATCCATATTTCAAAAAGTTGAAGAGATAATAAAAATCTGTAAAAACCAGTGAATTTCTCTCGTGAAAGTACATATGTATGTAAAATGTTTGCTCCACGAATACAATTTTTATAGCAAAAAACTAAAAATGGCCAAAATTCGTAAAATTCTTAAGGGATACCCCTTCAAAAATATTTAAAAAACAGTGATTTTCCGTTTTTTTGTAATAAAAACTTAATCTGTCCGAATTTTTGCCTGAAAATTTGCATACTTATGTATTTTTACGAGAGGAATTCATTGGTGCTCACAGATTTTTATTATCTTTAGATAATATCCGATATCTGTAAACACATAAAATTTATGGCCAACAAAATTTGTTGAGTAGCAATTTTAAAACTTAAATTCGGCCACCATGCTGCTCATTCTAGCTGATTTCAGCTTATAACAAAGAGAAAAATCCCTATAAGAAATAAAAATACAACTGCGTCCAAATACTTCGGAATTTCCTTATACAAGTACTACAGAGTTATCAAAAGGAATTGTTACAGTTGGTAATAAAAAAACTACTTGAAATTGGTAAGCCTGATACATAAATTCATTTCCTGTTGTTGACAGTGACATTTAAAATTTAAATTTGAGTACATTTATTATTACTTTTATATCTAAAGTATTTCTATTACTTAAAAAGTCAAAATTTTATTAGCTGTCAGACTCCTGACATAACCTATTTGTATTTATTAGAAATGTCAAATAGCATTTCCGCTTTTATCTGACGTTGTGCCAACTGTGGAATAAAAAGATCTCTGGAATTGTATAGGATGCGGGCACTCACGTGATATTGTGAACCGGGTTCTTTTCAAATCTCGTCCCAAAAAATAGTTCATTTTTGTAGGTGGCGCAGTGATCTTTCACGGGACAGCTGTTTTTACGTCACAATATCACGTGAGTGCCCGCATCCTATTGCCAACTATAACAATAGACCACAGAAGTGGGCGGTAAATTTGAATGCGAGTCGAATGGTATATGCAGTTACCATTGTCTTATCGCGTTTTTATTTTATAAGTATCAAAATTGAAATTTTTAAGGGAAACGACCAATGATGCAACAAATTACTGTTTTAATATTACCAATATAAATGGTTATTGTTTTGAAATGTCATGTAATAGATTTTTTATGTCTATTTTAAATTTGAAAAGAAACGTATGTCGCAGTGAACTTCATATCTCTACAATCATAACCTCACAATTTTGAATTTTGAATTTTTTGCACTTGTATATTTCGTTGTGATTAGAGCCAGGTGCAAAACACCACCTCATTTTAATTTATTGCACAAAAAAGCGCAAAACAAAACATGTAAACAAAAACGAAGGCTAAAAATCAAATGTTTGTTTCATAAGAAGTGTGCTACGCCATACGTTACCTTACAATAGAAAGAAATAGAACGCTTAAGTCACGCCTCTTGATAACGTTTACTTCTGTGGTCTATTCCTTTTGATCACCCTGTATTTACAAGCTGTGCAGTCTTTGTAAACGAGTTTAACTTCTTGTATAGTTTAGCAAATAAACAACTAAATACTAACTAGTTTATGTTTTACTTTATTATTACTCCCACAACAACATTTAATAATAATATTCCCTAATCCATAAGCAGAAGCATCACTTCCTTGAACAACTCCAGAGGAGCAAACAAACTATTCTAGAGCCCTCTCGCTACGAATAATTAAAACATACACTGTAATTATAAATTTTCCTGTTTACCTTTATTAAACTACTATATCGAACACGCGATACGACAAGTACCCACAGGTAAACAAGCCAGTGTACTGTATGTATTATGAGTATATTATAAACCAACACAAAGCATTAGTAAGAGACACAATGCAGTAGGGAGTAATAATGGTCTAAGCTGTAGAGGATTACGGATAATCATTGTACGAGGTACGGATGCGGATATGAAAGCCGGAGTCGGAGCCGGAATCCCCGGACTCAGACGGTAGAGAAGTGATTCTCAAACGTGGAGTATCTGCATCGTACTATAAGTGGATACAATACATTTACGAACTACGTCACTGAAATTGTCTGTCGATGTCAGGTCATGTCAAATGGCTTGACAATTATGTAATTGGATTTTTTCTGGTATCAATTTTATTTTGTTCGCGATTTCAAACCTCGAGAATTTGTTTCGGCTGTAACAATCTAGAATTGACATCTTGCTTTATCTAAACAAACTGTCGCATTTACATATATTCTGTTATTTGGTTTATCGACTTACATAAATGTAGAATCGCAATAAAATAGATGACTCAGCAATTGCCGAAATATTGCTTAAAGAAAATGCATAACTTAGCTAATATAATTTTACTAAATGATTTAAATAAATGGAGTTTGTTACACTGCCCGAAGACTTATTAGACTTATTTACTTTCTGTTATTTATTGAAGGCAGTCGTAGTCCAGTGAGTCCATCTTTATCTTCACAAGAGTTCGCGACTTCATGTTATATAAAAAAAATACGACTGTACTATAAGTAGCTTTGGCAAAGATTTGCAAAGTTTTTTTTTGCAAATTGATCGTGAAATTCGTCTTTTTTGACGAAAAATTGTTTAGAAAGTAATAAATTTTTTAAGTATTTTAAAAATCCCGTAAAGCAAATAATAAAAAGTAAATATAGTAAGAAAATTAAATACTATAATTTCATTGGTTTGATTTTACTTTTTTCACTATTTTAATTTATTTATGTCCTTAAAGATCATTTAAAATTTTCTAAAATAATATTGAAATTTTTATCTTTGTAAAATCAATCTATTATCAATATGCAAAAAAAAAATGTGCAACACAATAGTATATTACATAACAAGCATCGAAAGTGTAAGATAACGTGCGAGTGTACAAATTGAAAAACGGGGCGCGCAGCGCCGAGTGATTTAAGTACACGAGCACAGTTATCACATTTTCGAGCGAGTTATGTACACTATTTTTCAGACGACCACAAAATATTTCTAAAAAAAGTTTACAAGAGCAATGTTGTTACACTTTGACAGCAGATGCGTTTTCGTAGGTAAGTGTTGACGTTTGACGTTTGAGGTTACGTATTTTGATACTAACTGTACTAACCGTAATGTCAAAATACTGAATAATATAAAAATATTAGTAAATAAGTAATTATTTATTTAAAAAATAAGATTTATTTGTGCAAATGTGTTGAAAAATCTGTTAAAACTTCAATTGAAATAATAATACAAATTCTTTTCATTTATTTTATTATTTTCTTTCATCGTAACGCCATCTGTTGTCAATCAGTGGAACTTCACCTGATATGTTAGAAGTGTACGTTATACTAACATACGAGGTGTATGTTATGTTCAACTTTCCGTAGTATTTTATGATGTTGTTATGGTTACTTTCATAAGTGGTCGTCTGAAATAGTTATTTTTATAACAAGTGCCGAAAAAGACTTGTTACGTGCAAGTGCAGAAATCTGCACGAGCACGTAACCTTTTTCGGCACGTGTTATAAACAACATTTTTCCTACAACTGTGCGATTTAGTAAATCACTAAAATATTATCAAAATTTATAAAATTTTAATGATATTACACGAGAACGATGTTTTACGGCGTTGCTATGGTTTGTTTGTTGATTGCTTGCACATTGTTCTACATTATTTAAAAATATTTTACTAACGTCAAGATAATTTCTTCAAAATCGTCTAGATTGGAATAGTACAGTGAGTGATTCTTCTTTATCATAAATACCTCCAAAGATAATTGAAGCTCCGGATCATGCTATGTTGCATCTATTTTCGACAATGACAATCAACATGCTGCTGGTACTTCTAAAGCCTCCGAAATTGTTGTCAATAATATTACTGTTAATAATATGAACAGGTAAGGAAGAAATCAATGTTTCTTTAGACAATACAAAAGTTTCCACTTTACATTATGTCAATATAAGCAACTGTAACAACTGTGTTAATAATATACACACACAATAAATATTATCACTTACTTAAAACCATTTATCGATATATTTTACTTTGTTCGGTTCTTTTTATTAGTTGTGTACAGATTAGATATATTGCAATTTAAGGTTATTTTTATAAACGTCAAAATATACTACTGCATATTTACTAGCGCTGGCTCACTGCATCTTCTTCTTCCATAAGCGTCTGTGGCCAAAATATGAATTACGTGCTTGGCGTGAAATTTAAATCGCTCTCAAAAAACTTTTTTACAGTTGCGTAATGAAGCACTCATCTACTTTCCATACGTAACCAAGGCAATAATAGTTACGTAATAACAAAGAAAACGCACAGTTGTAGGAAAAAATATTTACTCCACTCTTTTTACATTGGTTGTGTTTGTGTATCGTTTTTATTTGATATAATTATAGCAACTAACAAGCTAACAAATGTCTAAAAATGCGTTTTTGTATTAGCAATATTAAAAAGGACTTCATACATTTCCAAATTTCATAAATTTAAAATACATTAGTCTACTACTGCCATCTACAACGAGCTTTTTCTAGTATCTCTCATTAGTTTTTCCAAAATATGTGTGTATGTTAACTAGATAAATGTCCAAAAAACTTTGAAAGTAAATGCGAAAAATTTTATAAATAAAGGATATTCTTGCCCCTCAAATTTGTACGCCCGAGGTAAGTGTCTTACTCGCCTAACCCTTGTTACGGCTCAGATGCAAAGTAACAAATAAATAAATAAATTTTCAGATTAAAAATATTGAGAACTACTTGGCTAGACGGTATTCAATAACAGGTAATCCTTGTCGCATGTCACGTAAGAACAGCGTATTAACTAATGCAACCGATATTGATACTGAATTAGAATTATGCAGATGCTGTGGCTGGTAATCTGATTAAATCTCTATATTCTGCAATAGAGTTGTCAGCTTAATATGTGTGACATTATCTACCTCGAGATACGAGTATAATATTAACTGTATCTTGTGTATGATGATATCTACTTTATCCCAAAATTAGAACATTCAGATTTAAGTGAAATACCAATCATGTATTTATAATATAGATAATTCTGAAACTTGATATTTAAAATTGTGCTGGTATAATAGTTAGTTTTGTTATTAAATTAAAATTTAATTAATTGAATATAAAACTGGTCGATTGTAAATAAGGTTTGAAATAATTTTAATTAAATTAGCAATTTTGAGAGTTATTTTTCATTAAAATTTATGTTAGAATTATTTATTGTTCATTGGAAATTCAATAAACTAGAAGTAATATATTATTATTACTGACCTTTCCATATTATAATATTTATTTAGTTACTGTGTGGTACGTGGTGCATACTAATTAGTATGTGTTTTGTTAGTTAAATATTGGTATTGAGGAAAAACAAAAATGCGGTGGGCCGTATTCAGAACACTTTTCTAATTAAAAAAGATTCTCTAATAATTATGAATAAATATAAGAAATGATTAGTTAATAAGAAGATCAAAACCTCTATCACAGTTTTCAAGATTATCTGTATTATGTAATGAACAATTTTGGAACCAATTAAATTTAAATTAAGTTTAATTTAAATTAAAATAAACCGAAGCAACGTATTATAGAATAATAAAAGGACATTTGCTAAAATGCTTTTTCTCTTATTCTTATGTGTTAAATACATTGTTTAATGTTAGCCAGTTAAACTTGGGACAGTATCACATATATTTAATGTATACACTGGTTACAATACTATAAGCACCCTCAATTAGATATTTTTCACTTAAAAATGGTACTAATAATATTTACAAAAAATTGACGGAAATCAATAAAATTTTATGAACCTCAGCCTCAGACAAAACATTATTAGACGGAGAACAACGGCGTTTGTTGTGAAGTAGAATGGGTTAGAATAACTTGGTGATGAGACGGGTGCGCGGCAAAGAGCTAGTACAAGTTGGTGTTATGCAGGTTGCATTTTTGTTGATGACAGTTATCAAACGCGAGCATTTTATTTATTTAAATACAAAAGTGCGTATACAAAACACTTAATATGTCAAAAAGTAACCTTTACTTTGATGTATGAAAAGTAAGTAATTGAATATAAAAATAATTACACAAATGTTTGCAACTTGCATAACATCAAAGTGTACTCACTCCTTGCCGCGCACCCGCCTCACCCACAAGTTACTCCAACTCTTTCTCCTTCACAACACTGCATTGACTTGAATACGGCAGACTTTGTCTAAGGTATGTTTTGTCTGAGACCTCAGCAAACATTAATACTTCACTGAAAAGGTTAACTTTTCATACAAACAATATAATAAAAAAAAGTTACTTTTTGATACAATCGAATCAACTAATAATAATTATTATAGAATTTATATGACATGAATGCAAACATTAGTTACATTGTTGTAGCATATATTTGTGTAAAATAAATTAATACTCACAGCCTGCACTGCGTTGTCATAGCAACATTAATGTGATTGTGTAAGCCTCCCTTTTTCAAAGGAGAATTAACAAATAATTTATATGGGTTCTTGTCAGACCGGAGAAAGGACAAGTACCAGGGTTGTTGTAAATAAGTTTGTACTTACAATTTGGTTCAACAAATAACAAAGATTTATTCACACTTACTACATGGTTGGTGTTGTCGAGTTCCTACTGAACTCTCGTATTGACTATCTGAATATGTGACTGCATCTGACTGTGTCTGACTATCGTTATAACTGACCTAACGCTACTATATATCTAATTACAAAAGTACTAAGTCAGCAAATAGTTAGCTACTTACGTCAAAGAATATTATTTAGAATACTTGACCTCATTACAACATGCTCTACTTTACTTAATTGTATTCACTAAGAATGTGCTGACTTTGACTTGTTACATTCCTCCCTTTTTCAAACAATTTGCTTCCTGCAAAGGGGCACAATTTACATATTACACAAAACATAATTTAACTATTATTTCCTTGTTACATTCCCTTTTTTATACCTTAATTTTTACTAATCTTAAATTAAATATACATAAACACAAAACACTTTTATCACTTGTACCATCCATAAAATAGTCCAAATAAACACCACCATCCTCTTATGTTTATTTTATAACGCACAACACTAGAATAAAATTGAAGTTTATACCTCGTATCTCGTTCTTTCTTGCGGTTATTTGTGAATGTCGAATTTGGTTTGAATTTCTTCTTGTAGTACTGCTTATGTCGTCTAAATATCGAATCTCGTTTACTCGTACTTCTTTTCTTCTTTTGGCCATCTGTTGTGGAGTTCTTCTTTTGATGTGGATTCTTCCTATCGTACTGTTTTCTTTGTTCTTTATTTCTCTGAAACTGTTTGCTGCTTTCGAACTTAATGCTGATCTGTCCAACTTCGTCATTTCCTACATTAACCGCTTGTGAAATTTCCTCAATACCCGTACCCTCTATTAAGCCAACATTTTTAACCCCTGATGCTTCTTTTTCCTCCCTATTTACCTCGTAAATTTCCGGAGCTTCCTCGGTCACGGCGCTATTCGGTCTCTCTTCACTGCTACGGTCTTCTTCCGAACTTACTTGTTGGGTGTCATCCTCATTCTTGTCTATTTCAGCAATATTTTCTCTTTCTCTTTCTTTAATTTCTTCACAAAGACAGTACTTTTTCTTAGGCATCTTGCATCCAAAACATCTTAATACTCCATCGTCCATCGGAATGCCATCTAAGTGGTTATAAATCATAAGAGCTGCCTCTTGGTCACCGGATATTTCCGCCATTTTTAACATATTAAAGAACCACGTCATTTCCTCCATCTCTTTTAATTCTTCCGCGTCTATCTCTTCTGTATTTTTCTTAGTTTGGCCTGTTGTTTCTGCTTCTCTTCTGTTATACTGTGTATCATTTTCAATGTCTTCTTCTTTATGATTATCATAAAAATTTGACTGATGACGCTGATACTTATGCTGACGCTGATGCTGACGCTCACGCTGACAATGCCTGGCGTAATGGTTGCCATTGCAATTATAACACTGAACTTGGTTTCTTCTATAATGAGTGTCGTCATCTTCTCTCTGGTAGTCGTAGTAATCGTCACTCTGATAATTGTAGTTTTCTTCCCTCTGGTAATTGTATTTTTCTTCCCTCTGATAATGGTTATTTGCTTCCCTCTGATAATGGTAATTTTCTTCTCTCTGATAGTTGTAATTTTCTTCCCTCGGATAATTGTAATTTTCTACCCTCGGATGATTGTAATTTTCTTCCCTCGGATAATGGTTATTTTTTTCCCTCGGATAATGGTAATTTTCTTCTCTCTGGTAGTTGTAATTTTCTTCCCTCGGGTGATTGTAATTTTCTTCTCTCGGATAATGGTAATTTTCTTCCCTCGGATAGTAGTAATTTTCTTCCCTATGTTAATGGTAATTTTCTTCTCTCTGATAATTGTAATTATCTTCGCTCGAATAATTGTAATTTTCTTCCCTCTGGTAGTTGTAATTTTCTTGCCTTGGATGGTAGTAATTTTCTTCCCTCGGATAGTGATTCGGCCGTTGACGCTGATGTTGTTGCTGACACTGCCTGGCATAGTGGTTGCCATTGCAAATGTAACATTGTACAGAGCGTCTTCTCTCGATGTAATTTGATCTTCTTTGGCCGTACATCTTTCTTGATTCACTTACTTGCTTGTTGTCATTGAATCCATGCTTCTCGATTTACCAAACATTTTGTACGTGCAGTTTGGAAAAAAAAATCGCAAATCGCTGCCATCATTTGTATCGGAGAGAATACAACTGTTGTTATTGTTGAAAATTCCTAATACTTGCTTTTCCGCGAGTGGACCAAAAACGATTGGCCCCTCTGATCTGACAAAATATCCCAAACCGCTGCTACCAAATTGTAAGCCTCCCTTATTTAAAGGAGAATTAACAAATAATTTGTATGGGTTCTTGTCAGACCGGAGAAAGGACAAGTACCAGGGTTGTTGTAAATAAGTTTGTACTTACAATTTGGTTCAACAAATAACAAAGATTTATTCACACTTACTACATGGTTGGTGTTGTCGAGTTCCTACTGAACTCTCGTATTGACTATTCGACTATGTGACTGCATCTGACTGTGTCACTATAACTAACCTAACGCTACTATATATCTAATTACAAAAGTATTAAGTCAGCAAATAGTTAGCTACTTACGTCAAAGAATATTATTTAGAATACTTGACCTCATTACAACATGCTCTACTTTACTTAATTGTATTCACTAAGAATGTGCTGACTTTGACTTGTTACAATTGATTACAGCCCGTGAAGAGTAAATTATTACTCACGACCATGAGTAATGAACTGAATCATTTATCAAGAAACGTACATGACGAGTGAATACTTGAAAGCCGAACATACGTCATAACACGGGAAAATCGTTTTTCGCAAATTATTGCTCCCCAACTTAGCTTATAATGAAACCAATCGAGAGAAAATTATTATTATCATCTAATTTTCTATCAGTTCATTAATTTCTAACAGTTTTTTTTTTGTTTTGTTTTGAGAAAATTCAATTTTTCACATTAACCTATATATATATATATATATATATATATATATATATATATATATATATATATATAAGTATATATATATATATATATATATATATATATATATATATATATATATATATATATATATATATATATAAGTATATAATATAATGACAATTAATTTGTACTTACAGAAGCAAGAAAATATAAGGATGTAATTCTTCGAAAATATTGAAAATAAATACGCAAACAAAATTGAACCAGTAGCGTCCTGTATAATAACATACAAATCTTATGAAAGTGCTTCTTTGCCGTAGTTTCAAATTTCGCCATTGGGTTCGCATACTTATTGAGATATTCCAATAATAAATGTATTACCTAATGATTATAGACAAAATAAATAAATAAGCCCTTCTATTCTGTAACTCGATCATTATCTATTAATAATCGATAAGGTAATGAGGATGTTCGTATGTTCCTAAACGTAACTACATTACGATCAATTTGTTACAGGTCTTTGCTTTCAACAGCGATGAACGCTAAAACAAGAAGATGGCATATAAAGGGTCACTGATAACTTCGTTTTTTGTATAGTGCTACGGAAAATATTAACAGAATTATTCATCCTAATAATTACCCTTGATTTTAGTCAATTCATTTCTTTGTATCATAGAGCAATTTGTACTTAACTCAAGTACGTTCAAATCTCGTCGACTTCAAAACATATAATTGTGTCTGAGTGGTTTGGATTCTAATACATGGTGTTAACAGTCTTCTTTTATTTAATGGGTGATACTACTGGTCAAAAAGGCGAAAAACGTAAAAATACCTTAGTGAAAATTTTATAATGTATAAATATATCATCACGCCTTCTACTCATTACTGGGTGTTGCAGATTACCACCATTTCACCATTCTGTGATCAAAGACATTTATTCTATTACTTCTATTTGAATTTTATGCATTTTGCTCTCGTACCAAACTGCCAGTATAAAAAAAATATTATTTTTAACCTCATTTTTTACGGAACTGTCAGTAAGCTGTCATTATATTACTTTTTATAATAACAGCTACGAATATTAGTAAACAAAATGCATGAGTATAACATAAAAATGCCAGGATCAATGATTCTAGTCTCAGAATCGAAATTGTGATCATCTACAAAATAACTATGAAAAATTAAACTTATCATTAACTTATCGATCATTAACAGATAATGATACAATTACAAAATATGAGAGAAAGAGTTAAACAAACATAAAAGAACAAGAAAAACATTTCTTAACCTCAACTCAAAACCAAGTACACCACCACTGATCTTAACCCTCCTTGTCATCATCTTAATAAACTTCACTACCCTCCAACTAACTTTACGTATTCCTCGTTCAACAGGTTTCCGGTTATCCCGTTCCCGTTCCGGTAACTGTCCGTAAAAACCGTGAAATTATCCAGGGGGCTCGTAGCAGGTGTGTCTGGGTCGCGATTCTCGCGCGCTCGCATTGATTGCGGCTGGGTCTGGCTCCCGGCACAGCGGACCGTGCCACTACACGCACTCCACAGAACCACGCAGCGGGAATGGAATCATCTGAAATGTGGACGCTATGGAGAGGAAGGATGAGGAAAATGCGGATAAAGGATATGGCAGATGGAAGGATAATTATGGTATTAGTTTAAAGTTGATTATGGAAAGTAAATGGAATAGGTTGTGGTTTCTTCTTTTCTTAAGTTATGATTCTGAGGTCCCTGGTTCGATCCCCACAGCCGACAAACATTTTTACCACATTAATACTACTCCTGAGGCTCCCCCTCCACTAACATCTTTGGGGGAAGTGATTTGACGGTTGGTACCCGCACTACACGCGCAAAAATATATCACTTACCGAGATCTGCTTCGGCAGAGTGCCACACTCAGTAATGGGTAGAAGGCATGATGATATATTTATTTTTATTTTATGATTCTTTGGTGAAGGAGTTTGAGGTCTTGGAAAGTATGTTGCTGGTATAAGCTGAATTTAAAATATTAACTATTTTTTTATGACTCAATGGTTTGAAGTTGGTTGATGTTGCTTCAAACCATTATTTATAGTATATTAAATAGCGAGGTGAAAAGAGTTTCATTACGGCTGAGGGTTAGGTATAACCCAAGGAGTAATGAAACTTTCCACCGAGGTTTGTATACTATTTTAATCACAATCAGAAAGTAATCATAAAAAATTAATAGAAAAAAAAAATAACATTAGTTTGCTTATTTAGGCGAAATAATAGGTGATGAATTTGATATTTGTTTTTTTTTTTCAACAATTATTTTCTTGTTGATTTCTGAGCACATCTTTTTAATACCTATTTATTAAATAGGTTAAATAGTATTTAACAATAAAAATTCAAATGTCTGACTCTGAATATGAAAATGTATTTGTCATTTTCTAATTATTTATAATAAAAATAAAATTGAATAACTTTTGACAGTGACAGTTTTATTCATAAATTAAAATAAAAGCTGCAATGTTTTCTCAGGTCGGAAAGTTGCCACTTTCCGATCGATTGGAAAGTAAAAGTCAACGATAGCTAACTTTCCAACTTTTTAAAAGTCGGAAAATTACATATTCTTAACTGGCTGTGAATAAAATTATTTAATTCTAGGATAGGTCGCTTCGAGAACCACGATTTGATTTCCACACAATTCCAATCAATTCCGTCAATTCCAATTAATTCTAATAAAATAAGTGAATTCCAATTAATTCCAATCAATTGCAATCAATTCCGTCAATTGCAATCAATTACGTCAATTCCCATCAATTCCATCAATTCCGTCAATTCCAATCAATTCTAATCAATTCCAATTAATTCCAATAAATTCCGTCAATTCCAATCAATTCCATTAATTCAATCAATTCCAATTAATTTCAATCACTTCCAAGCAATTCCAATCAATTCCAATCAATTCCATCAATTCCGTCAATTCCAATCAATTCCAATCAATTCCATCAATTCAATCAATTACGTTAATTCCAATTAATTTCAATCAATTCCATCAATTCAATCAATTACGTCAATTCCAATTAATTTCAATCACTTCCAAGCAATTCCAATCAATTCCAATCAATTCCATCAATTCCGTCAATTCCAATCAATTCCAATCAATTCCATCAATTCAATCAATTACGTAAATTCCAATTAATTTCAATCAATTCCATCAATTCAATCAATTACGTCAATTCCAATTAATTTCAATCAATTCCAATCAATTCCAATCAATCCCAATCAATTCCAGTCAATTCCAATCAATCCCAATCAATTTCAATCAATTCCGTCAATTCCAATCAACCATGAACCATGAACAAAATAGAACTGCCGAATACAAAACGAAATCCCTTCAGGTTTAGTTTAATACCAGTTATTATTATACAACGGAAAAATTGGCACACTTTATACTCGAATTCATAACGGGATCATCAAAACATTAAAAACATTTAACATTCTTTCGCTCTAATATCAAAACTATTTCTCGTATTATACAGTTAGCATATCTGCACGCTTTTAAAAAATACCGATGTAATATTCAGTTTTACGTCTTATCGTTTTAGTTTGATCCATGTTCCGTACACTTATTGTTAAAATTGAGACGGTAAAACTAAAGCTCAATATTGACTTCAAGCGAACAAGCTCGTATACGCCATTGAAACAAAACAACAGTTTTCTTTTTGTCAAACCGTTCGATGCTCGAAAATGCCACGTGCACTTGTCCTACATATTGAAACAAACGTGCATCGCACGATGCACAAATGTACCGAGGTGGAAACACTTTACCTACAAGCGGAATATAAATAAAACAATAACGGCGAACGAGAAACTTATACCATTGGGAAGTTGTCATATTTTATCAGTAATGCATAGAGCAATGCAAACCAATGCCTGCCGTGTTAGGATTACTTTCTCTTGGAATCTGGTTACCAACAGATAAATCGATAAAGTTTCGAATTTGTTTCCAATAACGAAATGTTTCATTTATTATCCCGTAAAACAGAATTGAAATAACTTAATTTAAGATGGGGTACGTGGCTGTGGTATCGAGTAGGTCTGTGGATCCTGAGAACCCTGGTTCGATTCCCACGGCCGACAAATTCATCACATTAAAAAATTACCCCTGTGATTCCCCCCTCCACTAATATTTTGGGGGCCGTGATTTGACGGCTGATAACAGCACTTCACTTACCGAGATCTGCTTCGGCAAAGTGCCACACTCAGTAATGGATAAAAAGCGTGATGATATATTTATATTAAATTTATTTATTTAATATAAGACGTCAAATAGGTATTGATTCAATGTTTTTCCTCTTTAGCGTATGGTTAAATTGAATCACTTAGTTTTGTTTCAAACTATTGTCTGCATTTTTGCGCGTACAAAGAAATAAGTAACCTTAAGTAACGTATTATTAGATTTTTACAGTCATTCCGGCATTCAAATCTAAAGATCTCGAATTCTAATCCTAGTCAAGCTAAATATTTATGAACTACCACACTGTGGTTCGGTGAGTCCGGATCCTGTACTGTAATTGGGATTAAGTTCTTGTTGTACAGATGAGGTCGAATGGCGTAATAGAGGAGTAGATCAGTTTATACAAAAGAACACAAAATATTTCATCACTTGGCGAGACGGTTCTTCTGACGCCATCTTAAAAAGTCAAATAACTAATCTGATCTGTCTACTTCTATTTTTCGTGAGAATGGATGAAACTTCCAAAAGAACATGAAGTTTATTACTCCTTGTAAGTTGGAATTAATCAAACGCACCGACGGAATACTCAGTAATAAAATAACAAGAGAGTGAGAATAAATTGAAAATAATTTGACAGATCTTTCTCAAACTTGTTGCCAGGCAATAGTCACGCAAGCCCGTAGGGCTTTCGTGACTATTGCCAAATGGCAACAAGTTTGAGAAAGATACTGCAGAATTATTTTCTAATTTATCGAGCTCTCGAGTTATATTTAATTAGATTATTTTTTGACTTAGCTGTTGAGGTCGATTCATCCAACTTAAAAGATTTTGAACTGGGTTCATATCGATTGATTACTTATTAATGTATTCTTGGAAGTTGTTTCCAAAATTTGTTGGTGTATTTCTGTATCTGAAATGGAACTAAATCGATTTTTTTCACACATTTTACTTGACGCGTTGACAGTTTTAAATAATTATTTGACAACTATCTATCATTTGTCACAAACAAAAAAGCATCTACAGAGATTATTCCCGGGAATAATCACAAGAGCTTTATTCTCAGTATAATAATAACAGGATTGGTTAAAACGCAGACACGTGACATACAATAATCTTTGATGATATATTACTGTCCGTCAAATACTTTTCGGTACAATCGATTAAGTATAGTATAGGACACGCGAACGAAAAAGCTTTTCGTACTCGACTTTGTCTTGTCCGGCAATTGCTTGCATTCGTACGAAAAACTATATTTTTCGTCGTTATGTCATAAATGACTCTCTCCATATCTTTTGCTATTACTATTATTAGTAATTGTGTCAACTACAAGGCGTATGAAATAATTAAATTAAAGTCTAAAACACAAGTAAGTCAATTATACGGCAGTGAACTGAACAAAATACAAGTAAATGAATATTGAACATGAACATACAAAGGATGTTGACTTTCATGTACTCGTATGTACTGTAAGATACTTCAATAGACAAGCAAAGTAAAAGATATAGCAACGTATAGGTATCTCCGTTAATTTATTTACCCTTTGATTTTGAGTTCAATCAACAGCTCTACTACTAATAGTAATACACTAACACATAGTGCCTGTGCTGCCATCTATCAACGGGATTATAAGCAGCAGAGGAAACTCGGCAACTAGATGTTGAAAGCTTAATGTGAAAGCATGTGTGATGATTGACGAGTACATTTAGACTTTAGAAGTGCTGGTAGAACGTCTAAACACACTACCAGGCAGATTCACAAAACGGATTAGCGCTAACTCCGTTTTTAATATTGTCTATAACTCTGTTTCAAATTAAAACAGATTAAAGAAATGAACTAAATTTAAAATAAAATAAATATATCATCACGCCTTCTACCCATCACTGAGTGTGGCACTCTGCTAAAGCAGATCTCGGTAAGTGATATATTTTGCGCGTGAAGTGCGGTTACCAGTCGTCAAATCACGGCCCCCAAACATGTTAGTGGTGGAGGAGCCACAGGGATAGCTTTTTCAAATTATGAAAATTTGTCGCCTGTGGGAATCGAACCAGGGACCTCAGGATCCACAGGCCGACTTCATACCACTGAGCTAGCCATCCCATATAAAATAATTATTAAAAATGAGAAATAATTATTTTCAATAAATGAATCGATAGCAAATATAGCTATTATTCAATATTCTTATATAAGATTTGTGTTTCAATGCCGTTTTTTCTTTTTAATTGTCATTTAAATATTGCACCAGTTCCTTATGATTTTATTAAGCTTTATCAGGATTGATGACGTCAGTCGTTCTTTATAACGTTTTCAGTATAGCATTTATAGTCAATATACCACGAAAAAGTTCTGGCTACGTTTCTATTAAAGTTCTTATGCTTAAATTTTAGTTCATCTTTACTGTTAAAAGGAATAATTGTTTCATGGTTTTATAGTTCGAAATTACCGCGCTTATATATGTAATATAGTGCGTTGGTAACACTACCAACAGTATGTATCTTTTGTTATAATGATAGATATAACTTCCGGTGAAGATGGCTGTTGATAATACAAGTGTTATGCTAGTAGTTAATAACGTTATTTAATTAATAAATCAGTCACGGCTATTTTACTTTAAAATAATAACCCCAACAGGTTATGGGCCCAGAAGATGCCCAGAAGATGCTCAGAAGATAGCCAGTGAGTAAAAATAAAACATTAAAAAGTAAAAACTAAGTGTAATAATTAAAAATGGCGTCTAAAGCAACTGACGAGATAAACCAAATAGAAAAATTAAAAGATAGTGATAATTTTCAAATGTGGAAGTTTCAAGTTGTAATCTTATTGAAGTCTTACGAACTTTATGATGTAGTAAGTGGTGAAATTTCTGAACCTGCTGAAGAAAACTTGAGAAGTGCATGGACAAAGAAAGATGCACGTGGACAGAAGATAATTGTTACAACAATTGATAAAAAACCCATGATGCATATCCTAAACTGTAAAACATCTTGTTCTATGTTTAAGAAACGGTGTTCTATATACGAACGTGATAATGAACAGCAAAAATGTTTACTTCTTCAAGAATTCTTTAACCACACATTTGTGAAAGGTACAGACATAGCGACACATATAAGTAAAATGGAAAGTTTGGTTTTCAGATTAAAAGGTTTAAACAATGAAATAAGCGACACTATCCAAGATACTAGCTACGCTGCCAGAAGAGTATAGTCATTTTATTAGCGCATGGGAATCTACACAACAGTCTGAAAAAACGTTAGAAAATTTAACAGCAAGATTACAGAATGAAGAAACTCGTATTAAAACCAAAGAAAAAGAAAATCCAGTAGCTTTTAAAACTAATGAAAAGAAATGCTACAACTGCCAAAGAAATCATTTAGTAAGATTTTGTAAAAGTAAAAATAAAAATCGAGCTAGTTGCAGTATCTGCAAAAAGAACAATCACACTGATAAAAACTGTTTCTTTCGTAAAAAAGATAAAACTGAAGATCGAGGCGAATATAGAATACGCGAAGGTAACAAAAAAGTATCTTTTCTAACAAATGGTAAAAATATAACAGAAGATCTTTGGATAATTGACTCCGGGTCATCGTCTTATATGACGAATAATAAAAATGTATTTACTAAACTCCAACCAATAAACAAAGAAATTGCAGTAGCAAAAGAAGCCGAATCAATGATCGCTTGTGGCATAGGTACAATCGAATTTAAAAATGTAATACTCAAAAAGGTCTTATTTGTTCCAGAGCTCAGCAAAAATTTATTATCTGTCAATGCAATAACGGAAAATAATGGGAAGGTTAAGTTCGCAAACAATAAAGCCCTAATAATGTAATGACAGATAGAGTCGCGATCTAATTCATTATAAAATAAGACAAAATAAGACGAAGACTTCTTGTAAAAATATATATTTAAAACATAAAAGAAAATATAGAAAAATATAAATGCTTAAAATTTACAGAAGTTATAAACTAATATTGATAATTGAAATTAAACAATAAACCGGCAATGGAAACAACAACAACAACGTATGAATAAACTAATCTTTAAGTTACAAAATACTAAAATACATGGCAAGATCTACATCTTGCACCGACGAGACAACTCGTCTCGTTAGAAGCCAAACTACCACTAACTAATCCGTTGTTGTTTCCATGGGATGTTCTGACAAAGGGTAAGGGGGTGGTATCGTCGCACATATGCGTTTACATAAAAAACCCAGACGAGGTTAAATCTTTCCGATCCCTCGCTTAGCTATAATTTACCCAGATATGTCATCACATCCCGTGTAACCAGACGCGACAATTCAGAAAAACTATAAACTTGATAAATAATCATCTACAGAATACTGAAGTTATAACATATGCACTAATAAATTTGATAAACAAAATAAACTCTTGTCAAGTCAACTTTAGAAAGATACTTAAGATAACGCTTAATTAGTCTGTATCTTTCGAAGCTGAGTTGATAGTGAAATATCATAATTTATAAACAAAACCAAATTCTGAATTACCCGTTTTGTTACAATAACAGTAGAAGATAAAATAATAATCGAAGGATATAAAACAACAAATGGACTGTACGTCGTAAAATTTGAAGAAGATGTGAATGAAGCTTTACTTTCAGATACAGCTAATTCTGCTGTCGAGTGGCATCGTAAGTTAGCTCATTTAAGCGCTGATAACATGAAAAAATTAATAAATATAACGTCAGGTATGAATATTACTGCAAAAGATATAGATAAACTTAAAAAAAATATGCGATGTATGCATGAAAGCCAAACAGGTGAGAAAATCTTTTAATAAAGACCGAGTTAAAGCCACCAGACCTCTAGAGATTGTACATACTGATCTTTGTGGTCCGATAGATTCTGATACATGGGATAATAAGAAGTTTTTCATAACTTTACTCGATCATTATACGCATTTTGCATCCGTTTATCTTTTAGAACATAAAAGTGAAGCCGTTGATGCAGTAAAAGAATTCATTCAACAAGCTGAAGCGAAATGGAACTTAAAAACAGTAAAACTTAGATGTGATAATGGAAAAGAATACATCAATAATAATTTTAAGAAATGGTGTAGAGAAAAAGGTATAATGATCGATAACACAGTTCCATATACACCTCAGTTGAACGGCAAAGCCGAAAGGCTGAATCGTACACTAATGGAAAAAGTAAGAGCATTACTTAAAGATACAAATATGAATAATGAGATGTGGGGAGAAGCTGTCCGATCAGCAGCGTACATCTTGAACAGGAGCCCAACCGAAACACTGGATGTAACACCAGCTGAAAAATGGTATGGTAAGAGACCAAACTTAAAAAACTTACAAATCTTTGGAAGCAGTACATATGCTAAAAAATTAGGACAAATTAAAAAACTTGATGATCGTAGTGAAAACTACATATTTGTAGGCTATTCGCATAACTGTTGCAGATTATGGAATACTGAAAAAAGAGAAATTTACCTGTCTAGAGACATAATATGTGATAATAAATGTATATATGATATCACCAAAGAAGATGGATCAAGTGATAGCGAAGAAGAAGAAGAAAATGCTAAAAACAGAGAAGATTCAGAAGCAGAAGAAAGCATAGAAACAGAGAAGGAAACTGAAAATGAAGAAAAACCTACAAGACGAATCATAAAAATACCAGAAAGATTCAAAGACTACGTTTTACTTACGTATGAAGAAGCTACAACAGGAACAGATAAAGAAAAATGGTGCGAAGCCATACGTGAAGAAAATGAAGCTCACGAGAAGAACGGAACGTGGGAATATGTTGATAAATCCTTAGCTAAAGACAAAAGAATTTTGAGTAACAGATGAATATTTAAAGTCAAAGAAAACGGAAAATATAAAGCACGACTTGTAGTTCGGGGTTGTGAACAAAAATCTGGAATAGACTATGAAGAGACATTCAGTCCAGTAGTAAACATCAGTTCATTGAGAATCTTATTTGCCTTAGCAATAAAGTTAAAATATGAAATAATGCAAATAGACATAAAAACAGCTTTTTTATATGCGGAACTGACTGACGAAATTTTCATGAAACCACCAGAAGGTCACAATGTAGGAAATAAAATATGCAAGTTATTAAAATCCCTGTACGGTCTAAAACAGGCACCCATGAAGTGGAACAAAAAGTTTTCAAGTTTTCTGAAAGAAAAAAATCTTATTCCAATCAAGACAGAGCAATGTATTTTCAAGAACAAGGATAGTTCGTTGATATTGGCAATTTATGTTGACGACGGGATATTAATCGGAAATGATGAAGATAAAATGAAGTATCTGCTCGAAGAGATGAAAAAGGTATTTGATATGACAATAATTTACAAACCTGAATCATTCTTGGGAATAAAACTAGAAAGAACTAAAAAATACATCAAATTAAATCAATCACTTTACACCGAGCATATGTTAGAAAAATTCCAAATGCTTGAATCAAAGCCAGTTGCGACTCCGATGATGCAAAATAATACATAAGAAAATACCAACCATCAAGTAAAATATCCGTTTCGAGAAGCAATCGGGAGCCTTCTATATCTTTCAAACAAAACAAGACCCGATGTGGCCTACGCTGTAGCATACAGCAGCAGAAAAGTAGAAAATCCCAGTTATGAAGATGTACTACGCGTAAAAAGAATATTTAGATACTTAAGAGGGACAATGAATAAAGGTATAAAATTCTACTCAAATAATGAACTTATTTTAAATGCATTTTGTGACTCTGATTTCGCGGGTGATATAAATTCACGTAAAAGCACAACCGGTTACGTAATCATGTTCTGCGGAGGACCAATCACATGGTGCTCAAGGAAACAACCAATTGTCACACTTTCCACTACCGAAGCAGAATACGTTGCAGCAGCAGAGTGTGTGAAAGAACTAATGTATTTAAAATCGTTAATAAATGAACTAGTAAGTGACATAATAAACAGAGTTCCTGTAGTGTTAAATGTAGATAATCAAAGTGCGATTAAATTAATAAAAAATGGTGTTATAAATCGACGAAGCAAGCACATCGATGTGAAATTTCATTTCATTCATGAAAAAGTTGTTGACAAAGAATTAGAAATCAAATACTGTGAAACAAATGAACAAGTGGCTGACCTGTTTACAAAGCCATTACAAAATATAAAGTTTAATAAACATAAAGATGTTTTGATTAGTTAAAAATATTATTTTGTAAAAAATGTTTAAATTTAGTTAAATTCTAATATAAATGTAAAAAAAAATGATTGTAATATTAGAATTGTATATCAGATTTTTCTTGTAATATAAGTAAATTGTTAAACCATAAAAGCATTGAACAATTAAGAGAAGGTGTTAAAAGGAATAATTGTTTCATGCTTTTATAGTTCGAAATTACCGCGCTTATATAATAATAATAATAATAATAATAATTTTTTATTTGCTACTTACAATTACACAAAGTTTATAGCACGTCAGTTAAAAGTAATACATGAATGTACAATTTAAAAACAAAACAAAAAATTCCATATCAACCTTCAGTACCTACTCGGGTTGAAAAAATTTAGAAATTCCTGTACCGTATAAAAGGCATTACGAATGAGCATATCCCTTAAATAATTTTTGAAGTGTTTACTATCCAGTTCCTTTGCAGTTATCGGTAAATGATTATAAAGTTCAATATTTAAAGATAATTTTGAAGAGATTTGCAACCTGTAACGAGGTTATCGTAACAGGTTAGCAGATCTTGTGTCGTGTAAGTGGACATCACTATTTGTTAATAATATATTCTTATTTTTATGGATTTCAATCAGTGTGCAAAATATAAATAGAGAAGGAAGAGTCAAAATATTTAAATCTATAAAAGATTGTTTACAATGGGCGTTATATCCAAGTCCACACATTATTCTAATTGCTTTCTTTTGAAGCCTAAAAACTTTAATCGCACTTGAAGAGTTGCCCCAAAACAAGATGCCATAAGAAATTATCGAATGAAATAACGAATAATAAACTGTTTTTAGTGTTGAATTTGCTATCAGTGGCTTTAGTCTTCTTAGAAGAAATAAAACACCTGATAGTTTATTACTAATATGTAAGACATGTGCATTGCCACTTAAAGATGGTTCAATAAGCATTCCTAAGATTGTTACTGTTTCACCCTTTCTAACATCGCTATTTGTGGAAAGTATAAGTTCTTGAGTTTTTCCTTTGTTTAATAATAAATTGTTTGCAGCAAACCAAGTTTCTGCTTCTTTAATATTAGTATTGCACATGTTTACTAAAACTTCAAGATTTTTGTCTCCATTTATAAGAGTAGTATCATCAGCGTAAAGAATACTGTCGCAGGGTCCCATAGAGCGACCGAAATCATTTATATAAATTAAAAAGAAAAAGGGACCCAAGATGGAGCCTTGCGGAACCCCATATTCCAACAAGTTGAAGTTTGATTGAATACCCTCAATCTCTACGCACTGTGTTCGGTTAGACAGATAAGATTTAAATAAATTAAGGGCAGAGCCTTGTACACCATAGTACTTTAATTTAGTAAGCAAGATGGTATGAGAAACACAATCAAAGGCCTTGGAAAGGTCACATAAGGTTATAGCCATATGATGACCCATCTCGAGGCCCTCGATTATTTTATTTATAATTTTTAATATTGCTTGTGAGGTCGAGCGCCCTGGGCGAAAACCAAACTGATTATTATTAAGAAGATTGTATTTATCAAAATATTTTGTTAATCTATTTTTCAAAATAATTTCAAAAACTTTAGAGAGAGTTGGGATGATAGAAATAGGTCTGTAGTTGTCTACCTTGAGCGAGTCTCCTTTTTTGAAAAGAGGAAGAACTTTTGTGATTTTAAAAGCATCCGGATAAATGCCCTCTTTTATACATTTATTGAATAAGGAAGTTAGTGGCTCAACAACATAATCGATAATATCTTTTAAAAGATTATTACTAATCGAGTAAAAATCCAGACAAGCTGAATTTTTTAGAGATTTAGTTGCTTTGTAGACTTCAACTACATCTGTTGGTTCAAGAATAAAACTACCAGTGTGAGAGTTTACATTTAAAAAATTTTCGGCTTTAAGTTGTAAATTGGGAATGTCTTTTATAAGATTTGCAGCTATTGTTGTGAAATATTCGTTAAAATCATTTGGAGATAATTGCGGATGCGTATTTGTATTACTTTTAACTTTGTTACGTTTACAATTTACTAACCTCCATGTATCCTTAGATCTATTTTTCGAATCTTGTATAAAACTACTGTAAGCGGTTGATTTAGCTCTCAGAATTTCTTTTTTATATTCTTTAAGTTTTGCTTTATATAGAATATGAAACTGTATGTTCTTTGTACTATTAAAACAAATACTGAAGATATTAAGTTCATCCCTCAAAATTTTTAGTGTAGAATTAAACCATTTTATAGGTGGTTGGTTTTGTTTGATTGAACGTAACTTAAGTGGAAAATAAAAATTTAATAAATGAGTTAAACAATCTATTAACAAGCTGACGTGTTCATTAATAGGTATTTCATTATCGTTGAAAATATTATGAAAATCCATGACATTTAAAGCGTACTTGAAAAGTTGTATATTTTTCTCAGTAAAGCTTCTCACAAAAGTTTGTTGAATTTTTGGAGAATTGTTTTGGTTTAAAGTAAATAAATATTGCCCAAAGTGATCGGAGAGACAAGGATTTAATATACCCACTTTAATATATATATCATCTAAATTTGTGACAATATTGTCAATGCAGCTACTTGATGAATCAGTCACCCTAGTGGGCTCTGTGACAGTAGCTCGAAGACCAAAAGAATACATTAAGTTTCTAAATTCAACAGATTTATATTTTGAAACATTTGTATATGTAATATAGTGCGTTGGTAACACTACCAACAGTATGTATCTTTTGTTATATATTAGATATAACTTCCGGTGAAGATGGCTGTTGATAATACAAGTGTTATGCTAGTAGTTAATAACGTTATTTAATTAATAAATCAGTCACGGCTATTTTACTTTAAAATAATAACCCCAACATTTACTTAAGGTATACTCCATTCCCTGTATGAAAACGATGACGTCATATGTGGACGAGGTTATCATAGATACGATGAAATATAGCTATCTTTTTTTAATAATATTATTCCTACCTATGCGAATGACACAACGTATGTCTTAATAAGTTAAGACACACGTTTCACGTTTTTTCACGTACTTTCAATTTATTATTTTAATGAAAACGTATGACAGTTCTTACTAATACGAAAATTTATATTTACTTTGTTCACATTTGTTTATAAAATAAAAATAGAGACCTATGGTCAAGATTTTGTTATTTTCTCGCCTGTCATTTCTAAGTGTGTGACATTTTTGATACATAAATACAGACTGAGAAATAAGAAATGGCTTGAAAAATTTTGGGTAATCAAATGCAGAAATGAGTTTGTCATCTTCATGATTATTTTGCGCTGGAGTTAGAGAGAATCGAGCATCTTTAATTAATTTAACTGTAGTACAAGAGGTAATGTGCATTGTATTTTGTATTTTCAAATAATATTTATTTATAAATAATAATACAAACAAAAATGTATATTCCTTTGAGTTTTATTTTACAAAACTACATATTTCAATAAGGTAGGTAATATTTTTCGTGCGTTAAGATAAATTCATATTTGATTTTTATTTATGCAGAATTTGGTTTTATTATAAACTAATTAAATTTTATACAGTAATAAATATTTTAATCTGACATTTAAATTTTAGGTTATGTTTTAAAAATGTCAATCCAATACCAATGTAAACGTTTTAAGTACAAAATCTTGAATCACATGGATACCGAATATGACGTAATCGTTTTCATACAGGGAATCACTCAGAATCGCACATATTTGGTGTGTGTACTTCTAAAATTTTGCAGTTTCATTTGAAAAACTAGTATAATGTTCTAGAACTATCCATGTATATTGTATCAGAAGGAGAAAGCTTTTTATCGTTTATTAATGGATATGTAGCCATGCAAAGCCTTATTTTTAACGAAAAATTAAGAATCCCAATTTATAATGGCAATGCCACACGGTGGTATGGTATTTGAAAATTTACTAGACCAACAACCTGTTAACAATTTATGATATTCAAATCATAATACTTATAAAACACTTATTTTATTCAATTTTTATATTTTTTTGAGCATCAGTTTCGCCACTCGACAACCGATGGCGCACCGTCACACTAGTACTAGCTTAATTTCAATTTGAACTGCTAGAAAAGCAAATTTTAATGGTAAAACTAACAACGTAATTTATATAGTAATATTAATATGTGGTATAGATATAATTAATCAAACTTAATATCAAGTTCGGAAACCACAAAATAGGCGTAATTGCGCAGTAATAGTGCGAGCAAGTTTTACTAAAATTCTCAATATTAACTTGAAATTAATAACTTAACTTGATGCCAAGTACGGCTACAAAATAAGTAGATAATTCAATTATTCAAGTAACATTACATAAAATATTAAAATGATTATTTTTTGACTTTTCTCAAAACCAATGAAATGCTTCATTGTATGTCACGTGTCTGAGATTTAACCAATCCTGTCATTATATAACTGAGAATAAAGCTCTTGTGATTATTCCCGGGAATAATCTCTGTAGATGCTTTTTTGTTTGTGACAAATGATAAGTAGTTGTCAAATCATTATTTATAACTGTCAACGCGTCAAGTAAAATGTGTGAAAAAAATCGATTTAGTTCCATTTCAGATACAGAAATACACCAACAAATTTTTGAAACAACTTCCAAGAATACATTAATAAGTATTCAATCGATATGAACGCAGTTCAAAATCTTTTAAGTTGGTTGAATCGACCTCAACAGCTAAGTCAAAAAATAATCTAATTAAATATAACTCGAGAGTTGGATAAATTAGAAAATAATTCTCCTGCATCTTTCGAAAACTTGTTGCCAGGCAATAGTTACGAAAGCCCGTAGGGCTTGAGTGGCGATTGCCAAATGGCAACAAGTTTGAGAGATCTGTCAAATTATTTTCAATTTAATCTCACATTCTTGTTATATTATAAATGATTATTTTTTTGACGTTTCTCAAAACCAATGAAATGCTTCATTGTATGTCACGTGTCTGCGCTTTAACCAACCCTGTCATTATTATACTGAGAATAAAGCTCTTGTGAATATTCCCGGGAATAATTTCTGTAAATGCTTTTTTGTTTGTGACAAATGATAGATAGTTATCAAATAATTATTTAAAACTGTCAATGCGTCAAAGTAAAATGTATGAAAAAAATCGATTTAGTTGTATTTTAGATACAGAAATACACCAACAAATTTTTGAAACAACTTCCAAGAATACATTAATAAGTAATCAATCGATATGAACCCAGTTCAAAATCTTTTAAGTTGGATGAATCGACATCAACAGCTAAGTCAAAAAATAATCTAATTAAATATAACTTGAGAATTGGATAAATTATAAACTAATTCTCCAGTATCTTTCTGAAACTTGTTGCCATTTGGCAATAGCCACTCAAGCCCTACGGGCTTTCGTGACTATTGCCTGGCAACAAGTTTTCGAAAGATCTGTCAAATTATTTTCAATTCATTCTCACTCTCTTGTTATATTATTACTGAGAACAATATTAAGTTTATGTACACCTACTCAAATTTTAAATTAAACGTCAATAACATCATATTGTATGATATTATTACTTGCACAAAATTGAATTATAATTTTATCAAGGTAGGTTATAAAACAGCTTTTTGTGTCGCGTTACGAGGCTTTACACATTAATCAATTAATTCCATAGAAGGAGGTTAATAGCTAATTAATTTTCATTTGTCCATACAACGGAAATATTCTTTCTCATTATTGTTAATATTGAACAACGTTAACAACTAAATTAATAATGAAATTCTGGGTACGGTCGATATAATATTTGCAATACGTAAATATGTAAAATAGATCAACAACTGTAGAACATTGGTACAGTATTGGGTTGCATTTATTCCAATTGGAATAATATTGGCATTTAATTAATTTAAGTGTATCGATATTAATGTATATTCTGCAAATGATTCATACATATTTAATTATCAAATATTTAACCACATTAATATAGAATAAATTATAGTAAATGTTAAAATCCAATTACATTAGATATTTTGTAACGTACGTCGACGAAAGATAAATGAAAAGGAATAGGAGTGATTGGATGGATATGATTGAAGGTTTGTTGTGTGATGAATGATTTCGAGTGTGATGAGTAAGTAAGCTTATATGAAGGGATCTATGAATGTAGTTGAAGCGAGGATGGTGTGTTAGAATGAGAATGTTTGACGAGGACTGATTATTTGAAGAATTTGATGAGTAAATGTTTTATGAATGATTTTAGAGTTCGTGCTACCCAATTTGATGGGATATAGTGTGATGTTAGGTATACTCCATTCCCTGTATGAAAACGATGACGTCTTATGTGGACGAGGTAATCGTAGATACGATGAAATATAGCTATCTTTTTTTAATAATATTATTCGTACCTATTCGAATGACATAACGTATGTCTTAATAAGTTAAAACACACGTTTCATGTTTTTTCACGTTCTATCACATTTATTATTTTAATGAAAACGTATGACAGTTCTTACTAATACGAAAATTTATATTTACTTTGTTCACATTTGTTTATAAAATAAAAATAGAGACCAAATGGCCATGATTTTGTTATTTTCTCGCCTGTCATTTCTAAGTTTGTGACATTTTTGATACATAAATACAGACAGAAATAAGAAAAATTTTGGGTAATCAAATGCAGAAATGCGTTTGTCATCATCATGATTATATTGCACTGGAGTTAGATAATCGAGGATCTTTAATTAATTTAACTGTAGTACAAGAGGTAATGTGCATTGTATTTTGTATTTTCATATATTATTTATTTATATATAATAATAATACATATAAAAATGTATATTCTTTTGAGTTTTATTTTACAAAATTACATATTTCAATAAGGTAGGTAATATTTTTCGTGAGTTAAGATAAATTTATATTTGGTTTCTTTTATAAACTAATTAAATTTTATAAAGTAATAAATATTTTAATTTGACATTTAATTTTTAGGTTATGTTTTAAAAATGTCAATCCAATACCAATGTAAACGTTTTAAGCACAAAATCTTGAATCACATGGATACCGAATGTGACGTAATAGTTTTCATACAGGGAATTGAGTATATGTATGTATTTACAACAAGTAAATCTTACTGGAAAAAGAAACAAAATTGTACATATTTACTACGTTTGTGATAAAATTTATCACTACACTTGATGTTGGTGACAAAATATACTTTTAAAAGAATGTAATTTCGCACAATATTTCACTGACGGTTTCTCCATGCAAGCAAATTTGCCTTTGTATTTTATAACTTTTAATTTATTTTTTGCAATATAATTCTATTATAATTATTTATTTAATAGTACCGCGCCGCTAATTAAATGCATTCATTGGCATACGAATAATTACGATCTTTCCCTGTCTTACAATACGTGCAGGCAAGCAGAACTTCGTTTGTTTTCACCGCCTATCCCTTTAGTATACATTGCCGAATATATAGTCTTCTATATTGGAAGTATTGCGCTGTATACGTTGATTTGAAAGCAGTTTTTATAATGCTTACATAACGAAAATTTCGTAGTAAATATTAAGGTAGTACTAGCGTGAAAAAAAATTTTGCAGATCTGAATGAAATTTGGTGCACGTAAACATTGGATAGTCATACGCATCCTGTTAAAATATGAAACACATTCATCGTCTGTGAACAAATATATTCGATTGTAAAGTTGAGTTCTTATACACGGGGCTTATGGCGATCATCACTCAGAATCGCACATATTTGGTTTGTGTACCTCTAAAATTTTGCAGTTTCATTTGAAAAACTAGTATGATGTTCTAGAACTATCCGTGTATATTGTATCAGAAGGAGAAAGTTTTTTAACGTTTAGTAATGGATATATAGCCATGCAAAGCCTTGTTTTTAACGAAAAATGAAAAATCCCAATTTATAATGGCAACACACACGGTGGTATGGTATTTGAAAATTCACTAGACCAACAACCTGTTAAAAATTCTTGATATTCAAATCATAATAGGTATAAAACACTTATTTTATTCAATTTTCATATTTTTTTGAGCGTCAGTTTCGGCACTCGACAACCGATGGCGCCATCATTACACTAGTACTAGAGTGCCTACAATGAGAGTGATGACATACGGTTACGGCCGCCATATTTGTGCCAATTTAACATGGATTGTATACGGGCAAAACACGAAAATATTATCTTACGAATGTATTGTTTGAATTTAATATATTTTTTATTTATAAATTGCCAGTATAGACATATTTGAAACTTAAAAAATATATATAGACTAATGAAATGACAGTAAAATCATTATATTTAAATAAAAGTATAATTACTGTCAGAACAGAATTCATGCATAAGATGAAATATTTCATTTCAAATCATTAGTATCAAACTAAAAAAGAGCAATAATAAATCAAATAAACCAATAAATTTTACATTACAAGAAGAAATACTATTTATTATATAAAAAATGACTCCATTGAGTTGTATAAGTACATTGAAATATAGAATAAATGGTTAATACTCTAAATATGTATACAAAAAGATTACAATAACAAAAAAGAAAGAAAAAAACTCAAATTATAAAATCGTAGACATTAATGATTTACTGGCATACAATATTTTCTTACGAGCCAGTTTTTTACCTGCAATTTTAAGGCGAAATAAAACAAATCGTTTTATTATTTTTGTTATTCACAATAATTACTAATATGCATGCATCAATTAAATTTACTGATCAGGTTTAGTAGCTAATAAAATTTTAAGAATTCTCTAAATGTCCAACCTAAATAATGACAGCAGCAAAGGTTATGTGTCATTTGACAATTTGATTTCGATTTGATACAATTAATCTAAAAAATGCTTAATTCCTAAATAATAGAGGTACAACTGGCCATTATTGTTTACAAAACTTTACATTATATTTATTTATTGTATAAATTTGTTTTATGTTACTTACGAGTACCTTAATATTTTATTCAATTACTTATCACAAATTGTGTCCTAATAAGCACTTACACTGTACTAAAACTACTAAGTATATAAAAACTAACACGTAATAATAAACAGTACACAAAATTAAACAATTTTAACTAATTAAATTTAACAAAAATTGACAAATAAACACAAACTTCCTATACCACACAAGCTAAAACAGCAACAGATTGGCACAAATATGGCGTAGCCAATGAAAATGAAGACCACTAATGTCATCACTCTCATTGTAGGCACTCTAACTAGTACTACCTTAAGATAGGAGAGGATAGGAGTAAAAATTTATTTATTAGGTATATTTCTGTTCTAAATTTGTTGCAAATAAATTTTTAAAATATAATCCTTGTATTTTTTATTTATTTATTTTGTTACTCTGCACAACAGGAAGTAAATCCCAATTACAGTATAGGAGGCCTACAGCTTATAGTGGAATCCGAACCACTCAGACACAATCGTATTTTTTTTATATAAATAGAAGTCAGTGAGATTTGAACGCACGACGTCTTGCTAATTAAGAAACGCAAGTTTTACTACGCTTTTATCCACTGAGCTACGATTGCCTGTTATATAGAACGGATGACATTTTTAAAAATATTATTCTTACCTACCATTTATTTGTCGTTGCTTCCCTTATAATAAAATACACGAGATGTTACTGCAATTTTTATGAAATATTAGATCCAACTACTAAATAGGTCGATTAGCCTTTCGCCTTATATCCAGCTTGTACGATTAATATATATGATATCTATTCAACGTTTCATGAAAGTTAGAAGTGGGTAATAAATAACCGCACCAAGTTTCACAACAATGATTAAACTTCATCGTAGTGAAATCAATAGTCCACGTTTCCACATAATTTGTACCATGGAAGTAACTACTGCTCTTTTTTTTTCTTTTCGTGTATAAAACGTATTTTCGTAAAAAATTATATAAAAAGGCGAGCTGTTGAGCTGCGCAAATTAATTAGTTTTTATACCTAATAAAATCATTCATCACTGAAACATTATATTGTAAGATTGTTCTAGAAATTTGAAGGAAACAAGTTTGAACCTAATTATTCTTTACGTAATATCTCATTTTTCAAGCGAAGAGAAATTTTAAAGGTTTGGCAGAAAATGATTTCTTTTCTAATGTATTTAACTTTTATAATTAAACATCCACGTCTCACTTGGCAATGCGATTAGCCAAGTTTGAAGATTAATTTTGTAATGTTTTTATCCAGTTTTTGCAAACTTTGTTGAATTGGCACTTGAAAATATGATTTCTTTTAAACTTATATTAAACGTAAGATAAAAAGTATCAGAAAGAATACCTACATGATTGGAACTAAATATTATTTCTTTTACTTGATACAAATCAAGAATTGTATATAAACACTGGATTGCTAATATGATTTTAGTATGCATTGACATCTATGAGCAAGCAGTAGTTTTGATCAACTGTTTTCAGTTCTTATTGTTCATGTAACTGCAAATATTTTTTCCTATATCGCGTTTACAAAGACAATTTTGTGCAACTGTTTTTGTCAAAAACAGAGCTACAGAATTGTTGAGTCTAATTGTAAAAATGTTAAAAATAAATCTATCATTTTAGCTGTCATTGCCGAGCTCATGTAAAATTATTGCAATTATTTTATTTTTATAATAATTAAACTGCAAAACACTTTTTTTATTAAAAATTAATGGTATTTTGTTTTAAACATAAAAATAAATAAATATATCACCACGTCTTTTACTCATTACTGGGTGTGGCACCCTACCGAAGCAGATCTCGGTAAGTAATATATGTATGCGCGTGAAGTGCAGTTACCAGCCATCAAATCACGCCCCCCAAAGATGTTAGTGGTGAAGGAGCCACAGGGGTAATTTTAAATCGATGAAAATGTTTTGTCGGCTGTGGGGATCGAACCAGGGTTCTTAGAATCCACAGGCTGATTTGATACCACTGAGCCAATACCTCCTAACATAACCTAGATAATTATGAATTTGAAGTCTAATCTAACTAATCACTCAAAATAAATTGAATTTGAAATGTTTATTGTATCTGTCAGAATTACCACCATAAAATTTTTATTTTTTTTAAATATATCACCAAAGTGCACCTACGAGGACAGGGTGAAATGAAACAAGAAATGATTTATTTGGTCAAAACATATTTTATTTCTCAACATAATCTCCTTGTAGCCTCGATACACTTCGTCTAATGTTTTTCTAATTTTTCGATCCCTTCCAAATAACACGATTTTGGCAATCCTTCAAAATAGGCGTTTGTCTCAGCGCTGACCTAATCGTTGGAGCCAAATCTCTTTCCGCCGAGCCATTTCTTCAAGTTTGGAAATAGATAAAAATCGCAGGGGGCCAAATCTGGCGCAAAAAGTCCTTCTTATTGCGCTTGAACATCGCCAAACACTCCTTTGAACTTGTCACACTGTCGCGCTTGTTGTCAACAGAGAGCAAATGCGGCACCCATCTGGCAGATAGCTTTCTCATATCCAAAAATATATGCAAAATGTTCCGTACCCGTTCTGTTGAGATGCTCATAGCCTCAGCAATCTCGTGCACTTTAACTCGCCAATCGTCCAATATCATACCATGGATTTTATCGATGATTTCTGGCGTTGTAACCTCAATTGGACGACCAGAACGTTCGGCGTCCTTTGTGGTTATACTACCACAACGAAAATTAGTAAACCACTTGTGAATCGTTCCAATCGATGGTGAGGAGTCCCCATAATATTTAACAAGCGATGCTTTGGTTTGCGTAATATTTTTTCCACGCAAGAAATAATGTTTAATCAAGACGCGAAATTCAGTTTTATCCATGTTTTCAAAAATCTTCAAGGTTGCTTGATTTCGATGGGTGTCAAAACAGAACTGAATGACATATCAGTCTGAAAATTTTAATGCGTTCTAGTTAAAGATGGTACATCACAAATTTCACACGAGATTTGCGATTGTGGCGTCATCTGTTTTATTTTTCAGGGACTTTTCACCCTGCCCTCGTATAAGGGACAAAAAGACGGCAATTTTTTGTTTGTATTATATATTCTATAATCTATTTGACATATGCAAGGTTGCATGAAAGTTCATTAGCAACTAACAGTTGAATAAGTTTCAGAAAATCGCTTTTGCTACTGTTGCTAGATGAACAATTCTTAAACTAAAGAGCTCTTTATGTTTTTCTTGCAATCCAGCATCAGTCTATAATTTTACACTTGATAGTATTTGCAAAATACAAACTCAAGAAAAATACCACATATGCTTTGCATTTCTTGCAAATGGCGGCATATCCCCATCACTTGCCTCACATGTACGCATAAGTCAGTTATTCAGTGTTCATATAAAATTCTTGATACACGCAAATTAATTTTCTAATAAATGATAAAATTAACAAAATATTTTTTTAATTTCTTATGTAATAACAAGAAATGGTAGACTTTCTACATTTATTACTAATACGAGCAAACTTTACGATTCAGCATATAATCTTAAACGAACTTTTTCCCCATCTTACCCTACAAAATCTTTTTCTTATAGTGTCTTGTTCTGTACATCAAAAACTTGGCTTTTTTGCTGTAAACCTCTAGAAAACCGTCACAAAACAACCCTCTCTGAAGGTGTAAATCGTTTTATCTCTCCAGTGAACCTTATCCTTTGCTTGGGTTCGTGCTCGGAGCAGGCCTACAAGTCCGGAGACTTCGGCAAAAACTAAACCGGACCGGAAAGGGAAGCTATTAGCCGACCGCGCTAATGTAGCTCAAACCACACCCCTACCTTTTTAACCCTTCAGGGAGAAGAAGAAGCCACAAATTAAGTACGGAGCTACTGATTGTAAGAGGGTATATTCGTAATAGAAATGTATCACAGCACTAATTCTGTGAGAGTTTATTAGTTATGGACTCCTCTGCCTGAATTGAAATATAAAAATTGTGTATTAAAAAAAATAGTTATTTATTATACTAGTGTTTTATTAGGTATATAAAACACGCAAGAAAAGTTTAAACACGAGACCGAAGGTCGAGTGTTTAATATTCTTAAGTGTTTTATATACCAATAAAACACGAGTGTAATACAAAATTTTATCCACAACTCATAATTATAGGTATTGAAGAAGATTGGTCGTAACGTTTAACGTTGATTCAGTTAAACATAGTTTCGCAAAATACGGTAGATCATGAAGTGGTTGCTAAGTAACAAGCTGTTTACAGTGTTTTATGGAATATAAAACACTAGTGTTTTATGAGCCATATAATTCAACTGCAATCAGTGTAATAATGTCTTCATTATATATGAGTTGTGGATAAACAAATAAAAATAAATAAAATATAAATATATATAAAAAAAATAAATAAATATATCATCACTCCTTCTAACCATTACTGGGTGTGGCACTCTGCCGAAGCAGATCTCGGTAAGTGATATATTTATGCGCGTGAAGTGCGGTTACCAGTCGACAAATCAGGGCCCCCAAAGATGTTAGTGGAGGGGGAGCCACAGGAGTAGTATTAAAGTGGTGAAAATGTTTGTCGGCAGTGGGAATCGAACCAGGGTTCTCAGGATCCACAGGCCGACACGATAACCACTATATATATATATATATATATATATATATATATATATATATATATATATATATATATATATATATATATATCATCACGCCTTCTACCCATTATTGGGTATGGCACTCTGTCGAAGCAGATCTCGGTAAGTGATATATTTTGCGCGTGAATTGCGGTTACCAGTCGTCAAATCACGGCCCCCAAATATGTTAGTGGTGGAGAAGCCACAGGGGTAGTTTTTAAAATTATGAAAATTGTTTGTCGCCTGTGGGAATCGAACCAGGGTTCTCAGGATGCACAAGCCGACTTTATACCACTGAGCTAGCCACCCCATAAAATAAATAATACTAATCAAAAGTAAAATGGGGTAGATTGGTCAGCGGTATTGAGTCTGTCTGTGGATCCTGAGAACCTTAGTTCGATTCTCATAGCCGACAAACATTTTCACTACATTATAATTATCCCTGTGGCGCCTCCAGCCCTAACATCTTTCGGGGCCGTAATTTGACGGCTGGTAATCGCACTTTACACGCATAAATGTATCGCTTCCCGAGATCTGCTTCGGCAGAGTGCCACATCCAGTAAAAAGATATATCATTACGCCTTTTACCTATTACTAAGTGCAGCACTCTGCTGTAGCAGAGTTCGGTAAGTGATATATTTATGCTCGTGAAGTCCGATTACCAGTCATCAAATTACAGCTGCCAAAGATGTTAGAGAAAGAGAGCTAATTTTATTGTAGTCAAAATTGTTTGTCGGCTATGGAAATCGAATCCCGGTTTTCAAATCCACAGTCCGACTCGATAGCACTGAGCCACTTGCCTATCAAAAATAATTAATGAAAATCTGGAGTAATGTCAAATGTATTTGGGGCTGATACTTAAATCTCCTTACAATGGCCGTATTTATTTGGATTCAACCCTGAACTGACCTAGAACTAACTCGTGTTACTTCCAAATAAATGATGCATCTATAGTATATTCCGAAAATGAACCATGGTGCGGTTCAATTTTTCCACGGTTACGGTTAGAATGACGTCATAACGGAACACTTTCACGATGACAGTTGTCACTTGACAGATTAGTTTCGAAATGTGAAATTTATTTAATATGGAAAAATGTTTATATTATAAAAATATTGTATTCTGCATCACACCTGCTTTAACTTAAATATAGGGATAAAAAAATAACACAAAGAAAAAAGTAAATATGAGCTTCAGAACGAATAATAAATTCATCTAATATGAATATATACTGTTAAATAATAAAAATACATTTTGTATCACATGTTTATTTATCAGTCATCATAAAAATATAGTTTTATAAGACAAAAATCCACAAACACTGCAAAAGCCGCCAAACACGTTTCAAACTTGTCAACAACAGCTGTGAAGTAACCAAACTAACCGCCGCTCGAGCACGGTTAGTTTGGTTATTAAAAACTAACCACAATTTTCAAAAACCGTGTTCCGTAATGAAACCGGTTACTGAAAAAACTAACCGGTTCATTTTCGGAATACACTACTAGTGTCAGTTGGAAACACTGGCGGTAAATTTAAAATCTGAATGCATGTTCGAAGCGACATCTCCTTAGTTTTGTTTGTGTGTTAAATTGCGCTTTTAATTGGATGTTTTAAGTCATCTTTATTTTTTATATACGGTCAAAAAGCAAATAACGTCAGAGTCTGTTCATTTTTTTATAATTTTGTCATCAGCAGTATCAAAATAATTAATTTCGGAGTCGCAATTATGTGTCGTAATATTATCGTGTGTAACTTATATTGCAAGAAACATATAATGCATATTGCTCTTCCATCATCTGCATAAATAATAGTTTAGTATATTTTTTCAAAATATTATTATAAAATTACTTACGTTTTTCATCAAGATAACTCCTAACCTCTCTATACTATTACAAATCGCGATGCCGCCACGAATAACAAGAAATACAAGTTGATTAGAAAGGGATAGTAAACGGGTTGAATCTACCAACCCGCGAAAATAGCTGGAGCAGTAGGGTCAGTTTAAGGTTAGTTCTGGGTTACTTAAAGCGTGCCAATTAAACAAAAGTAACCTACCAGGTTACTTAAAAAATCCCAAATAAATACGGCCAAAGTGTCTAAATTTTTTTTCAAATAAACAAAAAACATCGCATCGAAATCATAGTTCAAATTATGAAATTGATATTGGTCGTTTTTATGTGCTGTTTATGTTTGTTATATGGATATATTAGATTATGTAACAAAGTTTATAAACGTCTCAAAAACAAAACAACTGTTACATCTAAAGAGTTTATAAAACGAATCATATTACAATTTTTCGGATTGTGATTTCATAAAAATATGAAAATAAAACCTAACATCAGCGTGTGAGCGACATTCCTCCTAGTTCTGATGTAATAACAATGTTTTAAAATAAATACTATTTAACATTTGTTTTCAGAATAGCAGATAATTTAGTTTAGTGGTAATATGAGGTAGCTACTCGTAATAACAAAGCAGATAGATAATAATTTCCACTAGCAATTAAGTTGGCTGTTGATTTTCAATTTTGATGTAAATTGTAAATGGATTGTCGTTGCTGCGATGTATAATATACTCTGGTGGATATTGATCAATTTAACGTTACTAATATGATGCGTTTCCAAGTATTCACTACTGAAATTGCCAATGGCGGAGTTCTAGGTAGTAACATAGACAGTATCATATTCAGGAAAACAAATTGTACGTAGTATACATAATAGAATGTTTCCTTTTGATAACTGGATCAGATCTAAGTTACACTTACAAAGTGGCTACTTTAATTACTTTACTTTACCGCCAGTACTACCTATAAATACAAATTAAAATAGTGGCTCAGTGGTATCGAGTCGGCCCGTGGATCCTGAGAACTCTGGTTCGATACCCACAGTCGACAAACATTTTCACCAATTTAAAAAAAAAATCCCATTGGCTCCCTTCCACTAACATCTTTGGGGGCCGTGATTTGACGGTTGGTAACCGCACTTCACGCGCATAAATATATCACTTACCGAAATCTGCTCCGGCAGAGTGCTACACCCAGTAATGAGTAAAAGACGTGATGATATATTTATTTAAAAAAATTAAAAATATATATCATCACGCCTTCTACCCATTACTGGGTGTGATATAGATGTTAGTGGTGGAAGAGCCACAGGGGTAGTTTTCTTTTTAAATGGTGAAAATTGTTTGTCGCCTGTGGGAATCGAACCAGAGTTCTCAGGATCCACAGGCCGACTTGATACCACTGAACTAGCTACCCCATTATATATTTATATATTTATTTATTTTTATATAATACGAATCATGTCAACCTGGTAAAAATGCAACGTAATAATATAGTATATAGGATGATAATGCGTAAAAGGAACTTTATTCCAATTACAGTACAGGGATCTGCAGCATATAGTGAAAAATAGTAAACGTAAGTTTTACCTTGGTTTTTATCCTCTGCGCTATGATTACTTGCATGGAATGTCTATTTCTCACTCGTATTAATTGCAATATTTGCTTCCTTCTCACGTTATAAACTGTCATACTCATGCGAAATGAGTACCATTTCATGCTTGTTGTACAATGTACTATTACGGATTGAAAGCACATCGGGAAAAATGTAATTTTTCATTCGGTCGGATAAAGTAAATTGCCGTTTGCCGTTACAACTTATTTACATATTTTGTTTGAATTTGCGATCAAAGTAAATTCAAATTTATCTGCTCGAATTTTCTGAATTTTAAATTAGCTATCCTTATCCACGCTCCAAGCTTTTATACTTGGTTTTGGCAATATTCACATTATTTAAAAATGTATCCCGCAGTGTGCTTGATTTAATACTTGACTGGCAGGATAATAAGGTATATAATTTTTCGATAAATATTCTAAACTCTTAAACGTATTCAGGTTCAGGAAACTTGAGCCGTGCTATAGACCTGAGTCGTGAGGTTGAGTGTCTCTATCTGACCGAGCTGTCATCTTCCGTCCTCTTGAGGGCTATTATCTGCAGCCGAGCCTTGTCACCGGTTCCATGTGGTTCTATAGACGCGTCGGCTTCGTTCCATTGACAGCGTGGAGAGCCAGGACCGGTGTAAGGTGCAGTTGAGATATTCGAGAGCTCCTTCACGATCAGAAGAGTTCTATTTTGTTTTTTGTTTTTTAGATGAAGTAGCGTGAAATTCAACATTGAAAACACAGTTGACGTCCAGCAAGATGTAAAATGATAGTAAATAGTAATAAATAAATAAGATGTCATCATGTCTTTTATCCATTATTGGATGTGGCATTCTGCTGTAGCATATCTCGGTAAGTGATATATTTACACACGTATGAAGTGCGGTTACCAGTCGTGAAATCTTGGTCTCCAAATATAGTGTAAAACTAAATGAAAGCTACAATTCAATTAGTTGTCAAAATTAATAGACGATAAAATAAAACGCGAAATAAGACGAACTTCTAGTAAAAATATATATTTAATAAAACATAAAAATGAGATATATAAAAATATAACGTAAAATTTACAGAAGTTATAAACTATAATTTAAATTAATATAAGCAAATCCGGCAATGGAAACAACAACGACAACGTATGAATAAACTAATCTTTAAGTTACAAAATACTAAAATACATGGCAAGATCTACATCTTGCACAGACGGTGCAAGAACCAAACTTGTCTCGACCGATGCTAATCAACCACTAACTAAATTGTTGTTGTATACCATGGGATCTTCTGACAAAGGGTAAGAGGGTGGTATCGTCGCGATGGTCGCACATATGCGTTTACATAAAAAACCCAGACGGGGTTAAATCTTTCCGACCCCTCGCTTAGCTATAATTTACCCAGATATGTCATCACATCCCGTGTAACCAGACGCGACAATTCAGAAAAGCTATAAACTTAATAAATAATCATCTACAGAATACTGAAGTTATAACATATGCACTAATAAATTTGATAAACAAAATAAACTCTGTCAAGTCAACTTTAGAAAGTTACTTAAGATAACGCTTAATTAGTCTGTATCTTTCGAAGCTGAGTTGATAGTGAAATATCATAATTTATAAACAAAACCAAATTCTGAATTATCCGTTTTGTTACAATAGTAGTGGAGAGGAAGCCACAGGAATAATTTTAATGTGACGAATTTCGAACTCGGGTTAACAAATTCAGAGCCCGTGCTATCTACTCTATTATTTGAATTAAAATTTGAAATATTATATTTGGGTCGTACCCATAATCTAATTTTGTAATACAATTAATCAAATACATCATGTAATACTGTAGACGGTGTAAATAAAAATATATTATTTAATTACGTATTTTAAAATCTCAATTTTGTAGCTTTTTATGAGATAAATAAAAATTAATTGTATAACTACCAGAGCTGGGCAAGCTACTTAAAAAAGTAGCTAAGCTACAGCTACAGCTATTCTTTAAAAAAGTAGCTAAGCTACAGCTAAAAGCTTTCAATGGCCGTATTTGTTTGGGAAATTTTGATCCAACCCAGAACGGACCTAGAACTACTCGTGTTACTTCCAAACAAATGATGCATCTACTGTCAGTTGTAAACACTGGCGGTAAATTTAAAATCTGAATGCATGTTCGAAGCAACATCTGCTTAGTTTTATTTGTGTGTTAAATTGCGCTTTTAATTGGATGTTTTGAGTCATCTTTATATTTTTTAAATATAGTCAAAAAGCAAATAACGTCAGGGTCTGTTTTTTTTTATAATTTTGTCAGCACTATCAAAATAATAAATTTCGGAGTCGCAATAATGTGTCGTAATATTATCCTCAGTGACTTATTTTGCAAGAAGTACATAATGCATATTGCTCTTCCATCATCTGCATAAATAATAGTTTAGTATATTTTTTCAAAATATTATTATAAAATTACTTACGTTTTTCATAAAAATAACTCTTAACCTCTCTACACTATTACAAATCGCGCTGCCGCCACGAATAACAAGGAACACAAGTTGATTAGAAAGAGATAGTAAACGGGTTAAATCTACCAACCCGCTAAAATAGCTTGGGCAGTAGGGTCAGTTTAAGGTTAGTTCCAGGTTACTTTTAAAATCCCAAATAAATACGGCCATTAAAGTAGCTATTAAATTTTAAAGCTACTTTTTTCAATTATTGTGAATTATTAAATTTGCCATTATCATATTATCAGTTGATCAGTCTTTTGTTATAATAACTGTTAATAAATATAAAACAATCGCAAATGGACAAATGTACTGTTAATTTGTTATGCTGTAATTCTTATTTATATCAGAATAAATTAACAGTCACATTAACAGAAGACTCCTAAACAGTCAATGTTTAGTTCATCTAATATTTAATACAAAAGTAGGATAGGTTAAGAACAAGTGAAAAATAAAATATGTTAATAGATTTTACACTATATAATAACTTGTTATCCTACAGTTATAGAAAACAATAAAGAAGGTACAATTCAAATACAAAACAAAAATAAATAGGTATTTCGTATTGGACAGTGATAGCTTTAAGCTACAAAAAGTAGCTTTAAAAGTAGCTTCAGTTGTTATAACAATATTTTTAAGCTAATAGAAAAAAAACATAGTTCGCTACAAGCTACAGCTATATTTTTTCACATTTAGCTAAGCTACAACTACAGCTAAAGTAAACGTAGCTAAGCTAGTAACTAAGCTACAAAAGTAGCTAGCTACTGCCCAGCTCTGATAACTAGTAGGAAAATAGATATATTCCCGAACGATGGTGGAATTGTAGGACGAGGTTTCAGCAGAGTACGGCAATCACACAGTTATACGGAAACAACTATGACATACAAGAATAATTAATTTTGCGGATCGAAAACGTACTGGAAAGGTATAATTTTTCGTCCAATCTAAAAATATGTTTGTTGAATAAAATGACATTAATTATCTAAAAACTTTTTTAAATATTTTTTTCTAAAATAATGTGTCAATCTATTGAGCAAGGAAATCATATTAAACGTTGGTTGACAATCAACAGAAATTCTACAAATGCATTAACTTTATAACTTTACTCGACCATGAAATGTCTCGTATATTAAAAGCAATAACATTTTTCATTTTAACTTACAACTCTCTATGCGTGTGTTTATAAAGAATTATAAAATTTGATTAAAACAAATATAACCAAGTGTCTTACATAGTTTGTTTCCAGCCAGCTCTCATGTTTAAATTGTAACAAGGTGGTTTTGAGTTGCCTGTAGATATTCCGTTTGTTTGCTTTCTTTTTTTGTGCGATAAGATTCCGAGAAAAGCTTATGGTGGCAACGAATGTGTGTGGTTATCTGCAGTCTTCGCCCATGTATTACATCCCCAAAATACCTCTCTTCATCTCCGTTAAAAAACTTAGCGTCTGTTTTTGAGCTGTAGCATCAGTCAGGTTTGCTCCGTCGGCCGGTCAAAATGTGACCCATGTCGAATTCGTTTGCGCGCTTCGTGCGTATTTAATTAGCATTTAATTATTCTTATATGTTTTAATTCTATTTTGTTATAACTTCATTAATTATAGTTCGTTAAGTTCAATAAAGTTATGTGTTTTATGGTGTGTTATTATTTAGTAAAAAAAACTGTAACCATGAATCGTTTCTATTATAATCAAAAATTAACCACTAGCGATATTCATACCCCCTCGTGTTATAAAATTATCACAATAGTATCGTGTTAGCCTGTGGATTCTGAGAACCCTGGTTCGATTCCCACTGCCGACAAACATTTACATTACATTCAATACTACTCCTGTGGCTTCCCCTCCATTAACATCTTTGGGGGCCGTAATTTGATGGCTGGTAACCACACTTCACGCGCAAAAATATATCACTTACCGAGATCTGCTTCGCCAGAGTGCCACATCCAGTAATGGGTAGAAGGCGTGATGATATATTTATATTTATTTATTTTGAAAATCTCATATTCCGCTAACATATATATATATATATATATATATATATATATATATATATATATATATATATATATATCATCACGCCTTCTACCCATTGCTGGGTGTGGCACTCTGCTGAAGCAGATCTCGGTAAGTGATATATTTTGCGCGTGAAGTGCGGTTACCAGTCGTCAAATCACGGCCCCCAAACATGTTAGTGGTGGAGGAGCCACAGGGATAGCTTTTCCAAATTATGAAAATTTGTCGCCTGTGGGAATCGAACCAGGGACCTCAGGATCCACAGGCCGACTTCATACCACTGTGCTAGCCATCCCATCTATGGATGCTGTAATTCGATGCTGAAAACGCATTTCACGATAAAAAGTAATCCGAATAGGCTTTCTTATTTACCTACTTCACAAAATCTTCCAAGTCGGTCCTGAGATTGTAATTCCTTCTTCCATCAAAATGAATATAAGAGGAATGTGAGGTATATTGAACATCTCACGCATTGTGTAGGCAGGTCTGAATAAAGACCGAAATAGTCGAGGATATTTCATCAAAATAAACTCTAAAATGAGAGTTTGCAGTGCAAACAGAAAAATGCATTCGTCAAATTATACTTCACATCTACAACATGACATTTTACGCAGCAAATCCAAGATAGTATTTTTACATTTAAAAGAAAACTTCACATTTCAATTTAATCAAATTTGAATTTTTTTATCTTTATTCTATATTTCCTATTTAGTAACCTCTTTTCTTAGTATACATAATAATGTAAGTCACTATAAAATACCCGTTTTTTAAATATTTTTAAATAAATACATATATCATCATGCCTTCTACCCATTACTGGGTGTGGCACTCTGCCGAAGCAGACTTCGTTAAGTGATAAATTTTTGCGCGTGAAGTGCGGTTACCAACCGTCAAATCACGGCCTCCAAAGATGTTAGTGGAGGGGGAGCAACAGGAGTAGTATTAATGTAGTGAAAATGTTTGTCGGCAGTAAGAATCGAACCAGGGTTCTCAGGATCCACAGGCCGACACGATAACCACTGTGCCACCTACTGCATTTTTATATTTATATATTTATGAGGTAGGTACGTGGCTCGGTGGTATCGAGTCGGTCTGTGAATTTGAAAATTCGGGTTCACAAAGCAAATAAAAATGAAATATCATCACACATTTTACCCATTACTGGGTGTGGTACTTTGCCGTAGTAGATCTCGATAAGTGATATTTGCACTTGAAATGTGATTACCAGCCGTCAAATCACGGTCCCCAAAGATGTTACTGGAGAGAGAGCCATATAGATAGTTTTTAATATGATGAAAATTGTTTATCGGCTGTGGGAATCGAACCCGAGTTTTCAAAGCCACGATCCGATGAGATATCACTGAGCCACCTACATAAAACAAAATATTTTAAATAAAAAAGGTAATTTTTTTGCATGCTAATTTTGTTTCAAAGATAGTTTTTTATTAAACAATAACTGGCCTGTGAATTTGAGAACCCGGATTCGATTCCCACAGCCCATAAATAATTTTCACCACATTAAAAACTATCCCAGTGACTCCCCCTCCATTAGCATCTTTGGGGGCCGTGATTTAACGGCTGGTAATCGCACTTCACGCGCTAAATATATCACTTACCGAGATCTGCTACGGCAGAGTGCCATGTCCAGTAACGGATAGAAGGCTTGATAAAATATTTATTTATTTTATTTATTTCATTAAGGAAATGAAGATTAATACGAGTATGTATAAATACACCATCAATTTATAGTATATTATATAACAAGCATCGAAAGTGTAAGATAACGTGCGAGTGTATAAATTGAAAAACGAGGCGCGCAGCGCAGAGTGATTTAAGTACACGAGCACAGTTATCACACTTTCGAGCGAGATATGTACACTATTTTTCAGACGACCACAAAATATTTCTAAAAAAAGTTTACAAGAGCAATGTTGTTACACTTTGACAGCTGATGCGATTTTGTAGGTAAGCGTTGACGTTTGACGTTTGAGGTTAGGTATTGTGATACCAACTGTACTAACCGTAATGTCAAAATATTAAATAATGCTAAAATATTAGTAAATAAGTAATTATTAATGTTAAAAAAATAAGATTTTTCTCTACAAATGTGTTGAAAAATCTGCCAACACTTCGATTTTAGATAATAATACAAATTCTTTTAATTTATTTTATTATTTTCTTTCATCGTAACACCATCTGTTGTCAATGGAACTTCACCTGATATGTTAAAAGTGTGCATTATACTAACATATCAGTGTATGTTATGTTCAACTTTTCGTAGTAGTTTATGATGTTGTTATGGTTACTTTCATACGTGGTCGTCTGAAAAGATTTTTTGTAAACATTTATTTTGAATATCATTTTTGAAAGGGTTGTGCGATATTGAGAAATTTCGATCGTGCTCTAAAAACTATTGAGAAGCTCTGTTCTAGTTGGTAAACCATAGTACTAATTACCCCAAATATCCTAAAATGTAATTACCACCAAATCAGATTATAACCTTGATACCAATCACCAATCAATCTAATAACCTAACACACCATCTTTACCCCGACTACCCGTTGCGCAAATGTACATTTCAATCTACTCTTGCCATGATTCCAGAGAGTTAAGTGGATGCATGACCAAGAACTAAGTACCCAGCTACTAAGCTATTCAGAGTGTGGTGCCTGCCCTGCGTCTACGGTTCCTCATTCTTCGAGTATAATCGCATTTATTAATTAGGAAGGCCGTCCTAACGTAATTATCTCTGAAAAGTTTAACCACCCACGTTACAACAAGAGCAAGCTAAGGGATGCATACAGTCAAATGTCAAGAGGTCAACTGAATTATTCGTGCCTTAAAAATGGACGGAAGTAATGAATATATAACTGGGGTTGTTCGTTTGTTGAGCATGTCGGCTTTTCTATGTAAGTGTGAAATATTGATGGTAAATTTTGGAATTGCAATTTTCAACATCTCTGTTCTGTAGATTACTAGATAAAAGAAAATCTTGTAATTAAGCGCAGTAAAATAAAAACTACACCTTACATAGACAAATCATATACGCTGGATCTACAAACTAACATATCTAGGATCGTAAAATGATAGTCAAGGTAGACGTCATTCTAAGAAAGCCAAACACATTTCACGGTAAAAATATTCACAATAATTTTTTTTCGCTACCAGCCTTGTTTAGCTATACTCTATTCCCTGTATGAAAACGATTACGTCACATTCGGTATCCATGTGATTCAAGATTTTGTGCTTAAAACGTTAACATTGGTATTGGATTGACATTTTTAAAACATAACCTAAAAATTAAATGTCAGATTAAAATATTTTTACTTTATAAAATTTAATTAGTTTATAAAAGAAACCAAATAAAATTTATCTTAATTCACGAAAAATATTACCTACCTTATTGAAATATGTAATTTTGTAAAATAAAACTGAGAAGAATATACATTTTTATATGCATTATTATTATATATAAATAAATAATATATGAAAATACAAAATACAATGCACATTACCTCTTGTACTACAGTTAAATTAATTAAAGATGCTCGAGTCTCTCTAACTCCAACGCAAAATAATCATGAAGATGACAAACTCATTTCTGCATTTGATTACCCAAAATTTTTCAAGCCATTTCTTATTTCTCAGCAGGCAGCGGAAAGTTATATAGGTAACCATGGGACTGTGTTTATAGTTAGACTTCCACCTAAAGAATGGCGCTACTAGTCTTTATGTGAAGACATCCATTTTAGGTAACTACAATATCGGCAATCATTGGTTACTAGATTGTTCCTGTAGTTTGTATATATTTCAAATTTTTAAATCTGTCAAATATCCAATTAAATTTTATTTGTGAAATAATTTCATATAAATAATGTCATCAACTAATATGAATTGTTGTGTAAAAAACTGCACTGCTACTGGTAAGTAAGTGATCATATAATAAACAATATTTAGATGAGGAAGTCATAATATATTTTCAAGTTCACAAGAGTTGAATAAAACTGCGATTGAAACAGTTCAAGTTATAAATAAATTGTATACAGGAGAATATTTAAATAAATATTTATATTGTAATAATGAATTTTTATTTTATGTAGTTTAAATAAATATAAAATAATAATAAAAATTATAAGCTGCCTAAATATGCATATCGGGTTGCTTATATACATGACTTTAGTTAGACTTCCACTACTCAGATGGCGCAAAATACAGTCTCAGTGCGTAACATGGCAGTTTCTTATCTATAGTAGTATATTATGATCTGTGTTTCTCAGTCTGTATTTATGTATCAAAAATGTCACAAACTTAGAAATGACAGGCGAGAAAATAACAAAATCATGGCCATAGGTCTCTATTTTTATTTTATAAACAAATGTGAACAAAGTAAATATAAATTTTCGTATTTGTAAGAACTGTCATACGTTTTCATTCAAATAATAAATTTGATAGAACGTGAAAAAACATGAAACGTGTGTCTTTACTTATTAAGACATACGTTATGTCATTCGCATATAGGTACGAATAATATTATTAAAAAAAGATAGCTATATTTCATCGTATCTATGATAACCTCGTCCACATATGACGGCATCGTTTTGATACAGGGAATGGAGTATAGTTCAATTTACCGTACTAATAGTTGTAGTCATGGAAACAATGCAGAACAAACCTGCCCCCAGATCGCGCCATATAAAATTCTATTTCGAACAATAGAATCGCTGTCATCTGTCAAATTAAAATTATGATTTTTCCTAATATAGCATAAAACAGTCGGTGCTCTTTGTATCAGATAGTGCACAAATAATGTAAACTACATTTCTAGTGCCAAATTATTTAGAATGGAATACTAATTTTCAAATCGTTAAATTAGAATTCCATTCTAAATAATTTTGCAATAGAAATGTAGATTATATTATTTGTGCACTATTTGATATCAAAAGCACCGATTATTTTATGCTATATTAGGAAAAATCATAATTTTAATTTGACAGATGACAGCGATTCTATTGTTCGAAATAGAATTCTATATAGCGCGATCCGGAGGCTGTTCTGGTTCTTAACAGTACCCTTCTATACATTCTATCCTAATATTCAACTAGACGAAGCTCTGATAATATGGGATAGCTCAGTGGTATGAAGTCGGCCTGTGGATCCTGAGAACCCTGGTTCGATTCTCACAGGCGACAAACAATTTTCATAATTTCAAAAACTACCCCTGTGGTTCCTTCACCACTAACATCTTTGGGAGCCGTGATTTGAAATATATCACTTACCGAAATCTGCTTCGGCAGAGTTCCACATCCAGTAATGGGTAGAAGGCGTGATGAAATATTTATTAATTTATTTATTTTACAAAGCTCTGAGAAACATTAAAAAAACATAAAAATGAACACTAAACAATAGATTAAAAAAAACCCTAACGGCAATGAGCCCTAACAACTATATGTTCGGACGGTCAGCATTTTATTATAAACTGTTGATTTTATTAATGTAGTTATATTTAGTATCAATCAGTGCTATATATTTCTAAAGATATAGTTATACTATAGTTTCCATTGTTTTTTAACCATGATTAACATTAATCGAGAGTAAACTGGTAATTGAAAAACTAGCTCTTAGAAAAGTAATATTATGTATATAGCTTGTTCAATAAAATTTTATTTATTATTCCTTTATTCTTCGTAGATATTTTACAAAAAGTTATTTTCTCTCAAGCTTCTGTTTACCAAGATTGTTTTTCACTTCTATTGTACGACAAAAATTCATTATTTTCTCTGTTTTATATTCCTTACAAAATTAAAAATACAATCTTTTGTTTTAAAAATGAAGAAAAACTTTCTTGTAGATAAATTTTGTACACAAACTGATCACAATTTCTTAGAAAATAAGAAATACGTAAAATAACAAAATATCTTTTCTCTCACGGCCATATTTTGTCTTGTCACAATTAGATTTCAGTTTTAAGAGCTTGAAATAGCATCCATTAGAGACACATAATTGTACAAGGGCCAGAAATCAAAGAGAGGTTTTGAAGTGCATGGCGTTATCAGTTTTAATGCTTTGTAATTATGATAAAGTGCTTTGAATTGTGAATATTGTCGATGGAATGGATGTTGTTAGGATAAAACTGTTTGCAGAGAGGCGAGAGGCTTTATTATGTAAATATCTACAATTCCTGGAATGTGTTTTGCAAACATTTACTTTGTTTGACTATTTAATACTTTCGTAATTTTATCTTATTAATTAATTAAAGTTGTTGTTTTGTAACTAAATATATCGTTACATCTTTACTCATTACTGGGTGTGGGCAATCTATAGTAGCAAAGATGTCGTGGTGGATGTGTTAGATGTGGTGATTGTATACTGTTCAAATTTTGAACGTAGTTTGTATCCATTAGTTACGAAACTATTTGAAGTACGTTTAAGTTTGAACCTGCTTTATATTATCGTCCCTTAATATGGCAAAATTATCGTGGTTATCGTGCACTTGCTAATTAATTATGTTATATGAAGTACCTGCATATTAGGGTTGTTGATTTCCACCGAATTTTGAATTTCTGAACATTCGAACATTCGAATTTTTGAATTTTTTGAACTTTTCGAATTTACGAATTTTTTGAACTTTTCGTATTTTCGAATTTTCCGAAGCTTCGAATTTTCGAATTTTTTGCCTATTAATTAACGCTATCTGTCATCTCCAAGTACGCTCACGCATAATTCGTGAAAAGTCGGACACGAATTAAATAATAAATTCGGCGAAGTATTCTGCAAAAACTCTGTAAGGTTAGGCGTCTTAATTAAGCCATCTACTCTCTTAACCGCCCATCTGAATGCTATGGAATGTTAGTAAAACGTTTTAAAATTACAATAAAAAGGATACAAAAACGTCTTAAATATAACGTTTTTGACAGTGTAACGAAATTTTAAATCTAAATTGAATTAATTTGGCAAACAATAATAATTAATAATAATTACTTACGAATTAATACAAAACTCTGCAAATGAGTGTATTCTGAAAATAATTCATACCACGTTAGGATCTAAAACATTTCAAAAAATTCGCAAAATTCAAAAAATTCGAAAAATTCGAAAAATTCGAAAAATTAGAATATTCAAAAAATTCAAAACTTCGAATAATTCGAAAATTCGAAATATTAGAAAACTCGAATTTAAATTCGAAGGTTCAATAAATCCGAACATTCGAATTCTCGAATATTCGTAAAATCAACAACCCTACTGCATATTAGAAGAACACAAAATAATAAAATCGTTGATTGACTAATAACTAATTACTATGTAATCGAAGGTAAAATACTAAATTTACCATTTCATACACAATAAATTCTGCGGAAGAATATGACACCATTGCCCGATTTAGCTATAATCGAAGTAGACTATAGCCTAGGGTGGAAAAATGTAAGATGTGGAAAATATCAGTTGGATTCATTAATATTTCGTACAATTTATAATATACACATTATAGGATGCGGGCACTCACGTGACACTATGACGTTTTGTGAAGTAAAAAAAGAGCTGTTCGGGCAAAGATCACTGCGCCATCTACAAAATGAACTATTTTTTGTGGCGAGATTTGAAAAGAATGGTTCTTTTCAAATCTCGTCCCAAGAAAATAGTTCATTTTGTAGATGGCGCAGTGATCTTTGCCCGAACAACTGTTTTTTACGTCCCAAAACTTCAGTGTCACGTGAGTGCCCGCATTCTATTCCCGTTATAGTTTTTAGTACAAAGGTATTTTTTTTTTTTTTATTTTGCATCTATAATATATGTATATTATTATTAGCATATTATTAAATTATATTATTTTACTTATATCATCACGCCTTTTACCCATTATTGGATGTGGTACTGTGCCGTAGCAGATCTTGATAAGTAATAAAATTTATGCGTGTAATGTGTGGATACTAGTCGTCAAATCACGGCTCCCCAAAGATGTTACTGGGATAAGTTTAATGTGGTGAAAATTGAGCCATCTACTCCACAAAAAAAAGTTTGTTCATGCTGATTTGCACAAAGGGAACTTAAAATTTATGTTTGACTTAAATAAATAAAAGCAAATCAAACTAATATATTATATGATGACATTTACATTGCTGTCAAACATTTGATGCGATATTGTCAGTTTATAGCAAACTTCAAAATGTAAGTTAAGTTACGTTGCTACAAATGAGTATAAATGTATCAAAGTCACTCACACATAGTAATTATATAATGGGGTACGTGGCTCAGTGGTATCGAGTAGGCCTGTGGATTTAAGAATCCGGGTTCGATTCCCACATTAAAACTACCCCTGTGGTTCCTCCTCCAGTAACATACTTGGGGGCCGTAATTTGATGACTGGTAACCACACTTCACGCGCATAATATATCATTTACTCATATCTGTTACGACAGAGTGCCGCATCCAGTTTTAGGTACAAGGCGTGATAATATATGTTATTTAATCTTTCATAATAATTATATTTTTTACTTCCAAAACATTTAGGGCCAGTTTTTCAATCAGCGATTAATATTAATCATTAATTTGTAGTTTTAGAGCTATGTGAAGATAAATGTTTATAAAAACCTCTCCTAGTGAAGAAAAGAATATTGTGTTGTTTATAAATATTAGTCATGATTAAATAATAATGGAAACTATGGTGTCCATTATTATTTAATCATGATTAACGCTAGACCAGAGTAAACCGGTGATTGAAAAACTGGTCCTTAGTAATTTATATGTTACTCTGCACAACAGGAACTTAATTCCAAATACAGGGAGCTTACAGCTTAAAGTGGAATCCGAACCACTCAGACACATCGTATTTTTTATATAAGTTGAAGTCAGGGAAATTTGAACAAACAACCTCTTGCTGGTTAATTAATAAACGCAAGTTTTACCTCGCTTTTATCCACTAGGCTACGATGGGTGCCGGAAAGTTCACCGAATACAATTCACCGAAAAATATTTGACCGAAGTAACAATTCACCGAATAAACAATTCACCGAAATACAATTTATCGAAAAACATATTCATCGAAATAATAATTAAATTGTAGTATTTTTAATGTTACTTAGAACTGGTAGAAAAATATAGGCATTTAGAAAAGGATACTTACCGTAAATTCCGAATCTTTTGAATATTATACATTACGTTAAATTTTGTTAATTATTGCAGGGTTAATGTAATTATTATTGAATCGGCTAAAATTTGTTTAAGCTGGGACAGTTTCTAAGGACATTACTGCACTCGCGCATGTATAGCACTTATAATAGCATCGCTGCCAATATGTTATTAGGATTTATTCAAAAAGAGCAATACTGTGCTATGAGGACACAGCATCTAGTTCCAAATTATAACAAGAATAACATACATGAGTATTTACGAGACATAGCAAATAATTTATGTTATTAATGTAAAACATATAGTTTTATAAAAATGAAATGAGACATGACAAAGGAATCAATTTTCTATTTATAAATACGCCTGCATTTTGCTGTCATTTCGGTAAATCATATTTCGGTGAACTGTCTTTCGGTGAATTGCTACTTCGGTGAATTGTTTTTCGGTGAATTGTATTCGGTGAATTGCATTCGGTGAATTGTTTTCGGTGAACTTTCCTAGGCCCGGCTACGATTGCCTGTGTAATGTCAATTACAGCTTATATCTATGGATAAATTAAATAAAAACAATTATGAGAAAAGATTTAATGATAAAGATGGTGATAATCCCTTCGGAAAAGTTGTAAAAGTTCTACATTATCCACCCCATTAAAAAATTATTGAAAACGTTTATTGATTCCCAGAAAAACCTTTCGAAGTAACTTTTGAAATATCACACTTAAATTAACTTGGGTGAAATTGGCAGGAATCTTGCAGCAGTATATCACATCTTGTTATAGAACAAGTTTCCATCAGTCAGTCGAACTATTTCTCCAAGAAGCGCAACCAGTCACAAAGAGGTCAAAGTTTAAAAAGTTGTACAAACAGGGAACATCATCTGCGCGAGTTTAGGACCGTGAAGGATAATAATCCTGCTAATCCACGGTGTCCCTGGGGGATGACGATGAGACGAGGATGTCACTTCGCCAACTTTTCTTTGCTAACAACCCACTGACCTGCTTAGACAACACAACCCCTAAGTTGGGGATGGTGACAGAATGATTTGTGTGTTTTAGAACTTTTTGGGGAATGGTTGTACTCTCTTCAGTTGAATTAGTAGAATATTCACTAATTGAAATAGTAAGTATGAAAACTACATAAAAATTAGTAGTTTAAGATTGAATCTACTAAAATTTTAGTAAGGTAATAGCTTCACTTTTTAATCGGTTGTTTTCTACTAATTAAAATGGTGATAAGATCCAAAGCTACTATCGAATTAGTAGTCCTCAAGCGATTCAGTGGCGCCACCGTGTCAACAGTACAAGTTTTACGCGTGTGTGTACTTGGTTCCTGTATAGAACATTGAGAAGATCTACCGTTGTGCAAATCAATTTTTTTAAAGTAAGTAATAAAATGAAAATAAATAAAATGTTGTAATTTCCGTATTATTGTCACATTTCAACTATGTTACATGTCCACATTAATTCTGAATATAAATTAACTCCAATGTTGTTTTTTTTTCAATATCACTACTGACGTAAATTATTTAAGGTTAGAAATTTGAAAATATGTCAATTATTGTTGTTTTATATATTTATTTGTAAGGTTTTATATCACTATAATTATCAATGGATATTTATTATTTATAACAATCGAATTTTTACGTTTTCAATAAATTATTATTAACTATTCATTAAAAAGAGTTTTACTTTTTTGATTTGTAGAAAATTTACTTTTTCAATAGTAGAATTTTCACTATTTCATTAGTAAATAAATCACATTTTCATTTGGTGAATTTTACTTTTTTATTAGTAAAAAATTCACTAATTAAAAATGTGACAAGTTTCACTAATTGAAAAAGTGAACAACTACTATTTACTAGTTTTTACATTGGACATTTTCAAAAAGTGAATATTCACTATAAATTAGTAGATTTTTACTAATTCAACTTAAGAGAGTATATCTCTGTTTCACCTTAAAATAGATAAATGAGATGAATTAACTTTCCTTTTAACTCAGGTTAAAATATACTTATTTTGTAATTTTGAGTTACAAACGAAATAAAAAATTATATTAGCACTAAGCCTCTTTATCAATTTGTCTGTAAACATATAGGTGTAGTCCGACTAATATTAAAATATATAAGGGATGATAAATATGGAATTATAAATTGTACATTTCTTTAATTTTGAGCATTTCATTCTCTGAATAAGGATCAGTGATTTCCATCTCTGGATAAAGTATGGGCAGTGTAATTAAAAAATTATCGCATAAGGATGGCACTAAGTATATTAATACAAAGACAAATTGTCAATTGCGATGTGGAACTGAGTCTAGTAAATAAGAAAAAATAGGAAAAAATACTGATGAGTTCCCACAGAGCGAAACTGAACTGACCAGCCGTTTGATGATGACCTGATAAGTTGATTCAAATGCGCTGTAATTTTTTGTGGAACTTTGACAAGTATTGGAATTTTTTTTTCCTATTTTTTCTTATTTACTAAGTATATTGTCCGGCAGTACGGTGGTGTGGATAAGATTAATATTTTTATTAGTGAAAAACTATAGTAATTTCAGTTTTTAACTCTTCATTTCTGGAATACACATATTTTGAAAAGTATGAGCCCTGCGTCGCATCAGTTGGCCCGAATCTTATTATTTCTCTTGTAGCATTCAAGAGGATTATGGGCCAAATGAAGTAATTCCGGGCTCGTATAATGCACTTGCCCTGCAGTTATAAAATTAAATTAGTTTAATTAAATAATTTCCAAAATTAAGATCGAAACAATAACCCTAAATCTATAAAATATAATAATAATATAATAATGTATTTATTTAATAGCTTGGCTAATACATAACATTGAACAAATTTTTTTTTTTTATTTGATTTTGATATTTACAATCTGTTAATATTAAACAATAGGTAAATTTTTTGGCGGTTTAAGAGGCGGTGAGGGGAATTATTGCCCAGTGGCAATATCCCCATGGGTTTATTGAAATCTGTGTGGGATGTCCAGAGGTTTGTGTCGGTTGAGTCTTCTTGTCTCTTGGCTGTTGTCCAGAAGGCTCACGGCGGTGTAATTTGGATGATTTTCCAGCCTTTCTATGTATTTTTTACTGGCTATTGTGGCTTCTTCTCTTATCGTTCGCATGTTGAGGTCCTTGTGTAGTGCTTGGTTTTGGATATACCATGGTGCGTTTGTTATCATTCTTAGGGTTCTGGACTGGAATCTCTGGAGGATTTCCAAGTTTGAGTTACTAGTTGTTCCCCATAGTTGCACACCATATGTCCAGATGGGTTTTAATATGGTTTTATAGATTAGGAGTTTGTTGTCCAGTGATAGTTTTGACTTGGGTTCTAGTAGCCAGTAATATTGTTTTAGTTTAATATTTAATTGTTGTCTTTTAGATTTTATGTGCTTTTTCCATGTGCCACGTCTGTCGAGATGCATTCCGAGATATTTAGCTTCATCGGATTGTGGTATTGGGTTAATATTGAGATTAACTTGCGGGCATGTATTTCGTCTCATGGTAAATGTGACGTGGACAGATTTATTTTCATTTACTTTTGTTCTCCATTTGTATAGCCATCCTTGAATGCTGTTTAAGTTTTCTTGGAGTTTTTGGGTTGCTACACCAGGTTCTTCATCAGTGGCTAGAATTGCGGTGTCGTCAGCAAAGGTAATTGTTTCTGTGTGGGAAGATGTTGGTAGGTCGTTTGTGTAGAGCGTGTATAACGCCCTGCGGCACTCCTGCTTTTATTGGGTGAAGTGTTGTAATTTCATTTTTGAGCTTTACTTGGAATGATCTGTCCGAGAGGTATGATTGGAGGAGCAAGTATATGTTGTTTGGTAGGTTTAGTTTTAGTTTGTATAGCAGACCAGCATGCCAAACCTTATCAAAGGCTTGGGAGATGTCCAGAAACACTGCGGTGCAGTATTTTTTTGTTTCTAGTGCTTCGTTGATGGTGTTGACGACTTTATGAATTTGTTCAATTGTCGAGTGTTTCTGTCTAAAACCGAATTGGTGGTATGGAATGAGGTTTCTTTCTATTAGTATTGGGTTTAATCTTTTTAGTATTATTTTTTCAAAAACTTTTGATAGGATCGGTAGCAGGCTGATGGGTCTGTATGATGTAATTTCATGGCTGGGTTTTCCCGGTTTTAGTATCGGTATAATTTGGGCCACTTTCCACTGCGTCGGGAAGTGGCTTAGTCTTATTGCTGCGTTAAATATAAATGTGATTAGCTTTATGGTTTTATATGGAAGTTCTTTTAGTATTTTCCCAGTAATTAGGTCGTAGCCAGGTGCTTTCTTAGGATGTAGTTCTCGTTGAAGTATAGCTTCTATTTCGCCTGTGCTTATATTCTTGATGGGTGGTAGTATTTGATTTGGTGTCTGTAGGAATTCGTATATTTGCTGTTCCTCCTCCATTGTACCTTGCCTTGGGAAGGGTTTGTAGACTTCTTCTAGATGTTTTGCAAATAGTTCAACCTTGTCGGTGTTGCTTTTAGCCCAAGTATTGTCATCTTTTTTGATTGGTGAAATTGTTTGTTTTTGTTGCTTTAGTGCTCTAGTTACTTTCCATAGAGAGTATTCTGTTAATTGGGTAGCAGTCAGTTGCGATAGGTATTCCTGTCTGTTGTTGTTGTTCCATACAGATATTGTTTCTTTCAATTCTCTTGTTGCTTTGTTCAGGTTGGTTTTGTCGAGGGGTGATCTAGTTTGGTGCCATATTCTTCAGAGCCTACGTTTGTCTTTTATTTTTCTTTTAATAATATCAGGATAGCTTGGTGTGGTAAAGTTTATTTTTTCTTGGATCGGAGTTGAATTCCAGGCTGCCTTTTGTATTATTTGGGTGAGATGTTCTGTTGCTTCATCTATGTCTGTACTGGTTTTTAGTGGTAGTTTTGTATTTGTTTTCTCTTCCATGATTTCTCTAAATAATTCCCAGTCAGTGTTTTTATTACATAGTATGGGATTTGTGGGTGTTAGGATTACCTTTGTGCTCAGGTGGATAATTACTGGTGTGTGGTCAGATGAGAGATCTAAGCATGTTTCTGCGTGGATGTAGCACTGAGCAATGTTTTTCGTTATGCAGAAGTCTAATAGGTCAGGGATTTTATTGACATCAGTTGGCCAGTATGTTGGCTCACCTGTGGATGTGTAGTCTAGATTATTTCCATTGATTGTTTTTATAAGTTCGCGGCCGCGTGTCGTGATGAGTCGGGAGCCCCAGGCGTTGTGTTTCGCGTTGTAGTCGCCACCAGCAATGAATCTGTTGCCGAGTGTGTCGAAGAATTCTTTGAAGTGCTGTTGTTGGATGTTGTATCTCGGTGGGCAGTATATTGCGGACAAGGTAAGAGGTCCGGTCCAGTCTTCAATTACTATACTAGTACCTTGGAGATGATCCATCCTATATTCAGGTAGTTCGTAGTGGTTTATATTGTTTTTTATAAGAATTGCAGTCCCCCCATGTGCAGTTCCATCCGGGTGTCTTGTCTGGTAGAACAAAATTTAAACTCAAATATATAACAAAAAGTCTTATACAATATACAAAAGAAAAAAACATAATTATATACTCGTATTATTACTTAATCTATTTGTTTAAATAATAAAATTTTAATCGATTTTTAAAAAGTTTTAGAGTTTGGGATGTTTTAATATCAACAGGCAATCCATTGTAACACTGTAAACCTTTATGAAATATCATGTTAAAAGTCTTTTTTTTACTTTTCTGATCTATATAAAAACATTCACCATTTCTTGTATTGTACATATGCATATCCTTGTGATATTTTAAGTTACTTTTAAGGTAATCTGGTAACTGCCCATTAACAATTTTAAATATGAATATCATAGCATAGTACTCACACAGTTGATTTATACTCAACCATCCTAACACATTCATCATATCACTTACTTTACTGTATTTAGAACATTTTAAAATAATTCTCATAGCTCTGTTCTGTAATACTAGGAGCTTATTGATATCTTTTTGGTTACATAGATATAGAATGGTATTACAATAAGTGAAATGTGGTAAAATAATTGAATTATAAATCAAATGCAATGTCCAAGTTGGTAAGTTCTTACTTAAACGTGACATGAAATTGAGTTTTTTCGCAACCTTTTTACATATGTATTGTACATGTACATCAAACTTAAATTTATTATCAATAACAACACCTAAATATTTTATGCTATGTACAGTATCTAACCGGACATTACCTATCTGAACTTTCTTATCATTATTATATATTCCAATGAGTGCATTTTCTGTTGCCATAAACATGCATTTACATTTATCACAATTTAGTTTTAATTTATTATTATTCATCCACTGCTCAACACTATGAAGGTCATTGTTTACTTTTTGTATGATATCCGTATGATCATCTCCACTGTAGAAAATTAATGTATCGTCCGCAAAAAGATGTATTTCACAGAACTCAACTACATTAATTATATCATTAATGTAGATTATGAATAATAGTGGGCCAAGAACACTTCCTTGTGGCACACCAATATCGTTTGCTAACATAGTTGAAGTATTTTTATCAATCTTAACCCTTTGACACCTATTACATAAATAACTTTCAAACCATCTTAATACAACACCAGTCAGACCATATGTACTTAATTTTTTTATTAATATACCTCTATCAATAGTTTCGAAGGCTCTTTTGAGATCAAGAAAAACAGCACATACAGTTTTATTCTTATCTAGTGCACATTTCCAAATATTAATAACATAATTTATCGCTGTCTCACATGAGTGATTATTCCTGAAACCAGACTGCTCCTTACAAAATAAATTATTGTTATTAAAGTAGGATAATATTTGTTGTCGTACAATAATTTCCAAAATTTTCTCACTGGCTGGTAACATATTTATTGGTCTAAACTCATTGATTTTCTTAGTATTATTTATTTTTGGTATAGGTCTAATTGTCGCTAACTTTAATTTATCGGGAAACACAACCGATTGCAGAGAACTATTAATAATATTGAGCATTGGATGACCAACAATATGAAAAAAATCTTTTAAAAATTTCATATTAATCTCTACATAAGATGATTTACTATTTTGATTAAAAATAATATTTTTAAGATCAATTAGAGACACAGATTTGAATAATGATAGACTACAATAATTAAACGATGGAATCGTCCTTACAACATTCGACTGATTAGTAGTACAAGTTATAGAGTTACTTACATCAACAATACTTTGAACAAAAAAATTATTAAAAGTATTAGCAATAACTTCAGGATCATTACACATTGTATTATTAATTATTAGTTCAACAACTTCTTCATTATTTGTAGTGTTTATAATATTCTTTAACGTTTTCCACATTAATGGAGAATTTTGTTTGCAATTGTCTATTTTATTATTATAATACTGTTCTTTTTTAATATTAATGATTTCTGTTATTTTATTCCGTTTTTTTTTATAAATTTCCCAGTCATTTTCATTACTCGTAATACGAAACTTGGAATACGCATAATTTCTTTCAGTTATTACCTTCCTCACGTTATTATCAAACCATGGTTTGTTGTTATAATTTTTAATCTCTTTTACGGTTAGACATTTGTTTATACACGCTAAAATATTCTTTTCAAAGTTTTCATATAAATTATTTACGTTGGTACACTCATATTTCCAGTCACATTTAATTAATTCAGATTCACACATGTCTATATTGAATTTTTTAAATACTTTTAATTTATGTTTCGATAATGTAAGATGATTCGTATTCTGAACATAAATAATATTGTGATCTGTAATTTTGGGCACTGACATTACTGATACTTTATTTATTAAACTAAAGTCATTAGAAATAATCAAATCAATTATTGTTTTACTATTTAATGTTTCTCTCGTATAGTCTTGTATTAATTGTTTGTACCCAAAAAGTTGCACAATATCTTTTAACTTATTTGTATAATAATTATCGTCGGCCCAGTTCAAGTTGAAATCGCCTAAAATTATTTGAGTCTCCGAATTGTCACAATAGGAATCTAAAAAGTCATTGAAATCTGTTAAGAAATCTGCAGAACTGCCACTGGGTGAACGGTAAAGCACTGTTATTAAATAGTTTATTTTATTATACTTAATTTTTATTGTTAATAACCAGTATAAATTTTGTTTACTTATGTTGTTGATATTATGATATGATATATCTTTCCTCAAAAATATTAGTACACCACCTGTGTGCCTATTAATAGAATTGCAACGTATTGTATTGTAGTTTTCAATTGAAATTTCGTTGTTTTCGATGTCCTCAGTAATCCTTGTTTCAGATATACATACTCCAATAGGATTCTCTTTAATAATTAATAACTCTATTTCATCTTTATGTGCAAGATAACTTTGACTATTCATATAAATTATAAATGGTGTATCGTTTTTATTCTGTAATTGCTATGTGTATCTTATTTGATTTTTTTTAAATTCCATTTTCTTTAGTAATACAGGACATTTTTTGTCAAGAGCAAAATGAGCCGTATCTAATGTTAATTTTAATTTCTCGTTGGCAGTGAGACAATTTATACATTTAATTTCCCCAGATTGACATTGATTGAACTTATGTTCCCCTGCACATTTACCACATGCACTTTTATTTCTACAATCATCAGCCTTATGATTGAACCCCAGGCATTTAAAGCATCGCATTATATTCATATCTTCATATACTGCACATATTTGCCATCCTATGTTGATTTTACCCTCTTGCATAATTTTTCCAAAAGATTCTCCATCAATTTCTATATTAGCTGTTATACTATTATTTTTACCCTCCCAAATACTTTTAACTTTTATAGTGGAACTATTTGTGATCATATTATTATTTTGTACCTTCAGATGCTTCTCAATTTCTTTTAATGTTAGTCCTTTTTCAATTCCAACTACTTTAATATGTGGATTCTTTAGTTCGGACATTTTCACGTTGTACTTATTCCCTAATTTAGTTAATGCCTCCCTTTCTAACTTCTTAGTATCTTCTTCTCTCTGACATCTTACCACTATTCCTCCATCTTTAGCATTTTTCACAGAAGTGACACCTACGGATAATTCTAATGGCTTAATATTTTCTCTCACTTCTTTTCTTGTTTTTTCACAATTCTGTTTGTCTTTCGGTTTTATAACAATTGCTGGTTTATTTACAATTTGTGAAAAAGTTTGTTTAGAAACCTCAACATTAGTGGTATCAGGATTGCTTATTAATTTTTTTATCTCTAGAATATCTTGTTCATATTTTTTAAAACCCTTATCTATTAGTTTCTGAACATCTTTTAACGCTATTGTTTTATCTATTCGACAGCTTTCACAAAACCATTTGAGCCCAAGACCCGAACATTCTTGAATTACTTTAAACTGCTTAGTTTTAATTCCTACACATTCTATGTGAAACCACTTTTGACATTCTCCATCACATCCTATAATATCAGATGCATCAAACTCCTTCTTACATTTTTCACAATGTTTTATTATTATGCTATTGTCATTTGTATCTTCTGCCATGACCACACTTTTGGTGGTCACATATCATTTTCCAGAAACAAGAGAAATATAGAACAGCAGTCTACAACATTTATTATAAGTGAATTTACGAGTACACAGTACTTGGAAAGAATTCTGAAATTGCTCTTTTTCTAACAAAAAACTTAGTAGACTAGACTATAGCAAATCTAGGAGTGCACTTGATGCTATATTCCCCAACAAAAAACAAGAAACGCGTAGTTCTTCTTAGAAAGGTAACAGTTAGCTATTTTCCACCCCCACTCGTGCTGCCACTAGCGCCTCTACCGTCGACCAATTGACCCACTTGCCACGTGTGCACATTTGTGACGTCAGGGCTAGTTAATGGACCCATCAACATTTTATTTCTTTGCACTTTTTTATATTTTTTGCTGTTTAGTTCCATTAGAATGGTTGGCAATTGATTACTAGACATTAAGGGATTAAATTGAGGTGAAAATTACGAGATTTTCCAGAGTTGCAAATAAAATATCTTCACAAATCTCGGCAGATGGTATTTTTAACACGACTGTGGAAATGAGAATCGATTTTCAACACATTAAAATTACTCTCTTTTTATTATCTTTCGGAGCTGTGATTTGACAGCTGATAATCGCACATTATTCACAAAAATCGATATCAACTGTATAGTAGACCGGTTTAAGGGATAGACATACGTCATCAAAAAGGACATGTAAACGTGTACCAGTATTGCCAACCTCAATAACAGAAATTATAGTCTTATTTTCTTCAAAAAAATAAAAAGTTTATTAAAAATGAAAAATAATTTTTTATAACGCATGTATGGATGAAAATTTAATGATTATTTAGTTTTGCGTTGCCTTGTTTATTTTCTAAACGTTGTTTCTTTTATCTATTTGAACGTTTCTTATTTTTCAATTTAAAGCTCCCATCTCTCCTTAGCAAAATCTGCTACGGCAGAGTGCCATCCATACCCAGTAATATATAAAAGGCGTGATGATGTATTTATTTTTTATTTTTATGTCTCGTTATTTCTCAAGTGAAGTTCGCTCTTCTGGATATTTTTTAAAATCTGCAAGAATTTTACCCGCGAACTTGCGCTTGCTGTTTGCGAGGGCAATCATAGAACAACTTCCTGTAGCTAAGGTTTGAGATGGCAAAACAAGGCACCTGTGATATTTGTGAAGGAAGAGCTAGAAGGATCAAAGGACAAAGTGGCCTATTCCAAAAATGTACATTTAAGAAATTGTTTGTTACAAATTCTAAATTTTATTATATACTGCGTGTCTGTAACCTATTTTTAACGGATGTGATTCTTGGAGAACGAATTTAGCTTTGTTATTTGTTTATACTTTTTACATATAAACTTGAGATGTAATTATAAATATGTAGAGATTGCTCACAATAACATTTAACGCTCTAGATATTTTAATTTGCGGAAAGAATAGGAAAAAAACATTGTATAATTTAAAATTTTTAAAGCTAACAAAAAATCATTAGGAAATAAGGAATGTTTTTAAATGTTTATGAATGTTAGACTAAGTCAAGAAGCGAATGAAATTTAAAAAAAAAGTTTAAATTATTTCTATCAATGTCAGGATTAAGAATTAAACAAACCATAGCTGTTTTTAATTGAGAAATTATAATTCTTTTTGGATCATAGTTACGTATTTCATAGTTTCTTGCTTTAGTTATTTGTTTATGTTTCTCATCAAAGGTGTATGTATAGTCACAGATAAAATATATATAGACGTTTAACTAAAAATATTCAAATGGTAACACTTTTTATCAATAAAATTTGTAGTTCCGGACGAGTCCGTATTGCAGCGCTAATGTCGGTTATTAGTTCATGAACGATAAATTATGGCTTATGTATTTACGATTCATTTTTAATTGTGAATTAATTCCCTTTACAATAAATCTTAAATAAATAAAAATAAATATATCATCACGCCTTCTACCCATTAATGAGTGAGGCACTCTGCCGAAGCAGATCTCGGTAAGTTTTTTTTTTTTGCGCGTAAAGTGCGGTTACCAGTCGTCTAATCACGGCCTCCAAAGATGTTAGTGGTGGAGGAGCCACAGGGGTAGTTTTTGAAATTATGAAAATTGTTTGTCGCCTGTGGGAATCGAACCAGGGTTCTCAGGATCCACAGGCCGACTTCATACCACTGAGCTAGCCACCCCATAATACATTTAGACGTCTGTATATATTTTGTCTGTGGTTTAGTGTATTAAAACGTCAATATTTTTAATTTCGGCTATATGGTGGCGTGGTTAGCGTTACGAAATTTAAATCCAGAGATCCCTAGTTCGAATCCCATTCAAGTTAACAAAATATGAACTACCAAACTGCGGTTCGGTGAATCCGAACCCTGTACTGTAATTGGGATTAAATTCCTGTTAATAGTATAAATAAATAAATTTAAAAAATCAGAGCTGTAAGCCAAAAGTTTATTTTTAACAATTCTAGTGAAGATTCCAGATTCAATGGTTCAGTTTTATAACACATGGAATACTTACTATTATGACGAAATAAACATTTTAAAATGCACTCAGAGCGTATGACTTTTTCATGTTCGCAATTTACGCCAAGAACATAAAAAGGAGTAAAAGGATTTATATAAAAAGATGTTATGACCTATTCTGGACTTGATATAGGTCAAAATATAAATTTATTACGGTGGTGCTCGGACATCGGCCATTAACCCTGCATTCCATTCCTTTCCTGACATTCTGCATATTTAGACTTATAAGGCATTCCTCGAAAATTTGCCAATTGATTTATTAAAATGAACTATATACGACTATAGGTGCCTCGCTGAATCGATGAAGTTGCGTCATGGGATACGTCATAAATTTTTATTACGTTTCATCTACAACGTTTGTATCAAAATGTTAAAATACAAAGCATGAATGAAGCGATTTGCTATCAGCGAAGATGCTATGTAGAATGAGAATGTTTGACGACTGATTCTTTGATAAAGATGAGTGAATGTTCTGTGGATGTTTTATGGGTTCGTGCTACCCCATTTGATGGGATATAGCGTGATGTTATGTATGTATATAAAGCAGGGTTGAGAGATTTAAATCAAATTGATTTAATAATTTAAACATAAATGAATAATTTTTATTATTGTATGTATTTATTAAATTAAAAAATAAAAACATGTTTTAATAAATCATAAATATTTGAATATGAAAATATAACAATTCAAATAACAAAAAAATAAAATAAAGTAGAAACGTTTATTCATTTAGCGGTACATTATTATCAAAATGTTTAAATTAAAAGACCAGTTTTCCAGCCTTTTCAGTTCCTAGTCGGTTTCTCAATTTTGAATTCACAAGTCCAAATTTTTTTTTTTTTTTTTATTTTGACATAATTACATTTACAACTGGCCTTACAGGCCAACCAGCAAATTTGATATATTTCTAATTATAACATGCGGGAGATAAATATCCAATGATATTTCCTCTTTAATATGATTTGGGTTTTAAGTAATACAATTTTTAATTGGTGAATCCTAGGTCCAGGGGCTTAATTCTGTTGAGTCGTCTGAGGTCATCCTCGTTGTTCAGAAGATTTATAGCGAGTTCGTTTGAATGGTTATACAATTTATTTTCGTGACTTTTGGCTTGCAGCTGTATTTGTTCATCGATGTATTTGATTTTAAGGTCATTGTGTAAGGTGTGGTTGTTAACGAACCAGGGTGCGTTAGCGATCATTCGTAAAGTTTTACTTTGAAATCGTTGAATTATGTTCTTATTTGATTTCTTTGCGCATCCCCACAGTTGGATGCCATAGGTCCATATTGGTATGATCATTGTTTTGTATAATAAGATTTTGTTTTCAAGTGAGAGTTTAGATTTGCGGCCCTATAGCCAGTACATCCTTTTAACCTTTGTGTCTAACTGTTTCCTCTTTGCTTTTAGGTGATTTTTCCATGTGAGTCTTTTATCTAATTTCATACCCAGATATGTAACTTCTTCTTTCGTTTCTAGTGGTTCGTTGTTTATTTCAATTTGAGGGCACGTTACTTTTCGGTTTGTAAATACAACATGTGTGGACTAAAACAAGTCCAAATGATGAAAAAACTCGCTCAACACAAGCTAAAGACGAAGTGGCACATAAAAGTGATTTTATAATTTTCAATATTATATCTTTATTTGATTCTAAATTCATCTTTTCGGGACATCCATCATTCAACACTTGAAACATTGTTCAGAATTTCTTTTGAAAACATTACGCAATACATAATATTTAAAAAAATTATTCAAAATACCTGTTTACGCACTTAAAAAAATAATTAAAAATTTTTTAATTCAAATAAAAAAAATCTGAATTAAATAAAAAAAATCGATTTTTTTTGTTTTTTTTTAATAAAATCACGATTTTTATCCACCCTGATATAAAGTTAAACTTAATTATCCGTCACAGTAGCTATGCTATGCTACCATAATCAACATGTTTCTTGATAGTGTAAACGAAAGAATATTTGCAAAATAAATAGTATATTACGTACCAAGAACTGTAAGTGACAGTTTTTAGGTCAAGAATGTAGTTTGGGAAATCGAGGCCCGAAGGATCGAGATTTCCTAAACATTTGCGACCTAAAAAATCACTTACAGTTCGAGGTTAGTAAGCTATTTTTTACAATACTTGCACAAATAGAAAGAAAAGAAAAATAGGTTTCATTATTAACAGCTGTCAAATTGTTGTCATGATAAACAGGACCTTGATCTATAATATTTACTTACTGTCCACGGTGGATGTAAGTAAATATTTTAGTCCTGATGTAACCATGCAAACAAATGTGCAATAAAATTTACTGTGTTTAAATTTAGTCATTAATGAGTAACTTACAGTACAAGTAATGTAAAAATAAAATAAAAATCAATATATCATCACGCCTTTTATCCATTACTGAGTGTGGCACTGTCGTAGAAGATTTCGGTAAGTAATATACATATTTATGCATATGAAAAGCGCTTACAAGCCGTCAAATCACGCCCCTCAAAGATGTTAGTGAAGGAGAAGTTACAGGGGTATTGAACCGGGATTCTCAAAGTCACAGTCCGATGCGATACCACTGAGCCATCTACGCCATAAAATAAAACGTATTTCACTAATCAAGTTAATTGAACAATCGATCGAATAATACTAACCATAATGGAAATTATATAAGAATAATTTTTTACAGAACAAAATATATTAAACAGTGAATTAATTATGTGCCATAAAAATATTAACTACTTAGATAAATGACTAAATATTAAATACAAATTCAATAAACCATGTACAATAAGATTCTCTTCTGCTCATAATTTAAACCCTTAATCATAGATAAATCATTTCTGACAACTTTACGCTCCGGATTATATTTTCAATTTTCATCTTTTTAATAAAACCATCTTTGTAAAAGTAACCCTGTGTTTTATTGAAAGATCTGTTTTGTTTCTCATTCTTAGACAGTAAGTAGGTGCTTGTAGAAATTATTTAAACTGATTTTATGTTGTTTATATTCAGGTAGTAAACTCGATTTTATTTGTCGTAAATTTTATTTTAGTTTAACGATAATGTTTGTGTTTCAGTTTAATTGCTAAATATAATCGCAATAAAACTGATCTAAACTTTGGTTTATACGTAAACCCATCTAATTCACAAATTATTATATTTTACATTTTCAATTTATGGGGTAGCTATCGCAGTGGTATCAAGTCGGCCTGTGGATCCTGAGAACCCTGGTTCGATTCCCACAGGCGACAAACAATTTTCACCATTTAAAAAAACTATCCCTGTGGCTCCTCCATCACTAACATTTTTGGGGGCCGTGATTTTACGACTGGTAGCCGCACTTCATGCGCAATATATATCTCTTACCAAGATCTGCTTCGGCAGAGTGCCACACCCAGTAATGGGTAGAAGGCGTGATGATATATTTATTATTTATTTTACATTTTCAATTTCATGGAGTAGGTGGCTCAGTGGTATCGAGTCGGCCTGTGGATATTGAGAGCTCTGGTTCGATTCCCACAGGCGACAAACAATTTTCACCATTTAAAAAAAACTACCCCTGTGGCTCCTCCATCACTAACATTTTTGGGGGCCGTAATTTGACGACTGGTAATCGCACTTCACGCGCAATATATATCACTTACCAAGATATGATTCGGCAGAGTGCCACACTCAGTAATGGGTAGAAGGCGTGATGATATATTTATTATTTATTTTACATTTTCAATTTTATGGGGTAGGTGGCTCAATGGTATCGAGTCGTACTGTGGATTTGAGAACTCGGGTTCGATTTCCACAGCCGACAAACAATTTTCAACACATTAAAATTACCCCGTGTGGCTTCTCCTCCACTGACATTTTTGGGGGTCATTATTTGACGGCTGGTAACTGCACTTCACGTGCATTAACATATCACTTACCGGGATCTGCTACGGCAGAGTGCCACAGCCAGTAATGGGTAGAAGGCGTGATGATATATTTATTATTTATTTTACATTTTCAAACAGATTGTGAACATTGCTTTTTTTCTTAAAAAAACATTTTGTATTGAAATATTGTACTAAAAAATGAGGCAAAAAAATCGAAATAAAAAAGTAATGTTATATTTAAATGTGTATATTTGCTGAATATACAAAAAAAAAATCAGAATTGTAAATAATATAAACAAGTTGACAGAAACAAAAACGGATAGTTTTTGTTTTGTAAATTAACCAATTTATCTTTTTGTAAATGACTTGTTCATGTTGTTAAACTTGTAGTACAATAATGTCAAACATCAAAACAGTTATGTAACATAAAATTAATTAACAAATTTATAATAAACTTTCGATACATTTAAACATAACACACATTGAAGCGTCGTAAACACACTTTAAACTTCTCATTAAACACACCGTTGAATCAAAGTGTGCGATGCCAAACATCCGAAGAACTAATTAAAAAAGTTTAGCCATGTAACCACAGTATATTTCAAACACATTTGCAATGTACAAAAACGTGGACACTGCAATTTTCACAGCGCCTATCCGAGATTCAGAAGAGCAATTATTACTTTAGATTTGGGTTTAATTGATTTTGATAATTACAAGGGCTTTCCATGAAAAGATAATTTGATTTTAATGGCTTAAATTCCTGTGGTTGCTTTACATTAGCGATACGAGGGTTGCTGATGTCACCAAAATTTTTTGTTGAGCAAAGTTTTAATAATTACAAGAAGAGTGATTAACTAATTACTAATAACATTATATGAAGGAGCATAAACGTGGTTATATTATATGTAAAATATTATGATACTAATATTTTCACTCCTGTTGATGATTTCATGATCACTCCTCACGAATTTGTTCTTATAAGCCAGTGGTCGCAAACTGAATGGAGAAAAAGACCAGTAGGTTAGATGTATAAGTGACGCGGGTCGTAATCACAACTACTTTTTCTGCACTAAAATATGTACAAATGAATTAAAATATATTAAATTATATTATTGTTTTTCGTTTTTCTTGTCAATAAATATTTTTATATTATTTCCTTAAAGTTTGATTTATACTTAGACGTTATAAAATTTACTTAAAAATGAAATATTAATATTTTATTATAAAAAATTTCGAAAAATAATATTATTTTGTTGATAATAGCAACTTTTTTTCTAAATATTGTATTATTGTATCGATTTTGTAGTTCGTAGTGCAAAAAAAATTAACAGAACTACGCATTGAACAATTTTGTCTTCTATTCTTGGTAATGTTTTCATAACAACTGCAATTGTTCGTATTAATTTCAATAATATATCAATGTTGATAACATACTAAACTATGATCATACTACACAGTATGTCCCAAAAATAACGAAACTCTTTAGATATAGAATAAAACACGCATTGTATTAAATTTGAAACTTAATATTTATTCAAAATAGGTTCCATTTGAATCAATACACTTTTTAGAACGATCAACTAGAGCATGCATAGATTTTTTATGCTATCTAAAGGAACGTTCTTTAACACCTGTATCACGGCTGCTTGAATGGCTGGAATATCATCATAAAACGCTCCTTTCATGGCAATTTTCAATTTTGGGGAAAGATAATAGTCACATGGTGATAGATCAGGCGAATACGGAGGGTGGTCGATGACATAAATTTGTTTTTTCATCAAAAATTCGTTGCCTTTTTTAGCGACGTTTTGGTCTTCATTTAATTCATGTGGAACAAAACGTGAACAAACCTTTCTTTTACCCAAATCTTCAGTTAGAATTCTCCAAATACTATTTTTACTCGTATTTAATTCTTCACCCAACATTCTAACAGTATTCGACAGCAATGATTTCGACTAATGCAGCACAATTTCCGGCTTTTGGACGTCCAGATCTTTCATCATCATTTAAATCTGCACGATCATTTTTAAATTTTGCAAACCACTTATAAACAATCATCACCATAAACTTTTTCCATCAATTCGTATGTCTCAGCAAATTTGTGTATATACCATTCATCTAATCTTATTCTACTCCGATTTTAAATAGTTAATCCAAATCACTTTCCGAAAGGAAAATGGTAACAAGATTATATTAAAGTTTATTTAAACTTTTTTAAGAGTTTGGTTTACTCGAATTGATTAATCCAAAATTCAGAATTGGCTAAAAATCTTTTGAGAATTGGAGTGTAAAAGTTTGAAAACTACCCACATCTATTATTTACAATCTTAAGTTTCTTGTTCTAATAATAAGATAAATTAAATTTCTGTGCTGCTTCGCTTTACACTCGAGAGCAAGAGTCAAGAGATACTTTAAGATACGTTGAAAACTTTGAAAACTAATTTGGTTCAGTTTCAATTTCAAATAAATTTGTATTTAAACAAAAATCTATTTACAAATTTCTCGTTTGTGTAACACAAACGTCCTGCAGCTAATCGAAAATTTCATCGCAGGATTCAAATTTTGTTAGACATTCCATAAAATAAATAGATAAATATATCATCACGCCTTCTACCCATTACTGGGTGTGGCACTCTGCTGAAGCATATTATTAAACATGTAATTTAGTTTTTCAGTAATTCAGCATTTATCTGTTTGAAACATATAAAATAACAAATTTGTTTACGTATAATTTTTTAGTAATGTTGACTACTTTATGTCTAACTTAACTTATGAGGCATATACAGGATGTTCGTTTTTCGAGCCTAGCCATTGGTATCTCAAGAACCGTGAGATACGAAGTCGATTAAATTGAAGCAAAGTTGCCAAATTAGTTAACCATTTTAATAATGTATTTGTTTTTTCGAAAAAAGACATAAATAACTAGATAAAGCGAAAATTAAAATTTTAGTAGATTTAAAATTATTTACTATTTGATCAATGAAATTGATATAGCATCAAAAACTCTGAATTGAACACTTATGACTTGTTCCTTGCATTTGACAATTATTCTTTGACATATAAATGTTAAACATGTTTATGTTTTTTGTTTCTACTGCTACTATGATTATTGGAATATATTATTAAATATATAAATTAACTTTTCTCAAAATTAGACGCATATACAGGAAAACTGCAAATAACATTTTATGTTCCAAATATTTTTGCTAACATCTTTTATTTGAAACTTTTTTCGTAATTGATTCCATTTTTGAAATAAATGGAATTTACTGTTTTGTGTGTCCAGTAAACTTCCTTTTCCGGTTTTTCAATTTCATTCAAAATCAATTCAGCTCTTCGTATTTTCATGAAACTTATAATTACCAAGTTTCGTTAACAAATCTAACCTCGTTCATGAGATATTGCACACTCAGACACACATCCATCCACACACACACACACACACACACACACACACACACACACACACACAGAGACATCATTGGGAAAATGATCAAAACGGATTCAGTGGACCTCAAAACACGTACTTCCGCGAAAATCTCGTCAATGATTTTTTTCACGATTCCAATACTTCCTTATACTGTGTAAAAGAAAGTAAAAATATAGTATTCAATAAAAAAAATTATTGAGAAATTTAAGAAATCCTCTGTTGCCTACATTAGATTTTTATTTTAATTGCTTAATAATTTTTTAATGGCCGTTTCTAGAACAACGTAAATGTTTATGTTCAACTGCACCATAAATACTTGATTTATAAAACTGTTTAGAAGCAATAAAATATTACTTTATTGGACTAATATGATAAAATAAGAAAATTGAACTCTTCAATATCCAAAAAATAAAAGTCCAAATAAATATTATACCTAAATAATTAATTAATTAATTCCTTTGCATGTAAATACAATTTCTTTTACCTCTTTGGATTCATATAAGTCTAGGGAAATCTTGAATACGTTTTACTATCTTTTTTTGACAAATGTGACAGTTTAATAATTGATAAATAAAATGCAACAATGCACACTTTAAAATAGAACTAAGTTTAACGCATTAACATATTTTGGACTTTATGTACTTGTTACATAAATTAAAGTACAGAAAAGATTAACTTCGCGGACAGAAACACGTAGGATATTTTTTTTTTTGTAGTTGCATAGTAAATACTTAATTAACATAAAAAATAAAAAGTAAAAATCAAATTACGTCGGTAGAAGAATCAGAGAAGTCTGATTGATTAGCCGGAAACTAAGAGGCCCGGTTTCATATATAATAATTAGTTATATTATATCTATAGAAATAGCAAGATATTTTGCGATTTGCGCCCACTCCAGTATTATATCGTAAAAGGACAAGTATTCCTAGTGTCTTTATATGTTTAACCTTCAAGAGATAAGTAAAAAATGCACTACCTTGGTATCTTTGGCGTAGTATAGCTTGCGTCCCTTCAACTTGAAATATCTTCGGCGCCATCTTTGAAACGACCACGTCTGCTTCAACAAGAATCCTTCCTTTATCGAGGCCTGAAACATACAACAGAAACAAATTTATATTATACATTTGGAGACCAATGAATTCGAGTGAAACCAATACAGATTTCATTTAGGTACATACACTAAAACAAATCAACGAAATTAAACTAAAATTGGATCAGCAAATAAAAAGAATGTAAAAATGTACTACGCTTGGAAGTTTATGTTAGAGAGTTAGGTTTACTATTACATGGAGGAAATCAAATAAATACTGAGAAGTCTGGAAAAAGTGTGTAATTAAATACAGGGCTGAACAAAAATTTGTTAACCTCCGATTAAAAGTTGTAAATAACTTTTTGCCTCTAAGCAGAATTTTGCACACAGTACTTTAAACAAAGATTTGGTGACTACATAATATTATAAATATTTTAATTGAATGTACATGACTATAAATTGTACGCAGGAGTGTACAGACTGTATACTAATTTTTTCTACGACCGTGTTGAAAAGTCAAGTATCTCTTTGCAACACTAATGCTGGGTTGCAAAAAATAAATAAAGTGCTCTTTAGTTAAAGAATTGTTTATCTGGCAACAGTATCAATAGCGATTTTCTGAAACTTAGGCCCGTATTTATGAACGCTCCTTAGGAGTTCCTTAACTTAAGGTTTCCTTAGTTACCATTCCTTAACCAAATTCGTATCTATGAACCTCCCTTAGTTGTTTTCTTAAGGAATCCCTTAGGACTTCCTTAAATTTGACACTTCTTTCCTTAAGGTTTCCTTAGTTACCATTCCTTAACCAAATTCGTATTTATGAACCTTCCTTAGTTGTTTTTCTAAGGAATCCCTTAGGAATTCCTTAAATTTGACACTTCTATCCTTCCTTAACGTCAAGGTAGGTTTCTATCAACCTGAGCAGTTAATTTTATAACATTATAGAGAATAACAGCGACGATTTTTTACACATTTTGCAATATATGGCTGAAATTTCTCAGAGAGTACCTAAAAGAGCATTTATTGCTCAACATTTTTAATAAAATTATTAAACTTATTTGTAAAATTTTGATATATAAAATAGTTAAGTTTAAATTTACATTCCACATATTCGAAAATTGGTGTTACAATCAAAAATGTATTACAAAATCACATATTGCATACTCGCCAAAACACAAATTCAAATTTCTTTCATACATCAAAACAATAAAATATTTCAAAATTTAAGTAATTTATTAAGGGGAATTCAAATAATAAAAAACAATCTAATTTAAATCATATCATTTTAAAATATTTTCGAATTCTATTTTCTTAATTTCTAATTCAATTTCACGCCTTAGAACTTTTTCCTTATAAATTTCTTTAGCAGCTTCGACTTTCCACTTAGCTTCTTCCTCCAATAGCATGGAAATATTCTCACCTTCTTTAATTTGGCATTCTATCCATTTAACCCCATATATCTATTTCTTTTTTTAGACTAACTACTTCACTTTCATTATTTTCTGGTATTATTTCACCTTCCACATTTCATTCAATATTAGTAGTAGTATTTTCTTTAAAAATATTAAAAGGAAAAACAAATAAATTAAAATTATTATACACAACATTTTATTATAGGATTCGACATTTTATCTTTTAAAATATAAAATTCACTTTGTCCTGCCTCGCTTAGACTGACCATATCGCTATCTAATACACCTTCTATTATTATCTATTAACAAGGTCTGTAATATCAGTAGATATTTCTTTTGGTGCTGGTCCTCCAGCTCTACGTAAAACGTATTTTTTGACAGATGCAATGTCTTTTTTGCGCTCAGATTTTCAATTGTTCCACACTTTCCTAAAATGGTTTTCTGTTCGTTAAAATTAAATATAAATTCGTGCGATATATTTGTTGTATAATATATTATTACTATTTACTAAGTACTTACAGCTTGATGTTCTGGAATAGAATTAAATTTGGTGGTAATTTAAATCCATGCTTTATTTTTATTTTGAATAGTACCATTGTCTGTCTTTTTATTTTCTATATTATTTTATATAATTCTTTTAAATATTCTTTTTCTAGTAAAGTGAAAGATGATGTTTGTTTTCTATTTTTATCTTCCATTTATAGAATATAATGACAGTGATAATGCGTAAAAATAGTTTGGCAGATACTGTCAGGTATAGGTAAATTTCCATAGCAACACAATTCATAATTCTTATTGGTTGTTCTTATGACGTTTTCTATAAAGGTCACCTTTATCGTATCTTAATAAAGGTTTCCTTAATAAAGTAAAGGAATGTTTATAAAATACTATTTCAGTTAAGGAAACCTTAACCTTAAGGAGTTCTTAAGGAATCCTTATTAAAGGTACACTTAAGCGTAAGTAAAGGAACTCATAAGGAGCGTTCATAAATACGGGCCTATGTGAACCATTAATTGTTAATAGGATGCAGACACTCACGTGACACTGTGACGTGTTGTGACGTAAAAACAGCTGTTCGGGCAAAGATCACTGCGCGACCTACAAAATGAACTATTTTTTTGGGACGAAATTTGAAAAGAACGGTTCTTTTCAAATCTTGTTGAGCTGCGATCACTGCACCATCTACAAAATGAACTATTTTTTTGTAGCGAGATTTTTCAAATCTCGTCCCAAAAAAATTAGTTCATTTTGTAGGTGGCGCAGTGATCTTTGCTCGAACAGCTGTTTTACGTCACAAAACGTCACAGTGTCACGTGAGTGCCCGCATCCTATGAATTGATAAAACTTTCATGTAATCCAGTATCAATGCGATATGATTTCTTGCCGCACTCAGTACGGCAAGATATTGTTTATGATCTTGTTTACAAGACAACCATTGTTGAAAAATCTTTTATTTATTTATGTCACTCTGTACAACAGGAACTTGATCCCAATTACAGTACAGGGTCCGAACTCACCGAGCCGTATATATTTATAGCTTGAGTGGGATTCGAACTCAAAATCTTCAGACTCGAATTCCGTAACGCTATTTACATCACCGAACATTTGAATTATTTGAATTAATGTGAAATATAACAGTAAATCCTCCGTATTCTGTAACTGTATCATTATCTGTTAATGATCGATAAGTTTCATTTTTCATAACTATTTTGTAAATGATCACCATTTCGAAATGTTGAGATTAGAATAATTTACCCTGACATTTTAATGTTATATTCATGTATTTTGTTTACAAATATTCTCAGCCGTTATTATAAGAAGTAATATAATGACAGTTCTCACTGACAGGTCAGAACAAAAGCGGTAAAAAATGATATTTTTTTTATACTGGCAGTTTTGTACGAGGGCAAAATGCATAAAAGTAAAATAGAAGTAACATCATAAATAATCTTGAACACAGAATGCCAAAATAGTGGTAATCTGCAGATTAATCATAAAAATAAGGGTTGTCATTACCTTATCGATCATTAACAGATAATGATCGAGTTACAGAATATGGGGGTTAGACAGATTAATAATTGTTAAAATATCGATTTTATAAAATAAAAGTTTACAACCGTAGAAAAAATAGTATGACACATACTTGTAGAAACGACCGTTACCATACTTGTGTTACAATACAGAGTGATCAAAAGAAATTGTTACAGTTGGCAATAAAAAAAAATACTTGAAATTGGTAAGCCCGATATATAAATTCATTTCCTGTTGTTGACCGTGACATTTGAAAATTTAAATTTAAATTTGAGTTCATTTATTATTACATTTATTTCTAAAGTATTTCTATTATTAAAAAGTCAAAATTCTATTAGCTGTCAGACTTCTGACATAATCTATTTGTATTTATTAGAAATGTCAAATAGTAATTCCGCCTTTGCCTGGCGTTGTGCCAACTGTGGAATAAAAAGATCTCCGGAATTGTATTGCCAACTGAAACAATTCCTTTTGATCACTCTGTACTATAGATCGTAAGGAGATTGTGAAGCAGTAAGAGTCAAGAAAATGAACTAAAGAAAGAGAAAAATGGAAAAAGGTATGGAAAAACAAAACAGCAAAATATCAAGTAACACTACCTAACCTTATATCTGAAAGGGTAGAAGGGCATCAGGATTAAGTAAATAAGGAGACTGCAAAAATATTGACCTTTTAAGGCAGCTGTCTCGTAATTTTCCAAATAAACAGTGAATTACGTGACATAAAATATTAACGATATAAATTATTACAATGTACCAAACAAATATTTAATGAACCTTATATAATACGATTTTCTTTTGATGCTTATTAACCCTTAAATTTAAACCAATGGGCCTTTCAAGACTTTTTTTGATTTTTTTATATATTAATCTACGTAATAAAATAATTATACCCAAATTTTTTATTTTTTAAAAAAACTTGTATTAAGCATGATAAAAATATTTAAACTTTCGAAACAAATTAATATGACGTAGTTGCATCTTAGCTTAAAGAGAGACAGATAAGACAGAGATAAATAACACGTAACTTGTCGTTGTCAGTAGAATCCTCAGACAAAACATAACTAGACGAATAACATCGGCGTTTGTTGTGAGTCAAAAAGGGATAGAATAACTGGTTGGTGAGGCGGGTGCGCGGGAAGGAGCAACTTGCATAACATCAAAGTGTACTCGCTCCTTGCCGCGCATCCGGCGGACCATCAAGTTATTCCATCTCTTTCTGCTCCACAACTGCATTAACTTGAATACGGCATAATTCGTCTAGTATTATACGTCATTGGTAGAATCGTAGAATGCTGAATGCTTATTTCTTCTTCGTCTTATTGAGCACCAACAAACGTTTCAGACAAAGCTCTGTGATTGGCTTAATGCAACTACGTCATTGCAATATGGCAGTGCGAACGTTTTAAATTATTCAACTTTAACTTTCATATTTCAGCAATAAAGATATAATTTATGGTATGATTTTATATTGTATTAAATATGATGTACGGTCAAGAATTTATTTTAATAAATATATATTAAAAAGCTCTACCACTTGAATTCTGGCAATTTATGCCCCGCTACACTGACCAATTATAACACTTGTTTCTCAATATACTATTTACATTGACTGTATGAAAATTTACATGACTTAAGTATGACTTTAAGAAATATTTACAGATGACTCTTTGCTTTACAGCGGAAAACAAAGTTAGTTGTCATCTTAATGGAGGATTATATTACTGTTAATTGTTAGTTTGAGCGTATCTATCACGTTGTGACTAAATTTGTAACTTGCAAACAGTTGTGTGTATTCAGTGAAAACATCACGTAATGGGTTTTCACGTATTACGAATGCGAGTGTTGTGTAACCTAGCACGCTATCAGCATCCCTTGTAACAGCGGTGCATAAACTTCAGCCCGCGAACAAATTCGCTCCATTTAACAGTTTGTAGTTGGTAATCGGGAAATAAACACAAAATATGAAAATAAGTTTCAGATATTTTTGGCAGTGCTCGCTTCACTTGTCATTTTAACAATCAGAGTTTAACCCATAAATCCAAAATAGTAGAAAACAACATGTTTTGAAATATTGTCCATTTTTGCTAAATACATTTTTAACTTTTTATGGCATTAAAAAAATAGAGAAATAAGCAGGATTTTAGTGTTCGGGTCATTCATAGCTCTGAAATGAAGTGAAATTCCAGTTAGTAATTCCACTTATATTTGAATTAAAGGTTTGTTTAATGTAAATAAATGTAAGCATTCATCGATATGAAACTATCATTGTACTTTGACGTAATTGAATCTTACTTAAGAAATGTTTACAAACTTCAAACTTTTTACTTACTATTCCATTTATAGTTCAAGCCTGGCCAATCACAAACTTTCATGATAACTAGATAATGTATTATATTTTAGTTTTATTTGTTCATGACATTGACATTTCTTTAGTTAATATTATTGATGAAACAGTAAATCGAATTATACTCGTATTAAGAAAGAGGTAATTATTATTAATTTAATTTTTAAAACATAAAAACAAAAACGAAAAACAAGAAGATGGTGGATTCAACCATTAAATAAAGATCGATTGGCAAAATCTCATTCAAGAAATGTGCGAGAATGACGAAAGTAAATTTTTTGAATATAGTAGAACAATTTGAGGCTAAAATGCAGTATCACTGACCGATTTTTAAAATTTCCCCCACCACTATAATGACATTTACTTATCAGTGATCCTAAAACTTTTTCAGAGATTTGAAGCTCATCGCAAAGGAATATAAATATCATAAATGTATAAAAATGGCAGACTGAGGAAAGGTTTGGTTAGGTTAGAAATAATTTTTTTTTATTTCCTGATAATAGTAGACTACATCATGCTTGAGGTTTGAAGTTAGAAAATATTTTTCAAATAACAGTTTCGAATCACTGGTTTATTTAGTAATTTTTAGGGAGTTTTGAAATTCACAAAATTTTACCAACCTAAAATTATATTTTAAAAAATTGGTCAGTGATACTGCACTTTTACCCAATTTGATAGTTTATTAATTTCGTAGCCTACTTAACATTGTTTTAAAACATATCTTTACCCAATTTGATAGTTTATTAATTTCGTAGCCTACTTAACATTGTTTTAAGACATATCCTTAGTTGTAAATGAAATTGCTAAATGAAATTTAGCTTTATTTCGGAACTATGAATAACCCTTTAAAACAACAGTTAAATATCTTGGACCGACGTTTTGTAATCAAACGTGATATAATCAGGAAAAAACATTTTTTTGGGTTTTCCCCTGATATTTGTTGGCGAAATGTTGGTCGAGTCATTTAAATAAATAAATTTATTTAAAAACTGATCCTGCCTATTTATCAATTCATAATCTATCCAATAGCTTATTGTTGTTTCAGAAATTTAAAAAAAAATGATTATACTCCGTACCTGTCCCGGACAGAATAAAAAAGTGTAGGCAACTCTAGCTTATTGCTTACGAGGCCAGGTTGTCATATATATCGTAATTGGTTTATCTATTAATGCAGGTTACAATAATTTTAAAAAAAAGTAAAAATCAAATATTGTTATAAATTAAATTTAAATTTTCATTAACTTTTTTGATCGCAATCAGCAACGTAATTCAAACATCAAAGTGGTTATTGGATAAATGTATAAAACAAATAATGTGACATCAAAAGGATACCTATATTTAAAATGTTAAACAATCGTTACTGAAATTTTAAAGCTCAGTGAAATCGCTGGGAAAAATTTTATTTGATATTCATTAAAACGGTTTGTATACAGTACAAGTACATATTCATTTTGTGCTTTTCCTATCGCTTACTGTTTTATCTCTTTTCGTGAAAAAGAGAAAAATTCATGTATATTGATTTTATACGTTCGCAAACATATTTCCCTTGTGTATTGTATTTAATATTTGATAAAACGAACAGCATCACAAAAACGAGATATTAAATTACTTCATTTTCTGAAGACAGAACTTCGAAATTGAAACAAAAACTTCATTGAATTATAAATCAAATTGATTTGCGGGAATATACTCCAAAAATATCTTAAAACTTATTTAGAATAATTCATTAAAAAAATCATTTAATTAAGAATGTTAATAAATTCGTTTTAGCAAGTAAATATGTATAATTCTTATATTTTTACTTTCTTATACGCAGTATAAGCAAGTATTGGAATCGTGAAAAAAAAACGTTGACGAGATTTTCGCGGAAATACATGTTTTGAGGTCCACTGAATCCGTTTTGATTAATTTCGCAATGATGTCTGTGTGTGTGTGTGTGTGGATGGATGGATGGATGTGTGTCCGTATGTGCAATATCTCATGACCGAGATAAGATTTGTTAACGAAACTTGGTAATTATAAGTTTCATGAAAATACGAAGAGCTGAGTTGATTTTGAATGAAATTGAAAAACCGGAAGAGGAAGTTTACTGGACACACAAAACAATAAATTCCATTTATTTCAAAAATGTAATCAGTTACGAAAAAAAGTTTCAAACAAAAGATGTTAACAAAAATATTTGGAACATAAAATGTTATTTGCAATTTTCCTGTATATGCGTCTAATTTTGAGAAAAACTAATTTTTATATTTAATAATATATTTCAATAATCATAGTAGCAATAGAAACAAAAAAACATAAATTTTAATTTTTGCTTTATCTAGTTATCTATGTCTTCTTTCGGAAAGAAACTAAATTACATGTTTAATAACATATATTCTAAATATTATATATGTTGTGTATAAGAAAGTCGTGTGGTGCCCACACCAGATTTTTATTTTTCCAAATAAATTGTCTAAAAAAAACAATGATCCCACAGGTTCAAAAGAATCTAATTTAATTTGACGAGGAAAAAGAAAAAATCTTTTATAGATACGCGAATTTGATTAATGTTCCAGTCAGGCTGAGTTTGAAAAATGTTCTTTCTCGTGTCATGTAACCATATTCAGTATAGACAAGCGTAGATGCGAAGCGATCGAGAATAAGTGCTCCATTGTTACAGAAGAATGAGCGAGTGTTTCACAGAAATAGATCCATTCGGCAACAATGGAAGTAATGTCACTGGAGAGCCGATGCTATTTTAAAACTGCGTCAGAAACTCGCGATATCAGATCGGATGTGGTGTATACCGACAACAAATCTACAAAGAATAGATTGCGCGCCGAATTGCCATTTCTTGTTATTAGCGTAACGCAAAACATAACGCATATCGGCTGATGTCAACTGTCCTAGATATTTTGTCTAATAATAAAAAATAAATAGGTCAAGTCAATACACTTTTAGTAAAATTTGGAACATATTGCATAAATATACAAGGCTCAACAAAGCGTCAGTGACGCTCCGGGTATATTTTATGACAGCAAGGATGATATTTCTTTTCCCTTGGGTAATATATTTGAAACAGAACACGAAACAACTTTTTTTTCGGTATGAGGTCGAAAATATTGATAAATATATTTATTATACAATTAAAAGTATTTATAACCTATAATAATGATGAAAATATTGAATAAAGCGCCACGCCTACAAGATTAGAGGATCAAAATAAACAAAAACATGCAGGCCATCTCTTTCTAAGCGGCATATAACCGGAAATAAAATTAGAATTTACAATGACATACCGAACATTTTATTTCACGATTCGTAGACAAGCGTCTATGGAATGATTTAGCCGGCTCGGTCTCTCCCTCGCTTTCTGACGACTCGTCTCCGACAGGAATATTTCCACCCGAATCTTTCACTCTCTCACTACCCGACGCCATACTACAATGCCTTCACACTTTTCTTATCCTTCTTCCATTTCTGATTACGACGCCTGTCAAAATGAAAAACTAGCCTGCGGCAGTGCTGCCATGTGCGCAGCGAAAGTACAAAAAAAATCAGTCAAATTACTTTTATCATAAACAAATTAAATTTATTTATTTATGTACATTTATTTGATCTCTTTATCCGAAATGTTGTGGTGAACGAGCAAACTATTTTTTCGTAGATTGGCAACCATGAAAATACACTACAAACTTCAAGTAGAGGTCAAGAACATTGATGCCGCAAACCATGATTGAAAATATGTCGGTTATTTTGTTTTGATGAGCATCTTTTGTTATGATTTTGTTAAAACGGGTTATATTTCATCTTTAGATTTAAAAGACAATTGCAGCGATGAGTTTCTCAAGTGATGAAGTTAACTTCTTAGTTTATAGATATCTACAGGAATCAGGTACGCATAGGTTATAAACAATGATGCTACTGATAATAACAGGAAAACTACAAACATTTTTCCATCTAGACTATATTTAAATTAATACTTTTAAGTTTATCTAAGTCTTGCAAATATAATTTTCCATATTTTCTACTCATATAATTGAATAACAATTAGAAAAGTTAGTAATATTTGAAATAGAGATAATACGGTTATAAATACGTATTACTACATTTTAGGATTCCAACATTCTGCGTATACATTTGGCATAGAATCACACATATCCCAGTCAAATATAAATGGTGCGCTTGTCCCGCCCGCAGCATTATTAAGTATTCTTCAAAAAGGATTACAATACACAGAAGCAGAAATCAGTATTGGAGAAGATGGCACCGAACAAAGACTAGTCGAAAGTCTCAGTTTAATAGATGCTGTAATGCCCGATGTAGTTGCAAGCAGACAAAATCAACAAAACCAACAAAAACAAGCAATCAAATCCGAAAGCCAAGATACCAATGGCGAAGAAGCTGTTGTTTCCACACAAAATGAAACTATGGATGTCGATGGCAGCATCGAAATACCTCCTTCCAAAGCTACAGTTCTACGCGGCCACGAATCCGAAGTATTTATTTGTGCGTGGAATCCAACAACTGACTTGTTAGCTAGTGGTTCAGGTGACAGTACTGCGAGAATATGGGACATGTCTGATTATAAAACTAGCCCTAATCAACTAGTATTAAGACATTGTATTCAAAAAGGTGGAACCGAAGTACCGAGCAATAAGGATGTGACATCATTGGATTGGAACGTAAGTGTTTTTTGCAATTATATAATTTTACCCGCCAAATACGATGTATTGAAAACTAAATTTTATTATTTTGTAGTGTGATGGAAGCCTTCTAGCAACAGGCAGTTACGATGGCTACGCCAGAATTTGGACAACAGACGGTCGTTTAGCAAACACTTTAGGCCAGCATAAAGGTCCAATCTTTGCCTTAAAGTGGAACAAACATGGCAACTACATATTATCTGCCGGTGTCGATAAAACAACGATTATTTGGGATGCTGCAAGTGGCGAATGTACGCAGCAATTCAATTTCCACTCCGCTCCAGCTCTAGATGTGGATTGGCAGACCAACACATCTTTTGCCAGTTGTTCCACAGATCAGTGTATTCATGTTTGTCAGCTTAGTGTTGATAAACCCATCAAATCTTTCCAGGGCCACACTGTAAGTTCTTTAAATTCAATATATTTTTAACAAATATCCTTATCTCACTGCCTTATACCTCAAATAAAAATAACAGTTTTATTATTATTTATCTAATATAAAATTGTTCGGATAAAAGATTCGAGACTCATGCTGGGTTGCAAGAAAAAAATAAAAACCTCTTTAGTTCAAGAATTGTTTATCTAGCAACAGTATCAATAGCGATTTTCTGAAATTTATTGAATCGTTAGTTGCTAATGAACCGATAAAACTTTCATGCAACTCAGCATCAATCTGTCATTTTTCAACATTAATATTATTTTCTTATTTTTGTTCAGAATGAAGTAAACGCAATAAAATGGGATCCACAAGGTCAGCTCCTCGCATCTTGTTCCGACGACATGACCCTCAAAATCTGGTCCATGAAGCAAGACACCTGTGTCCACGATCTCCAAGCGCACTCAAAAGAAATCTACACCATCAAATGGTCTCCCACGGGACCTGGCACCCAGAACCCGAACATGAACTTAATCCTAGCGTCTGCGAGTTTTGATTCCACTGTTCGACTTTGGGATGTCGAACGAGGCGCTTGCATTCACACTTTGACAAAACACACTGAACCAGTCTACTCGGTTGCCTTCAGCCCGGATGGAAAGTTCCTGGCGAGTGGGAGCTTCGATAAATGTGTGCATATTTGGTCGACGCAGACCGGACAGCTGGTACATAGTTACAAAGGTACTGGAGGCATCTTCGAAGTCTGTTGGAACTCTAGAGGGGATAAAGTTGGGGCTAGCGCATCGGATGGAAGTGTGTTCGTTTTAGATTTACGTAAACTATAAATTGTAAGTTGTAAAGTTAGATTTTTATTTACTGTATTATACAAATATTTGTTTATGAAATGCTTGAGAATACGGTCATATTTTATTATAGAAGTTTTTATAAATCCATAAAATATATTTTTTTATCCGTAAATTATATAAATAAACTTTTTTTTAAATTGAGAATACAGTAGTAACAATGAAACTGATATTAATTTCTAAGTATTAACATAATTTTAACAAATTTAATACATAAATTATGTCCGTACCAATCGGTGTTTGAACACTACTTACAATTTCAAAACTATTTTTAATGCTTTAAGTGAAGAAAATGATATGAATGACTGATAATTAGATGAATTTATGACTGCTTTTGGGTTTGGTTAAAATAGAAAAAGAAATTTAAATATAAGATTTTAATGTATAAGGAATGAAATAAATTTTATTAAAATAATTAGGTGTGCCTGTGTAAAATGTTCCCATATTATTCCAAAAATATGCATTCATAGTACTTATTAATTTTTATATATATATGGAAATGTATATTTTGAAAATAAAAAAATAGTAATTTTTATTCACAAAACATTTACATCAGTCTCCTTTTATAAGCATATAATTGTTCGTGATCATAATAAGCATGAATTAAATTGTACATATGCTTAAAAAAGTATAATAAATTGTCGTATTGTCCTGTGTACGCATCACTACTGTCGACTTTAACACATTCGTTTAAATAATTATTAGAAAAACAGTTTTTAAGACCGTTGTAATTTAGATTAATGCCCCACGCACTAATATGCATTTCAATTAAAAACTGATGAATTGCTTCAATTGTAGCGAGATACCACCGAGGACTACCTTTCTGATGGCGCCAAAACTGCGATATTCGATTATGTATCACGACACAAGGTAATTTATTAACCCGATCGTCTTTATATATACCTCGACTTTGATTCCATGTACTGTCTATGAATACTGCTCGTTTTATAGGTAATTCATTGGAATATCGCAAAAGAGATGAATATTTTTCACCGTTTTTAATACTTTCATCTAGTTCTTTCATAAGTGTTCCTCTATGATGTCCTTTTTCCGAATCTACTGATTTATTTTTAGCTTCATTGTTAAGTACTTGTTGTATACTTCTTGCATCAGCACTTGGAAATATTAGAACTACTTGATCGGTTTCATCATAACTGGGTATATCTGGATAAGTATAAATTTTAACATCATCCGGAGCTAAAATTGCTGCATGACATGCTGTACTTTTTCCATCAATTTCATTTTTATGTTTTATGATGTCTATTTTTATTGGCAACTGTAAATCGGAATTATTAACTATATTTCCTTTGCTCTAAATATAATTGTTACCTTAATTCTGGGTAATTTACCAGAAAGTTCATCAACAGGAACATAACATGTATAACAGAAAAACTTTCTTGATTTATTACATTTTGGACATGGATTTCTGCCATCTAACCTATCTAATATACTTGAATCATTAATAACCATATCTTCAAAAGGATTTGAATCAATTGCAGCTTGTTTGGCTTCTAAACTTTTGGGATGTGCCATAATGAAGCATTTGTTTTAAAACAATTCAAAATCAAATTTGCATTTGACAAATGACAATCGGAACATGTGTTCAATTTTCATTTTGTACACGTTGCGCCATCTATGAAGCTAAACCTTGAACGAAAATTCTCGTTTTGATGGCGGTAGTTTCAAACAAGCAAATTTCTTTCACTAGTTCGTTTGGTGACAGAATACAGTGATCTTGGTCAAGCTACGATAACAAAAGTCAAAATGAAGACAAGTTTTCGCAGTGCGGTAATCACTTTTTACTTTTTTTACCTCTCAGTTCAAAATTAGAATGTTATCTTACATTATAAAGTTATAATATACTATATAATTGAAGAACTGGAATCTAAAACTCTCAAAAACAATCCTTTTTTATTCGATTTATGTTGAAGCCAATGAGATATGAACGCACGATATCTTGCTTAAGTTTTATTGCGATTTTATCCACTAGGCTACGATTGTCTGGTATATATGTTATAACGTTAAAGTGTGAATAATTCAGGTAAATATTAAATGCAATATTAATTATCAAAATATAAAAGCTTGCGTTTATGGAGCGTACGTTCTTCTAGCTTTGTTTATTTTAAATGTGAGCGAAGCGAGTCTTGCCAAAAACATGTTTAATATTTATATAAATGTATAAAATTCGTAATAATTTTAGCTAAACTCGAGTATAATGGCATAAGTGCATGGAGCATATGTTCTTCAGGGAGGGGGAGGGGTTGTTTATTAGAAATGCAAGCGAATGCACCTTACATTCTAATATAAAAAGTAACTGGTAAATAATACAATTTTTACATTTCGAATTTTATACATTACCTAGGTATTTCACGAAATAACGGCATTATGCACATTAACGGTAACGTACATAATAATAAACTGAATAAAATTAATTTAATTTTTGCTTACTTTTTCTTCTTCTTCTTCCTCAATTCTTTGTGCCCCTAAAGCCCCTGACACATATAGCGTCAAAACTCCGAGTCTGCTACAAACTGCTGAAAAACTGAGAGTCACGTCCAAAACGGGTGACACATATAGAGTCGGTGTTTTTGACAGTCAGAATTAAATATTTGTTAATTTTAACGTGTTATTTGTTAATTTGTATTATTTAAAATATTTATCGACTATTAAGAAATATAAAAACTATAAACTACGAAATATAAAAAAAAATTAAATTAAAAAACTATAAATGAAATAAAAAACTTAAATGTATTATTTAAAATATTTATAGACTATTAAGAAATATAAAATCTATAAACTAGAATTAATAAAACAAAAAATTAAATTAAAAAAAATTTACATGAACTATAAATGAAATATGAAAACTTAAAAGTATCTAACTATGTATAAATTAAATGAATTTAACTATAAAAATGTACAAAATATCAAACAATAATAATTCATACGTCAAACAACAAAGGAAGATAGCGAAAAAACCAGCATATCATAATGAAGTTGGTTTTCGGCAGTCTTGACTGCTGAAAATAGAGGCGTTTCTATTTTTGGCAGTCAAATGGTTGACTCGGAGTCTTGACGCTATATGTGCCAGGGGCTTAATGGGCATTGGATATTATTGTTTATCTTCTTGATATAGTATCCAATTCTTCTATTTTTTTCTGTTCTTCCGTAGTTTCTTCATTTCTTCTATTTTGTTCCCTCTATTTTCCCCAATTTCCTTAACATTGTTCATTCATACTTTTCTTGGTCTTCCTGTCTTTTTCTTCTTCACTGTTCCCTCTTCTGTTATTTTTCTAGGTAATTTATCCTGCATCATTCTCAAACATAAATGATTACTACTACCCCTGATCACGAAACATATGTTTCGTGATCAGGGCTACTACATAGATTTACAAAACGGATTAGCGGAAATACCACATTTAATATTATCTATAACTAAACAGACCCACAAATGAATACATTTTTATACTGATTAACTTTCTTGTTGAATGTGCCTATAAGTGCATAGCAACCCTCAACAATACAATTGATGCCCAACATTTTTGGGAAAATTATTTTATAATATTGGCTATTATTTTCACAAAACAACCGAAGAATAGATTTATTGATAAGCGTTTGAACAACGTTGTATTAAATATTTCATACATATATGGATCTATTCTATAAAAAAAATTGTTAAGTATAGCAATTGTTAACATAATCTTTTGATAGCAACCTTCCTAGCAACTAATGCTGTTTACGATCTAAAATTTGCTATACTTACCAATTTTTGTTAAAGACTAGCGGCCAAATTCATAGTCGTGACTCACCCTCACCTCATTCTCACCTCACACTCAAAATCAAAGTAACTAGGGCAACTAACTCAAGAATTTGCACTATTTGAGTTAGTTGCCTTAGTTACTTCAGCTTTGACTGTGAGATGAGAATGAGATGAGGGTCAGTCACGACTATGAATTTAACATAAGTGTATGTAAAATATTTTATATTATTTATTTGGCCGCTGTTTTCATTTCCGTTTTAATTTGAATTGTTCTTATAAGGAATACAATATTTGTATTTGATTAAATTGCGCATAATGTGTAGAGTACAGTCACAACCATAGTGACACCAGTGTAAGGCGCGTAGTTTACTTAAATATTATATTTAGCCCTAACTTACGGGACACGTAAGTTTTGTAGATGTGTATATCTAAGTATATTTTTCAAATAAATATCATAGCCATACACTAACGATTTGTTAGTGCACAGCTAAGTCCCTGCATCTAAGTATTGGTAACTATACACTAACTATTTGTTAGTGCACAGTAAGTCAGTTAAACAAGGTAAATAAACCGTACTGCACACTAACCATTTGTTAGCGTACAGCACAGTCAAACACCCGAACCGATAACCGAAACCGAAACGACGATAAACCGCGAACCGATCACGAACCGACCGTAACCGTACGGTTAACCTGCAACGGAAACGAATTGTGTGAATCTATCGTTATTAATTTATTAATTCGAGTGTACTCCGCGACTTTAATATCTAAAATCATCCCGGGATGAATCGTAGGAAAATAAACCGAATCATTCGATAATACCATAATTACACATGTAATTACTGCCTATACTTTTATAACATGCTCGTTATAAAAATATAGTGGTAGTAGAAGAGCCCGCAAGACGTCGGGGTATTTTATTTGAGCGGCGAGTGACCTCTAAGGTCAAATACAACGAAAATGAAGTCCGGACTTTTAGTTAAATGTGTGGACGAAACGGACGGGTGGAACGACATCGGACGAAACGAAAAGAACATAAAATCATGGTTGTCTTCCTTGTAACATCGTGACTAATTATTTATAAGTTGTAAAATTAATTACAAATAAATAATAGTCAAAATACTACAAGTTTTTGTCATCCCAGCGTTTGTGATTTAATATGTCTTTAATTATTTTTACTTTGTAACTTTTTAGAGATGTGAATTAGTACTTTAATTTAATCCTCATAGTTTAATTAAAATAATTATTAGTTTTATTTTAATTAATTACTGTAGACAGTAGTAAAGTAAGAAAATCTACTCTATTTAGATTTTAAAATGTATTTAAAAGACTAAAAGCATTTATTTTATATAATCTTAATCATCTATTTTAATATTTAGCAATTTATTAATTTATTTATTAGTTGCAATATTTACTATTTTTATATAAGCTGATGCTGGGTTGCATGAAAGTTTTATCGGTTCATTAGCAACTAACGGTTCAATAAATTTCAGAAAATCGCCATTGATACTGTTGCTAGATAAACAATTCTTTATCTAAAGAGCTCTTTATTTTTTTCTTGCAACCCAGTATGAGAGTTAGCGAATAGAAAAATATTTAATTAAATAACTTATCAAATGACATATTTTATTAAAATCTAATAAATCATTTTAAATCACAAAATGTGATTTTATAATAAGAAAGTTATTTAAAAAATGCAGGGAGTATACTACAAGTTATTTAATAAATTCAGAGGGTATATTGTAGCTTCACCACTGGATATGTATGTATTGTACATCACTGTACAATTATTATTTAATTAACAAGCATAATTAATTAATAATTTAAATTTGGAGCAAAGTAGACATATAAATCACGATAAAAACCATCTAACGTATTCATCAGAATAACTACTAAACTAAATTAATTATTTAATCAATCAAAAGTAAAAATAAAATGATGATATACGATCAAAGGAATTTTACAACAATACAAAAATAAATTAGTTATGCTGTATCTGCTGTTGGGATCTGCAACTTCCTGGAGTCCACGATGTTGGAAATATTCTACATGTGTCTAGGTGTCCGCTGGGATCTCTTGCTAAATTTGAAACGGCTAAAATCTATTAATTTTGGAAATAGTTGCTATTATATAATTGTGTATCCTGAAAAAAGAAATATATTGCTGAAAGACATGCAAACGGATTAGACTATTTTACTCTGAAATGAAGTTTGTATTAGACTAACTACTCTGCAATAAAAAATAGTTTGTATTAGACTATCTACTCTGAAAGAAATACAAGGTTTGTTAGTGACAAAAATATAATAGCAACTTTTTTAATTAATTTAAAGTTTGTAAAATGTTTAAAGTCCAAAGTAGCTAAGAAAACATTTGAGTAAATGGCTGAGAAGACAAAACGACTAATAAAATCTTTACCAACCTTTGACCTCTGACTGCTCCTGCAGAGGCCTACCTTCAACTCTGATCTGCAACACCAACACCCTCGAACAGCCACTGGATCTGTAAATAAACACATCATTGTACTTACAGTTTTACTGCAATTACAAAAATATTTTTCGTGTCTAGTTACACACTAAAAATGGATGAAAGGCACAGTAATAACTAATAACATACTGAAAAAATAACCATCCTAATAAATTTTTTTTTTCACGTAGACTCTTATTTGCTAAGCTCAACATTCTAACTATCCCATGCATATTTATTCTGGAAATATGCAAATATAAATATAAATAAATTTCACCTCAACTCAAATTTGCATGACTTTGATACCCGTGGTAAAAATGATTTTCGTGTTCCATACACCAAATTTAAAGTCTCAGATTATGCCCCACATGTGCAAGGCAGGCTTACAATATTTAATCATTTACCATTTAACATCAACAGCTGTAATACTATTAAGAAATTTCCCATTAGTTTAACTAAATATTTATTTAAAAAAAAGTGTCTATAACCTAAAAACGTTTTATGATTACAAAGAACAATGTTGTTTAGATTGATTTATGTTTCTGACGTTTTCATATTTGAGTATACCATATCGATTGGAATTTAAATAAAAAATAAATAAATAGCAACCTGTCAGTTGGGCTCTGGAAAATCAAAACAGCATCCACAATGGTGGCACCTTCACAGCAATAGTCAACAATCACAAAATAATTCTTTTAACAATAAAATCATCAAAACACTCTATTCACACTTTTAAAAACTACTTGGCACTTCACTTTAATTAATTATTAATTACATTGCCCGCTAAAGTCCCGTTAACCGCGAAAGATAATTATTTTTTCTGGAGCGATGTAAAACACACTTACTCCCTTCGACATCCCGACGACAATCAGTGATGCCAATCTGATCAGAAAAAAATTATTTGTCAAATGTCAAGTAATAGACAAGCTTTATTTTATCACATCATTACGTTATATTCAAAATGTCACAGTTATATTTTAAGTATAATTACATTATAAAGTGTGATAATTACTTTGCAGGTAGTTTGTTTCCCCCAACTTCAAACTATTTTATTGATTTTTAGAGATGTATTATAGCCAAATCTTTATTGCCCAATGAAAATATATTGTTCAAACTAACTATAAACTAATTTTCAGTTTAAATGATGCTATATTAATCACACAAACATAAGGCGTGAAAATGTATCTTGTACTCAATGACATCGTACGACTGTCTACCTGGTGCTACATTGTATAGACAGATTAAAATTAATATCTAAGTAATGCCAGGTAATACAGTTAAAAGTACAAGCACAAAAATGTTACATTGTATTCAATTCTATGCAAAAATATTTTCTAATAATTTAGGAAAGGATATTTCAGAACACAAAACTTCTAGGTATAGAACTTCAAACTGTTCTGCTGATTGGGTACATACAAATCATAACTGTATTACGCAATGAAAATTTAAAGTGTGAATTAAATTCAAACATATTTTTAACAAGATCGACCCATAATTAATATCATAAATTAACATTATACTAATTGTATATTAATTACAAAGTTTTATAACATTCTAATGTTTAGTAAATTTTAGTTATAACATATTCAAGAACCTTTCAGTTTATTACATCTACTAAATATGTTTATTCAAAGAGAAAATTACATCCAAACGTTATGTACATCAAATAGCTTAGCACGATACATTCCATAAATTTATCCTCCAATTAGTCTTCGATTATATTCATATCTTGTCAAATAACGCACAATTGTAGTTTCCTAGAAGCACGTCTTATCGCTCGTTTACTTAATAAACCTTCAATCATATCCACTCATTTATTTCATCGACCACACAATCTTACACCCTCAATTTCTCCAACATTTGTTCCACTCTTTTTTTATTTGTGCTTCTCATTTATATATTATAACTAAAACTTCATTTTAGAATAAAATATTGTTACGATGATAAAATTAGACGGGCAATTCTTGCCATTAGCAATAATCAATCATTCGTATTGTTCTACAATGGGTGTGTAGCATCATTAATCCAGACTACATTTGTACCCACAAATGCCTTAATAACAAATATAAACGAAACTCACCTGTAGTAGACACGTAAAGCAAATGTACTCGCAAAACTAAGCAAACCTGAATGGAACAATCCGCGTATCACCTAACGCGAGCGTAAACCAATAAATGCCTGTAAGAACCAAACCGTGAGTAACAAACTCAATGAGGAGTCAATCTACCAAAACCTAAACATCATTCATACATGAGGGCAACCCCGAACACCTTCTCTACACAAGGCCGCCAGGTCGCTACAGCCTTCAGCGCTGCTACCGTGGGCAACCACAGATCTATCTGTGGCCACTACAGCACCCAGCTGCTGCCGTTGGCAGCTACAGAACTATCTGTAGCCACAACAGTCCGCTACTTCAACATCATCCCAGTAATGGACAGACTGCTAACGGTGCTATGCACCCCAACTCAATCACAATCTCTCATACATGCTCTAGATTAACTGACTCACTCACCTCGCTAATGTAACAGCTCAACACTAACCAAACACTATCCACCGCGACTTGATCACTACCAACTTAACTATCGCGCTACAACTTTACTCCTCAACTGATGAACAAAAACTAACTCAAGAAATCTGTTTACTGTGTAAGATCGGTCTAACTCCTTACATAAACCTTTATTATAAATTAATATAATACGAACTGATAACATAACGACGAATTAATTACTAACTTATGTAAAAATTATTAAATTAAAACTAACGTTTTGTGACAATATTAGTTCATAAAAATAAAAATGTAGTATTCTTTAAATCGGTTCATAATTAATAACATAAATTAATAGATATAAATATTGTCAGCAAATATCCCAGCTAACAAAATCAGATTAGCAAAAAACGCATTTGGCAATAGCCACTCAAGCTCTACGGGCTTTCGTGCAGTGTTGTGAAGGAGAAAGAGTTGGAGTAACTTGTGGGTGAGGCGGGTGCGCGGCAAGGAGCGAGTACACTTTGATGTTATGCAAGTTGCAAACATTTGTGTAATTATTTTTATATTCAATTACTTACTTTTCATACATCAAAGTAAAGGTTAATTTTTGACATATTAAGTGTTTTGTATACGCACTTTTGTATTTAAATAAATAAAATGCTCGCGTCTGATAACTGTCATCAACAAAAATGCAACCTGCATAACACCAACTTGTACTAGCTCTTTGCCGCGCACCCGTCTCATCACCAAGTTATTCTAACCCATTCTACTTCACAACAAACGCCGTTGTTCTCCGTCTAGTAATGTTTTGTCTGAGCCTGGCAATAAGTTTTCTCCATTTTTAGATTCTACTGAGACACCTCCCCAAAATAGGCGGAGTCTACAGCAGTTTCCCTTACTCCGATGGAGGCCCTTTGACTGCTACATACGTCACAAGTCTTCTAATAATTTGTAGGTAATTATTATAAGTAAATCTATATTTTATTCGGGATAGTCTCTTAAATACTCTTGAAGGGTACAATATATTTGAAAGCAACCCTGTTTTTAAGGGTGGAACGGTTCAGCCGCAAGCAGAATATTCTGCTGCTATTGGATGAGCGATTGATTCGGTTAAAAAGTGGGTGTTGCTTATATAAGGGGTAAAATACACCGTTGAACTATATTCCGAGTCGACTATTGGCTGGAATCTTACACCCTTTTAACAAGATTCTATATCGGCAACTTTGATTCGTAATAATTTTGCATATTGATTGACTTATTACTGATATAAGAAGGTAAACAAAATTGGTGGTTTGATAGTTATGAGACGCTGCAACATGGTATATATAAATTAGATTGTCGAGAATTTCAAAAGGTTCAAAATTTTTATTGAGAAATCGAATGCCGTTTAGCGCATCGTCATATCTTTTTTTAGTTTTTGAGGTACGGTGATTTTTTACGTTTTTCAAATCGCAACTTTGAGAGGCTATATCTCAAAAACTAAAAGAGATATCGAAATGCGGTTTGAACCAGTGTATTTCTCGTACTATACTTAATATAATAGTAGATTTTGAAAATTTTTGAAATTTTTTGGATTTTTTTCAAAATTTTCCTTTGGCGATATTTCAAAAAGTTGACAAAATAATGAAAATCTGTGATCACCAGTGAATTTCTCACGTGCAAATACGTAGGTATGTAAATTTTTACGAAAAAAATCGGACGCATACATTTTTTATTATAGAAAAACGAAAATCGGCTAAATATTAATTATTTTTGAAGATTTTAACGATTTTTGGTCATTTTTCGTTTTTCTGTAATAAAAGTTCTATGGGTGCGATTTTTTTCGTGAAAATTTACATTCCCACGTATTTTTACTCGAGGAATTCGCTGGTGTTCACAGATTTTAATTATCTCTTCTACTTTTTGAAATATCGCCAAGGAAAATTTTTGAAAAAACCGCAAAATTTTGAAATTTTTCAAAATTTGCTATTATATTAACTAAAGCACGAGAAATGCAGTAGTTCAAACCGCATTTCGATATCCCTTTTAGTTTTCGAGATATAACCTCTCAAAGTTGCGATTTGAAAAACATGAAAAATTCTTCGAGAGAGTCAACGTTTTGGAACACATAGTTGAAGAAAGAAATTAGATAGCCGAAGAATCGAGCTGGTAAGTATTTATCTTATCTTTAAATTCTATTATCAATACTAATTGAAAATTCTAATTAGGATGAATTGCTCGAAAGCATAATTCAAGAATGTTCTGAAGACAGAAACAAGATCTCAAACGAACTATTCAGAGGAAGAAGTTTCCAAAGAATGGTTTCAGAATGGTTCTCTTATAATGCTCCGAAGTGAGAAGCCGCCTTTAAGATGTCGTACAGGACATTACCGATCTTATGGGAAGTTAGTTTGTATCGGCGTTGTTATAAATCTTAGCTATGTACTCTTCTAATTCACAATCTTCACCCTTTATTCAATAATGTCACATGAACTATTGATGATTTCTTATAATAAAATATTGCGTAGATTTGTTCACAGTTTTCACATGTGTAATTTCTAAATGTAATGCTGTATTAATATTGAATTAATTAATTAATTAATATTGAATATTAAACACAATTATTTTAAATTGCTATGTCAATTATAATTGGATAAAAGCTCCATAACCACAGTTTTATTTTTTTTGTGCTCGTATTTTAACAATTTTAATTTCATTTACTACCTAGATTTATAATATCTGCTCTGTACATTTTAATTTTTAGTTATAAAGGTACAAGAAAAAAAATATATATTTAATCATCATGAGGGGTGTCACCGTAATCTTTCATCATTTGTAAACACTTTTCATCTGCAAATTCAGGTGCAAACTTGTCATTATTGCATAGAGCACATTGTTTAGGGACAGCAGCCGTCTGGAAAATAATAGTAATAATTCAGTAAACCATCGCACAGGACGCACGGACACAAAAAGTACATAGTTCTTACAAATTATTCATAGATAAATTAATTTTCTCATTCGTCATTAATAATCTGTTGCTTTTTTAACTATTATGATGATGATGATAGTAAGAGCTCGGCTCTAACGTATGTTACAAGACTTATTTTTTACCACGTTAGAATGAATTCATTCTTTTTTCTATAGTTTTATTTTATACACATGACTTGTTCGTAACTAAAGAGAATTATTTACAATTTTCCTTACTCGGTTTTAGCTAAAACCAAGTTTAAACCGAGCTCTTACTACCAGCCATTGATTTTTGCTTGTTACCCCTTCCGTATAGCTAACTTGATGTACAGTCATGTATTTTTATTTCATTCGTTTCCTTTTCATATTCATCTTTCATCATCCTACATTCTCATGTAAAGTGTTTACTTATATTTATACAGAGTGTCTACGAAATCTGCACCATGAACAATTAACATAAAAAATTTGTTTTCACTGCTATTGCGTGCTTAATTACTTTACAGAAAAATATTTTTAATTAAACATGGGATGCCCGAAGAGAATTTAAGGTTTTATTTCTAAGTGATATCTTTAATTTCCAAAATATACAAAATATAAGTTAAATATATTTAAAATGTCGTTCTGAAGAAAATGTTTTAATTTTAAATGTTCGATTTGTGTACGTATTCTAAAAATCATACAAAATATGAAGGTTTATTTTGAGAAATATTAGATATTTTTTTTTAACGTTCGTAATATAGAGGTACTCATCCTGTAGTTTGAATATTGTGGGTGCGCGTGATATTTTTTTCTTTCTGATTTTCTGATAAATTTCAAGAACAATTTTGTTTACTTACAGCTGCTGCTTTCAATCCACGTTTCTTGAACAAACAAAATGTATTTGTCCATTTATATTTATTTGCTTTTGTACTAATGTCTTCTTCCTCTTCCATAGATTCATATGATCCCTCCAAACATTCTTCAATTTCTGGAGGTTTAAAAAACTGTGATTTTGGAGGTTTCATGTCACCAATTTCTTTCCAAAAAGATGCTACCTTTCTTTCTACTTCTTTATTTGGGTTCGTCTCAAAACTATATTCCTAAATCATATATAAAATATATTTTGAAGTAAATAGCTACGGACTGTGTACTTCAAATCCTAAATTGAATTTTCACTAAGTAAATATTTCGATTGTAGTTGCAAATTTACATTAATTTATTATTTTATTTAACAATTTTGCTTGTAGTTCTGTTTCCGCTAATATATTCAGAAAAGGATTGAAGGTGTAATGATATGTCAATTTTTCGTTAATTAAAAGCTAAATAATATTTAGTATTTTTACCTTGTATTCTACTTTCAAAGCAGAATCTTTAGTAGAAACAGATTTATTGGGACTTTGCGATAAAGTTGCCCTACCTAAATCATTGGATAATATTTGAGATGACATGATGACATAATATTTGACAAAAGTGACAACTGATTTCAATCATTGATTACTAGAATTTCAACTATTTTTAAATAATTACAAGTGTACCTACTAAGAGCAGGAAGTAGTCAATTGCAGTGATGAGAGCAATAACCATGATAAAGCTGTGAGGATGCAATCTGCTCGAAAACTATTTTTTCAACGGACATTTAAAATTCCTTTTAAAAATTGAAACATCCATTCGTGAGTTCTTGGTAATTATTTATTATTCTTTGCTTTTTTAATCCATATAATACGGAAAGAATTGTAATGTGATTTTTTTTCTTTCTCGAGATCTTGATTAACTCAAAAAACATAGTCGCAAAAAAGTCGGCCTGTTTGTAAGCACTATATCTTAAAAATGCGATGAAATTTTGGATTGAAACTTGATGAGCCACAAGAATAATTATAATGTCGTGAAAATTGTTTGTCGGCTGTGGGAATCGAATCAGGGTTCTAAATTCAGTTTGTCTTAATACCACTGAGCCATCTACCCCAAGTTACAAGTAATAATATTTAATTTTGTTGTAAAATATGTGAAGAACAAAAGTTATCATAATAATAATATAAAATTAGAGTTACATTTAAGTCTTCGTCAAATGTTATAAAAGTTATCATAATAATAATATAAAATTAGAGTTACATTTAAGTCTTCGTCAAATGTTATTCCTCAAGTTATTGAAAATTTATTAAGTTTGGTATTAAATTAAAGCTCTAGTAAATATGTCGCAAATAATATATAAGAGAGTGTTTGACGGCTAGTAACTGCACGTCACGCGCATAAATATATCAGTTACCAAAATCTGCTACGGCAGAGTGCCACACCCAATAGGGTAAAAGGCGTGATGATATATTTATTTATTTTTATTTATTTCATTTTTTCCCCAACTTTGTTCAATTTATCTCCACTATTAGCCGAGAGAGTACTGTAGTGGCCTCATCAGATTTTTTTTATTTGGAGAATAATTCGTATAGCTAATAGATAGATTAGGACATTAAAGCAAATTATTAGTGATAATCCATATATTCCAACATTAGTTTAACTGTGATTGTTTCGCCAAATTTAAATATCCTTCCGAAACACAAAGGACATAATAAAACAATTCAATGACAACCACCTGCGAGCGAAAAACCACCGTATTCACAATCTATGTATTAGTAACAAGCAAATGAATCAAACAACAACGAATTCTACATATCCAAAAACTGATTTAATAGAACCATCCATTGTGCTTTCATTTAAAAAATAAAGTAAAGGGATCCATCGATACAAATTATGATTCATATGTACCTAAAGTCGGCCCTGTGTCTTTGTTCATAGTACAGAACAAAAAGGTAAACAGTGTTTATTAACGGCAATTGCTTTCTCTTTCTGTCAGCGCCATGCTCTACTAATCTTGTAGCGGTAGCCGAGCTACTGAAGCTGCTGGTCGCGGTTCAATACGCGGACGGTACGAACGATACTCACGGTACTTTGTCAACGCGTTTCCCGCTGTTTTGTTTTGTTTCTTGTTATGTTGTATTCAGTAGCGAGTCGCGATTGTTTTTAGCTGAGATAATACCGCCTTGGTATTTTTAAGATTATGAACTGATTGGATTCAATTCAATGTTGTGTTAGAAATGTCTAGATACTCATGCTCAAAAGTTTTTAAAATTGTACATACACAGTATGTCCCAAAAATAACTAAACTTTTAATTTAAATCATAGAACACGTAGCGCAATCTATTGAACATACACATTGTTAGAAAGATACATCTTTCCTCTTTTGAACGCACACAACTTCATTTTAATGACAGTAGTTTTTGCGTTTATGTTGTAAAAATACAATGGAACAACGAGCAGATATTAAATTTTGTGTTAAACTTGGAAAAAATTTGCTGAGACATACGAATTGATGAAAAAAGTTTATGGTGATAATTGTTTATCTCGTTCACAAGTTTATAAGTGGTTTGCAAAATTTAAAAATGGTCGTGAAGATTTAAATGATGATGAAAGATCTGGACGTCCAAAACCCGGAAATTGTGCTGAATTAGTCGAAAAAGTGCGTGAAATCATTGCTGTCGATGCGAATTTTACTGTTGAATGTTGGGTGAACAATTAAATACGAGTAAAAATACTATTTGGAGAATTCTAACTGAAGATTTGGTTAAAAGAAAGGTTGTTTACGTTTTGTTCCACATGAATTAAATGAAGACCAAAAAGTCGCTCGTGTAAGTCAACGAATTTTTGATGAAAAAACATATTTGTCGACCACCCTCCGTATTCACCTGATCTATCACCATGTGACTATAAACGTTTCCCAAAACTGAAAATTGCCATGAAAGGAGCGTTTTATGATGATATTCCAGCCAATCAAGCAGCCGTGACACAGGTGTTAAAGAACGTTCCTTTAGATGGCATAAAAAAATCTATGCATGCTCTAGTTGATCGTTCTAAAAAGTGTATTGATTCAAATGGAACCTATTTTGAATAAATATTAAGTTTCAAACATAATACAATGCGTGTTTTATTCTATATCTAAAGAGTTTCGCTATTTTTGGGACATACTGTGTATGTACTAAACAATGAAATAGTACCTATCAAATTGAATTATAGAGACAAAAATTAAGATACCGTCAGGATTTGAACCTGGAGGATCAAGGCCAACAAATTTTTAGCCAATAAAAGAAGTATATATCGTAACCATGTATTGAATTTGTAAAGTATTATAAAATTAAACTTGAAGAATAAAATTTAAACACAGAGTTAAGCTTGTTTATATTTATAAGAGAAATATAAATTTTTGATGTAAAATAATAAATTTTGATGTTAAAGGTTTGAATAATACAAAAAGAATGGAAAATAAATAAAATAGCTGTCAAAAAGTAAACAAGAACAATAGTCAAACAATTAGAATTACCTTGGAGACAAAATAATGTAACGTCGCCAAACTACTTGATAAATAGAGACGCAACAAACTCACCGTTAACTATCTTACAAGACAGCAACCAGATTAACCCATGTGCATATCCAGTGGATTGAATATAAACATCTAGTTCGCCATGATGTCCACAGGTGAGCATATTTACGAATCCATGACAGACACTTTTCCAACCTAACAGATGTCTCCGTTGAAATGTCATTAGCGTCACCGAAGTGTAACAGTCAGAACAGCAGCGTTCTTCCACTGCAGATTAGAGCAGAGCAATGGATATATTAGCCATACGCGTGTCGTACCTGCATGTCCGGTTGACATACTTCCGGTCAGGTTAATCGTGACCCAGTGGTACCACCGTCTGCACTTGATCAGTAGTTCTCAAAATTAGGACGCGAGCACTCAAAAAGTGGGCCAACATTTTGGTTTGTTTTTGTTGTTTTGTTCACATAAAAACTGAATAAACAAAAAAGTAAGAAAACGGGTTCGTGTGAACTGTCGTCTTACTGGTTTCATTTTTACTTTCATGCACTGAATAACATTTCGACGATTCGCGCTACGTGGAAAACATTCATTCTTTACCAAATATTTTGTGCTCATTTCAATGAATATTTGGTTTTACATAAATCATACATTTGAGATGCATTTCTCGGTACGTGTATCTATATCCATTTTATTATGGTAGACATTTTGTTTTCTTTTTTTATACTACTACTATTAATTTTGTGTATTGATATAGATACGATATAAATCAAAATGTAAATTATACAATAACTTTTTGATGTGAATGAATTATTTTGTTTCGCACTTACTATACGCATTTTTCTTTAAGGAATTTTTTTTTTGCAACTTTGCGTAACATAAACTTAACATACATGGAACCACAATTATAGTTAAATTAGAATCACTTAAACGCAGATGTATTGTCATGGGACCCTGATAAGTGTAATGCATTTTTTGCGTAAAAACAGAAGAATTGTTTACCCTTTAAGTGCGAATGGTAATTTATGATATTTATTTTCTAGGCTAAACTATAGTTTGTTTTTTTTTATAATCAAGTGCAAATATTTTTACAAATTATGTTCAAATAAACTTTGTGAATGATTATAAATACATATAAGGGCTTTGCTGAGCGTGACGTGTGTACTCGCCAGACGCCCTGAGCATACATTTTTTAGCTATGATCTAATGACGTTTAGACATGTCATGAATATTTTTCAATTTTAATGCCTAAATTCAAAATTATTATTAAAAAGAATCTTAAATTTAAACCAAATAAATGTGTCACAATTACAAACCAAATCTTTTACAAATAAATAAAATAAATATATCATCACGCCTTTTTACCCATTACTGGCTGTGGCACTCTGTCGAAGCAGATCTCGATAAGTGATATATTTATGCGCGTTAAGTGCGGTTACCAGCAGTCAAATCATAGCCCCCAAAGATGTTAGTGGTGGAGGAGCCACAGGGGTAGCTATTGAAATTATGAAAATTGTTTGTCGCCTGTGGGAGTCGAACCAGGGTTCTTAGAATCCACAGGCCGACTTGATACCACTGAGCCATTACCCCATTTTTACAAATAAATAAAATAAATATATCACGCCTTCTACCCATTACTGGGTGAGGTACTCTGCCGAAGTAGATCTCGGTAAGTGATATATTTATGCGCGTGAAGTGCGGTTACCAGCCGTCAAATTATAGCCCCCAAAGATATTAGTGGTGGGGGAGCCACAGGGGTAATTTTAAATCGGTGAAAATGTTTTCTCGGATGTGGGGATCGAACCAGGGTTATTAATATCCACAGGCCGACTTGATACCACTGAGCCATTACCCCATTTTTACAAATAAATAAAAAAAATATATCACGCCATCTACCCATTACTGGGTGAGGTACTCTGCCGAAGCAGATCTCGGTAAGTGATATATTTATGCGCGTGAAGTGCGGTTACCAGCCGTCAAATCATAGCCCCCAAAGATATTAGTGGTGGGGGAGCCACAGGAGTAATTTTAAATCGGTGAAAATGTTTTCTCGGATGTGGGGATCGAACCAGGGTTCTTAATATCCACAGGCCGACTTGATGCCACTGAGCCATTACCCCATGTTTACAAATAAATAAACTAAATATATCATCACGCCTTCTACCCATTACTGTGTGTGGCAATCTGCCGTAGCAGATCTCGGTGATATATTTATGCGCGTGAAGAGCGGTTACCAGCCGTCAAATCAAGCCCTTCAAAGATATTAGTGGAGGGGGAACCACAGAGGTGGTTTTAATGTGGTGAAGATTGTTTGTCGACTGTGGGAATCGAACCCGAGTTCTCAAATTCATAGACCGACTGAGCCACCTACCCCCTAAAGAAGTAAGTTCTACTAAGAAAAATACTATTTATTTAATTTAAATTACTTCTTTTAATATAACATTAGTTAATTATAGTCTTATACCTTCTTTATTGTAAATATTAAGTTCTGTTATTCATTTTTATTTATTTTTTAAGTTTTTAGTTATTAGGTTAGTAGCAAACTGTACCTTTGTTATAGTTCCAATTTTCGCCACTATGAGCGCATTCTTATTATAAATTTCAATGGACTCTCTTTTTCATTTGAACTTATTGATTGCTAATTAAAATTAACGACTTGTTCGGTTACATTCTATAATACATTTCAAATTTATGTCTATCTTCTTATGTGAAATGAAGTATAGTAACTCGTACAAGTTACTATCATCGTGTAAATTGACCTTTTTGACATATTACGAGTGGTATCTACTAAAACTATGATACTAAAAATAATTATAAGTATTAAATTAGTTAAGTATGAATGCGAATAGTACGCATTGTGAGTAATTGTCAGATCGTGTAAAAAACTACTTGAGGCAGATACTGTAAAAGATATTTTCATGAACTGCTCTGTATACAATGCAGAGTGGGTCAAGAATACTAAATGTCAGAAATAATTGACAAGATAAAGGAACTTGGTTCCAGACAAGGTTGACCAAAGTGTCCACTTGAGCCATATTTTTTATTTGCTTCTTAACATTCTAGATCTACGAGACACAATCGAACTTCTTATTTGAAATTCTTATTTCTGTTTGACCTTAATCGATAAACTCTATCCACACTGCGGTACGCGGTGTCTTCTAATAAAAAACACTTTTACAGAGCCTCCTTGATGTGTTGGTATTAAGACGACGATTATCTGGTATTTTTATTTTGTTTTAAAGAAAGTGACCAACGAAGAAATTACGCTGTGTTGTTTGTAACCTTGAATTTCCGTCAATTAATTGTTATGTGTGGCTAAGATGATAACGAAAATTACTGCCTATAGATGTTATAGTTATTATTTTTTTAAATTAAATGATTAAAATTTTAACGTGATATATTACCAAAATACGGGCAGTAGCTTAGTGGATTAACGTCTGTTATGTATCGTAAGAGTTCGCTTGAAAAATCTCTCTGACTTCAATTTAAGAGTAGATTAAGTTAAGTTAAGGTTAAGTTTCTGTTCTGTTAAATAGGAAATAAATAAATTTATTATCTGAAATATAATAGTTATTTACGTTACAAGTACTGAAAGTGAAACTTTATTGGACGAGTAGGCAATTTGCCTTGAAAGTTTTCAGGACTCGTCTAGGGCTCGCCCTGGAAGCTTTCAAGGCAAATAATGACAATTTCAGTACGAGCAGCGTACTATAATATGATTTTTATAGTACTAGTACCGTAAAATAACTCTTTATGGTAGGTACTAGTAATTATTTTCTGTTGTTACCTTAGTTATTATGACATGAATATTATAGTACGAGTTTACAAAAAATATTTTATGCTATGAAAAAATGAATGAGGTAGATAGCTCAGTGGTAAAGTCGGCCTGTGGATCTTGAGAACCCTGGTTCGATTCCCATAGGCGACAAACAATTTTGACCATTTTTAAAAACTACCCCACCACTAACATCTTTGGGGCCGTGATTTGACGGCTGGTAATCGCACTTCACGCGCAAAATATATCACTTACCCAGATTTGCTTCGGCAGAGTGCCACACCCAGTAATGGGTAGAAGGCGTGATCATATTATTTATATTTATTTATTTAAAAAAAAAATGATTATGTTTAATTTTTAAATCGCTAATTACGGGATAATTAACTAATCATTTTATAAGTGCTATGACCTAATAAGAAAATTAAATAAATTTTATTTATAACACGAATGCAAAACGCTGAAAAAAGCAATAAAAATTTAAATTGTACTTGTTTGAAATCTCTATTTATCATCTCTTATCAACTATTTCCTCACTTTGAATCCGCGCGATGATGTTAATATTAATAGTAATTTATCTCCGAACCAGCAACTTATAATAATAATAAAGTAGGTTATTTAAATAATGATCTATGAAAATTTATTAGTAGTAACAACAATAATCAACAATCGCAGGTAATAATTTGATCTGAAATCAACCGGTGAACAGCAATTACAAGCATAAATAATGCTACTCACTGATTCCATCGTTCGATTTTCCTGTACATGCAACATTAAACATTTCCTGCCATTCTGCCTGCACTGCTTGTGATTTAACCTCAAATTTGCTACATTTCTGCACGTAGATGTGAATGTAACTAGATCACTGATACAATTTATCTCAATCACACATCGCCGAATTTATGGTATTCTACATTCATGCAACTAAATATTAACCCTTTCAGTCCCAAATTAAAAAAAAAAAGATGTTATTATGAACTTCAAATAATATTATGGGGTGACTAGCTCAGTGGTATGAAGTCGGCCTGTGGATCCTGAGAACCCTGGTTCAATTCCCACAGACGACAAACAATTTTCATAATTTCAAAAGCTATCCCTGTGGCTCCTTCACCACTAACATCTTTGGAGGCCGTGATTTGACGACTGGTAACTGCACTTCACGCACAAAATATATCACTTACTGAGATCTGCTTCGGCAGAGTGCCACACCCAGAAATGAGTAGAAGGCGTGATGTTAACATTTATAATTTGACATTTAATTTTTCTAACATGTACTGTCATATTTATTTAAAAAAATAGTTTTTACCAAGGCAAAGAATAAAAAATCTCAGATATATTCTTAGACTAATAATCAACTTCTTATTTTAAACTCTTCAACTTAATTTTTTAGTTTACTTCAACACATGTATATATTAAAAACGATTGCTTTTATACTTTTAATTATAAATTTCAGAAATATTTGAAATGACATTAGAGCTGACCAAGCTACTCAAAAAAATAGCAAAGCTACAACTACCGCCAAATTTTAAAAATGTTGTAAAAATCGAAGCTAGAACAAACAAGTAATATTTAAGTAATTCATTTAATTTCGAAACTACTTTTTCAGTTAATATGCTAGAGCGTGCAAGAAATAATTATTTTGCATGGGTTGACACTGCTTTAAGTAGTAGTTTATTCAACAAAAATAAATTTAAACTACAAAATATAGCCTTAAGATATAAAAAATAGCTTTAAGAAGTAACTATTTTTAAGTTACCTGTGGTAAAATTAAAAGCTATAAGATGGGGATATCTCATTAATAAGAGATGGCGCTGAAATCCATATGTCAAAAATTGAACAAAAGACGACTTTTGTTTGACTTTTATAAAGGTAACATTGCAAGATATAGTATTTCTTTATTTTAATCTTATATTTTCAGTATTTACTAAATTTTTATTAATAATTTAGGTAGTTTACAGTTCAGTGTTTCTTTTTGTGTTAGTTTTAGTAGCAAGATGAAATTTAAGTTCAATTTTCTTTCAAAATATTTAAAATAAATATACAAACAATATTGAAACAGTAGCGTTCTATTTAACAGCATACAAATCTCATAAAAGTGCTCCTTTGCCGTAGTTTCAAATTTCGCCACTAGATTTGCATTCTTATTGAGATGTTCTAATCTCTATATATTTTAACATTAGTGAAGCTACAGCTATAGCTACTAGCTAAGCTATAAAAACAGCTGGTTGTTGCCCAGCTCTGATTGACATAAAAAATATGCATTTTCCGACTATCAAAGGTTCCTAATTCCTAAATTATTTTGAAGAAAAATACTTGAAATAAAAATGATAAAAAAATCATATCGTTCTTATGTATTAGTTCCCGATAGATTGGTAGCGACTTAGCCTCAAATCTATGACATCTGCACTTTACAGATCAAACTAGATCAGTGATCCATATTACATCTTCATCTTCGTCATACATTAACGAATTTCTAATCAGCCGCCATATTTACATATGATATCGCGCACGCAGGACGCAGGTATACCTACAAACAAACAAAAAAGAGGTGTGCGTGCCGATGTGTGTGTGTTTGTGCGTAGCTACATCATCTGCTGTGCGCGACATCTGTGTTGCGAGCTGTGACCCGCTGACCCACTCCCCTAGTTACGGACAGTGGCGTACGTCGACAAGGAGCAAGATACAAGGATTATTTATTAGTTTCAGTCGGAGATTATGATGAAGTGCAGATTATGAATTATGTTTGATTAATTCTGAGATATCAATGAATTATGATATCAATACGTATTTATCTTCATATTTTTACAATTTTAAATGGAAATTGGCGTATTTAAGAAAAAGAACAAAGTATTTTAACTTACTTTTTAACTCAGTTGCTCGCTGATTCACTGTTGAACTAGGAATTCCAAAATGTGCGTTCATCTGAAAAGAATAAAATTAGTAAATGTATTTTCTTCATTTCAGACGATTTACAAGCGATTACATAAGGCCTTCATTTAAGGTTTTAGAATTGCTTAAATGAAAAATAGGTAGGTTGTTACATAAATGTTTGTAAGTTGACAATTAATCTTGATACGAAACTAATTAATTATTGTTCATTTAAGAAAAACTTAAAATTTAAATAACGGAGTTGCAACTAGTCATTAATATAAGTTGGATGTTGACAAAAATTTATTTCACCTTTTAAAATTATCTCTACAATAACCAATTGTATTAACAAAATTAAAATTTTAAATATAAAAATAAATATATCATCACACCTTCTACCCATTACTGGGTGTGGCACTCTGCCGAAGCAGATCTCGATAAGTGATATATTTTGCGCGTGAAGTGCGGTTACCAGTCGTCAAATCACGGCTCTCAAAGATGTTAGTGGTGTAGGAGCCACAGGGGTAGTTTTTGAAATTATGAAAATTGTTTGTTGCGACAAATTTTCATAATTTGAAAAAGCTATCCCTGTGGCTCCTCCACCACTAACATGTTTGGGGGCCGTGATTTGACGACTGGTAACCGCACTTCACGCGCAAAATATATCACTTACCGAGATCTGCTTTAGCAGAGTGCCACACCCAGTAATGGGTAGAAGGCGTGATGATATATTTTTAGTTTTTTTTTTGTTTGTTGCCTGTGGGAATCGAACCAGGGTGCTCAGGATCCACAGGCCGACTTCATACCACTGAGCTAGCCAATTTTAAAATTGGTTTAAATAAATAAAAGCAAATATTTATTTAAACGTTTAAAATTTAACTTTTGTAGTTGCAACTGGCCATTAGTGACACAATTTTAAGTAGTCTATGATTTGCCGAACTTATAAACATATTTCATAACATAACGAAAAAGCTTTCAGAGCTCATATTTTAATAATTTGAATAATTTTTCGTTAAAGTTTTGTAAACCAAAAATTGTTTTAATCATATTACATAAGAATGTCATCTACCGAGATTTAAAATTACAGAGCATAAAAGCATCCCTGTTACTTCACGCTCTATTATTTATTTATTTATGGTATTCTACAGGAACTTAAACCTTCAATAATTCCACGAAAACCATTTTTTTTATTATTTTCTTGAGATCAACTGAAAATATAATAAATAGAAACAAAATTATTAACATATACGAGTATTTTTATACCATAAATAAATTGTTTGTCTTTTTTATATATGACATGTTTTCCAATTATTTTCAGTACGGAAAAATAAATATTGATTTTCCTGCATTTCAAGGCTTCAAGGAATTTACAATTCTAGTCCATCTTCAGGTCAATTTAACATATTTTTTATTTAATATATTTTAAAAATCTTTAATAAAAATTAAATATTAAAACATTTTGTCAAAAAAGGAGTGTGAACACCTTGAATCAAACAATTACAAATAATATTAAAATTTTCCTTCAAATTAAAAAATTGCGAATTCCTATCTCCGCCACTGAGTCAGTACAACTTTGTCTCGCGATAATCATCGTGCTGCCGGGGTCCGAAGGTCACGCGCGCGGAAGAAACGAAGAAAGCCCAAGCACGGCATCAGCATCTCCACGTTGTGTTGTGCTGTGCTGTGCCATGCCGTGATCAACTCATGCCATGGCTGTTGCGAATCCACGACCATTGTTCTCGATATCAGATGCGCTACATCGCCCAGCCGGCCATCACGCCAACCGCCGAGCCACAGATTAGATCGACGGTGATGTGTAGCACTCGGAGTATCAGAGTCAATTGGGAATGGGTTGATGTTGATACATGTTAGCGGCAGGCAATTATCCACTAGTAATTTATGATGTAATCAAATATGTAATCCTTTCTGCGATACTAGATTTAATGAAAAATGTAGAGAATTGTCGGAAAATGTTTTTTTTTACTCACTATTATTTCATCTTTTTCAATCATAAAAGAACACTATTTCAGATACGTTATTTACCATAACAATTATAGTAAAAATGCTATTTTTAGTCCTAAGATCAAAAAACGATAACGTATATATATGCATGATAATGCAAATAATTTTGCAAATTTGTTTAATTTGAATAATTCTGCCAAATTTTCTAAAAATACTCAACCCGAAAATTTGTATTTTTAGTCCTAATAAAACAAATAACTATTTTATCCGATCGGTCGAAATAACTTTTCTAGAGTGTTTCGATTTGCAAAATTTATTGTTTCATTACTTTATAGTCATTGCTAGACAACAAGAAATACAAAATGGGAATCACTAATAACTGTATTTCATTGTCACTTCGTTCACTTAAATCAGTTCAGATAAGTTATACAATTGAACTAAACAAACTGATGTACTTGTTAGGATGAATTACTTTAAACTAAATCCGAATCAGTAAATCTAGTATTGGGAATGAAATGAACGAAGTAATTCAATGAAATAAATAGGTAAGTGATCTGATTCAGTAAGTGTAAGTTAGATCTGATCTAAATGGAAAATGGAATACGCCTTATTTCGTCTTAGTTGTTTTTAGACAGCAAGAAATAATCGTACATTTTCACGACTCAGTCAGCAAGTAATATTTTCCTTCCTCAATTATAAGAAGAGAGTGATATTTATCATCCCTTGGGAAGAAAGTAAATGTTTCTTCCCTAGGGTTAGAAATGAAGCTGTATCGATGTCAACTGGAAAACAAGGATAGGATTTAACACTAGTGACATCTATCTCTTTTTCCAATTTAGGGATCTGTTTACTTTATATCGGTAAAGACGGATTTTCTAGTCTAAAAAGGCATTTGAAAAAGCAAATTTTCTTGGCCAAAAAAAAAAAATTTTAAAATAATTATTTAATAAAATAAAATAGTAAGTAGAACATGTAAGAATTCTCAAATTCCTGTGGTTGCGGAACGAAGGGTTGCCAATTAATAAATTCTATATACTTGTATATAGTTCCTAATAAATTTTCTTTCAACCAAGAAAATTTGGAAAATCGCTAATTCATTACAAAAACAGACAGATATGCAGAATGTTCTATGCACATTATGTAATAATTTGTGTCAATATTGTTGTAATGATTATATAATAAATGAAAAATTTCATGATCGAGAACATTATTTACCATAATTTCACAAACCACAATTTCAGGAATCGGCTTGCTCCGGTATTTTTCGAGCCCTAATTTTATCCAGAATAATTCTCAAAGTAGTAATTACCAATAATAATTAATTTCATCAGCAATAGAAAGTTTTATTTACAATATACTTATAAAGATATAATACAACTAATACTCGTAGTAATATGACTCATACTGCAGGAGAAGAAAGATTCTGTCGTTGTGCAACATTGCAATGCATTGAGGAATCTACGAATCTAGGCGGCGCTGGTGGCGGCCATTTCTCCGCCATCATCGCCCCAGGTATCGCGATTATAGCGAACAATATAACAAATTCATGAGACATGGACGTGGGACTTCATTGCTTTACAGTTACTACTACCGGGTCACAAACATAAATTTATTGGTTTTATTCGCAGAAATTGTCTCATAATAATACCGTAAACTTATTTTTGCTAATCTGTTGGTAAAAATTTTGTTTATATCATTATGAAATTCATAGTTCTTTAATACTAAAGGTTCACACTAAATTGCCCACATTGCTTAATCAATCCGAATCAGAAACGCGCTCAAAGAATAATAAAGATATCACAAAAAATACGCCGTGTCATAAACAGGCGATTAACATGGAAAACGAGTTTTCAGTTCACATTGATTTCATCCCCCTGTTTTGGCAGAGTGCCACACCTAGTAATTGGTAAAAGGCGTAATGATATATTTATTTATTTATTTTTTATTGATTTCATGAGTATCATAGATGAAAAGTTCAAATAAAGGCTGTAGCATTTATGAGATACAACTATAGCTGGGCAGTAGCTAGCTACTTTTGTAGCTTAGCTACTAGCTTAGCTACGTTTACCTTAGCTGTAGCTGTAGCTTAGTTAAATGTGAAAAAATATAACTGTAGCTTGTAGCTAGCTATGTTTTTTTTCTATTAGCTTAAAAATGTTGTTATAACAACTGAAGCTACTTTTTGTAGCTTAAAGCTACCACATTTCATTAAAAAATAACTATTAATTTTTGTTTTGTATTTGAATTGTACATTTTTTATTGTTTTCTATAACTGTAGGATAACAAGTTATTTTATAGTTTAAAATCTATTAACATATTTTATTTTTCACTTGTTCTTAACCTATCCCACTTTTTGTATTAAATATTAGATGAACTAAACATTGACTGTTTAGGAGTCTTCTGTTAATGTGATTGTTAATTTATGTCGATATAAATAAAAATTATAGCACAAAAATTAACAGTACATTTGTCCATTTGCTATTTTTGATATTTATGTACATAATAGTAAATTAAAAGTCATTATAACAAAAGACTGATCAACTGATCATATTACAATGGCAAATTTAATTAATTCACAATAATTGAAAAAAGTAGCTTTAAAATTTAACAGCTACTTTAACGAAAGCTTTTAGCTGTAGCTTAGCTATATTTTACAAAATGTAGCTTATAGCTGTAGCTCAGCTACTTTTTTAAAGAATAGCTGTAACTGTAGCTTAGCTACTTTTTTTGAGTAGCTTGCCCAGCTCTGTATACAACTGGAACAAACGTAAGTAAATCTGTAAGAAACATTGTAAAAGTAATTTTATTTGTAACTAAATAAGTAAAATGAAACTTATACAGACTGATTTAAATGTAAAAGAGGCAGGAGAAGGAGGAAGATGGTAGAAGACCTGAAAGAAGAATGAGTAGAAGTTGAAAAGACCCGCATCATGTAACTAACGAATACAGACCACATTGTAGCAAAACTGAACGTGATATTCTATCATATTTTGTACTTAAAAACATTTTAACAACTCAACTACTCATTATTTTTTATCATGGCAAGGCTGAATCCTTAATTAGGTATGGAATTTGTTTTTGAGGATACTCAGCCTCGTCCATGAATGTTTTTCTCTGTCAAATAAGATTTTATGGCGAATTGCACAAGTTAAAAGAATTTTTCGTGTAGAACTCCTTTAAAAAATATGAAGAAATGCTAAATGCAAGAATATTAAAAGCTTCCATTTATTTTTTCTCGTTCTTAAACTATAAATTATAGAATCTAGTGCGTAATGGTTTTATTGTGTATCAGTGTTCATGGTGGCTTTATCATGGCCAACCTGGTTTTATTATCAGTATCTGCAGAGTGTTGTGTTCGTTCACCTCGCAGTCATGTCATTTGATCCGCCCGTGTGTACTACTAAAAGCTAATTAACTTCGGATGCAGATTATTTGGTTTGAGTTTCCTTGTTTCGAGATGTTTTATCCCTGTCATTTGGCAGTAGAAATTCTTTACTTTCTCTACGTGCTTTCAAGAAATCGAACAGAAGATGATTCCAATACAACACTAATTTTAATTTAAACAAACAGCCGAGTCAGATACTTTTGTGTCACTAGAATTTCTAACTGATAATTTATAATCCTACTGCTTACAGTAGTTTAGTGGTCAGCGCAAAGGCTGCTTGACAATCCTGTTTAGGATATTTGTGTCTGTGACTTTTTACAAGGAATGGTGGTAGAGCAGCCCTTGACTGAAGCTCACCTTTCATCGTGGTAGGCAATAAACACAAATAAAATTATTTTTTCCGTCACCAACACAGTAAGTAAATCATTACAGGGATGTTATGAGTCATTTATCGCCTATGGGCAGTAAAGGTTTGACATTATTTTATGGTAACAATACATTAATAATCACACTTGACAGATATTATTCAAAATATTTCAGACATTTCATTTCATTTTTCGCTGTTACTAGAAATTTTTTTAAATGTACTTAGCACATTCATTTAAAGATCTTAGGTTTTTTCAATCTTAAAACATCACTTACTACTCTGATATATAAATACTACAGAGTGATCAAAAGGAATTGTTACAGTTGGTAATAAAAAAAACTACTTGAAATTGATAAGCCTGATACATAAATTCATTTCCTGTTGTTGACAGTGACATTTAAAATTTAAATTTGAGTACATTTATTATTACATTTATTTCTAAAGTATTTCTATTACTCAAAAAGTCAAAATTATATTAGCTGTCAGACTCCTGACATAACCTATTTGTACATACATACATACATATCTTCACGCTATATCCCAACAAATGGGGTAGCACGAACCCTAAAATCACTCATAAAACATTCACTCATCACACCCATCAAACAACCAGTCATCGTCAAACATTTTCATCCAAACAAACCACCCTCACTTCAACCACTTTCATAGATCACTCCATATAAACTCATTCATTTATTACACTTGAAATTATTATCACACAACAAACCTTCAATCACATCATTCCTTTTCACTTACCATTCATTTTCTTTCTTCGACGTATGCATAAAAAATCTCAAATTACTCACGTTTACTCCTAACAACGAATCTAATAACGAAACTAACAACGAATCTACAAGATTAGAAAACCTATTTGTATTTATTAGAAATGTCAAATAGCATTTCCGCCTTTATCTGACGTTGTGCCAACTGTGGAATAAAAAGATCTCTGGAATTGTATTGCCAACTATAACAATTCCTTTTGATCACCCTGTATTAAGGGCCAGTTTTTCAATCGTCGGTTTACACTCAATTATGTTAATCGTGATTAAATAACAATGATAACCATAGTTCCCATTATTATTTAATCATGATTAACATTAATTGGTGATTGAAAAATTGGCCCTAAATAAATTAAATATTTGCTCTAATAACATATTTTCATGACCTGTGCCAAGTCTTCCAAAAATATATGTGGGTACCACGATTTTACAGTTATTTGTGCCAAAAATAATATTCTGTACTTCTAAATATTCTCAGTACTTTTAATGTACTCAAAGTGCAATTTGAAAAATGTTTCGAATACTGGTAAAAGTATCGATATTTCAAAGGTAATCGAGTACAGAGTACCAATCCTTGTAATTTTAGCAGTACTTTAAGGAATTGTGTTCAAGTACTGCTCAGCTCTGATCCTAGGTTTGTTCATTTCACTAAATTAAGTGGTTTTACTACTACGGGGGCTTTCACGCCAAACTAGTGGCGTTAGTGCAGTAGCGTACCTAGGGGGGGGGCGGGTGATGGGTGCGGTCCGCATATTTTGGGGCAGCATTTTTTATATTTAGTTTTAGTAAAAAACAACTTGTTCACTTCATAAGTTTACTATTCGATTTCAACGAATTAAGAATTACTAAATGATTTCGAATATTTTTCTTCATCGTCAAGTCAATGTAGGGTTGAAAATATTATCTCGAAAAATTCCTTTATTACTGCCTAATTTAAATATGCCATCCAATGGTAAAAAAGTTCCCCACCTATAGTTTGTCTCAATTACAATTATTTACTTATGTTTATTAATTTAATGGGGTAATGCCTCAATGGTTTCGAGTTGGCCTGTGGATCCTGAGGACCCCGGTTCGATTCCCACAGCCGACAAACTATTTTCACCAAATTAAAATTACCGCTGTGGCTTCACCACCACTAACATTTTTGGGGACCGTGATTTGACGTACATAAATATATCACTTACTGAGATCTGCTTCGGCAAAGTGCCAAACCCAGTAATGGGTAAAAGTCGAGATGATATATTTATTTTATATTTATTTTTTTAATTTATAAAAACTACCTCCATCCATATTTCTAGGTAGGTGGTTCAATTGTATCGAGTCGTCCTGTGGATTTGTGAACCTCGGTTCAATTCTCACAGCCGACAAACAATTTTCACCACATATAAATTACCCCTGTGGCTCCTCCTGCACTAACATCTTTGGGGGCCGTGATTTGACGGCTAGTAACTGCATTTCACGCGCATAAATATATCACTTACCGAGATCTGCTACGGCAGAGTACCACACTGTGGTCTGATGATATATTCATTTATTTATTTTATTTCTTATAATAAATGCACAAAGGCAGAAGGACCGAGATATTAAAAAAAAACATTCTTTGTAACAATGTCTAGTTTTGTACATTGTCAATTACAAAATATGATGGACTGGTACATTACTGCCATCTAGAAACGTTTGGCATGAAAGCTCCCACTGATCCAAATCGACTTAAAAGGACTGTTAATTTTCAATTTTTTTCTTACTCTTTCAACAAATCAACCTAAATCCTTTATAGGTATAACACCAAATTTTCCTACAACTTTTTCTCTCATTTCTTATGTAGCTTTCAGCGCAAGCCACCTACCATACTAACTATTGTATGTTATATATCTCTCTCTGCATGGTTCCATGTCAATATTTGCATCAGAGGACCACAGCAATTCGTTCCACGGTTTCAGGAAAAGTCGAATCGAAGCGTGAACAAGGCACGCATAAATATTTTTTGGTTGTCGTTGTTCGACGTTGCTTATGGCTTGACCGATTTCAGAACAGTTTGTCAACTGTCACTGCGTTTTTGTTTCTGTTTTTGCCGTCTAACTTTCAAGAACTTTGACTAGAATAGCAGGCGGATTATAATAGCTTTGTACTTTTGTAGTGAATGTTATGTTTATATATGCGTATATTCTGTTGACAGTTTTTGTTCCTTTATGTAATTGAACTGTAAATAGAATGAAAGTGTATTTAAATTTGTAGTTTTTGTTTAGTTCAATTTTGATAATATGTTTGTCATGATCTTAAAAAAATATTATATAATGTAGTTGTAATGTTTCCTTTTACTGAGTAATTTTATGTATTACTCTTTCTAATTAACTAGTGATTAACTATCATTAAAATGTTTGTGCAATGTAAACCAAATGAAATGTTTTATTAATGTCTGAATTTCGGTAATTGTTAATTGTTGTTCATGTCACGAAGAAGACAGAATAAGGTTGAAGAGTGTAAATATTTAAATTTAAAATAGGAATTTAGCACTTGAAATAGTCATATGGTTTATTAACCTACAAATCAGAAACGCTGACTTAATTTTCGTTGTAATTAATTTTTATTTAATATGTTAAAGTGCGAATTAAACGGTAATTAAATAGTGAAACTTCATTAAAAACTACACATGACAATAATACTGTAAAATATTTACGGTATTCGAATAAAATTAATACAAATAATTATTATGAAGGCAACAATTGACCGGTTTAATTTATCGAATTCCTTTGTCTTATTATAAATTAGGTACATATTATCTATTATTTTGCAATACAAAATTGAAAATAATATTTGAAGAAATAATTTATCGTATATATAAATCTTGCAACTTGCATAATGATGACTTGCACAATTGGAATATATGTATGCATTTATATCAACAATCTTAAAATAATTTTGGCATTATATAAGGTGTTTCTATACCTGTGAATAAAAATTTAAGGGTAAATATGATATGACATACGGATCACAAAACAAAAATACTTTTACGAAAATTTATAAAATAAATTTCAATATATCTTAGGAGAACTTTTTTTGTGCCACTAGATTGCTAGCTAATCGTAATAAAAGAAAATAATTAACACTGCAAGTAGTCATTCATCTGATGTTATATAGTAAATAAATTGACTATTGTAGTATTTATAATTATAAATTAATTATTAATATATTAGAAATAACTATCAAACTAGTTTTATTTTATAAGCGAAGCCTTAAGAATAAAATTAAAATACTTTTTTCTTCAAAATGAACTTTTTTCTAAAAATAAGGATGGTGATATTTCTAATCATCTCAACTAATTTAAACTGATAGATATTAAAATTTTGAAGGCATTTTAAAGGCAAAACAAGTAAATAAAATAAATAAAATAAATATATCATTACACCTTTTACCCATTACTGAGTGTGGCACTCTGCCGAAGCAGATCTCGGTAAGTGATATATTTATGCGCGTGAAGTGCGGTTACCAGTCGTTAAATCACGGCCCTCAAAAATGTTACTGGTGGAGGAGCCACAGGGGTAATTTTAAATAAATAAATAAATATATCATCACGCCTTCTACCCATTAGTGGGTGTGGCACTCTGCTAAAGCAGATCTCGGTAAGTGATATATTTTGCGCATGAAGTGCGGTTACCAGTCGACAAAACACGGCCCCCAAACATGTTAGTGGTGGAGGAGCCACAGGGATAGTTTTTTCAAATTATGAAAATTTGTCGCCTGTGGGAATCGAACCAGGGACCTCAGGATCCACATGCCGACTTCATACCACTGTGCTAGCCATCCCATAAAGTAAGGGGTAATTTTAAATTGGTGAAAATGTTTGTCGGTTGTGAGGATCGAACCAGGGTTCTTTGGATCCACTGGCCGACTTGATACCATTGAGCCATTACCCCATATAAAAAAAAACGAATAACAAAGGATAAAAGTAGATTTTTAAGAAATAAATAAATTTAAAGGATAACAATAAAACAAAGGATTGTCCTCTATAATAAAGGACATATGGTCACCGTAGAGCACCCTCTGTTAAAGTAGATCTCGGTAAGTGATATATTTTTTTTGTATAAAATACTGTTTCCATTATTTAAATTAATGTCTCCAAATAAGTTAGTGGCAAGGGAACCGCAGTTGCTAACTTCGAGAATCGAACTCGAATTCTTGTTTCCACAGTCCAAATTACCCAATTAAGATTCAGTAGTTATTTGGATATTTGGTAATAATTGACTATAAAATTATACTCGTTTTTTTTTAATAAACATTAATTAATTTAGAACTATATCTGATTCTGTAATACGTAATATACTTGAACAATTAATTAAAATTCCAGCAAAAATATCTTCGCTCATCTGAGTATTAGTCATCTCACTCTAACACAATTGTTTTGTACATGTAACTAAAGAAAACATGATGTTAATATTACTTCTAACACGCGTACGTATAATCAACCATAACTCAAGCCTGCCATAAAACTCGACATTTATTGTAAACATCCGTCATTTTGACCCAAATTTTCGTTTAGGCCTCTCGGCACGGAATTGTCGAAATCCAGGCATCGGACATTCGACAATCAGTCATCTGCTGGGACTCATTTAACAAAAGTAAAAGCAATAAGACTCATAAAACACCAAGCGACGGGAGAAAGAAGAGACGGAAGATGATCGAAAATTTCTCATTTCCCTCTCCCTGACCTTGGAGGATTCCGCCAATAAAGGAAAAAGGGCAAGTGTCATGCAGAGTGGGGCAATGAGGCTGTACTGGACAGAGGAAGAAAAGTTTGTTGGTGACGATCTTTTTTGACCCGTGCGGATTTGTCGCATGGAAACTTGAATTAGTGCTAATTCATCTCGACAAACTTTTTAGTTTTTCTGTCTACTTTTATGGTTTTAAAAAATTGTTGCACTATGATAGCGCTATAGTTTTACTAAAAAGATTTCTCGGATTCAAATCTTGCTGACCTGAACTAATAACAAAAAAATATAATTGCATTCGTGTGATTCGGATTCCACTCTAAGCAGGGATCACCTATACTGTGACCACACGTCCTTTATTATAGAGAACAGTCCTTTATTTTAGAGTGTTGTCCTTTAGATTTATTTATTTCTTAAATAGTATACTTATTGTGGTACTAGTGTATAAGTATGTTTTTAAAGCACGCGAGACGTGTCTTACAAAAGTTTGACAGTTTATAATTCTAGCACAACGTGAAGAGGAGTGCCTTGTAGTAAAATTTTGTTATTTGATTTTTACTAATTGTTAAAGAGAAAAATACGTAGCACTTTCATGCGATCTATTTTACTTAAAAAAATTGCTAAACACCAAATCGTGTATATTTGTATAAAAAATGTTTTATTTTTAATTAAAAATGTGATAATGTTGTAACAACAAAGTGTTGCTGTACTTATTTTCGCAGATCTTATTTGTAATACATTTATTTATTTTTATTTATGGGGTGGCTAGCTCAGTGGTATGAAGTCGGCCTGTGGATCCTGAGAACCCTGGTTCGATTCCCACAGGCGACAAACAATTTTCATAATTTCAAAAGCTACCCCTGTGGCTCCTCCACCACTAACATCTTTAGGGGCCGTGATTTGACGACTGGTAACCGCACTTCACGCGCAAAATATATCACCTACCCAGATCTGCTTTGGCAGAGTGCCACACCCAGTAATGGGTAGAAGGCGTGATGATATATATATATATATATATATATATATATATATATATATATATATATATATATATATATATCTTCTTTAATGGCACTACAGCCCAAATCGGGCCTGGGCCTACCGGGCACACCGAGCCGCAGTTTTTACGCTGCGGTACTGCCGGTTTTCTGAGTCGATGTTATTTACTTTTAAGGCATATGTATAAGTGACTAGCTTATAGTGCCCGAGTATGATTAATACAAGTAACTATATTTTTTATTTTAACGACAAATCATACTTAGTCGACAGGCGGATTCGAACTGACGAACCTTGGTTCGGATGACGTCACAGCATGTTAAGAGATGTGCATTAACACGCTCAGCCATCGCGCCTGTATATATATATATATATATATATATATATATATATATATATATATATATATATATATATATATATATATATATATTTTAATATTTTCAAATTATTTTATAAAGCTTGTAAAGATAAGATACCAAAATATAAATGAGTTTAAATAATTTTGTTCATTTTACATGAGATGATCGTTAAAAAAATAGGCTGAAGTATGGCTCCATTTTTGTTACAAATTGATGTTATATTTATGTTAATAAAAATTCAAAAATTAAAACTTCAAATTATAAAACAAAAATGTTCAAATGATTGATATCTGTTTACCAACATTTTAAAATTTGTTTCAAGAGAATTTTTAACTTTAAACCTTCCTAAATATACTTTTGAGTTTGATACTATATGAGTAGTATTCCTTCTTGTGTCATGTTCTAGATCTAGATAATCTTCTTTGTCTCATCATCCCTGTCAAATTTCTGATGGACCAAAATTTCTAGTGGTGAAGAAACAGATTAAAATAAAATAAATAAATAAATATATCATCACGCGTTTTACCCATTACTAGGTGTGACACTCTGCCGAAGCAGATCTCGGTAAGTGATATATTTATGCGCGTGAAGTTCAGTTACCAGCCGTCAAATCACGGCCTCCAAAGATGTTAGTGGTGGTAGCCACAGGGGTGAAAATGTTTGTCGGCTGTGGGGATCGAACCAGGGTTCTTAGAATCCATAGGCCGACTCGATACCACTGAGTCACTACCCTATTTAATTATATTAAAATCCCTCTATTCTAGGTTTTTATAGTAGGAAGATATCCTGCCGAAGGATGATTGAATAATTATACCAACGAAATGTGGAAAATTGACACATCGCATTACAAAGCAGGCAAAGCCTACCACCTTAAAATGAGTTCCTCAATTCGGATGGCAGTTGACAAGTAGATCAAATCAATATTTATTTATTTATTTACACTACTCTGTACAACAATCAAACTTAATCCCAATTACAGTACATGATTCTTCATGGCTTAAAGAGTTTACAAACTCTAGTAACAAATAACGCAAACAGGAACCTTGAAGAAAGTTCCTTCTTTTCGGGACAAATCCTCACTGGGCGAGTATGGACGCCACCTACCGAGTAGTTAGTATTTGTGCGGTGTTGTTGTGCCTGCGGCCGTTCGCATGACCCAATTCCCGGCGCGTCCGCCTCGCCATTAGAAAGCGAAAATGTTTAACAATAATTACAGAGTACAGAGCAGCTCGCGGCCTGAGGCTCGAACGGACCGCTACCGATGCGCTGCGCCGTTGCCGCTTACCGCCTGCCGCCGTCGCGATACCATGCTGTGCCAGTGTCCACTGATGGACTGACGGATACTACCATGAACACTGAAGACTCAATTGGGATCTGACACTCTTGTAATACAACTTACAAGGAAATGTTACTGCGTCAAGACTTGAGAAGTTTATGCATAATATTAGGGTAACTCTGGCCGTATTTATTTGGAACTTTTAAAGTAACCCGGGAGGTTACTTTTGTTTAATTTTCACGTTTTAAGTAACCCAGAACAATTCCTGAACTAATCCTACTACCCCAGCTATTTTGGTGGGTTGGCAGATTGAACCCGTTTTCTATCTCTTTCTAATCAACTTGTGTTTCTTGTTATCCGTTTTGAATTGGTGGCATCGCAATTTGTATTTAAGCAGATGTCCCTTAGAACGTGCATTCAGATTTTAAATGTATCGCTAATTTTTACAACTGACACTAGCTGCATCGTTTAATTGGAAGTAACACGAGTTAGTTCTAGATTAGTTCAGGGTTGATCCTAAAATTCCCAAACAAATACGGCCTATGCAGCTCAGTGGCAATACGTCGAACTGTTGATTTGAAAAACCTAGTTCGATTCCCACAGCCGACAAACTGAATTTCGCCCTGTTGTTCCCTCTTCACTAATATCTTTGAGGGCTGTAATTTGACGGCTAGTAACCGCACTTCACGCGCATAAATATATCATTTACCGAGATCTGCTGCGGCAGAGTGCACATGCAATAATGTGTAAAAGGTGTGATGATATATTCATTTTTATTTTATGCATATCAAAGATTTTTAAAGATTCTGAATATTCGGAAGTGGATACTTTTTTCAGTCAAACATTTTAAAAATTTTTTAGGGAAATGAATTAATCCAATATTTAAGGAATTAAATATTAAACTGTCATGTTTTGTTTTTATTTTAGATTTTAGATTTAGATCAAGATGATCTATCGAATATTTTTCAGTTAATGTTCGTGATCATTTAGCTTCTTTTTCCTAAATTCAGTTTAAAGACACTGAATTGGATAAGACGTCAACTCCTTTAGCATGGATGGAATAAAGTGCAGGAGTCTTAGTTGACAGTAAATATATATCGGAAAAAATATATAATATTTATTTTAGGTCACGTAGCTAACTTGTACGAACTGGTGTTTTTAACTTGACTGATTTTAATACAATGTAAAAGTACACATTAAAAATGTAGGCTGAATTAAATATTTTGCATTACACAAGTTTCGTTTGAGTTTAACCCTTTTAAGGGCCAGTTTTTCAATCTCCGGTTTACTCTCGATTAATGTTAAACCATAGTTTCCATTATTATTTAATCATGATTAACATTAATCAGTGATTGAAAAACAGGCCCTAATTAAACTAAAAATAGGCAAATTATATATACCAGCACTACTTTTGTTTTACCCTCTTATGGTGTAGCTAGCTCGGTGGTATCAAGTCGGCCTGTGGATCCTGTGAACCCTGGTTCGATTCCCACAGGTGACAAACAATTTTCACCATTTTGAAACTACCTCTGTGGCTCTCACACCTCTAACATCTATTGGGGCCGTGATTTGACGGCTAGTAATCGCATTTCGCGCAAAATATATCACTTACCAAGAGCTGCTTCGGTAGAGTGCCACACCCAATAATGGGTAGAAGGCATGATGAATATATATATATATATATATATATATATATATATATATATATATATATATATATATATATATATATATATATATTTTAACTTTTGTTTTAAAAATAAAAAATAGATAAAAATATATCATCACTCCTTTTACCCATTATTGGCCGCGATACTTTGTCTTAGCAGATCTTGGTAAGTGAAATATTTATGCACGTGAAGTGCGGTTACTAGGCGCCAAATCGCGATTCTCAAAGATGTTAGTGATGACGAAGCAACAGGGGTAATTTTTAATATAGTGAAAAGTGTTTCTCGGCTGTGGGAATCGAACCCGAGTTCTCAAATTCAAAATCCGACTCGGTACCTCGGCATCAAGGCAAGCTAAAAACACTCGTAATTACATAGTACCAATTATAAATTAGGATTCCATAAAGAATATCTTCAACAAATAACAATTTATCACAATTTTTTGCTAATCAATAAAAATTGAACAATTTAACCTTCATACGAGTACAACAGCACAATTTGAAACTCTAATTCCTTAGCATCATTTGTCATTCTTCCCGTGTCCTTTTAAGTTTTGCTCAGACAATTTGTTCAGCCATTATGATTAGTCTTATCTGCATGCATTGTCAACAGATACGTTCGCGTGTGTGGTTGCGTGTATGTGGTACAATGGCTGCGTGCGGCGTGCAGCGTGGTCGTGTTACACTTGCGGAGCCTAGTTTTCTGCTCAGCGCCGCTGCCCAAAACTTCGAGCACGAGGTCCGGCTCAAGACATCAAGACCCACTTGGAAAAAAAACGAACGTACGCCTCGCTGCTTTGGTTTAGTCATTTGAGGGAACATGAGCTCCATTTTATATTACATGTTGTCAATGTAACATCGAAATCATGACAATTATCAAAAAGTACAACTACTGTTATAATAAATAGAATTCAAACAAATATAAATCTAGCTTTGTGAATAGATTTGGTTGCAGGAGATATAAATACGAATATTATTCAAAAAAGAAACAGTAATGTTGGCGAAATTCACGAGACTGGCAAAAATTATTCGTTATAAACGAAGTTCAATATAAATGATACCTTGAGAAAATTATATTTTTGTACATTAAATATATATGCAATTATGTGGAATTCACTTTTAAAAACAAACGTAGGGCCAACACTCCCTTCCTTTCTTATCTTTTTGTTTTATTTTTAGTTTCTGGTTTGTGTGAAATTTTCTTTCCATTACAAGCGCAGAATACCGCTCTCTTCCTTTATTTATCTTTGTAGTTTCGTTGTTAGACGAGTAAGCGTCGTAAGTAATTTGAGATGTTTTGCACAAATGTAACGTACGTCGAAGAAAGATGAATGAAAAGTGAATAGGAGTGATTGGGTGGATGAGATTGAAGGTTTGTTGTGTGATGAATGATTTCGAGTGGGATGAGTAAATGAGCTTACGTGCAGAGATCTATGAATGTGTTTGAATCGGGAGAATATTTGACGAGAACTGCTTATTTGATGAAATTGATGGGTAAATATTATGTGAATGATTCTAGAGTTCGTGCTACCCCATTTGATGGGACATAGTGTGATGTTTTGTATGTGTGTATGTAAATGTACTGTCGAATGTATTTAATATGATATTATCCATCTCAGTTATAGTACAGGGGATCTAACTGATTTACAGGGCAATTCGAACAAGTCGGATTCAGTCGTATATTTTATTATAAGTTGAAGTCGATGAGATTTGAATTCTTGTCTGTAAAGCGATAGCAACTTTGCCAAACTTTCATTAGACATTAAATATACATAAATCTAACATCGTAAAACCTTCCTAAATAGTTAATATTTAAACATGAAGCGCAAAGATTTCAACGGTAGATACCAACACAATCCCAAAATTCTCCCACAAAAATCTCATCAACAAGTCGACAACATTAGCAGCGGAAACGAGGTCACTATCACTGACGCGTCCCCTCCCACTGTTCTGTGACATTGTTGCAGCGCTCGCGTGAAGTTCAGAGGTGAAGTCACACCACGGACACCAACATAACCTATATGCAGTGCGAATAAGTGGAAGGTGCTGTAATGACACCCGTGTGCCGTGTGCTCATTAAGGGGGACAACGTGCACTGCAAATAAAAGTAAAACTGTACAAATGACTCACGCTTGCGGTGTATTTAACCCACATTTTACACGGAGATGAGAATGAGATCTCAGTGCTGCTGTAATTTGCTACAGGATGCTGAAATTTACCAACATTCTGTATTCGCTCAAGCTTCATTACCTCCCCAGAAGGGATCAATTTACACAATCACGTCAAATATTAATGCATTTAAGTAACAATTATAATGTGTAACAGTACGGCAATGCGTTGCAGCATTCGAATCCGAAGATTCCGAGTTCGAATTTCGTTCAAACTAAAATAATTATTTACGATATAAATATAATAATCATATTACAATAAGAGATGGAGTTTGATAATACATTACACATAGATCGTAGAATGGTTCACCTAATTTCTTAACAATAAAATAAATACAAATATATCATCATGCTATTTAACCGATTCTGGGTATGGTACACTGCCGAAGCAGATGTTGGTAAGTGATATATTTATGCGCGTGAAGTGCGATTAGCAGTCATCAAATCACGGCCCCCAAAGAGTTAGTGGTGAGAGAGCCACAGGAGTAATTTTAATGTGGTGAAAATATTTGTCGCTTGTGGAAATCCAACTAGAGTTCTCAGAATCCACAGGTCAACTCGATAGCACTGAGCAACTTACCCCATAATTTGAGAAAATTATAACGAAATTGACATTTTTAAATAATACAATTTTCTTTTTTGTTCTTATTTGAGGCGCGAGTATTTTGATTCATTTTTCAATCAAATATAGGTTTAATTGTTTGTGTCAGACTCTCATTTTACTGTCAAAATTTATTACTGCATTCTTATTGTAACAGAACTCCGGCAGTACGGTGGTGTGGGTAGCGTTGCGACATTCGAATCTGAAATCCTGAGTTCGGACCTCACTCAAGCTAAAAATATATGGACTACCACACTGCGGTTCGGAGTTTGGACCCTTTACTGTAATTGGGATTAAGTTCCTGTTGTACAATAGGCGTGTTTCTTTGGACTGTGATTCGTAATCAAAGTGATCAAACTTAACATGATCATGAAGAATCATGTTTCTTCGTTCGTTATTCGTTATCCCTACTCTTTCATTTTGTGATCACGAAACGACAATCCCCCTGCCCTTCTGAATCATACTTTTTCTATGATTCATGTTGACTGATTCACATCGAAGGTTTAAAAATGGCGTCTGATGATAAATTTATGTGCTCTATTTGTGGAATTAAGGGAAATTGGCTGCTTCTGGAAGAATTTTTAAATGGCTTACATGGACACTCATTTATGAAATATTTAAATAGGTTAGTTTGTTTATTTGACATTTGCAGTTATTTTAACGTTCATATTATAGGATCGCGTCGATCGGGTTGGATTTGAATCATTATTCTTGTTCGATGTTTTCTTCAGTATCATATTTAATCATGATTCAACGCAATCACGATCAAAGGAATCATGATTTAGAAAATCACAATCACAGTCCAAAGAAACACGCCTAATGTAGCAAAAATAAGTAATTTACAATGGGGTAGATGTTCAGTAGTATCGAGTCGGACTGTGGATTTGAGAACTTGGAATCGATTTCCATAACCAACCAGCACTTTTCACAACATTAAAATCACCTCTGTGGCTTTCCCTCCACTAACATCTTCGGTACTACTACGGTAGTACTAGCAGACCAGTAACGATGAAATGAATACCAATAACCTAATGTCATGATTAGTTCATAGTGAATGTGACGGGACAGATCTGACAGAACAGAAAGGTCGTTGATTTTCACGGGCAGTGTCCGCTGTGAAGGTTTTCCAGTTGTGTCTGTCTGATCTCTCACCACCGCGGCACGCGCTCCATTCATAACTGATAGTCCGCGGCCAGGGTCGATGCCGGCGACCTCAAGGCCGCCCTCGGTATAATCACTGCATACACTGTGATTGTGAGATTGTGTCATTGCCATGGGCCGTGAATCGAACTTTAGATTTAAGATGATGGCTGCTTTTATATTGTGTAATAATTGTAACAAACAAATTAATAAACACAGTTCATCATTAGAACTGATAGTTCGTTACCATTTACAGGTTTTGTGATTCTGTCACTTTAATCAAAGTGTTTAGATTTACCACGTCTCAGAATTTGACACAAAATTAATAAACATTATAAAATAATAATAATTGGTGGTAGTACCTACTCGGCTTTTCGGTAGGATTGAAAACCGTTGAAAATATTGATTCGGTTTCATTCGTGGTTTATCACACTTTGTCAGTTCGGTTTTTGTTCTAGTTAAAGGAATTACATTTTGGAACGATTCATGAACTGGTTCACCCAAATTCAATTTCCACAATCAACAATTCAATCGATTTTCACAAAAATAAAATTACCCCTTCACTTAAAATCTTTGAGAGGCGTGAATTGACGGTTGGTGACTGCACTTCACTCGCAAAATATATCATTAAGATCTGCTTTGACAGAGTAATGGGTAAAAGACGTGATGACATTTATTTAAGTTATTTAAATAAAATTGAATTATTATTGTTTTAATTTTTAATAACTTAAATTAAATAATAAAATACTTATATTAATTTAATTACATCACCCTCATTTTCCGGACATTACGAAATGGTGACTCTAAGCGTTCCATAAATATACTCGTATATTTGAATAGGAACTATAAATGATAGCTCATAATTATTTATATAGTTATTGAAAAAAGTATTAGATACTGTTACATTTGCTTATATACAAAAATTCTAAGTTTTAAAATTGGTACTGTTACCTATATTATAACGGTAACAGTCCTGTACAATATTATTAGATATAGTAGGTACGCAATATTGTAATAGCAATATTTTAACTAATACATGAAATTCAAGCAAAATCACCGAAACCAAAATCTGGTAAAAACCAACCTCTAATCCTCACTCTAAAATCTCAATAAAATTCAGCAAACCTAAACCAGTAAAAGTAATAAACCAATCGAACGGTAATAAAGCGGTATCTTTATAACCGGACCCTTAATTCTGTTGTAAAAACAGCCGACAATCGACTACCGAAAACGGTTCTTTCGTGCAATAAAACTGTGCCAGACTCCCAATAAATCTGACCTCGGATTCTTCAAATTCATCACGAGCAAGACGACAGCTTTACCTCCGTTAATAGCATAATGCACGAAAAACAACGAAGTTTATTTTAAAGTCGATAGTAAAAAACTCTAAACTTAATTAATCTCATACAGTAGTTATTGTAAATATTAACGTTTTATCTAAACATAAATATATATATATATATATATATATATATATATATATATATATATATATATATATACACCCTCAAACAAATTAATAAAGAGGAATAAATTAGGAGATAACTAACTCTATTTTTTTTTCAAAAAGTGAAATTATTCGCTAGGTGCAGAGTCATGGTGGGGACAACTAAATCGACTGCAGCGATCGCGGTGGACAAAATAAGCATAAAATCATTCTCACGTTGTTGTGACCGCGACTGTCGAACATAGGATTTTAACATGTAATTTCGTAATTTTCTGCTTCACTAATTATTTTAAACAAAAAAGCTTCAAATAAAAATTTTTGGGCATAAAATTCTTCATCTAAACCATTAAACAAAATTAATTTTACGTGCTGTGTAACGTCACAAATTAGATTTAAAAATGACGAAAATTGTTTCAAAACTATTGATGGCCTTGGAATTGAAACAAAATTAATCAAATGTTTGACGTTTATGTAAGTGTCAATTGGTAGACATTTTGTTGGAAATTAACTGTCTGAGAGACGACATGGGAGACATTTTGAAAAAATGACTAATTTATAGAAAATTTAGTGACTTTTAAGAAAATTACTGTCTTTGAGACGATTTGGGAGATATTTTGGAAAAAATGACTATTTTAAATATAATTTGGGAGACATTTTAGGAAAATGACTGCGTTAGATGTGATTTGAGAGACGTTTTGATAGTAAATGACTGTCTTAAAGACGATTTGAGAGACATTTTGTTGAAAATTAACTATCTTAGAGATGATTTGGGAGACATTTTATTAATAAATGAACATCAAAACAAACAAAAATTACACGTTGTTTTCAAGTTTTCTTGAGATTGGCTACTTCACGTAACTGCCTAAGACCTATTCTCAAAACTTTGCTTTCCATATGACAAGTATTTATTTCTGCAAAAATTCAAACATCTGAATTATTTATTATTATTATTCATCATTCATTGATAATCTCTTTTATCCTTATAAAAAATAACTAACCAGTTGCGAAATAAGAAAATTATATCATTTTAATCCATTTCTTTAGCATTTTGTGCGAATTTTACAATATCACTTGATATGTAAACTTAAATAATACATTTTGTAATATTTTCAGTTCTTAAAAATTGAAATTGTACACATTTGAATCATTTTAAATCTGGTTTTTATCAAAATTAGGCAAAATCTTGTATGAATCAACGGTTATAGAGCATGATTTAATGTGGCTGTCAGATGTCGTTGTCGTCGCGCACCCAGCCAATTGTAAATGTTCACAGAACATAACATAGCTGTAATTACTGCTAGTTCTTCATACTAATATCGAAATAATTAGATGGATGGATAATGGATGGAACTAAGAAGCTCCACAATACTTTTGACATTTACAGTTTGTTTTATTTTGAGTTGCATTTATTGTCAGTGAATAAAGAATTTTCTTCAAATATATGCATTGGATTTATGATCAAAATATTATTGAATTTTTCTAAATTCCTTTCCTAGCACAGAAAAGTGAGTAATTTTTCAAACCTACAATTTCTAGAGTTAATAGCCATCACATGAACAAACTCTTGTATTGTTTTCTTAATTTATCATCTGGAATTCTAATTGCAAATCTTTCAAAAACTACCAAATCCAACAGTAACGCTAGCGCTAGGCACCTCTTTCAGTACCATCTTATAGTATCCATTCTCTAACATTCTAACATCTTCAGCGACGGTATCTGGACGACTACGACTGGAATAAGAATTTAAATCACGTTTACATCAGCTTTATGACACGCAATTTGCGAGAATGACGCAGCAGAAGGCATCAGAAGCAATCCGTAGATTTACCGTTGCTTGTGGCGGTATATTCGGTGTTGGCTATCAGCACCAGGCACCAGTAGACAGAGATGTCCAGATACATGACGATTAAGATTTTGACGGCTTCTTGATGGCTTAGAATTTGAATAGATGAGCGTTGAATTTGTAAGAGAAATAATAGTGTGTGTACAATGTACGGTAAATACCTAAATTTGATTATGGGTTATAATGATATTCGTTTCACGGGCTGTTCTAGCGCTATAGCACCATGGTAGCGTTGTACCTTTACAAGCTAGACTTCTAGGGTAAAATCTCTATAAATATGATCAAATATTTTAACCATTTAATTAAATATATGGAGCAAGCTTTTAGAACTCTTATTTAATTATTAAAACATTTAGTTGGATCGGTGGTATTGTGTTGACCTGTGGATTTGAAAAATTGAGTTTGATTCTTGTAGCCGATAATCTTTTCACAGCATTATAATTACCTCTGTGTCTTTCCCTCCACAAACATCTTTAGACGTCGTGATTTGACGGTTGGTAACCACATTTAACATGCATAAATATATCACTTACTGAGATCTCCTTTTGCAGAACGCCACACCCAGTAATATATTTATCTATATTTTATTTATAAAACATTTTTTAATTATGTAATATTTGAATTTGACCTTTTTGGTACATTAAACATATGTCTTGGTCAGGAAAAAATTATATAATCAAATGGGGTAGCATGAACTCTAGAATCATTTACTCATCAGATTAATCAAATAATCAGTCCTCGTCAAACATTCTTATTCTAACACACCACCCTCGCTTCAACCACATTCATAGTTTCCTCTATATAAGCTCATTTAGTCATTTTTAAAGAATTTAAGTCATATGAATGACTTTGAAGTTTGATAAATTTAAAGTTTATAACAGAAAAATTCGGGAGACGCCCGGACTCGAACCGAGGACCTTCAGCGAATTTTTCTGTTATAAATTTTAAATTTATCAAACTTCAAAGTCATTCATATAACTTAAATTCTTTAAATTTACTTTGTGGTATCATTTCCTTAAAAAATCAGATTGTGTCGCTACAGACGAAACCCGTTGTCAATTCCTGTGAGACATAGGAGTCTTGGGATCGATGCAGTGTTAGACACTATGACAGATAAATTCGGTTGACGCCTATTCGTTCAGGGGAGCCGTGGCTTAGTGGTTAAAGCATCAGCCCGGCAAGCTGAAGGTCCTCGGTTCGAGTCCGGGCGTCTCCCGAATTTTTCTGTTATAAACTTTAAATTCATTTAGTCATCATTCCCAAAACATAATAAAAAAAAATATATCATCACGCCTTCTATCCATTACTGGGTGTGGCACACTACCGAAGCAGATCTCGGTAAGTGATATATTTTCAAATTACGGCCCCGAAAGCTGTTAGTGGTGAGGGAGCCACAGGGCTGATTTTAAAATGGTGAAAATTGTTTGTCGCCTGTGGGAATCGAACCACGGTTCTCAGGATCCACAGGCCGACTTGATACCACTGAGCTAGCTACCCCATAACATAACTATTAATAAATAATTTAGTAACAAATAACTATGTAACAAGTAACGAAGTAAACAAGCATAGTTTCTTGGAGAAGATACCCACACGTTTAGCTTTCTTAATCGTCGAATTTAAATAAAATCTACAGAACTCAAACTAAACATTTTTTCAACTATTATTTAGTGATAGTGAAGAACCAGATATTATGGTAGTAAATAAAAATGTTTATGGGTTCAAATTTTGATGGCTTCAACTTACAACCAAAAATGCAACTGCCATCCGTATGATTCCTGTACTATAATGACCAGTTTTCCATCTTCGGATAAAGATTCCGAGAACTATTGCCAAGATAATTTAAAAAGAAAATAACGTATTAAAAAGTTTGTGCTATGATTTCGATGCGATATTTTTATATTTATCCAGGTGATAGCTGATTGGAAATTTTATCCAGAAATGGAAAAACTGGCTCTAAATAGGACTAATTGCCTGTTTTGCAGAATTTTAATTAAGTAAATTAATTTAGACGAATATGGCTGAGTAAATGATTGCAAAGGTATTTATTTAGAAATGAAGTGGTTTTTACCACTGTTTCTTTATTTCAATTCAAAGTATTATTTATGTTATAAATAAAATATGTTTCATAGAGAAACTTTGTAGTAATAATTCAAATAAATGCATTTAGCGTAACATTCAATTGTTCAAAATCACGAAAAACGCTTATTAAAAAAATCCCATATATAATTAAGTTGAAACCATTATTATTTATAACAAAATAATTGACTGACAACCCAGTATTAACATTCCCATTTGCATAGCACACTGGCACATAATTTGCATGGAACAATAACAATACAAAATAACAATTAAATTCTCGCTGTTGTGCGATTATCTCTCGCTCTGTGAACTTGCACTTAAATAAATAACCAATTCGAGTTTACTTCACTAGACGAGCCTAGCAGCAACAATAAAACTTTCACATTGCCATTAGAACCACGGAGACGTAGAAGAGTATCCACCCACGAATTCGAATGTGTGCTAATAAAATATAAATTCCGCATTGTGTCTTCGCAGTTCGAAAATGTTTGGAATATTTTGTTGAGTGTTCCAATTCACTTATACCGAAATTAAGAAAATTTTTAAAAATTTTTTTGCCCATATTTCAAAAAGTTGAAAAGATACACAAAAACTCTGAATATCAGTGAATTCCTCTCGTAAAAATAGATAGGTATGTAAAGTTTCAGCCAAAAATTCACACAGATAAAGTTTTTATTACAAAAAAACGAAAAACCACTGTTTTTTGAAGATTTTTGAAGGGGTCTTAAGAATTTTACGAATTTTGGCCATTTTTAGTTTTTTTGCTCTAAAAATTGTATCCGTGGTGCAAAATTTCTGAAATTTTACATACATATGTACTTTTACGAGAGGAATCCACTGGTTTTTATAGATTTTAATTATTTTTTCAACTTTTTAATAATAAAAATTTTGAATAAAATAGCCAAATTTTCAAAATTTCAGTATAAGTTAATTAAAGCACGAGAAATACACTCGTTCAAACCGCATTTCAATATCTCTTTTAGTTTTCGAGATATGAGCCTTCAAAATTGAAATTTTTTAAAAGTCAAAAATCGGCTTAACTCGCACACTTAAAAAGATATGAAGATGTGCTCAACAGCATTCAATTTCTCGTAGTCTGAATTATATAGAAACATATATATTTTTTTTTAATTTTTAAACTGGTCAACCAAAAAATTCACATTAACAGAAATTTTTGCGATCACGAATCCGGCGATTAAAAACAAATATGTAATAAATTTTTTGTTTTATTTACTACACATATAATTAAATACTTGCTTTTATAAACACAAATTAATTTCTGAAATCGTTCCTCTACGTTTGTAATATACATTATTAAATCAGCCTTTTACAAACTGCAATTTTGATCACATAAAAAGTAAGAGGGTCGCGAAAGAATATATTTGTGATTTTTTACTCCAAAGGGGTCATAGCTCCGAAAAGTATGAAAACCACTGCTATAGATAAATTTAATATCCAATAAATATAAATGATCACATGCTAAATTATAATTAATTTAAATGCGAATTTCGAGAAGACGAAGCAAAATTTATTTCATTTAAAAATTTGTCTGTTTGTGAATCTCAAATTACGATACAATAAATAAAGAAAATATACCTTTGCTAATAATCTAAGCTTCAAAAACTTTGAAGATAGATATAAGAATAACCAGGTATGTGGTCCGCTACTTATATTTGCATACAATCCACAAAATCTCGCCGCAGTATAAACATTTACAGCGTACAAAATCATCCACAATCGCTTATCCCAAAATTACCCAAATAACAAAACGTCAGTCTGCATACAGCCATAAATTCGGCAAAGTCAAAATAAATAGCAATATTTTCATTTTGGCGCAGGTAGACTTTTACAACACTTTACGGTTAAATGTTTCCGCAAACTTTTGACGAAGTTCGTTGACTTGCCAGGTAGAAAAGCATTTCGAACGTTTTGGCGAACCGAAGTTAATTTCTTTATTTCAGGTGCAATTTAAGGCCCATAAATAAAAATTTAGCGAGGCGAGACCTTTGTTGGCGGTGGTTAAAACGAATAACTAAAGGGTGAGTGAACTCAAAACGGTGCAGTTTGTGATTTTTATTAGTTTCAGTTTAATAAATTATTATCCGGCAGTAGGATGGTGTGAGATGCTTCAAGGCATTTTTAATCCAGAAATCCCGAGTTCGAATCTCACTCAAGCTAAAAAATATATGTGAACTACCACACTGCGGCTTGTTGAGGCCGGACTCTATACTGCAATTGGGATTAAGATCCTGTTGTACAGAGTAGCATAAATAAATAAATAAATAGCATTAAAGTAGTACAGAGTGATCAGAAGTAAGTGTTTCAGTTGGCTATAAAAAAAAAAACTACTTGGAATTGGTAAGACTGATACTTAAGTTTATTTCCTGATGTTGACAGTGTCGTTTGAAAACTTAAATAATTAAAATCGTTATTTCCCTTATCCATATTCTTTTATTTGTTAACATTACTCACAGAGCAACAATCTAAAGTATTTCTATCAGTCAAAATATTTGTATTTATTATAAAAATGACATGTCAATTAGTATTTCCGCCTTTACCTGGCGTTATGTCAACTGTAGAATAAAATGATCCCCAGAATTGTCAACTGAAACACTTTACTTATGATCACTCTGTGTATGTATGGCCTATTTGTCAAAATAGGAATCAAATCTAGCAGACTTAATCTTTTTTAAATTTACTAACCTGTCTATCATGGGAATATCAATTAATATTGTGTAATAAAGAATTTCAAGATAACATATGCTATTCTTGTAATTAATAAGATCCTTCTTGCATTGCATTTATATTAACGTAACAATCTTACCTTGCATTTTTCATAACTCATATGTAGTTAATACATAAAATATTTAATTATTTGTTTCAAAACACTAATAACTTTATAATACTTTACATCAACGAATCACTAATGAATTATCAAGTACGTACAATAGAATTAGGTCGCGCCTAGGTCATACTTTAATATTAGATTTTTATCTTTGTTAATTCATTACAATTATTCATAATCACATTCTTTAGAATTTTGGTGAATCATTTTGCTGTAGATAATAAAATAATATTTAGATATGTCAATACATCCTCCGAGATTTGCAGTCCTCGTCAAACATTCTAATCCTAACACACCACCCTCGCTTCAACCACATTCATAGTTTCCTCTATATAAGCTCATTTACAAAAACATAACTTTTACTTTGAAATGCTTATAGAACTTGGAACTTAAAATACCATAAACCATCACCTATAGCAGTGAGCCTCTAAGGTCATATAAAAATTATTCGAGATCGAGAATTTGGTAATGATAATAATTTTCACAACATTAAAACTACCCCTGTAGTTCCCCTCCACTAACGTCCTTGTAAGCCGTGATTTCTCTTACCGAGATTTACTACGACAGAGTGCCGTACCCAGTAATGGGTAGAAGACGTGATGATATATTTATTTTTAATTTGAAATCATGTAATTTATCTACATACATAACTTCACGCTATATCCAGCAATTGGGGTAGCAGGAACCTCTGACACATTCACTTATCAGATTTATCAAAAAAATCAGCCTCCGCCCAGCATTCTCATCCTGACACACCATCCTCGTTCCAACTACATTCACGTTCCTTCCATAGAAGGTCATTAATTCCTCACACTCGGAATCTTACATTTAAAAAAATAGACTGAAAATAATCAACTAGGAATTAGGGTATCGTTTCCTATTTGTTTTATTTATTTTCCTATGTTGTGCAACAACAAATAAATGCTAATCGGAATCATTCGACGGCAGCCACATAATTGATTATAATTTGGAGTAAGCGGGGTATCATATTGTGAAGCAATTGTGCTAGTAGTGAGCTACGACTGCCCTTAATAAATAAATTTGAATTTGAAATAAAATCAATTAAAATGCACCAAATTAAGCTAACAATCAAAATGAAAACATGTAAATTGGCAATCTGAAAATTTAGGCACGTTAGCACGACCAGTACAGCATAGGCCATTTCACGATTCACGAAACGAAATTTTATTGAGCACGTGTGACCTCGAAATGCAAGTGGCCTTGAAATGTAACTCTTATTATAGGTTAGCATCACATCGTGGCTGCGTAGGCAGACAGCACAAGAACTGATATGCACAACGACTACACAAATCTCTCACGTCATCCGCGAGCAACAGCGCGGACGTCGAGATAAAGAAGTGATATATGCCTCGGACGACTTTACTTTTGAAAGTCATCTTGTTCCAAAACATGAGAAGGCGGAACTACAGACACGGAATTTTTGTCTTTTACTCATCTACCTTGCATAAGATTTCATCAGTTTTGTGCAATATGTAAATAATTCTTTAATCTCTTTTTGGTCTCGATTGGTCACCGGCCATCTTCCTATACGGGAGTTCCAGGAGGTTTTACAGAACCCTGACGTCAATATATGAGGGTGGCAAAGGGCTCAAATGATCTTAAAAGTGATAAAGGGGAATAGAACTTCTTTCGACATACTTTCAATTTAATAATATGAATGCTTTTTTATGGGGTGGCTAGCTCAGTGGTATGAAGTCGGCCTGTGGATCCTGAGAACCCTGGTTCGATTCCCACAGGCGACAAACAATTTTCATAATTTCAAAAACTACCCCTGTGGTTCCTCCACCACTAACATCTTTGGGGGCCGTGATTTGACGACTGGTAACCGCACTTCACGCGCAAAATATATCACTTACCGAGATCTGCTTCGGCAGAGTGCCACACCCAGTAATGGGTAGAAGGCGTGATGATATATTTTATTTTATTTTAATGCTTTTGAAGTTTACTGTAACGATCTAGGGACATTATTTCCTAATGTGTTCATTGCTATAAGAATTTATTTAACTATACCAGTGAGGGTAACAAGCAACAAAAGATCATTTTAAAAATATTAACAAATTATTTAAAAACAACAATGAAACTGGAAAGTTCTTCTAATTCAAATATTATAAAATATTGATGTATCAGAAATTATTAAAGACTGCGTTAAAAAAGCCAGCGAAGTTGATTTTACATAAACATAATTATTGTTGTTTGTTTTTCATCTTATATTTTCTTTCTTTCTATTTTGCTAAAAATTTAATTATTGTGTAAAAATTTCCAAAGCATTTATTACCTGTTGTGCAATTATTAGATTTAATTCTAATAAATATTGTAATTAATTAACAAGTAATTTTTTTCTTATTTTCCATAGTAAATAACAGAGTTCATAATTTTTTAATAGGGTAGTTGGCTCAGTGGTGTCGAGTCGGCTCCTGATCCTGATAACTTTGGTTCAATTCCCACAGCCGACAAACAATTTTCACCACATTAAAATTACCCTTGTGACTCGCCCTCCACTAATATCTTTGGCGGTCATGATTTGACGGCTGCTAATCGCACTTCACGCGCATAAATATGTCACTTACCAAGATCTGCTTTGATACAGTGCCACACCCAGTAATGGGTAAAAGGCGTGATGATATATTTATTTATTTATTTATTTATAATTTTTTTAAGAGGGTTACATTAGAACCCCGACGTTAAATACGCCAGAAACTCCTCTTTCCTCTGCTCTTTCAATTGAATAATAAAGACAATTTTGATAATATCAACACGATACTTGTTTAAGCTATCTTTGTACTATACTCATACCAAATTTCTTCGTAATTAATGCAAAAATGAGTTTAAAAATTAAGTTTACTTTTACATCCTTTCAAGTAGACGTCTGTCGTTAAATTTATTACGAGTATATTGCTAGTAAAACCTATATGTTACTTATTAGTTGTATCTTACTTCCGTATTAATATCAAATTTTATCGTTAGAGTTAAGTGCACTTATAATTCTTTTTCTTCTCCTTACTCTGATTAAGTATTGCACCATTTCTTCCATTTCTTCCTGTCTCTAACTCTCTTTGTTATTTCTTTTATCTTTTTACCTCTTTTGACCACAAATTCTTGATTGCCAAGTTTTCCTCAACCTGCCTCTTTTTTCCTTTGTCTGTGCTTCAAGATTCTATTACTTTTTACTAGGTTATTCTAGTTCATTATATTATTTAACCTCTTTTTAAAGTAAGAATCTTCTGTAAACGAATTTATATTTATTTTAGCAATGCCTTTTGTTAAAATTTTAAATATTATGATAACGGATACATGACATATTTTTTTCTTTATGTTTGAGAAATCCCAGAATATTACTCTTTAACCAGAATGTCAAGAGAAATTCAAAATTCTCAGTATTCTCAGTAAACCCGTTATTACGAAGCCCTATAAAAACGTCTCGACACAAAATTGACCGTTACTTAAATATCTGACCTAGTTTTCTGTAAGGGTTGCGGCGAGCCCTTCACAAAAAAATCAAGAATTATTTTAGTTGAACAACAGAAGCTCAGAAGCTGTATATTGTTACCAGATTACATAGCGGTATAAAAGTCAACAAAAACGGCTATTAAAGTATAACCGGCAATTTTCGCCTACGACATGTGTCTTATAGAAGGGTTGATTTTCTAAATTGTATAGCGATAGGGCTGGTTGAATATTGATTGATCGGTTATAGATATTTTCATATTGAAACTTAAGGGGATGTTTCAGAAAAAGGTTATTTATTATCTAGTTAGTTTGAGGTATAATTTTCCATACTTGTAATAAGAAACAAAATCCTATATTTACAGAAAAATATGTATTGACGTGCTTACAAAACCAGCTGTTAATAAATATGTATTATTGTCTATTTATGGGGTGGCTAGCTCAGTAGTATGAAGTCGGTCTGTGGATCCTGAGGACCCTGGTTCGATTCCCACAGGCGACAAACAATTTCCATAATTTCAAAAAGCTACCCCTGTGGCTCCTCCACCACTAACATCTTTGGGGCCGTGATTTGACGACTGATAACCGCACTTCACGCGCAAAATATATCACTTACCGAGATCTGCTTCGGCAGAGTGCCACACCCAGTAATGGCTAGAAGGCGTGATGATATATTTATTTTTATTTTTATTTTTATTTATTTATTTATGTCTTTCAGTTTATTATTGGTACATTATTTAGTTCAAAATGCCCTAGGCCATTAAACGATGTTTCCGTTGATCGTTCATTAATGGGTTTCATTATGTGAATACAAAATCATAAATTAATTACCCCTATTAATGCGTTATTTTTTATTAATGAACGATTTTTTTGATGCGTATAACACACATAATAAAGCATATATTAGCTAGAACTAAGTTGTTGCAAAATGCTAAAAAGAATTAAACAAAATGATTTTGACACTGTGGATTTGAACCCAAATTCGATTCTCACAACTGACGACTGATTTACATCACATTAAAATTCGTGCCTCTCAAAGATGTTACTATAGGGTAACATCTTTGAGAGGCACGATATAATAGCTGATAACTGTATTTACGCACGACAAAAAATATATAACTTACAGAAATCTGTCACGGCATGGTGCAACATCCAATAATATTTTCTTTTTATTTATATATTTTTTAAATAATAAATATATCCATCATTTTTATAACTTCCTTCCTAAACAGATTTGAAGTTTATCGTTTTACTGTCAACAGACAATTATTGGGTAGTAATTTTATTTTATTTGTTGAAAAAATCTAATTCTTCTGGTGGTCTAAAAAATTAGTAGATATTACTAACAAAGGATTGAATGTTAATCAGGAATTAAGAATATTTATAGATAGTTCTTTGTCACAAAGAACACCTGCGAAATGTTTCCAGAAAAAAACAAATAAAAACAATTGGCTATGAAGTCAGGTGTTGGTGAAGTGTGAAACAAACTAACGCACTAACGACGTCTTCTTCATAGTGTGGAATTCTCGCAGTCGCAGCTATAAACAATATATCGCGTGTTCTCAATCTAATTATCTTGGCTTGGCAAGGCGATGTGCAAGTGAAATCAGAGAACAACTAATTATTTAATTGTTATAACAATTCTAGACCACAAGTAAAAGTATACCCATGGCAGCGTGTCCAATGTTCTTGATCGTCAGTCGGAGCGCATTCAACATGGCGTTGCTTAGAATTAGAAACCAGTGCTTCTCAAACTTCATCGTGAATTAACACATTCCTTCAACATCTTATCTTCTTCACCAGAAATATTTACACATGACAAACTTCACTTCATTTCAAAAAACAGTTCCGTTATAAAAATAAATTTTCACATATAGTATTTATAAATAATCTTAAATATTTGGTATCGTATTTATTTTGTTGTCAAGCGTATCAAAATTATTTTAAAGAAAAATACTTCAAGTACAAGTGGTTTTTAATTTTCCGTAACTTGTGTTTCAAACATTTAAAAAAAAAGTAATTTAAAAAGTATTACTAGCAAACACAAAATAAAAGTAAAAACAAAGAAATATAAGTGATAGCAATGGCCAGGCTAACAGAAAGTGTACCTTTATCAAAAGTTTTGACATATCGTAATCATCGCCATCTCTTAGTAGTTGAATATGCCAATACACCAATTTTGTTTTAAAATATATGTAAATAACAGAAACAGAATAAGTAGATACTGGCTACCAGCCGTGAAATCACGGTTCCCAAAGATGTTAGTGGTAGAGGAGCCATAGGGATGATTTTAATGTAGTTAAAATTGTTCATAGGTTGTGGGAATTGAACCCGAGTTCTAAAATCTACAATCCGACGCTATAACATTAAACTATCTATCCCATAGTTTATAAAAGACAAGTACTGTTAAATGATGGTAGAAAACATAATCATATTGCTCGTTAATAGTTGAAGAAGAATAACTTGTAGTTTTATTTATCTAAGAACAATCATCGAATTGCATCGACAAATTTGGCAAAAACTTCTTTGATAATAATAATAGTATTTATTTGATAAAAAGCCTCAGCTTTATACAAATAGATTGGTAACATTCTAGGTTTGTATAATAATTGTATTTTATATTACATAACAAAAGCTAATGTTTATATATTCAGTATGAATGCTCTAAGTTTTAAAGCAGCTTGGGTGTACCGGAAGACATCGTATATGTTGTCCTTGGATGGGCTTCCCAGCAGTACCTTGATAGCTTCTTCTTCGGAATTGGTTTGATGGATATATTTTTTAATGTACTGCTCTCGGAGGGGGTTATAAATGGGACAACAAAACAGAAAATGAATCAAGTTATTTTCTTGTAGTAGGTTGCAGATGTCACAAATTGCTTCATTATTAAATTTGTGGGAAAAACCATCTTGTTACAGGGATATATTAACTTCTTTGATAAAAATGTCATTGAAACATTATCAGAAATAATACAGAATATTTATTTATTTATGCTGCCCTTACTAGAGGAACTTAATCCCAATTACAGTACAGGCTCCGAACTCATCAAGTCGTAGTGTGATAGTTCATGTATTTTTAACTTATCTAGGATTCGAACGAGAGATCTTCGGATTCGAATGCCCTAACGCTAATCACACCATCGTACTGCCGGAATGAAGTATATCACACACCACTCACTTTTATCAGATAATCTTCGACATAATCAAAAGTTCTATAAGTTTCACTGTTTACCTTCTTCTTGGAAAGTTTGAGCACCACTGGCTGTGCGCTAACCTCCCGAGGGGGAAGAGGGCACGGAAACTCTAAGTAGAAGAGTAAGCAGGGAGGAGACGAAGGAGGATACCTCTAATACTAGAACCAGGCCGGTAGAATTTTAATGTTATTGTTAATTAGATTCATAGTGATCTACAAAGAGATTTTCTTTAGGTAGGACTCCAGTTGAGATGTCCGATGTCTGCTCTAAACATACTTGTGATGTGTTTATGTCTAATTTATACAGGAAATGACACTATCTTGATTGTTGAGAAAATATTGAAATTTGAAAGTTTTAGCGTTCATTGAAGTAGAAAATATCAATAATAATTAGATCATCACGACTTTTACTACCTTTGGACTGTGTCTTCTTAATTCTTAATATAATTTTCTAAAATCAGTTTTAGAATTGAGGATGTAATCATTTTGAAGATGATCTCTTCATAGAAATTGCTAATTTAAGTAATAGTACATTACACAATAAGTCAGGAAAGTGATATTTTACTTGACGAAACGGCTGTGTCAAGTAAAAACAGTTTCCTGACGTGTTATGTATACTATTTTTTTCTGAAACCGTTTAATATTTAATCATAAATAATTCAAAATGTTTACATTTTTTTATTTGAATTTTACTGACAACAGACTACGTATCCTCGGTTATAACAAAAAAAAAAAATAGTCAGGTAAAATCTTTCCCAGACTGTTTTGTATTATACCAGACTGTTATTTTTTTGTAACTTTGGATACGTACTTTACATGACTGTTTTTATAAAAACCTACTTTCCGTACTAAAATTAGTTAGGAAAGTAGACATTTCTTACCGGTTTCAGAAAAATTAATTATTATACTACATCGTTTAACAAATTATTTTATTATGGATTATAAACGTGAGCATGTAGATACATGTGACGTCACAATTTAATCAATAATTAATCATAAATAAATAAAATATATCATCACGCCTTCTACCCATTACTGGGTATGGCACTCTGCTGAAGCAGATCTCGGTAAGTGATATATTTTGCGCGTGAAGTGCGGTTACCAGTCGTCAAATCACGGCCCCCCAAGCATGTTAGTGGTGGAGGAGCCACAGGGATAGCTTTTTCAAATTATGAAAATTTCTCGCCTGTGGGAATCGAACCAGGGACCTCAGGATCCACAGGTCGACTTCATACCACTGATATAAATTGTATTGACAGCAGACTACGTTTCCTCGGTTATAACAAAAAAAGTCAGGTAAAATCTTTACCAGACTGTTTTGTACTTTACGAGACTGTTATTTTTGTTGTAGTCTTGGATACGTATTTTACTTGACTGTTTTTATAAAAATCTACTTTCCATACTAAAATTGGTCAGGAAAGTAGACAGTTTCTTGCTGGTTTCAGAAAAAATATTTTCAATAATCATTATTCGGAGAATTTTTTTGAAAATGAGACAATGAAATGGACCCTGTTTTGATAGTTTTCCTCTAGTGAAATTGATAAGTGATAATCTGTATAATAACAATGAAAAAAATAGTCATTAACTTATCGATCATTAACAGATAATGATGCAGTTACGAAATATAGGGGAATATTACAAAATAGAAGAGGATATTAAAATAGATAAAAGGTGAGAAATACAGAATTATCACAGTCAAGTCCAACCGTTTAAATCGACACCTAAAAGGATTGCAAAGGGCAAGAATATTAATAACGAAGATATCACTCATCCAAACATCAGTAATATCAAAGTTACGAGTAGAATGAGTATGACGTAAGCTTTAATTAACTAACTATTTTGTACATTTAAATAAGGATTCGTTCAAAATGACTTGTGAAAAGTCATCTTTATAATTATCTCTTACTGTATACTCCTCTCACATAGAACAGTAGATAGTAGGTTTCAGTTGGAGATGCTTAAATAAACGATGTCACTTTCGGAACTCAATTACGTCTTTACAGCTTATAACAATACAAGAACAAAAGAAGTAAGTGGTTGTTTTCTTAAGATATATTGAAACTAAAAATGACAGAAACAGAATGAGTATTTATACCTAACGTATTCCATATACCATTCAACTAAACAATTCAATATTCAATAACATAATTATTGTCTTCTTATCTGAAATGGCCTTTATGTATAGTATTTCTTTGTTTACTGACAAGTTAATCAGCATTGAAGATATTGTTTATGTACTTGTGGTGAGTTAGTCAACACCAAAATCTATAAATTAGCGCGCGCTACACAATTTTAATGAATATTACGTTTATGTTTGCTGGAAGCCTTGTACTGGTATTACTAAAAGAACATGTAATTACACAACTACATACATGCATGGTACGAGTCAGGTACACTGCTTCCTCTGTTTTGCAAGCCCTCGTTTACGTTTATGCGATGCTACCGCGTACCGTGTCGTACTTATAATCATAATCATACACAAGTTATGAAACGGCGAACAGCCATTCTGCTTTAATAGCTTTACGCACACCTTTGTCTCACAAACACTATGTTTTATATGTTTTATATTTTATTATACTTCTCATTCTTGGCAAGGTGGATTTGTCATTTATTCTGATTTTATTAACTGACAAACGTTTAATATGTAATCGAAAATTGATTTAAATATATTCTGAATTTATTATTTGACAAAGGTTTAAAGACATAGAAAATTTATTTAAATATTGAAAACTAATATAAATAAAAAATAAATATATATCACGACTTTTACGTAAAACACTGGACGTGACACTCTACTGCAGCAGATCTTGATAAGTGATACATTTATTCGCGTTACCAGCCATCAAATCGCGGCCTCCAAAGATATTAGCAGAAGAAAAGTCACTGAGGTTATTTGAAAAATCAATTTCCAGTTGTGAGAATCGAATTTGGATTCTCAATTTCACAGTTTGAAATGGTGGCACTAAGTTATTTATTATTTACAATATATTAAATTGTTTCCTAAATTAAGATAAATTACTTTCTGTACAGCATAAATAAAATAAAATAATTATTTCATAATACATTTTCCATATTTGTTAGTGGGGCAGTGGCAGTCTTAATTAACGTAATTTGTTATCAATTAGCCCAGATTTTCCCAAATATTTTGTCTTAACAGCCCTTTATAATTTTATTAATTTTTAGGACTCTCAAAGACTTATTCATTTTATTTACACATACATACATATATATCTTTACGCTATATCCCAACAAATGGGGTAGCACAAACCCTAAAATTAATTAATTAATTATTTACACGAAATTTGTAATTAGAAAAAGTTTCAGACTCCTTGATAGATCCTCGGAGGCACTAAGAGGTTCACGGAGCATAGTTTGGGACACGCTGAGTTTTTTAAATTTTACGAAAACAATTTTTGTCAGGAAGATAAAGTCAAAGAAAATCAAAAAACAAATGCTCTCTTATTCTTAAAATAATTGTTGACTTAGATTAAATTATGAAAAGATAAATTGGGATACCGCCACGATTTGAACCTGGTATCATATGAACTGCTCTCTTATGCTTTAATCCAATTAAGCTATGGTGGCCCTGAAATTCAAATCAGATTTTATTCCAATTTTTCTCTCTATTTTTGTTATGTGCCATAGGCAGCCTCAATTAGATTGCTTAGAAAATTATAATTAAATTGTTGTTTCATTATCTTTCACATATAAGAAGTCCTAGAGTCTGTAAGAAACAATAATGCACGATATTCTGCAGATTTCCCAAAAACAATTTGCGGAAATGCAGAGAAAATCTAAACTGATACCATTTTAAATACAAGTATTTTTGAGTGTTAGATGCAGTTAAAGTCAGCCTGAGAACGATTGGCGGTGTTTGCGCAACGTGTTGACGAGGAGAGAGAGAGAGAGGCTCGCGAGCACGTTGCACCACACGGCGCGCGGCGGAAGCTTCACGGCCTTGCAAGGACGAACCGCACACCACTACACCAACAAACACATCACATGAGCGACGTGCCATGTGTTGGACATATCACGCTTATTTGTTGACAATAGTTTCAAAAGAAGGAAAACTTTTCTAGTTTAAATATACTGATAAAGCTTTCAAATCTAAAAATATTTCTTTATTTATTTAAACAATATTTGCTTATTCTTAATATCCTCTAATGTAGTGGAACATTAATTTTCAAAGTTTAGGTCGCGATTCCACAAAAAAAAAACATGTAAAAGATTCAGAGAATTTTTTACAACCTTAAAAGTAAAATACAATATAATTTCCAAAGTATTACACCAACATATCATACTCGTAGTTCCTATGGAACTTTACTAAAGTTCCAAGCAAACATTTTTTTTTTATCAAACGTTAGAAACACATGATATTTTAGGAGTCTGTAGAAATAATTAAAGTTTGACATTTCTGACAAAAACTCACAAATCTGACGTTCGCTAAAAACGAGGAGTTTTATCAATCGACAGAAAAAATCTGGCAATAAGTCAACTCGGACACGGGAAATACAATGTCGTTGAGTGCATCTTTATATCTCATATTTTTTTAAGATATAGACTACGGAAAAGTTCAATTTTCCAAAAAAATTACATCATCATATTTTCTACTTTCCCGAGGCTATATCTCAAAAACTAAACAAGATATGAAGATGCGCTTAACGGCATTGTATTTATCGTACTTCAATTGACTTAGTTTTTGAACAATATCTCAAAAACTAGGAGATATATGCAATTGAGAATTTTACCATTGGATTCAGCGGGTCAAAATACATATGTATGTAAATTTTCGTTACAATATTCATACAAGGAAGAATTTTAGGTCAAACAGTCTGAAAACAGCGTAAAATCAAAAAATAAAAATCGCAAAAAATTTGGACATGAGAAATTCAATGCCGTTGAGCATATTTTAATATCTTATTTAGTTTTTAAGATATAACCTCCGGAAAAGTTCAATTTTCCAAAAAATTTATGTACCTCATATTTTCGACTTACCCGAGGCTATATCTCAAAAACTAAACAAGATATGAAGATGCGCTCAACGAAATTGTATTTCTCGTGCTTCAATTGATTTGTAAACTAATTTTCAGCATTTTTTATTTTTTTTTAATTTTCACCAAAATTTTCTCATCGAGCAGTTTTTGAACAATATCTCAAAAATCAGAAGACATATGCACTTGGAGATTTTACCATTGGATTCAGCGGGGCAAAATACATATGTCTGTAACTTTTCGTTACAATATTCGGACTAGGAAGAATTTAAGAGCAAACAGTCTGAATATAGACTAAAATCGAAAAAAAATCCAAGAGGTACAAATATAAATTTCATAATATTAAAAACTTTTTTATAAATTAATTTTTTATTTAAAATTTCACACCCCTTAAGAAATTTTCAAAAAATAAAAATCGCTAAAAAAATTTTATAAGTCAATTCGGACATTTTAGTTTAGTTTTTAAGTTGGCAACTAAGTAAAAAAAATATCGTATCAACGTAATATAATTCGTATATTTTATTCTCTATGTTTTCGATTCTAAGGAGAACCTGTTTTTATTTATCACTTTTTTCTTTTTGATAAATGAGTTATTAGTGAATTTATTTTTGTAAAACCCATATTCGGATTCTACCTTTTCTTCCGTAGCTATATACCTTCTTTAAAGGATTCAGAAAATTAAAAAAAAAACAATCGTGTTTATGTATCACTGTGGCGTACAATACGAAACAAACTAATAGTATGGTTGTCAAACAAAAACCCTAAAACTAATCCACCAACCAAAAAAAAAATCAGTCAGCCACAAAAACCATTCTCAGAACAGTCCAGCTAAACCAGCATAAAAAATCAACAAAACATGAAAATTCGAAACTTCTTACCGTAGAATTTTATTGCGGTCGAACTTTCCGCTTCAGCTATTTACCAGTTTCAACAAAAATGTAAAGGTAAATATATTCCACATTTTGTTCACGGTTGTCAACGATGATGTTTTAATATACGACACCTGAGTTCCACCTTTACAACCATAAAGTTAAAGTTTGTAAAGCGGAAACCACTTTTAAAGGCAGAACTCGGCTACTGAGGGGTGGCCCCCGCGGAGAAGACAGCAAATATTTTTGTGGTGTTGTGACAAAACACAAACAGAGACTTTTCACCTGACGCGGTGAGTGAATGCGGTTTCCACGGAGGTTTCACTAAACGACAGGTTGAGTATTGTGTCATGAAACCCCGGAGATTTATTACAGGATAATGGAAATTGGGGTGCACGAACTTTTTATGGTTTGTGGTTGTTATAAGACCTTGAGGAATTAAGAGCATCAATTTGAGTTACTTGTAAATATTTTGAAATTTGCATATTATACGTACAAATTAATTACGACATTGCAACTTAACCATTAATCTGAAAAATTGCGATTATTTTAATTATTGTTAAGAAATATTAAACTTTGTATTAAAGTTTATGAAGTAGAAAAGAGAAAATATTAAGTAGTTTGATTATTAAATTGGTTAGAAATAATTAGATTTGATTTCTTAATTAAGCTAACGTAAGTTTACATGTTTCGTTTTCTGCTCAAGTATTGAAGTCTCCAGAGGCTAAATTCAATATTCACACTTTATTTGCAATTGCCAAAAAAAGTTCATATTTTCGTACCCACACAATTAATCTTTTTTATATTATTTATTTATTTTACTATTAGCAACTTCCGTCCAAACTGTTTTATCGACCGCTGCTATTGGCAACATCCTCTAAAATTGAACAATTGAGAATTAAAAATTAAATTTCAAAGAAAATCTATTTTTTTTGGTGACAAACAATAAAACAATAAAATAAATTTCAAAACTTTACGTATGCATAATAATTAATACATAACCATCAGGTACATACGAGTAGAACCTATTTCACGTTATTAAGCAAGGCACTTAAAACCTTCTAAGTGAGCCAAATGGCAAATGGAATACATTTAAAAATACCAAATATTTGTTGGCAATAAATTTTCAACAAGGTTGCCGTTTCCTTGGTTACAGAATCATATTTATAGGTAACAGTTTTTAAATTTAAATTTGTAATAAATATTGCAGTTTTTTAATTTACATAATGCAGTTGTATAAAAATATTGTGTATACTTCGTCCGTGAAATGTGTTTGGCGTTTTCAAAAGTTATTTCTTCTATATGCCAAACCCTCATTTCACGACAAGTCAAAGGACTTCAATAATTTCATTCAACCATTTTTGTCCAATTGTACTGTTTACTAGTTTTTTAGACCAGAGATATTTAATATATTTGGTCAATAATTTGATCCACAGTACCAAGAATCATTTATCTAAAATAATTATTTGTTATTGATACAATAAATGAAGCCAACATGGCGTAATATTGCAACTTAACCGTCGACCTTCCATTATTAACAAATAAAATATAAATAAATCATCACGCCTTCTAGCTAATGCTGAGTATGCTACCCTATTGTAGGATATCTCGGTAGAAGATATATTTTGCGCGTGAAGTGCAGTTACCAGCCGTCAAATCACGACCCTCGAAGATGTTAGAGGGGGAGTCGCAGGGTTAATTTTAATGTGGATATGGGAATTGAACTCAGGTTTTCAAATCCACCAGCCGACAAGATACCACTAAACTATCTACCCTATAAAATACAACAATAAATTAGTAAAATGCGCCTCAACAACACAATGAGGTCCGAACATTTGACAATAGAAAAATACCATTAATTTTTATCGGAAAATGGACTGTATCAAACACGAATATTGTCCAGTTCTTTATTAATCACTTACAGCCTGATTCTCAAAAAAAGTTTTAGCTAATACTGAATTTCGGATTAGATAATTTTATTCTAGTCAGACTTAAAAAAAAATCATCCAAATTACTTTCCGAAAACCTAGTGGTAACAAGTTTATATTATAGTTTATTTGAGAATATGGTTTTGCTTCATTTGTCTAGGCCTAAATTCAGGATTAGCTATAAATTTTTTGAGAATTGGGCTGTTTAATCCTACAGATCTTGAAATATTCGACAATACATAGATATCAAAGGAACCAATCTACAAAATCTCTTGTTTTATCCTCTACTTCTTCGTCAACAACCGCCTGCAGTCGACTCAGTGCGATCGTTCTTCTTGGACATGTTCCAATGCACGCATGCACTTTCATGCTTTCTTCTCGCGGCTTCTCTGATTACATGTCATTTGAGAACCGCGCAGGTAGGTTTTTATAGTCGGCAACGAGCTGTGTGTTCCAGTATGTGTGTCTGTATATATACGTACATGGACAAGATTAGTGGCTGCTTTTATGCGATGCGATCAGCCGGTGAAATGTTAATTATGTTGATGTTGGCTTTACTGGTTCGCCGTATCCGTAATAGATGTTTATAGTACTGACCGCCTAGTTAATGTGTTCATTATGTGAACAATGAGTGACACATTTGCTTTGTTGTATGCGTAAAGTAATGTATCTGATTATGTAAATATTAATTAATAATATTCAAAGTAAATAGGATAGATAGTCGAGTGCATTAAATGATGCATGGATGGCTTCTAACCCTTGAGGTTTCATATTTGATCCTAACTTAACGATGCTCCTCGAATATACTAACTTTGTTCTCTACAAACATCTATGATTTGACAAGTCAGATTTCCGTAAGAAGATGCCAATTATTCTGTTGCATGAATTAAGTAAAGATATCTTTTATGGGGTAGGTGGCTCACTGGTACAGAGTCTGACTGTGGATTTGAGAACCCGAGTTCGATTCCTACAGCTAACTAATATTTACCACCACTACCCCTATGGCTTCCCCTCCTCTAACATCTTTGGAGCCGTAATTTGACGTCTGGTAACCGATTACCGAGATCTGCTACGACCGAGTATTACGCCCAGTAATGGGTAAAGGGCGCGATGATAAACATATTTATTTATTTTTATCCTTACCTTTTATAATGTGCTTAATACTGTGTGTTGCACACAACCACAGATAAATGTATTTATCTGTATACGTATGTTATTTCTTTATTCGTACAATCTTTACATATATCAGGAATTCTAAATCAGTGGTCCATGAATTCCCAAGAGGAATAAAAATTAACTGTACAAGAGGTGCGTGATGCTTCCCAGTGAGGCTAAGGGATACATTAATTGAAAAGGATTTAGAACTGACTTAGATAATATAATATAATGAAACTAATTTTGGACAAGCCATAGATGACATGACAAATCATTGCATATTACTCCACAGACGATCCAAACATGGCGAAATGTTGGTTTTGAAGATAAACAGAAAAAATACATCAATTTATCTGAGCCAATTTCAAATAATAATCATGGGGTAATGGCTCAGTTGTATCAAGTCGGCATGTGGATCATAAGAACTCTGGTTCGATCCCCACAGACGATAAAACATTTTCACCCATTTAAAATTACCCCTGTGGCTTCCCCAACACTAATATCTTTGGAGGCCCTAATTTGACGCTTGGTAACCGCACTTCACGCGCATAAATATCACTTACCGAGATCTGCTTCGGCAGAGTGCCACACCCAGTAATGGGTAAAAGGCGTGATGATAAATTTCTTTTTATTTATTTTTCAAATAATCTAATCAGATAACAAACATATTTTCAAAAATAAACATACATATAAATATTCTTCAGATTTCAGCAATACCTCAATCCCGAAATGTGTTTTGTTAATATCTGCCATTTAACTAATATAGTAATTCGAGCTTCAGTTAGTAATTAATCTAATGAAAATAAAACGTAGTTGTTAGGAGGGTACAAGCGCAAAGTTAGAACGATGGGCTACGGCTGTCGAGCGTAGCGGAACGATATTTTTGGAAAGCGGCTTGCGCTCAACGGCCCGCGTTGGAATGTTATCGCCGCGCGCAATCGCGCGCCCATTCGCAATCGCTAATTACCGACCACTATCTTCTTACGTCTCTTCACCTCCCTACACTATACTACGCATCGTCTTTTTATGTTTCATACCACGTCATCAGCCAGGAAGATTCATTCGCACTCGCCAATCGACCACATTCATCGAACATCCCGAAGACATGTCATTTTAGCCTCTAGTTAATTATTTTGTTCGTAATTCGAATTTTAATGGAATAGTATTTGACTGATACTCTTGCTCTTGAAACCATGATATCAACTTCAACAAAATATTTTTAGAGAGATGTTTCAACCCTAGAATGCAAGAAGTGGATACGCAACACATGGATAACAGAATTATGAAATCTTGTAATTAATCAAAACAGTTTGACAAAAACAAACAATTAATATCTTTTTCTACGACCGAGCAGAAAATAGACTTGCTGTCAGTTGAAAGCAGAAAATTGACGTTTTCTGCTTGCTGAGTAGCTATAAGATTTTGCCGCTCGCTGAGCGGTAAAGTAAGAGTGTATCATCGTATCCATGGATACATGGAAATTGTCGCTCGAATTTGCATACAGAAAAACTGTTTTAAATTCTTTCTCCAACATTTCAAAATGGACTTAGAAAAAATATTGTATGCTTCTCGAGCAGAAAGTGTTCTTGCCGCCCTTGCATGGTGGTTGCTCTCGGCTACGCCTAGATCTACAATCTCCATACACGACTAGAAATATACTACTTACTGCTCTAGGTATAATATACACAAATAATTATTCTGAGTACAAGGAACGGCAAAACTTTATTGACACTCAAGCGACAAACACATTTGAGACATTTTCACATTTAGGTTTGATATTTCAACAAAGTTCCTAATAGATATAGCTGTCAAACAACAACAAAATATCACATCTAAATCATAGTTAAATTATGAAAATTATATTAACTATCATTTTTGAATGTGCTGTTTTTTGTTTATAATGCCCGGTTTAATGAAAGATAGATAATAAAGAAATAATATAATAATCGTATGTGGCTCAGTGGTATCGAGTCCAGCAACCGACAAACAATTTTCAATGACATTAAAATTACCCCTATGGCTTCTCCTCTACTAACATCTTTGGGAACCGTGATTCTACGACTGGTAACCGCATTTCACGCGCACAAATATATCATTTACCCAATATTTGCTACAGCAGAGTTCTACAACCAGTAATTGGTAATGGTGACGGTATATTTTTTTAATTTTTATTATTTGAATGAACAAATTTTATTTACTTTGAAAATAAATTAATTTGTCATTTATGAAACCAGCCATTAGACGGATAAATTTATTATGAACTTTATTAGGAGACTGCAATACAGGCCCTTGTAATCACCATGCATGATTTAAAAAAAAGAACTCATAAATTTATTTAAAAATTAGATTCTTCTACAGCTTTGTTTGAAGTTTGTTGTTAGAACTACATGTCTATCAGGTGCTCTATTGTTAATATTGAGAACTATTATTCATTTCTTATTTTACAAAGAATGAGAAATATAAAGATATAATTCAGTGATGTGTTGAAATGATGATGAGAAGTAATTCAAACAACATAGATGAAGTTAAAGATATAGTTAAGTATTTTAAAAGAGCGTGAGAATTATTATTTATAATAAAAGGTTAAACTATGAAAAAGTATGAAGAAAGACTTAAACAAACAATATATTAGCTATAAATTATGAATTGCTTGAAATTTTAAACATTCTTTTAAGTAATTCAAGTTCATAACAAGCTATTAACAATGTAACATGCCATAATTGCATATGATTCTAAAAACACAAATTTTATCTATGTTATTTACATTTAAGAACATATTAATATACCGTTATACAGAAATTATTTTATTTTAATAGCCCTTTAAGTAGGGTTATTTACTACTGGAATGTTCAGTGTCAAGTAGTAACGACTTAACCACTTATTGCGTTCATAAACTTCGAGCTAAAAATAAATCCGCACAGGTAATTACAAATCTGTACATTACCAGTAACAAATATGACAGAAATTTGAGTAATATAATTTCAAAACAATCACGGCATGAATAATTTCGATACATCACGTGAACGGCAAACAAAAGGGTGTTGACTTCTTTACGGCATGTAAACGTAACCTCACTAAATTAACGTAATATCCGTTTACACTTTTAAGGACAAACCATCGTACAAACAAAACAATAAAACTAGAATATGTAAAAGTTGACTCACACAAAGACAATACAACACACATTTTCGATATATGATATAAACTTTTATTTATTTTTAAAATGGAATCATTTCTTAAAATATCTTCAATTTAGTTCAATATGCAATAAAAACTTATCAGATAGATTCATAAAATGGATCAGTTCCTAATACAATTTTTAGTTCGAATTTTAACTCCGTTTCTAATTTTCAAAAATTCGTAAGCTATATTCCCTTTGCCACTTGGTTCACTTACATCAGTTGAGATAAATTAGACTTAGACAAAATGAATAAATGAACTGAATTAAGCAAACTGATGCACTTAATACATATTATTTAAGACAAATCCAAATAAGTAATTCTAGTGCTGGGAATAAAGTGAGCGAAGTAATATAGTTAAATAAATAAGTGATCTGGTTCAGTAAGTGTATGTTAGATCTGATTCAAATCGCAAATGGAATACGGCTAATAACACACAGATTCATAAAGCGGTTTAGCGCTAATACCATTTTTTATTTCATCTTTCCAAATCACGAAACAAGTTTATATTAACCTTTTTAATTTTTTTATTAAAGAAAAACGAAAATTGGCTGAAAATTTTGAAGGGGTTTACTTTAAGATTTTTACGATTTCTGGTCATTTTTCGTTTTTCTGTAATAAAAATCTATCCGTGCGATTTTCTTCACGAAAATTTACAAACCCATGTATTTTCAGACGAGGAATTCATTGGTGTTCACAGATTTTCATTATCTTATACCATTTTTTAAATATAGCCAACAGAAAATTTTGAAAAATCGAAAAAAAATCAACATTTTAAAAATTTGTTATTATATTAAATAATGCACGAGAAATACAATGGTTGAAACTGAATTTTTGTATTTCTTTTAGTTTTCAAGATATAGCGTCTCAAAGTTACAATTTGAAAAACATCAAAAATAGCTGTTAACTCGAAAATTTTAAAAGATATGAAGATACGCTCAAAGGTATTCGATTTCTTGTACCTTAAATTAGATAGAACCATATTTATAAAAATTGAATTCTTTCAGGAAGTAATTTTTAAAATTATAAATTTGAGAAGCAGTATCGCAACAATACGATTTATAAAAAGTATGAGTAAATAAATTGTCACAAAAAGATTCCTACGACCTTTCACAAATTGAAATTTTGATAACATAGAAAGTAAGGGGGTCGCGGTAGAATTTATTTGTGATATTTGCCTCCAAGGGGGTCATGAAGCCGAAAAGTATGAAATGTGATTCAAATTTGATTTTCTTCCAATTTTTCTCCTTATTATGTCATATGCCATAGACAGTTTCGATCCCATGACTCTTTTATATATTGAAAGACTAATTACTAAATTTCAATTGGTAAATATTATTTTTAAATAACAGTATCTTTGCAAACGATTGTCGTGTCAAGTCTTTCAATAAATGACAGTCAGAAAATCTAGGCTGGAATAAAATCAGATTTGAATCACATAGCGACCGTAACTTAGCTGGTTTAAAATATATGACCAGAATTAATAGTTGCAAGGTTCAAATCCTGGCGATATCCTAACTTTTTTGTTTATAAATGATTTAAATATTGCTTCAACTATTATCGGAAAAAGTGCCTCTTGCGATCAATCTTAGCACTCAGTATTTCCCAATTTTTTAGTGACATTCCGGACCTTTTGCAGTACCTACCTACTTATCATTAATTTAAAGTAACAGAATAGTATAAAATGAAAATATGTTATAATCAAACAATTAGCCGATTACAATCCAAAAGAATCCATGTAAAAATCATGAACCAAAAACCAACCACAATAAAAATCCCATTAAACTAAATAAAACCCATTAAAATGAAAACAAAACGCTCACACTAATCATATTCTCAGCACCATCAGCCTTCAACGGCATCAGCAGCAGATTCACGCGTAACAGTAGCACGTATAACAAACACGTGATGGTTTATGTGTATATGTGCGTGTTCGTAAACACGCATCGAACTTCGAGCGCGAATTATGATCAAAGTTAACGCGTGTTCTTCACACTTTCATTGTTTGTGCAGCGGAACGATAACCAGAGAGATTTGTAAATTGAAGGAATAAGTGGCATCTTTCGGATGGAATGATAAAAGAAGCAACTAATAAAAAGGTCAAAGTCAATTATGAAATTGATTTAAATCTCAACGTTTAACCGATAAAATAGTAATATTGAGCTATTACAATGCGCTGAAGGTGTACATTTTATATCATTATCCTAGATGTCGTGAACTTAAAAGATTTAGTACGCCATTTACTTGATAACGCTCATGCATTTTTCATATTTCATTTTGAAGTACAGTTCTTTTAAATACCTAACATTTGATTATTTGAGGACACGGAGAGCAATTGCAGAGCGCTTTTAAGCGATGGGTTTTCATTCTCAAAAGTTCCGGTTTCATTCCTAATACATCATTATGGCTAAAATTTATTGCAACGTAGTTAAACATTTTTGTGGTTAACCTCCATTAACATCTAATGTTTGACATCATGTTACCGCAAAATATACCATCTTTCACGATCCACACTTGCATTACAAAGCATTACAGCAATCAAAATTTGAAGAAAAGTTAGTTGCATATTAGTAAAAAATTGGTTAATAATAAATTTTCATGCAATGGGGTCTTATACCATAATTGAAATAACAAGAATTAATGATAAAAACATAAAATATATATTGAATTATTACTATTAACAACAAAAAATAGTTAAAAATGATGTTTTAATGCAGAGAAATAAGTGATTAAAAATATAGTGACATCACAAGTACGAGTATAGAAGCGTTCTTATTGGCCACATTTTTCGCGCGGAATATAAGAGACATGTGTAGAGTAGAATGTAACTAACTTCATTGAACTGTTAGTGGGATCAATCATATTTGTTTACTTTGATTAGATGTTCTTTTTACGTACCAGAAAATAAATAATCACAGTACAATGACAAATAAAACTCTAAAGCCCGTCTGACACGATCAATTTTAATGTACATTTTCCATGTACATTTTTTAGTTCAATTTTAATGTACATTTTCCATGTACATTAAAATTGAAGACAAAAATTCCTGTATGCAACGACGTCAATTTTCTGCTAGATACGCATGCGCATTTCGATTCGTTTTGAAAATATGTTGGTATTGAATTAAGGGTCTTTGTGTCAGAATCAAAATTAAAATTTATATATGGCAGTTTTAGTGGCATACAAGCAAAGCTTATTTTTGTACTTCTCTATTAAAACGGACACCCGTTGCCGAGACTACGATGTTTTGATTAAATAATGATACAAATAGAAAAAATGAGGTTCATGTTTGACGTTTTAACAATACACAATGCCATGCGCTGCGCGCAGCTTCTTTGCGCATTTAATTGACGAAAACATTGAAGGAAATAGGACAGGTTCTATTTTTCATGTACATTAAAATTGAAGGCAACATTGAAGTGCGTGCGCATGTATGATACGTTCAATTTTTTACTTTGTAAAAAAATGTACATGAAAATGTACATTAAAATTGATCGTGTCAGACGGGCTTAACACTAGTATTCATAGTCGTTCGCCAGCGGTTCGCCAGCGTTTCGCCAAGTGTATCGCTTATGGGCGCTTCCTCAGCGCGTCGCTGGGCGAACGACTATGCATACCAGTGTTAATGTCAGAGACAAGAAAAAGAAAACAAATATGAAAAATTCTGTAAATGTTTGACAGTTCTTTTCCACATTTGTATCTAACGTTATGGTTATCTCAAACTGTTTATCGTAGGGTTGTATAATTATTAATATAATTTAATTTTCTTTCCTTGGACGTTGAATTACTAAAAAATATGATTTTCAACAAATTCATATTAATTATCAAGAATTTAATTGTATATTATTTGCACTCTTTGAATGAAACAAATTAAGTACCACTGAAAGAAACTTGTAACGTCACAATTACAATAAGAAAATTCAAAAAATAATATCTCTTGTAATATAATGAAACCTGCGTTTTCACTGATCGTCAAATGTAATTATGTAAAAATTTATAAGAGAAAAATATGAGTGACGCCCGGATTCGATCCGAGGACCGAATTTAACTTTAAAATTATCATTGTCACTGTACATCAAAGTCATGTGACAAAAATTAAATTTACTATTTCGCAAGTTAGGAATCCTAAAAGAAATGCGATGACAGGTCATCATCATCACATCAATCTCATCGAAATGTAGACCTCAATTCTAATCATTTTCATTCATCACTTGGATGAACTTTGACTTTAAAACTGAACTACATCTGAATAATCTATCATACTCTACAACAATCAACAACATGAAAGAAGTGTAAAATCATGCCTTGTAGCTTCATGACTCCATTCGACGCATTCGACGTAGTATAAATGCCGCTCGTCTGTCTAGATCACACCGGTACTGGAAGAATCATTGCTCTAACGGTGATACGCCTGCATATCCCAAACACAATGGAGCTTAGCGTACAGTTGTGCTTCTTATGCAGATCAGCCGAAGAACAGAACGAAGTCTTTGTTTTAGTAACGAATTGTCTCTGTAGAAAGACTAACTACTCTTTTGTTCAAACAACTACGAATTATTTGGTGACTTATTCAAATAGCAAAACTAGTTACGTAATCCGGACTATGTCATCTAGCTTGAAGAGGTCAAATGAGTTTTCTTGTACGATGACCACTATTGGTATCTCAAAAGATGTAAAAGATACAATTTTGGCTAAATTGGAACTTAGTAAGTCACTTTTATTTAATGTTCTTGATTTCTCGCCTAATTCATCTCGAACAGTAATCTTCTTCAGGCAGATTTACAAAACGGATTAGCGCTAACATCGTTTTTAATATTATCTATAACTCTGTTTCAAATTAAACCATGTTAAAGAAATGAACTAAATTTAATGCTAATTAACTCTCTTTTTAACTCAAGTTAAAATAAACTTGTTTCGTACATTGAAAAGAGAGTTAAAAACGTAATAAAAAATGGTGTTAGCGCTAATCAGTTTTATTAATCTGCCTGCTTATGAAACAAGATGTTATTATTATTTTTAATTAAACATATTCAGCCCAATTCTCAAAAGTCAAAACAGTTCTGAATTTAATTAAAAATTAAACAGGAAGTATTTGATTTATGACAATGTCTGATGTCCGAGAAGACGAAACGATCGTTACATTAAAGTAATATAAAATCTGTCAAAAAAATCAAGTACTTGTGTTTATTTATTAGTTCTTGTTATCATTTAGTTTTCGAAAAATGATTTCGATTAACTTTATAAAATCAAAATCAAACATTCAGGATTAGCTAAAACTATTTCGAGAATCGAGCCGATTATGTATTTAATATCTGGACGAACGAGCTTCACTCGGGAAATAACGGGAAATAAATTAAAAATATATCAATATATCATCAAGAATTTTACCCATTACTGAGTGTGACACTCTGCCGAAGCAGATCTCGATAAGTGATATATTTATGCGCGTGAAGTGCGGTTAACAGCCGTCAAATCACGGCATTCAAAGATGTTAGTGGTGGAGGAGCCACAAGGGTAATTTTTTAATTTAGTGAAAATGTTTGTCGGCTGTGGGGATCGAACCAGGGTTCTCAGGGTACACAGGCCGACTCGATACCACTGAGCTATTACTCCATATACATAAATAAGATTGTCATTCATTTAAAATGAGAGGAATATTGTTTCAATGATTTATTTAATTTTAAAAATGACAATCTTACCTCTTTTGTTTTGTCTTTTGTATGACATAAAGATGTGATTGTAGAAATTATGAATGCGTTCTGAAATTCTTTACAGTTTCGTGTTTTACGGACTTATTACGGTTTTTAGAAAGAGAATTAATTTGTAAATTGAATCCGTTAATTTAAAATAATTTACGGTAAAATAATTGGAACCGTTAATAATGGGTTGTACTTCGTTGATTTTGAAAATAAACAAAAGTTGACCGGTATTTCTGTGAACAGTTTGCGAATTTGAATTACGGTTTTTATAAATCGCAAACTAAAAACATACAAGATAATCAGACTGGATAAATTAAATACAATAATATGCTGTCATTTTATTCTTTAAAAAAAATTACAAATTCAACTACCACCATTCTATTATAGTTATTGACTGATATTTTTATGTATTAAGCGGGTAATTTTTATTATCTTTAACATGTTAACCACTATCTTAGTACATCCAAAAGCTCATAGTACGATAGTCATTTTATGTCGATTAATTAATCTTATGTTCATATAGCAATCTTGTGCAATAGCAGACTGGCTCAGCAAAGGAAAACTTAATTTCAAAATCTACGGTTGCGATAATTTGTCTTTATCTGTGCCATATATTAAGATCTGTAATTGGAGCAGTTGTAGCTGTATGATTAACGTGCTTGGTCCATAAATATATAAAGCATCCAGGAATTGAAATTAATTAAAGCATGTTTTATGTAACATTAAATATTGAACAAGATTTTGAACAATTTTTGGAACAACCTAAATCTTACAGTAAATTAAGTGAAATATCGCATTGCTCTGTAAATATATAGAAGACGTTACTTTAATTTCTGCAAATTTTCAATACAATAAGCTCGTCCCGTAATTATCTCATGTGGTTCACGTAGTACTTACGCAGTACGACACTACACAATTTAAATTCTTCAAAACCTTGTTCAATATTAAGTGAAATGTAAAACGGTCTTTATAATTAAAAATACAATTGTGTTCTAGTGGAAGAGTTGCCAATCCTCCCTGTTTGACTGGAAGTCTATCGGAATGAAACATATTTTTTAATTTTCTCCTGTTTCCCGAAAAAAACTTATTTCCGCTCGGAATCTGTATTCTGCTACGTTTATCTGCATATATATAATTTTTATAAGGTGGCTAGCTCAGAGGTATGAAGTCGGCCTGTCGATCCTGAGAACCCTGGTTCGATTCCCACAGGCGACAAACAATTTTCATAATTTCAAAAAGCTACCCCTGTGACTCCTCCATCACTAACATCTTTGGGGGCCGTGATTTAACGACTGGTAATCGCACTTCAAGCGCAAAATATATCACTTACCGAGATCTTCTTCGGCAGAGTGCCACACCCAGTAATGGGTAGAAGGCGTGATGATTTATTTATTTATATATTAGTAGATTTTATTTCTTTTATCAATTAAGAAAGCTGTGATTATTCATTTATGAATGCAAACGTAGGCGTATGCCTATTTCTATTATAGGGTGATCAAAAGGAATTGTTATAGTTGGCAATACAATTCCAGAGATCTTTTTATTCCACAGTTGGCACAACGTCAGATAAAGGCGGAAATGCTATTTGACATTTCTAATAAATACAAATAGGTTATGTCAGGAATCTGACAGCTAATAGAATTTTGACTTTTTAAGTAATAGAAATACTTTAGAAATAAATGTAATATTAAATGTACTCAAATTTAAATTTTAAATGTCACTGTCAACAACAGGAAATGAATGTATGTATCAGGCTTACCAATTTCAAGTAGTTTTTTTTATTGCTAACTGTAACAATTCCTTTTGATCACTCTGTATTTATTTATTTTCAGTTAGCGGTTGTTAATATGCAAATAACAAAAAAATATTATCGGTATTATAAATAGCTTGTTCTCCCGAAATACTCTTAGAGTAACCCTATCGATGGATTATTAATTTTCTTTGGGTTCCTAGTTCATTATTATTTAGCAATAGTAAGGATACAAGGTGCATTATTTACTTCATAATGCCCTCGGCTCTAGCGTATTATATGAGCTTAATACGCCTTACGGAATTAATAGTTACGTTATTATGTCAATAAATTGACATTATGTGTTTTCAGATAAGAGAGAAAATCCATTATTTATTATTTAGTTGATTAAAAAATACTAGTTAGACATAATAGTTATTTATGTACTTAAGATAATATGAAGATGTTTTGTGCTCTCCGAGGGCGATAAGCTTACAGGACAGAGGGCCGAGGGCCAACATCAAGTAATTATCTATTATAAGCTGTAGGTTCCCTTTAACTTAAAATAGAGTTGTGCGTCGTAACAAATAAGCGTCATAGCTTTCCATCATCAAGAATTGGGCTGCTGATGATACATAACAAATCTGTATAATAAAGAAATTTCCCGAAACATTAGATAAGCAAGTTTTCAATTTCATCCATCCACCCCACAATTTCATTTTTACCTCATCCACCTCCATCTGAGCTGAGAGCTCCTCAGAGTCTCCCTCCACGTCGTGGCCGCCGCCCCCGCTCTGCCACGCTATGTAGGTTACCGGGCAGTCGGTACGCCAAGTACAGTTATCTGGGGGGGCCTCGTACCCGGCTGTCGGAGTCCGCGCCAGTGCAGTGACCACCGCCGACAGTGACGCATCGGAAGAACTGACAATCTGACACTCGACGTCGCGTCACGAGCACCGGCATTGCGGAAGATCGCGAGTGCTGTGCAAGAGTTGGATTAGTATTAGTGCAGTGATGTATCTTACAGTGGTGACGATTTAGGATTTAAACTGTGCTTGTGGCATGTTGGATTATTTAATAAAGTTCCTATATAAAAACAAGTGAACTATTTGTTCTCACCCAAGTGACCTGGTTTAATTTATATTTGGATTCTACGAGATACTTTACACTGTAAGTAAACATTCTTGCCTTTTAAACAAACTAACCCCGTTTGCATAAACTTCGCCATGCCTTTGTTTATTTTCAACACCAGCCAACTAGTGAGTTATTAACGGTTTGGTTTATTTTACCGTACCATCATATATGATACCAAATTAACGGCTTCAATTTGGCAATTAATTCTCTTTCTAAAAACCGTACAGAGAACAGTAAACCACGACCGAATCGCTTGAATTCATTAAAACGATCATTTTTGTACATGCACATCTCCCTGTTAACACACTGCCCGCACCATGTCAATGTACTCCCAATCGGATATATTAAATTATCAGAAACATCATTGATTTTTTCCTCAAATATTTTACTTCAAGAAATAACTACGACAGAATAAATTTACTTCCATAGTATTTAAATTAACAAATTCGAATCAATTTACTGCCAAATTTGAACGAATACATTTTATTTACATTGTAAGTAAATTCATTTGTCGTTTATAAAATCATAATATTATAGTCAACGTAAGAGCAATAAAATTCTTCTTTAGGAAGTAAATTGAGTTTTTTGTTGATATAAATATTGACCTCATTATTATGCAGAACTGGTTATAAATAAATTTTCCTAATATAATACTGAAGAAATTGTTGGTTACTCTTGATATTTCAACAGATTATTATATTGGATCAATCATTTAAATGATTAATTATTACTGACATTATTTATGTATAATTTTCATGTTACTGTCAGTTGCAAGATTTACAATAATTATATGTTATAATAAAAATAAATTAGTATAAATAAATATTTGAATTAGTGCTACTTCGTTACCGCCTTGTAATTGTATCTTAGTAAATTACAAATTTGTATTTATTTATTTATTTATAGAAATAAGAGAACCAACCAATAACAGGTTCTCACGGATTAGCCATAAAATACAAAAATATAGTTTACAGAAGACATACAAAAGTTCAATAGGTATTTAGAAAAGTACATTAAATTTAGAATAATACATTAAATTTAGAATGATACATTAAGTTTAGAATAATAAATGATAATAATTAAGTCAGTGCAATTTTAACAGCCTTTCCACATAATAATCCGAAAACCATTAAATTTATTGTAATTTGAGACACATTATTTAAATATCATCGTTATGGCAGCCCTGTTATGTCTTCATTAAAGAACTGAATCCTCGAAAAATCAAAGAGCGTGTTCCTGCTATGAACTGCATGGACTACACGCAAACTGAGACAAAGCCCAAGTCAGTCCTGCTGACAAGTACACACACACACACACACACACACAAACGCACGCACACGGGCGACTAGATATGTGGGTTAGTGGTCCACCGGAGCGCGCCCCCCTCCGCCGGCTCCGGGCCGCCGCTGCTGCCGCGGTACCCGGTCTTCCGGTTCTCTGAGCTGCGGGCCGAGAATCAAGCAAGCGGTGATTCAGCACAAGATGGTTTGTTTTTTGTTGGCTGCGATTTGCATTCGGTTTATTGGTTTACAATGAGAAACACTTAAAGGAACTGTTGTTGAAGATGTTAATTGTGCGTAATTTGCATAGAAGACGATTATGTAAAGTTAGTTGTAGTATCGAAATTTGTAAAAAGATCAAAATAGTGATGATATCATACAAAATTATTATTACTTTAAATAAATACTTATCAACTAATTAAATCAATTACTTTTTACCTAATTTCAGAACGTAATATAAATATTACAATACTATAAAGCGTATCGTAATTAGTTCTATTACGATACAAGTACTAGATTTGATTAAAAATTTAATTAACTTATCCATGTCTCAAATAAGAACAAAAAAGAAAATTGCTAAAAATGTCATATTAATTTAGATACGATATACGTAATGTAATGTATTATACAATACTCGATGTATTATCAAATTCGGCCTACGGTCTCGGTCGAAAATGTTTCCCATCTCGTATTGTAATATGATATATTATAATACTACTACATCCCGAATCTCAAAAAGATTCTAACAAATCCTGATTTTTTAATTTTGAATTAGTTAATTTTAATTTAGTTCAATTTAAAAAAGTAAATCTAAATCACATACCAAAAACTAAATGGGAATAAAATTATATAAGAGTTTAATGAAACTTTGGCTGAAAATTTGGCTTACCTTAATTTAACTAATCCAAAATTCAGGAATAGCTAGAATTCTTTTGAGAATTGGGCTGTTAGAGAATAAAATTCAAATGGCAACGATATGACAATCCATGCCTTATTACTAATTAGTTTAGTTGTGAAAATGCTTTACCAGAGAAAAAGAATACCAGGTTCAAATTCCGACATCGGTCGAATTTATTTTTCTCTCTAAAATAATAATGGACCAATTTGATATCTTTACTTTACCCTACCAATTCATCTTTATCTTTAAAACTGGAATAGATACAAATCAGGATAATAAGATCGATTCAGTAAAAAGTTGATATGTTTAATCCATCGTATTATTACGACTAATACTCCATCTTACCTAGCTGATAAAATATCATTCCGAAATAAACATCGCCATAAAATATTGAGAAATAAATTAGCCTTGCATATTCCCGCACACAAAAGTGCACTATTTAAACATTGCTTTAGTTACAATTGTCCGCAGATTTACAATCAAGTTAACGATGATCTTAAACTACTAAAGTCTTATTCATTCTCCACAAATTTAAAGAATATCATAATTGCAAAACAATAATTCTTATCTATACATTCGCTTCATTTGAGCAGTACCTAACATATTTTGTTGTATATTTCATTTTTATATGTACTATTGTTTATACTAATTTTGGTCTACTAAATGCTTGTATGTAAACATTTTTGTATAATGCTGTAAAGGTTAAGTGGTAGAACAGCCTCGGCTGAACTGTCGCCAAATAAAAGGGATGTATTATTATTATTATTATTATTATTATATTAACTTTCCTAACATCTATTGTTGATCTAGCATCCTAATACCTTTTTCATAGTAATTTTCTTATAGAATCATATATTATTGTTAAAATTAAAGTAATTTTTAAACAATGTAAATATGTTAGCGTCCAAATTTGTCAAAAATATATATTACGAAGAGTCCGTAAAACTAAATAAAAGTTATATAAAATGAGGTCTCCCTTGAATTTATTACTTACAGGCAGAATAATAAATTTATTTTTTAAATTATCTTTCTAAATCACGAAATAAGTTTATTTTAACCTAGTTTAAAAGAGTGTTAATTAGAATCAAATTTAATTCATATCATTAATTTAGTTTAATTTGAAATAAAGTTGTAGATAATATTAAAAATGGTATTAGCGACTAATAAAAGTAAAATAAATAAATATATCATTACGCCTCTTTTACTCATTACTGGGTGCAGCATGCTGGCATAGCAGATCTCAATAAATAATATATTTATGGGCGTGAAGTGCGGTTACCAGCCGACAAATCACGGCCCCCAAAGATATTAGTAGTGGAGGGGCCACAGGGGTAATTTTAATGTCGTAAAAATTGTTTATCGGTTGTGGAAATTGAACCCGGATTTACAAATCCACAGTTCAAATCAATACCACAGAGCCACCTACCCCATAAATTCGATTTATAAATTAGTAAAATTGTATTCTGGTATAATAAATAAATAAATATTGATTTATTGGCAAATATTCAGCCTAAGCTGTTCTTCCATATTAACCTTTTAACAATTTAAATTTAATGTTCCGGACTGTAGAATTACATATTCGGGAACCGAGATTTGTCGACTGGTAACTGTTTTTCATGCGTAAAAAATATTTGCAAGATCTGTTATAGCAGATGATATGTGATTATACCATAAACTGAAATTTATTTCTATAGATCAAATCTTCGTATACTTCTTACATTTTTAAATTGTGTCATATTTACTGATTATTTAATCAAATTTATCATGAAATAATAATAATACAAAAAAATTCTGCAGTGCGGAGTAATTTCAATGAACCAGGTAGCCGCGGAGAGATTTGAACGACACGTCACGAAACAAACTCAAGTCGTAAACGACACATTTCCAAAATTACAATAATTATAATATCGAACGAGAAATTAAGATAAATCTGACCAGATCACGCAAAGAGATAATAATCTCTGCATGTATTTACCAAAGTATAAATTAAGGAGGAAAAAATTGCAAGAATGAGCTACCGAGTTGTTAAAATGTAATTAACGCAGACAGATTTGTTTAATACCATGGCGCCTAGAGCATTTACCAGTCAGCCAAGCTTCGGGCTGCTTGTTTTACACACTTCGTTGCGTTTTAAAAACCGAATACTTACATCAGCAATCAGATTCATATTTAGCACAATGATTGTATCTGACAACAGGAAGTAAATCTTTACATGCTGAGATATGCACTTTAAAATGCATTCATTAAGGATAATGCCTGCGTATCATGCAACATTGTATTTATGTTTATGTACCTAATTTACTATACTTGTGGTGGATTATATGACAGCCAATTATTCGAAATTAAAATTAATGTATAACACCTAATTCGGTTCCAATAGTAATCTTCTTATGAAACAAGATGTTGTTATTTTTAATTAAACATAGTCAGCCCAATTCTCAAAATTTAAAACAGTTCTGAATTTAATTAAAAATTAAACACAAAGTATTTGATTTATGACAATGTCTGATGTCTGAGAAGACAAAACGATCGTTACATTACAGTAATATAAATTCTGTGCAAAAATTAAGTACTTTGTGTTTATTTATTAGTTTAAATACACTCTGTAATAATCTTCTTATCATTTAGTTTTTGAAAAGTGATTTCGATGAACTTTATAAAATCAAAATGAAACATTCAAGATTAGCTAAAACTTTTTCGAGAATCGAGCCAATTATGTATTTAATATCGGGACGACCGAGCTTCGCTCGGAAAATAATGGAAAATGGAAGAATTAAAATGAAAAGTAACAAACCTAGAAAGAGATAAGAGAAATAACTTTTCTCCCTAATTTTCTTTCGAATTTTCGCTCATATCAAAAAAAACATTTTTTCCCCACTATTATTTCAACTTTATCAATAGAAAAAAATATATTTCAAGAATGTTTTCGTTACCATGGATACGTCGTATTTTTTGGTCTTAGAATTAAAAATTGTATGGTAATAGATTAGTTTTGTCAATTAGTTTCATTTGAATTTGAATAAATCTGCGAAATTTTCTAAATGTGGGTAAAAAATAATGTTTCAATCGGACTAAAAATACTATTTTGAATCTGATAATATTGTCAGACTCCTCTACGCGTCGTCCAGCAACCTTTATTCCTAGATCCGAAAACTCGTATTTTTGATCCTTATGAATCAAATAACTATTATGTATATATGGCAGAATAAATAACATCTTCACACATTCAAATCATATAATTTCATAAATATGCTTGTATCTAATAACAATTGAAGAATAATGTTCTTGTACGTCCTTCTAATAATTATCAATTATTAATGTACAATTAATTAATATTCCATAAAACATAAGATGTTTATAACACATTGGAATTTGAAACAACATTGTACCTTTAAATTCTAAAGTCTAGAATCTAGAATATCTACGTGTTAGCTTAACTCTAGAGGTAACCCACTTTCATAAAGACACAAAGACAAGTGAAATTTTTACCACTCAAAATTTATACTTGTGATCGTTCTCCATTTATTATCTTCGGAGACTGTGATTTAACAACAGCTGGCAGATTGAAGAATTTTATAGATATTTACTAAAAAGCAATTAATATAAAAATGAAATATGACTCTAACTAATTATTAAGTATATTGCAATAAAATATGAAGGCGACATTCCTATTGTCTGCCTCTGTGCAATTGAGTAAGAAAAACAATATTTCATTGCGATTTACCTATACCGGTCAGAATCAATCAAGTTAGGGTTTCAATGATTATTGTTTTTTAATAAGTGTCTTTATTAGGTAATTACATTCAATTGTCCAAGGACAGAAGATACATTAAATTGCTTTAATACATTAATTAAGTAATTGCATTATTATTGGAAGTATCAATTATTGAAAACAATGGACGTAAATAGCAAATATTAAATTTTCTTTTCTACGCATCATCGAACCTGTCATACGCAGTTCTACATATTTAAAAATTTGCAATTTTTAAATTATTCAGTTGTTTAGAATAACAATTTGATGAATATTTCAAATACAAAATATTATAATTTGTTTCTTGATCTAACGTTGAAGTCACCGGGATTTCTGCTTATGGCATCATTGATATCTTTTGCAATTCTGACTATTCCAAGTATTATACAATTTATAAGGACTCGTGTATCAGGAGTAATATTTGACATATAATTAATCTGTCAGATAAGTAAAAAATATCGTGGCAATAATGGTCATTAATATAATTTGTGCAATTTTAAACAACAAATTATGAATCTGTCATATTTCTTATCCCAGCAGTAGCAACAGTTATTTGTATTATTAGACCAGAAACTGTACTTTTGCGAATGTGAACACCAACTTATATTTTTGACAAGTCGCAGTTTTTAAATAAAATAAATAAATAAATATATCATCACGCCTTCTACCCATTACTGGGTATGGCATTCTGCTGAAGCAGATCTCGGTAAGTGATATATTTTGCGCGTGAAGTGCGGTTACCAGTCGTCAAATCACGGCCCCCAAACATGTTAGTGGTGGAGGAGACACAGGGATAGCTTTTTCAAATTATGAAAATTTGTGTGGGAATCGAACCAGGGACCTCAGGATCCACAGGCCGACTTCATACCAGTGAGCTAGCTAGTTTTTAAAAATCTAATAAAATTATAAAATTACGTCAATAGAAAAAATAGTATAAAGAACACGTTTCATAAGGCCCGTTATCGCAGAGCGGCTAGTTTTCCAAATTTGGACTCGTGCGTTAAACGATTGTCTTATGAAACTAGTTCTTTAATATACTATTGTATCACTAAGCCAGAAAGAGTACTTTTGTGAGTGCGAGCACATTTTGACAGGTCAAGTCGAAGACGAGGTTTTGTAAATTACGAGTACGGGTAAAACAATTTCTGGACATGTGATACACAAGATTTGTCAAATATGAAATACTACGGAATTTTTATATTGACATCACTGACACTGACAGCTAGTTGCTGCCAATGCTAATCTTACCAAAATGCGTAGTATTTGCCGACCTTGACCGGAAACAGGTTGTTTATTGACGATTTTGAGTTACGCAAAACTAGTGTTTCTGGACAGAGGCGCAAAATAGTTATTTGTATCACTAGACCAGAAACTGTACTTTTGCGAGTATTCTCGAATCAGTTTCTGGATATGTGACACGCTAAATTTTTCGCGCCAATTTAAATGGTATTATTGATTTAAAATTGATAAAAATCTCCAAGCACTCAACGCATGAAATTGACAGTCAAACGTCCCTACTTTCACAAGTTGGATTCGCCCAGCTGAATTTTTATTTCTACTTTATACGCTATAAAAATTATTTATTAAAGATAGTTCTATTATCTGTATACATATTTTTTATTTGTTGTACACAGCAACTGTATATTGAGTTACAAATAAATAAAATAAGTATAAATAGGTATATCATCACGCCTTTTACCCATTACTGGGTGTGGCACTCTGCCGAAGCAGATCTCGGTAATTGATATATTTATGCGCGTGAAGTGCGGTTACCAGCCGTCAAGTCACGGCCCCCAAATATATTAGTGGTGGGGGAGCCACAGAGGTAATTTTAAATTGGTGAAAATGTTTGTCGGCTGTGGGGATCGAACCAGGGTTCTTAGGATCTACAAACCGACTTCGTACCTCTGAGCCAGTACCCCATATATTGAGTTATAAAAATAGTAAAAACTTATAACTTCTAAGCGCATGCTGACATTGACAGCCAGTGATGCCAATACTAACATTACAAAAGTTCCTAACTTTTACTGAACGCCATGGTTTCCGAACGATTTTGAGATATGTAAATACTGTTAATATATAGCATACAAATAAATAATTTAGAACTTATTTCACAAAAACAAAACACCCAAATTCTAGAACAGCATCCAAATCTCTGCGATTGCAAATCTTATGACATTAGCACGTTTCACTGTCAACAATCGACCAAGACATTTCTGGAATATTCGTGTTGTGTTCAGAGTTCGTTTCCACTTTCTCCGGCTCTGCGTGGCTTCTAACAGATCACGCGGTGCTGTTGTGTTATTGCTGCACCACCGCGGATCAACACCATCAACACCGACAACACCGTGTTGTTTACCGAGCCCAGTGGCATGTCAACGACACCCGGCCTGGGTGATTCACCTGCATTACGCAACTACCTGTTAATCACACAATCATCGACTGTTTGTGGTTTTACGTTTTGATCAGAATGATATTGATGACATGATTAAAGTGGAGGAGAAGCTTATATATTGTAAAATAACGTCCCATTATGAATATGGCGGTTCAGCAAATGCATTTTTCTATGGTCGTGTTAAAAAGTCACTGTACTAACATTCAAAATGAGTGTGGAAAATATCTCTTTGCAAGACTCATCATTTCTAAGATTGTGGAACAATCTTTTTATATGAATTAATGTAAAATATTATAGTAAATGCCAGATGTTAAATATCGCTTTTAATTTTAAGAAATAAAAGTTCACGATCGTAGAAATAATAGTATGTAACATAAGTGTGGCAACGGCCATTTACCACACTTGTGTTACAATATACTATTTCCGACGACAGTGCGGAAAGTACTCACTTTCCGTATTCATTTGCATGCGGAAAGTGATTATTTTCTGCACTCAAGGGTCAACAGAATGCCACTATTGTTTGCGGTTATCATAAATACAAAAAATTACAATTAATTCGCAACCAAAAGATCTAAAACTGAAATAATTTGTTGTAGTGTAAAATGCTAAATTGTCGTAGAAAATGTAGTACTTGCTTGCGTCCTTGTTCCGTCTTACACACCCGCTTTCCAATGATACCCTTTCAATACTTGTATTACAATATACTAGTAGTGAAATTTCGCTTTATAGAATGCAGGATATAAATCACATTGTAACTAATTCTGAACTAGAAATGCAATTTATCTTCATTTAGGGTACAAAAACATCGATTATTTTATTGGTATTTGCTATGTAAAATTATAATTTTTACTTGTCAGAAGACAACGATTTTATTGTCAAAGTACTCATTTGCTGCAAAATGTGCGTAAAGTAAATATTTTCTGCTCTAGTACAGCAACAAAGTTTTCTGATATAGTATGCCATCCATTCATGAAAACAGAAGGCATTAATTAATACATATGTAAATAAGATTGGCAATCTTTCGTTATACTGCGTAGCGCATAATAATTCAAAACAATCTAGTGCCATCTGTACACTTAATTTGATCTAATATAACTGAATAATAGCGAAACGTAGAGTAAAACATGCTAATGTTTAATTTGTCTTTACCTTTCTTTATTGGTCACATATTTTATTATTTTATGGGATGGCTAGCTCAGTGGTATGAAGTCGGCCTGTGGATCCTGAGGTCCCTGGTTCGTTTCCCACAGGCGACAAATTTTCATAATTTGAAAAAGCTATCCCTGTGGCTCCTCCACCACTAACATGTTTGGGGGCCGTGATTTGACGATTGGTAACCGCACTTCACGCGCAAAAATATATCACTTACCGAGATCTGCTTCAGCAGAGTGCCACACCTAGTAATGGGTAGAAGGCGTGATGATATATTTTATTTATATTTATTTATATTTTAGTTCAAATTAAAGAGTAGGTACAAAATGCGAACTAGAATTCAAAGAAAACAACATCAAAAATACTTATTAATTATCGGTTTCGGAAAAATAATTTTTGTTCTTGTGACCTACTTAAACTTCTTTGCTTACTGGTCAAGGATATACCTAAGATGAGATTATTTTGTGGAAAAATGATTCATCATATAAGTATGATGAACAGGATATATCTGCGCTATGAAAAACTTCAGAACAAAGATTTTTTTAAATAAAACTGTTTCTTTTAACCTTTAGGTAATATTCGTCCTTGCAAGGTCACTTCTTAAATATGTATAATTCATAGATCTGCAACATTTATTTCATATCATTTTATAATATACTGTATGGGGTAGCTAGCTCAGTGCTTTCAAGTCGGCCTGTGGATCCTGAGAACCCTGGTTCGATTCCCACAGGCGACAAACAATTTTCACCATTTTAAAATTACCCCTGTGGCTTCTCTACCACTAACATCTTTGGGGGCTGTGAGTTGACGGCTGATAACCGCAATTTACGCGTAAAATGTATCACTTACCGAGATCTGCTTCGGCAGAGTGCCACACCCAGTAATGGATAGAAGAAGATTTATTTATTTTATAATATCTATTTATAATAATCTTTACATAGTAATCAAAACTGTGTAATTTATGTTTCTTTTTTTTTAAATTTCATTTCTCGTCCGACAGTATGGTGGTGTAATTAGCGTTACGGCATTTGAATCAGAAAATACCGATTTCGTATCCAAGTCAAGTTAAAAATATATTCAGTGCGATGAGTCCGGATCTTTTAGTGTAATTGGAATTAAGTTTCTGCTGTACAGAGTGGCATAAATACATAAATTGTATTTAATTTAATAATTTACGTGTCGTGCTAAAATTAGATTATCTAATTAATTTATAGGTGGATGCTTACATAAAATATTGATTATTGTTTGAAATTATCTAAATTTCATGCAAATGTGATTATCTCTAACCGTAAAACTCAATTCAAAATTCGCAAAATAGCCAATTTCAATAAATACAGTTTTATAACAGAACTTTAATTCCACAACACCACGCATTTACACATATTACCGTTTCAGTATCTGGAATTTTAGGTTAATATTTGTCTTCATAAACATTATTGCTAAACTGTTTCGTCGTAATACAGTCGTTTAGTGTTCGGCATAACTTTCATTCATAACGGGAATATCCAATTTGGATTATCAATTAAAATACACCAGCACTGACTCAACATAACCATGCAGACACCTGGAAGGTATACTCATTATAATATTTCAAATTATATTCTCATTCAGAGTTTAGTATGTATGTCGTTAACTTAACTAGGCATTGTATAAAACTTTTTCTAATGAGGCTGCCAAATTCTCTTCCAAATTAAAATTGCATTATAAATTTTACAGATGCGTATTTTTCACAATACAAGAAAAATTAGCCACTGAAATGTTGCCTAAATGTTACAGTTAAATAGGTTACTAAAATTTGCTGAATAGTCAGTTAATATCTGCAAAAGTAGAGCGACAATAGTTTAATTAGAGCAGAAAAAAGAACGCAAATATAATATTTATTACATAATTTTGACATAAAATTAAAGTATAAGAAATGTTAAACATTGTTCTACGCTAAAAAAACTAAACGACAGGTTGAATAAAAAAATATCCAGCCTATTTTATCTCTGAAACTATTCATAGTACTTACTCGTATATTATAACAAAAATGTTGGAATGGCCGTTGCCACACGTATGTTGCATATTATTTTTTCTACGGTCGTGAACTTTTATTTCTAGGAATCGATATTTGACATCTGTCATTTATTGTTATATCGAGTGACTATAAATGATTGAAATTGTTTTTTTAATGATACCTTAAATTTTATGTTGGTATACCTGATTGTCAAATTCAAATATGTCAAATAAAATATAATTGTAATTTGATTGTCTGTCATTGTTAAACTTTATTTCACCTTTATTTATAAAAATGATTATTAATAATAACACCAAATTGGGAAAACTTTAACCTTAAAAAAATAATCAAGAAAAGTCATGTAGACAGTGAAGAGGCTTGTCAACTAAATAAGGTAGCCAACTCTAAATTTTTTGTCAATCAATTACAGTCACCCGGTACTTTACATTAATTCAAATAAAAAAAATATTTTATAATTGTTGGCTTGGAAGCGACATCATAAACGATTCTTACCGAACCTAGTACGGTAAAAAATCATGTCGCACTGAGTGTTGCAATGAGATACTTTCCACGCTCATTTTGAATGTTGATACAATGACTTTTCAACACGACCGTAGAAAAAAATTACAGCGATTAAACCAAAAATATGCTAAGATTAATTTAATTCTCTTTAATATGATGTAATGGTTCTTAGTAAATTATTAATTATTAATGGCGTAATTAGCAATTTAACAAATAAAACACACTCAAGTTATGGGATGGCTAGCTCAGTGGTATGAAGTCGGCCTGTGGATCCTGAGGTCCCTGGTTCGATTCCCACAGGCGACAAATTTTCATAATTTGAAAAAGCTATCCCTATGGCTCCTCCACCACTAACATGTTTGGGGGCCATGATTTGACGACTGGTAACCGCACTTCATGCGCAAAATATATCACTTATCGAGATCTGCTTCAGCAGAGTGCCACACCCAGTAATGGGTAGAAGGCGTGATGATATATTTATTATTTATTTATTTATTTATATCAAGTTATACAATTACATATTTTTAATAAAACGTTTTTTGTCCTTCATGTAAAAGTGAGTTAAAATTTAATGCTAGATTTCTAAGCTCACAAGCTATTACCTTAAATTGTATTTATAAATAAATAAATATATCATGACGCCTTTTATCCATTACTAGGTGTGCCGTAGCAGATCTCGGTAAGTTATATATTTATGGCCATGAATTGAGATTACCAGCCGTCAAATCACAGCCTCTAAAGATGTTAATGGAGGTGGAGCTACAGGGGTAATTTTAATGTGGTGAAAATTGTTTTGTCGGCCGTAAGACTGAAATCCATAGTCCGACTCGATACCATTAAGCCACCTATCTTATATTATTTATTTATTGTATTTATTAAAATTGTCTGCACAAAAACAGTTAAACAAAAACAATATAAAACAAAAGTAGCATAAACCCAGTGAAGCAACATTGAGTGATGTAGGTAGAGTGACGGTATTTTCGTATTTTGGACAATGATTATGCAGATTGTTCGGTACGGTACCGGTTTTCGGTTCACGGTTCGTTTACGATTGAACAGTACGCAGAACCTCCAAAATATAACGTCCGTTAAATCAACACTTCAGTGTTACACTGCAATTGTTTGCGACCTGGTAAACTGAGTTTGTTGTTTTAGGCGCATGCTAAAATGATTAATGAGGTCTCGTAAATATATGTTTATATTTTTTGTTGCTTATTACTTACACCATGCTCTGATATTGTTACTTGATAAATATTCGAACGATAAATATTTTCAGAGCAAAGTTCAAAAATTGCTTATTATTTTCTTTTTTTTTTTTGTTTAGATTTTTCAATAAATAAATAAATTACATCACACCATTCTATTTATTTTTTAGCATGACAATTTGCTATAGCAAATCTCGATAAGATATATATTTATTGTTGAACGTAAAATATGGTTTCCAGCTGACAAATCACTGCTCCCAAATATAATATTGAAGGGAGAGCCGCAAGGATAATTGTAATGTGGTGAAAATGTTTGTCAGATGCGCTGTTACGGAGATCGAAATTTATTCCAAAAATAAAAATGTTACTCTAAATTAACCACATCCGGCAGTACGGTGGTGTGGGTAGCGTAGTGCCATTTGAATTGGGAGATCCCGTGTTCGAATCCTACTCAAGCTAAAAATATATGAAAGCATCACACTGCGGTTTATTGAGTTCTGGCTCTGTACTGTATTTGGGACTAACTTGCTGTTGTATGGTGTACCATAAATAAATTAATAAATATGATTTTTTTAAAAATAAATCGAATGATTTCAGTCTGTTACTATTTGACTCTTGAGGTGTCTATATCGATATGTATTTTATTGTTGACTTTAAAATTTTAATTTTAACGAACATAACATTTAAATATTTCGTATTTAATTAATAAATAAAAAATAAATATATCATCACGCCTTCTACCCATTACTGGGTGTGGCACTCTGCCGAAGCAGATCTCGGTCAGTGATATATTTTGCGCGTGAAGTGTGGTTACCAGTCGTCAAATCACGGCCTCCAAAGATGTTAGTGGTGGAGGAGTCACAGGGGTAGTTTTTGAAATTGTTTGTCGCCTGTGGGAATCTCAGGATCCACAGGCCGACTTCATACCACTGAGCTAGCCACCCCATTAATTATTGCTTGATAATAGTCACAACCTTCAGTGCCGGATTTACCATTAGGCTGAAAAGGCTCCAGCCTAGGGCCCCGAGCTCGGGGAGGCCCCGCACTGGAGTTAAATTAGTTTTGAACATTTTAGTAAATTTAAATTTTACTAATACGTCAATAAATTTAACAGAGAAACTATGAACGAAAAAACTAATCAAAATTAAAAAGTGCGAAGAAAGATGTTTTAATTGCGTCGCAGATATTGTATTTATAATAAAACACATGTTATTTTAATCTTATTCTTATAGTTTTATTTTACTTTTTATTTTCACGGCAACAGAGAGGGGGCCATTCTATGTATTCAGCCTAGGGCCCCATGTCACGTAAATCCGGCACTGACAACCTTTGTCGAAACGTCGCAAAAAAAATGTAAAACGTGTTTTTAAACTTTTACAGCTCATTCCTTTAGCCTGAAATCCAATCATAATACTTAATAGATAAATAAATAAATATCTGTTTTATAGAATATATAGTTTATAGAAAAATTACACAAGTAAAAATTTCACTAAAATTTTACTTTTATCAAACATACAAAACATCTAAAACATACATATAGCACTTTCAGCATTTTGAGCATGTCAAAATAAAACAATCAAACTAAAAACATGCAAAATAATCACGCACAAATATCACACAAAACCACCGGAAGGAGTTTTTTATCCAAACGCATCAATTCATCCCACTTCTCACGACCTAACCTCACTTAGTTCAACACAATCTCTCTCTGTCTCTCTCTACGTCACTTCACTTTCGGTATCCGCGTAGCAGGAGGAGGGGGAAAACGCGTGTCTGCGCAAAGTGTGTTAGCGGTACGCGGCGCCCCGCCCAACCGCGTCATTCGCGTAGCGTAATCGTAAAGTAACGGTTTCGGCCAATGCGAAACAGCGTGTGGACGACGTAGTGGTACTGATTGAGTCATAGCGCATGTGTGAGCGGAGAAATGGTACAGCAGGAACTGACTGAGAGATGATAGATGATTGCCGATTGGTTTGGACTATTGACTTTAATGAGGTCTATTGTTGATGAATGGTGACGATAAGAATTATAATTTAGGAGGTATTTTTACAATATTCACAGATCTCGACTACTATAAGAGATACAAAGTTTACGCATAATTTAAGATTATTAATGGCTCCGTGGTAGCAAGTCGGCCTGTGGATCCTAAGAACCCTGGTTCGATTCCCACAGCTGACGAATCATTTTCACTAATTTAAAATTACCCCTGTGGCTCCCCCACCACTAACATCTTTGAGGACCGTGATTTGACGGTTGGTAACTGCACTTCACGCGCATAAATATATCACTTACCGAGATCTACTTTGGCAGAGTGCCCCACACCCAGTAATTGGTAAAAGGCGTGGTGATATATTTATTTTATTTTTATTTAAAAAAAAATGTGTATGAGAGTAGACAAAAATTATTTTTTTTATTTAAGAACCCGGGTTCGATTCCCGCAGACGACAAACAATTTTCACCTCATTTAAATTACCCTTGTAGCTCCTCTTTTACTAATATCTTTAGTCATTGTGATTTAACGGCTGGTAACGGAGATCTGCGGCGGTAGAGTGCCCCATTCAGTGATGGGTAAAAGGCCTGATGATATATAATAGGCGTGTTTCTTTGGATTATGATTGTGATTTTCTAAATCATGATTCCTTTGATCGTGATTGCGTTGAATCATGATTAAATATGATATTGAAGAAAACATCGAACAGGAATAATGATTCAAATCCAACCAGATCGACGCGATCCTATAGTATGAACGTTAAAATAACTGCAAATGTCTAATACACAAACTAACCTATTTTAAAATTTCATAAATGAGTGTCCATGTAAGCCATTTAAAAATTCTTCCAGAAGCAGCAAATTTTTCTTAATTCCACAAATAGAGCACATAAATTTATTTTGAAACCTTCGATGTGAATCAGTCAACATGAATCATAGAAAAAGTATTATTCAGAAGGGTAGGGGGATTGTCGTTTCGTGATCACAAAATGAAAGAGTAGGGATAACGAATAACGAACGAAGAAACATGATTCTTCATGATCATGTTACGTTTGATCACTTTGATTACGAATCACAGTCCAAAGAAACACGCCTAATGAATTAGGCAAATATACACAATTAAACAGCATCATTTTAGTGCTACTAATGCTTTTTTGCTGAGCTTGAAATGTGCTGAAGAAAACCAGAATGGTGTTCCGGTTCGTAAAAATATGGTAGATGGTGTTCTGGTTCGTAAAATTATAATAAATATTGTTCCGGTTCATGAAATTATTGTTCGGGCTATGAAATACATTAGTATTGCCGCGTTGGAAAATATCATTTATGTGATAATTTTATAACAGACTTCATATCTTTTTTTTTTAGTTATAATAATTTTGAAGAGGCGTTTCGGTTCATGAAATTTTTCATCCCGAGCTACCCTGTTTTTTGCCATATTTTTACTGAAAAATTATTAGACTACAAAGAATTTTAAGTCAAACTACAATATGTTACGGCATCAGCTTATTTATTTTACAAAAAAATGTGAGGTTTTAAATTTACGAAAAATATCAGTTATTAAAAATATGTGGGTAGCAGAAAAAATACTATCTAATCATAGTCACCTACGCATTTTTTTATCAAACAAAAACAGCACTAAGTTCTCCTGAAATTTGATTGCTTTAGGTATATCTTTTACAGTTCTCGAAATTCCATTAGAAAGACAAAATAAAAATACATCCTGTGAGAGAAATGATCTTTAAATACCTTCGAAACTAAAAATATAATTGTAACAATATAAAAATATTCCTGAGAAATTATTGTAACAATAAAAGATACGCAGAACAAAATAGATTTCAACGGTACATTAAATAGGAAACCTGGAGATATCAACGTTGCGTTAAGATACAAACCTTTAGATTTAGGCTATTTCCACCAACGAAATTTAAATGATATGTCTGACTTAAAGAAATAAAGGCAAATTGAAGTAAAATATCACATAAAGACATGTATATAGCTGTCAACATTTGATGCGATATTGTCTGTTTGCAAAATTAAAATTTAAGTTTTGTTGGTGAAAACGGATATAAATTTGATACAAATTGTGAAAGTAAATAATAAATTATAATTAATCGCAACATTGGTATGTTATGTATGCAAGCAACACATATTTTAAATTTAGTTTGTATTGGAGTGGGAAAATACTCAAGGTCATATTTGTTTTCATGCCATCTCTTTCTTTAGATACGCTTTTCCCTTTCATGATTATTAATACAATTGGATAGTATACGGTAAACACAGTACAACTAAAATAATTAATTTGAAGCTAATTTTAATTTATATTAGCTTCTAATTAACAGGAAAACTTTTTGAAGCTTTTTATTTCCGTTTTGTTCTGATTTTTTGTAACAAGTAAAAACTTTGAATTTTATTTAGAGCAACATTTCAAATGGATGTAACTGGAAGTGATTTTGAAGTTATTGACATCAACTTTCATTTATTATATTAAAACAGCCGTAAATATAAAAGATAATTAAGTGCGTCATCTGCAAGAAATGAAAAACATTACTTGAAATATTCCGTTGTAATTTAGCAATTTGCAATACGAGTATATGAGTCACGGTAAGAACTTTCTTCTGGAATTTCCAGTAGGTATACGTGGTATAGCTAAATTGCTGCTAGCACATGCCTTATTACCTTTATTGACAGCGCACTGCATATTATTTAGAATTGTCACATCATTTAGATAACTGTATGCGTTAATTTATTCACGCCTACTAAATTAAAGTATCGAATGAGAAAATATGATTGAAAAGGCAACATTTAACAAATCTATTTAAGTTTGTTAAATTCTAAGAAGTTGCTCTTTTAAATTGTGATTTAACAGTAAGTGAAAAATACTGATTTCATCAGCTCTAGATTATTTCCCGATCTGAAATAAGTTTCAATGTTTTTGAAATAGGGACTTATAATTTTGACGTCACATGCAGCAGACCCGAAACCGACCCCCTCCACACAATTTTGTGTAAATAACAAAATTATAGAAAGAGCGAGGTGACACCATGCCGAGTCGACCAACTGCTTTCTCCTTTCAACACTTCTCCCCTCAGATCCCCACATTTGTTTGACGTTTAACGTTTAGATGACGTGATAAACGTCAAACTGTAAAGCTACACCATGTTCGGTACATAACAAATGATTCAATTCTATTTTATTCACTAGATGTCAGCCGAAAAATTTGAATTGTATAAGTCCCTATTGATTGAATGCCGTTCAAATATTTTTTTATCTACTGTGAAAATAGTTGACATTTATGTACAGGATTCTGTTTACGAATTTAACCTTTTTTGTACAATACTACTTTATTTTAAGTTGTTATTAGCGACGGCTGTAAAAACGGTTTTATCGGTTGTTGCTATTGACAACGTCCGCTAAAACTACTAAAATACCAAATATTTATTGGGAATAAATGTTGATGAATGTTATATTCAAATTATATTTATGGGGTAGATAGCTCAGTGGTATCAAGTCAGCCTGTGGATCCTGAGAACCCTAGTTCGATTCTCACAGGCCACAAACAATTTTCACCATTTTAAAACTACCCCTGTGGCTCCCTCATCACTAATATCTATGGGGGCCGTGATTTGACTGCAGGCAACCGCACTTCACGCGCAAAATATATCACTTACCGAGATCTGCTTCGGCAGAGTGCCACATCCAGTAATGGATAGAAGGCGTGATGATATATTTATTTATATTTTTTGTATATTAAAATTTTAAATCTATTTTGCATAATTTTTTTTTTATACCAAGGGGTGAAAGTAGGCGTTGGCAGCCGAATAATTCCATCACCTTTACTTAATTTTAACAATCATTTAACTACAATATCGAATAACTGACAACAATGCTTAGTTACTCACTTGATAATTAATTTCGATTTTTATAAATGTCAAATAAATAGATCAACACGCTTTCTACCCATTACTAGGTTTGGTAGTAAGATAATAGTGGTAAAGGAACCACTAGGGTAATATTAATACCGTATAAATTGAACTGCGCGAATAGAACTCGTGTTCTCAAATCCACAGTTCACTGAGCTCACTATATCTTGGTATGATATTGTTCATTTAAAGTAAACTTTAAATTTAAGCAACAGCAACCCAACTGGCGATAAATAAAACTGCTAAAATTTCAAATATTTTGTGAAAATATAGTTTAAATGTTGTCGTTTCCTTGTAACAGAATCTTATTTAACATTTTTTAATTCAAATTTGTAGTAAATACAAAGAGACAGAGCGATTTAGAAATTTCAAATAGTTGGATATTTTATGGAGTCTCTCAAATACAATGTAAAATGCGTAAATTCCAGTACTGCAATAAGTAATATTTAATAGTATTATTAAACACAGTTAATGAGAAATACGATATATTTTTACATATGTAAGTAGTAATCATTATAACACATAAAAATATTAATTAAAAATATTACATAAAAATTCTTCCGGTAATGCAACAAGACTAACTATTAAGTTCGAGAACTCAACCGAAGCATTTTTATTTGCGGTTAGCGATTGCGTATTCACATTACTATTTAATAAACACTATCATGTAACCTCACTAATTTTGTTTATAAAATACAATATTTTAATATTTATTTCATTATAATTTCAACACCAAAGCACATCTTCATTGCAACACAAGAATTTTAACAATTCATTATATAAAAACTGGAACACAATGACCTTTCTTAAGAAATGCTTCTATAACTTTAGTTTTATAAACAAAATGATATTTTCATCAAGTACATGATAGAGTTATTGTTGACATTTGACCTGTAGGTAATACAGTGCACTATTCATTCAATGGCAACAAGACAATTACTATAAAATGTAATTGGAAATCGTGCTCCTTTCATTTTAATGTCTCTATGTTAAGCATGGTTGTACTGTCGTACAAATTATATGTTTTCTGCAATAAATAGGTACTTACGGAAATTGTATGTATTTATATATTTAATAAAAATAGTTTCCATTATTTATTTATGTAATCAGTAGGAAAAGAGAATAATATGCCTCACTGGTATTGTTCATATCGATTTTTTTTAATCTGATAGTACGTATATTTGCTTTAACAATCGTTTGTTTTACCTTGCGTTAAATTAAAAAAAAAACCAGTAATTTTCTGCTCTTGTGTCAATAGTTATTAATTTATTTGTCTATAAGAAGCCTATAAATCTAAAAAATGATAAATTTTTATTTTCCAAAATAAAGCAAAATTCAATATTAATTAATATGTATAAACATTTACAGGCAGATTCATAAAACGGATTAGCGCTAACACCGCTTTTAATATTATCTATAACTCTGTTTCAAATTAAAGCAGATTAAAGAAATGAACTAAATTTGATGCTAATTAACTCTCTTTTTAAATCGAGTTAAAATAAACTTGTTTCGTACATTGAAAAGAGAGTTAAAAACGAAATAAAAAGTGGTGTTAGCGCTAATCCGCTTTATGAATCTGCCTGTTAGCGGTAGAAATAAAAAAAAACTGAAAACTAATAAATTTCAAAAAACAATTTCAAGTTTTCTTAAATTTTTTTTCTATAGTACAACAAATTATATGAACACACCTAAAAATTTGTAACAATACTGTATTGTATTGTATATTCTAAATATATTCTAAAATGTATGTATGTATACTTATACGCCATATGTATGATGTGCCATAATCGTAAATGTACAAATAATGGTGCAATAAAATATTATTATTATTAATATTCAACATTCTGACACATTTGTATGGATAAAAGTTGAAATTCGCAAATTTTGAACTTGAAGCTCTCACTTGTGAAGCAAGTGTTCTCTATATCTGACTGCCTAATTTGATTATATATCAATTATATAATTATATACATTTTTGAGCTAACGAACAATGTCCTATTGACAGTGTTAACAATTTGTATTTACATTTAAGTACAAAAGTTATTGGCTATAAAGTTAGAAAGTAATTATTAATTAAAATAAAAAATATTTTGTTTTTGTACTCACTTTCCATAAAGTTTCCGTGAAAAAACGACATAAAAGACTGAAGCGTCACCTTACCTAAAACAAAGCAAAAACAAATAAATTTCAAATTAAAATCCAAAACAATTGTTTAACAAACTAAATTATCCTGAGTCCAGATCTACTTAATTACATCTCTGATTCCTGATATCGATACTCTGATTGATAATAATATCTATAATATTTCCAGATAGTTGTAGCTCTTGAGTTACAATCTCTTATCAAAAACGACTTTTTTTTATTCAAATCTCTTTGACATTAACTTATTACCAAAAATATAGCTGCGTGCTAGTGAATTGAATTCCACTGTAAGTTGGAGAATTTTTTATAATGTAATTAGCATTACTTTCCTCTTGTACAGTGTTATAAACAAATGAAAGCTCCACTAACTTAATGCGAGCCATAATTTTAGTCGAATCATGCGACTAATTGGGTCTGAAGTCTGCATCCAGAGCTAGGCAAGCTACTTAAAAAAAGTAGCTAAGCTACAGCTAATCTTTAAAAAAGTAGTTAAGCTACAGCTATAAGCTATATTTTGTAAAATATAGCTAAGTTACAGCTAAAAGCTTTCGTTAAAGTAGCTGTAAAATTTTAAAGCTACTTTTTTTAATTATTGTGAAATAATTAAATTTTGCCATTGTCATATGATCAGTCTTTTGTTATATTGACTGTTAATTTACTATTATGTACATAAATATCAAAAATAGCAAATACCATCTGGCACCTACTTTGTATTTTTGCGTATTAGAGCCAGTTAGAACCGGCAACAAATAATTATTTTGTGTGGGTTTAGCTTGTACGCATGCGTACTTTGTTGACCTTCTGCTTAAAAAGTAGCTTGAAGCTACAAAACGTAGCTTGAAGATACAAAAAGTAGCTTTAAAAGTAGCTTCAGTTGTTATTTTTAAGCTAATAGAAAAAAAAGTAGCTAGCTACAAGCTACAGCTATATTTTTTCACAGTTAGCTAAGCTACAGCTACAGCTAAGGTAAATGTAGCTAAGCTAGTAGCTAAGCTAGTAGCTAAGCTACAAAAGTAGCTAGCTACTGCCCAGCTCTGTCTGCATCTAAACACTAATCTTTTGAAACAATATATTATTGTTATTATAAATAAATAAATGTATCTGTTTTAATCTTTTGAATATAAAATTAAATGTTATTTTGTTGTGCATAAAATATTGCGTATACCATGAGTGAAAATAGTGTTTCTGATCCTGAGCATGTTATTAGCCCTCGACGTTTCGCGCTTCGTGCTAATAATCGTACCACGAGCCAGAATCACCTGTTTTCACTTTTGATACATAATAACTATTTTTCAACACGATCAGTATTCTAGTGTCAACTGTAGATCTAATTAGGTCATTTGAACAATTCGTTACATCTACAGATATCTGCAATAACATATTCGAATAAGTAAAAAAGTGTGCTTTTTGTTTAATTTAACAAGTGTTTAAAAAAGAAAATTTAGATTGTTAAATTCTTTTGATTAAATTTCATGGTACCATTAAACGTAAACGATCAAATTCAGTATATCCAATCTAATCAACAAATTCTAGAACTGAAAAAGGAACAATAAAGAAGTGTGAGAACTGTTTCTCAAGTCCTCCAATAATGAGTATAGTTATCGACTGAGCAGGAACTGATAATTTGATTCACGCAGCGCTGATTCAAATTTAATAACACGCATCACTCAGTGGATAAGAGCAGTAAAACCACGCCGAACACTCTTATTATGTGGATTTTTTGCATTTTGCGATGGCGCTTTCACTTGTGATTTTTTCTTCGGATGAAAAACATGCTGAAGTCTGTTCTAAGAAGCGAGAAGCGGACGAAGCGGTGCATCGCTGTCATACAGAGCCGTTGTGCTGATGCTGACGATCGAGGAAAGTGCAAACACTCACATACCGTTAATGACTGAATATAGGACAAGACCTCTATGGCTATTCACTATACTCATTTGGTTAAATAAATATGTAAACTAGGTATTAGCTAAAGCTGTAAATGTAATACATGCATTGTATGCGTTGCGGCTTTAATTTTAAATGACATTTGCGAATAGAAATAACTTAATTGTTGCTTGGTTTTATTTGCTCGAATATTATTTTAATTTAAACTTCGTTTTATGGAGGTAGTTATGAACATTGTTGAATCTTTATGTCAAAAGGGGAAATGCAAATTTTAGGAGCGCAGGTTCAAGTATTTCGATGCACATATATTATTTATTACTCTTAGTTGTTAGTATAAATAAAACAATGAACATATTCCAATGTTTATGCGAATTACAAAATTTGGCCGATAATTCTTTTTTCGTTAAAAATTTAAATAATATTAAAACGTAAGTATTTTACATTTACTAAATTCTACAATTAATTTTCAACATTTTTAACTAAATTTAACATTAAATATACCGTAGATTACCTAACTTGCTAACTTTTTTTTTTGACCCGGAGACTTCGGAAGTTCAGCGTTGTTACTCCGGGCTCCGGGTTTCTTTCTCATTTCTCTAGGTTCACTCTAGCTTTTTAAATAATATTGATTATTTAAGTATGCGATTGTCTCTGTATACAAAAGATAAATTTTAATATTATATGTACATTTGTCTTCAAAATTGAAAATAGTTGTATTTTTAGAATTATGATTTGAATAATGTTACGTAGGTTATTTTTTGACGTTTCTCAAAACCAATGAAATATTTCATTGTATGTCACGTGTCAGCGTTTTAACCAATCCTGTCATTATTACACTGAGAATAAACCTCTTGTGATTATTCCCGGAAATAATCTCTGTAGGTGCTTTTTTGTTTGTGACAAATGATAGGTAGTTGTCAAATAATCATTTAAAACTGTCAGCGCGTCAAGTAAAATGTGTGAAAAAAATCGTTTTAGTTCCATTTCAGATACAGAAATAAACCAACAAATTTTGGAAACAACTTCCAAGAATACATTAATCAATCGATATGAACCCAGTTCAAAATTTTTTAAGTGTGATGAATCGACTTTAACTGCTAAGTCAAAAAATAATCTAATTAAATGTAACTCGAGAGTTCGATAAATTAGAAAATAATTCTTCAGTATCTTTCTCCAACTTGTTGCCATTTGGCAATAGCCACTCAAGCCCTACGGGCTTTCGTGACTATTGCCTGGCAACAAGTTTTCGAAAGATCTGTCAAATTATTTACAAATTTATTTTCTCTCTTGTTATATTATTACTGAAAATTTATATAAATATTCATTTTTTATCTACATTCATTTTCATTTGAAGTTAATAATCAAAACAATCGTAACTTGATTAAATTTAGGGAAGGTTGAATTGTACATCTTAAGGGGTTTGAAGATAATGAGAAAAAATTCTCCGAAATTCTCTGATATTATTTAATATGAAATATGAGAAATAGGCAATTTTTGTTGGCGATTCTTCGTATTCAAAGTTAGTACATTTAGGGCTGTATTTCAATTTGCTAACAAAGTTCCTAAAAACATTAAACAATAAAAAAATATTGTATCGCTTACCATAGTTTAAATTATTAAAAATATATTAACTGTCATTTTTTTGATGTGGTATTTTTTGGTTGAAATATCGGCGCCTAATATCATTTCTGCAAATTTAAGAGAAATAAGTACCTTCCTTTGCATCAACTAAAAATATATATGAACGCAGCAACGGTATTGGCTTTTCTTTTGCTGTACTCGTATTTTATTTTGTGAATTTTTTGAATAAATATGGTCTGAGAAATTTTATCTGTTATTTATATGTAGGTTGAAGTTAATAATCAAAACAATTGTATGTTAAGATTCTTTGGAATGCATAAAAAAACTGTGAAATACATGATATGTATATGTGAACAGTTTCCAACTGACACTTACTTATATTGTTAAGCTGAAATGAACCGATTATTATGAAATGAAAAGCCGAGTTCGAAACCGCATCACGGAGTTTCACGCGCGGTGCGCAAATAGCGCATACCTCGTACCACCGTCACCAACGAGCGGAGAATTCGCTTCTGTGGAGTATATGAATACAGACAAAAGACTAAAAATGTAAGCAGACACGTGTTGATTGTGTGCTGAATTCGGTTCATGCTAAAAATGTATTTATTTCATCTAAAAACGCGTAGCGGCAAACAAAAAGCACGCGTTGCTTAATGGTTTGTGGTCAAATGTGACAGATATTTTTGTTGTTTATACCGTTTTATAAGAAATTGGAAATAGTTAAGAGTTGCAAACACGTATTACAGTTACTCAGTACAACAACTACAATGAAGGGTTTGTTTGTGTGTTACAGATAGTAGACGACGGTTGGTTGGGATGACGATGGCATCACCGCTCTGACACTGGCTTGTCGTTGAGCGGCAGCATGTCGCAGTGACGCAGTCGGGACCGGAGTCGTACCCATGGAAACGATGAAGTACACGGGGTCAGGCGGGGGGGATTCAGAGGTAGAGTCACTGCTGCTGACGTCATGCTGGGCGCAAAGCGCGGGCGCCGCGGCCGCCATGCAGACGGCGGACTTCATGGAGCAACACAAGCTCCTGCTAGATGGTCCGATGCCACTGGGAGTAAACGACGCCAGCCTGGGTTCCGGAGACGACTCAGAGATGTCCATGGCCACCAAAGCTACCATGGACGCGCTAGACTCCCTTCTCCTCACATCGCAACCCCTGGCCACGAGCCTAGCCGAGCTGAAACCACTGCCACCGTTCATTGGATACACCGGCCACCTGAGCATCAACGGCATCCAGGGCCACCACTACCACGCCATCGCTCGAGCCGTGCCCGAGGAGAATAACAATAATACGTACAACCAAGGCTATCCCAACGAGCAGAACATTGTGTCGAGCTCGACGTGCGTGTCGGCCGACTCGGCGCAAGACTCGGAGTACGTGAGCGTCGAGGAAGTGGTGGGCATGGGCGTCAAGCTGGAGGCGTACCCTGACTCTGTGTCGCAGGCCGACTCAGGCACGCACCACGTCAAGACAGAAGTGGCCGAGTACGATATTTCCTCCATCGATGACATCGCAGCCATCATTGGTTCGGCCATCGCGGACACCACCGTACCCAACAACAACATGGGAGAGTGCGGCGGCGCACCTAACGACGACCCTAATGAGTCTAGAGATAATTGGATGGAACTAGACGCGTGGATCGACGGTGCGTGCGTCGACGGCTCCACTCAAAAAAGCCTCATCATTACGCAGGACGGACTGTCCGAGTTCGTCATGCCCTCATCCCCACACACCTCCCAGTCCATGGACTACCCGCCCTCCAAGATGCAACAGCAACAGCAGCAGCACCAACAACAGCAACAACATCAGCAACAAGGCTCCACGCTGCAGAGCCTGCTCACACACGGGTACATGCCACTCCTGCAGAACAGACTTCAGAACGGTCCGCCGTCTGTGAAACAAGAGGCGCCCAGCTCGACCAGTTACGGGGTCGAGATCATCTCCACGTCTAGTCCGCCCGCCAACGTAGTGTCAACCACGGACAGTATCATGTTGAATGGCCGGTATATCCAGCAACACTACAGCGTTATGAGCGGTATGACAGACGACCGGATACGAAGTCCAGATTTGTTAGGACAGAACTATCCACACACGACGACAACCACGCCGACGGCGCCGAAGAAGTCTCGAAGTCGTGCTCAAAAGAAACAACAACAACAGCAGCAGCAAGCTGCGAGTTCGACAGTTTTCCAGACAGACCAGAGTCTTAGTTTACTGGGTAAAGAGAAACCTGTGCATCGGTGCAATATTTGCAACCGAGGGTTTCTGAACAAAAGCAACATCAAGGTGCACTTGCGCACGCACACGGGGGAGAAGCCGTTCCGGTGCGAGACGTGCGCGAAGGCCTTCCGACAGAAAGCACACCTCATCAAACACCAGCAGATACACAAGCGGATCGGGCGGGATTAACGGTGGGGTAAGTGGCGACGCGCCCGACTCGCACATCGACTTCGTCCCTTGCGTCCTGCTCCCTCTACTCCTCCGCCCCCCACGTGTATCATATGTGTATATATGCGATTTTAAATGAGAGAAACTTAATTATGTTCCCCGAGGCTCGATGGTCGGTGTACGAGTGGGACAGCCTCATGGACAATACTTCGATTATCGGCTCTGCTCTAAAAATCCTCGTACATACCCTAACCACATTGCATGTTGTTAATGATAACAAGCATTTTTAAAACGTACTCTTCTTATAAAATTTCTCTTCTTTATCATTATTTTAAAATCATCTCATCTTCTATACTCACTCTTATTTATTTGTCATACTCATATATAGCTTTCAAAATTAAGCTTTTTTATTCGATTTTTAAACTCGAGCTGCATAGATTTTTGAGTGATCCGATTACCGAGTTTGTCTTAAAACGTGCTATAAAGAAAGGTACCTCATTTAAATTAAAAAGAAAATAAAACTTATTCCTAATCGTTTTATGGACAAAGTGCAATCTCATGTATAATGAGCTGGTGCAAACAATACAACGAAATTGTATATTATATTTAATTAATTGACTAACACAGACACACATACACACGGACTACTGTGAATCTACTCGACCTACTTGTAAATTTGTACTTCAGGGTTCCCTATTTTGTTTGATTCTACATTGTTTATTTATGCTTGTGTTTATTGTGATCTTTGGCTGTTTTTCCTGAAACATCGTCGCTTGTATTTCAATCTCAAACTAAACTATATTGTCGCGACTCTGTTTTGTGAAAGATGGTTTCCTGAAAAGGCAGTTTGCACTGAAACGTACTAACGGTGTTTATTTTATCCTTATACTCTCGGTTACCAGTGAATCGTTTGGAACAAGAGTACCTACTGTATAAAGCATTATTTAAATTATCTTTTGTACATATCTTTCTTTTAATACATCTTCAAAACACCGTTTCGTATGCATTCTTTACTACTGTCCTCGTCTTTTTGTATTTATGTTTGTTTTCGTTGTCTCACTTTACAACACTGTTACGGAGAAGTTGTTTCAAATAATTCAGACAGAAAATTATAGTGTACTAGTTTATAAATTAGGTTAGTTTAATCAAAAAGTGTCTCAGTTATCAGTGTTGTAAAATGAACTTGAATTTATCTGTTGTAATGTTGGCTCTACTTATGTTCTTCGAATTTTGTTCAACTTCTTTTTAATCTTATACGGGTCTTTCGGAACGGGCAAGCTCTCTAATTTTACGTTGCTTGAGTGCGTGTGCGCGCGTCTTACTTTCTTCCATTTAAAAATCTTGTTTATTCTGCGAACGTATTTACGACCTACTTCTAAATTTATTTATAAAGGTCAACACAGATCTCAAATGTATAAACTACGATCAAAAAAATAAATAATTATATTTAAAAATAAGAAAGAAAGACGAGAACTACGTTTGTCGTTGCTTGCACCAATAGGAAATGTGTTCTAAATTCATACGGGGACCGCGATGTCGTTCGTGACACTTTTCATCTCTAAAACTTTCGATTGTGATATGTAGGAAACGAGAAAAAATCTATTTAGAATATTTTGATTAATAAAAATAAATCGGATAAGTGAAAACAGTGAACAAAAGTGTCACGACAACACAAGTTTCCGAAAACAATTCGCGTTGCTACAATCGACAGTTGAGATCGATTCCCCTCGAATGTCGATTGAGAGTTGGCGGAATCTTTTCAGTATTTTCAACGTGAGAAGTTCGTCCCGACGCAGGGCGTCTTCGCTGATGCGTAGCGACGAACCGAGCGATAGAATAAGCCGACATATATTTGATTGATTAAGTATTACACTGATTTTAGCCTTATGGAACAAAAAATGATCAATAACACTAAATACCTACTTTTTAGATAGAAATACGTGCATTTTAGTAATTTAAATATTTGTTATTACTTTATTGTTGATTATTATTATTGCTATTAGTATGTTGTAATATAAATACCATTATTTTTAATACGAAAGTTATGCCTTTTCTGTTGTACAGCCCTACACCTTCTTTTACTTCCGGTTTGAAGCTCTGTCAGGCATTCATTTCTTCTATTTTTCAAAAATATTCTTATTTTTATTATTATTGCATTCTTCTGATGTGAATACATAGGACTAGTAGCAATAGGACTTTGATTAAGGGTGACTAACTTTATTTTTCTAAACAAACTTTTCCATACAAACTAAACGAAAATTCTTCAATAATCAACTAGATTTTTTACCAATTTTATTTAAAACATTTTACAATTTTGCTGAAAAGTTTCATGTTTTCAAAAAATATAGTCTACATACCTACATACCTACATGATTTCTGATAGATTGGTTTTCTAATCAAAGTAGTTTTCACCCTTATGATTTTTTTACAATATCAATATTGGAATAAAGTTTGACACGAAATTCAAATAATTATAACTAGTATTAATATTATTTGTGCAATTTATATTGCAAATTGTCTGATAGATAGATTATTTATCACTTTATTCCAGCATTCATAAACAGCCCTTAATCGGAGTTCGTAATATTGGTCAATACTTTATTATTCTACTGCTCAGTATTATAAAGGACAGAATAAATTTACTACCATAAAAATTTTAATTTAATCAAAAAATTCGAATCAATTTTATGCACAACCAGGCCGAAATTCATATGTTTTAGCCATGAAGAGCGGGCGCAAATATTGGTTTTTGGCCCTAGGGCCGTAATAAAATAATTTCCTATAAATACGTAAACAAAATGACAATTTTTGTTTATTGTGAATACTTGATTTTGCAAAATGTCATTTTAACATATAAATAACCTATTTTAATCTTTTCAACATAAAATTAAGTGTTCTATTGTTGTGCATAAAATATTGTATGTACCACGGGTGAAGTTAGCGTTTTTGACCCTGAGCTTGTTATTAGCCCTCGGTACTTCGCTCTTCGTGCTAATAATGATGTTATGTGGCAAAAAACGCCTGATTTCACCCTTGATACATAAATAACGATTATGGCATATATAATATTAGTGTCAAAAGTTCGACTGTCATTTGAATCAATAAATTTTATTTGCTTTAGAAGTAAATTTAATTGCCGTTTATAATACTGGACATAAGAAGATATATATTTATCGTATAAAGTATTTTTTAACTATTGTTAAAGTATTTTCAAAATCTCACTGTTCCAATTTAATTTTTATGGGTTAAAATGTGAGTACAGAGCTTCAAACAGCAAGAAATCAAAATCAAAATTTCAGATCATCGTACAAAGTAGTAACAAGGCCTATAGCACTTGACATGGATTCGAAGTCAGTAAGTAGGCTTCGTCGAACGATGCATCATCATAAGCACACGGCAGACAAGTTGGCCGTAGCACGCATGCGCAGCAGCGAGGAAGGCACTGACTGGTACGTATGCGCGACTAAAATATAGACCACGGCTCGAAAGTTCCTGCGTGGAGTTCAGTCATCCGACAATGATATATTGTTAATATTGGCATAACGCACTCGTAGTGTGCGCTGGCCAACAGTTGACGACTGATGGCTGGCTCTATTAGTTGTTGTCGTTTTACAACGTTGTAAAGTTGTAGAAAGTAGCTGATGGTTTATAGATGGATTATTTGATGGATAATTTGATACAGATTAATACTTGGAATGTGTTAAATGATTCATGTAATGCTCGTAACAATTTATGATTGGAAATGATTGGAGTTTCTTTTTATATTAACAGGGTTAACTGCTCAATATTGCACACTTATTTCTTCGGTTAATCACATGCTTAATACAGGCAGAATAGGAAATTAAATTTCAAGTAAATATGATCGACTTGTATTTTTATTGACAGTATACAATTCAGTCAGGCAGATTCATAAAACGGATTAGCGCTAACACCGTTTTTAATATTATATATAACTCTGTATTAAATTAAAACAGATTAATGAAATAAATTAAATTTGATGCTAATTAACTCTCTTTTTAACTTAAGTTAAAATAAACATGTTCCATGCATTGAAAACAGAGTTAAAAACGAAATAAGAAATGGTATCAGTGCTAACCCGCTTTATGAATCTACCTAAAAAGTGTCAATATTAGATGCAATGTTTTGTCAGTAAAATTACATTTTTCTCAGTAAAATTACTTCTTTGACAGTATTTAATACAAAATGTCAGTAAAATAACCTTTTTGTCAGTATTTATAAAGATTAGCAGTAGAATTACTTTATTGTCAGTACTTTAACTACGAAATATCAGTAAAATACTTAAATAAATAAATACACATATATCATCACGCCTTCTACTCATTACTGGGTGTGGCACTCTGCCGAAGCAGATCTCGGTAAGTGATATATTTTGCGCGTGAAGTGCGGTTACCAGTCGTCAAATTACGGCCCCCAACGATGTTAGTGGTGGAGGAGCCACAGGGGTAGTTTTTGAAATTATGAAAATTGTTTGTCGCCTGTGGGAATCGAACCAGGGTTCTCAGGATAAAATAAATAAAATACTTACTTAAATTTACGTTCGGTATACAACCGTTCTGTATAAAATATCGCAGGTCGTAATTTTTTTCCAATATAATTAATACATTTATTTGAATATCAAACATGTTCTTGGCAAGGTTCGCTTCGCAAACGTTTTAAACAAGTCCGCAGAATGCATACTCCCCAAAAGAAAGTCGCGATACTTGTTTTTGAATTTTTTTATTAAAATGTCATATAACAGTTAAACATTAGGATACTGACAAAAAAGTAACTTTATTGACAAAAAGAGTAATTTTATTGACAAACAGAGTAATTTTATTGACAAAAAGAGTAATTTTATTGACAAAAAGGGCAATTTTACTGATATTATAAACAATTTACTGACATACGAGTATTTCTATTTTATAACTGAGGGTTTTGGATATTTTTTACTTACCAAACATTGAATAAAATACAGCATAAAGTAAATTAAATACTGACGGAAAAAATATATCCCAATCCCAATATGATCTGCTATAAATTTTGTCACTTATGGCCAGTTGCAGTGCTAAAACTTAAAACTTGAAAGAAATAAAAGCAAATCGAATGTTTGACTGTAATATCAATTATTCCATGTAACATGTAATTTCACTTCCCTTTTATTTATTATTATTATTTACTAAATCAAAGTGCAGTTCAAATGTCATATTTTTTATACTGGCAACTTCGTACAAGAACAAAATTCATTGACACTATTTTTCTTCTAAATAACAGAGAACATGATTTTAGGTCCTATAATTTTGAAATAGTGGTAATTCAGAGTACAATCATGAATAAGTGTTTTCAATTATTTATCAATCGGTAGATAACAAACAAACAATAATTGAATTTCAGAATAAGGCAGTAATGTTTAATAGAAATATAAATGTCTTCATATGACGTTTTATTTCGATGTGCTTTTATTTATATACGTCAAACTTAAAATTAAAGTTTCGTTGGTGCAAACGAGCATTAACAATTTATGTTTCAGAATTAGCGTCATTGAGCTGAATTCAGCACTCGTCTTTAGCTTAAAGATCGTCTCTAGTAACCATGGAAACATCTTGTATCTATTTCTTATTAATTTATCGTTGCATATACTTTAACTTATATTGTTATTTTTTGAGGAGCTTCTTTAGCTACAGAAGTGTGTTGAATTCAGATCATTGTCTATGTACTGTAATAAGTATACTCGATGCTTAAAATTTAATAATCAAAGTACAAGAAAATTATTCTGCATTCCTCTATTGCCATGCAACAGGATATTTCACAAATAAGTAAAATAAAAGAACGTACCAAGAATTACAAATTTAACAAACAATTCCATCACAACACGAAATAATATAACTCCTGCTTCCTGCACTATTAAATTCATCGAAAATACGATCCTCCTCAACCATCTGAAGAAGAAAACCCAAACCAACTTCGTCTGAAGCAACCTAAGCTCAGCCAACCCGGATCTGGTACCTTGGTACTGGTCTCTACACATCACCATCTCTGCAGCAGTACAGCGGCTCGGTAAAGTGTGTTGTTCCGTGTCCTCATTCCTGGATCCGCCTCGCGATGTAGGAAGTGTGCCCCGGCCGGACCCCCTTCCCCCCTCAGCGATGTGTTGGATGTGTTGTGGGACCCCCCGCCCCCCGCAACAAGAAGTGAGGACTGTATGTATGTCGTGGACTACTTTCCGGATTTGTAAGACACGAAGCACGAACCGACGAGGTTTTGGTAGACTGGTATTTGAATACCAAAAGTGTGGTTGAGATGGTTTTTATATTGATGGTTAGTTTCGACTAGCTATTCTGTAATCATTTTCGTTTTTATTCATCTCCTGTACATAATACAAATACGAGTATAATTTTCGATTCGACCTCAGCGGTCTTTTTTGTTAAAACATAATTTAATGTTTTGAAGAAGGATTTGAGTTTGTCTGGCTTGTGTCTACGGATTTAATTTTTAAATATATGGTTGTGTGTGATATGAAATGATTTTAAATTCAAATGCGAGAACTGTTAAAGAGTCAACAATATAAACAGAAAAACATTTTCCTATCGTGTTTTCAAAGTGAATTTTATGCAACTGTTTTTGTCAAAAACAGTGCTACAAAATTCAATTTTGTACAACTACTTTTGGAATATTTTTTGTGAAATTGTTGATTTGTCCAGTTTAAAAATGTCAAACATTATTTATCACTTTAGTTGTCATGTAAAATTCTCCGCAGGCGAGGGAAATAAACATCACCCTCAAGATTAAATTTATTAATTAATTAATTTTATTCTATCCCTTTTACTTCTTAAAGATTTCACCTTTGAAGGCTCATATCTCGAAAACTAAAAGAGATATTGAAATGCAGTTTGAACGAGTGTATTTCTCGTGCTCCAATTAACTTATACTAAAATTTAGAAATTTTGCAAATTTTACAATTTTTACAAAAAATGTATTTGCCCATATTTCAAAACGTTGAAGTAATCATGAAAATCTTTAAACACCAGTGAATTTCTGGTAAAAAAGTACATACGTATGTAAAATTTTAGAATATTTACTCCACGGATACAATTTTTAGAGCAAAAAAACTAAAAATGGCCAAAATTCGCAAAATTCTTATGAGGTACCCCTTCAAAAATAATCAAAAAACAGTGATTTTTCGTTTTTTGTAATAAAAACTTTATCTGTGCCAATTTTTACCTGAAATTTTGCATACCTATGTATTTTTTCGAGAGGAATTCATTATCTTTTCAAATTTTTGAAATATGAGCAAAAAAAAAGTTGTAAAATTTTCAAAATTTTCAAAATTTCGATGTTTGTTAATTGGAGCACGAGAAATACACTCGTTCAAACCGCATTTCAATATCTCTTATAGTTAGAGATTCGGGCTTTTAAAGTTGAGCTTTTCAAAAAGTCAAAAATCGATGTTATAAGTTAACTAAGATAGATATGAAGATGCGCTCAACGGCATTCGATTTCTCGTAGTCTGAATTATAAAAAAAATAATATAAAAAAAATCGATTTTTAAACTGATTCAACCAAAAAAATTGACATTTTCATTAACAGACATTTTTGCGATCACGACTCTGGCCATTAAAAAATATATATACTGAGGATCAAAATATGCATAATTATGTAAAAATATATCAGGAATTAAATGGTGAAATCCCCAATTTCTTATCTAGTTTCATATTTTTTTTAAATTAACCGTAAATAAAAACAAACCTGAATATAAACATCTAAATAAATAGTATAAATCATATTTATTTATTTAATTAATTCTTAAACTATAAATAAAAGTTTGAAACGGGATGAATCTCTGGAAACATGTATTTTAAAATTTCTAAATAGCACCCGACGACCCCGTCCATGAGGGATCGCGACCCATACTTTGAAAACAATTGGTTTAAAGCATATGACCCGAGTTCATAGGTCTCAATTTAAAATCCTGGCAGAATCCCAATTTTTATTTATTATTCAATATTTTTATTTATATAAAGTAAATTAAAAATTTAAGTTTTGTTAGAAATTACAACATTTGACTATTAAAAAAAATGTAATGGAAAATGTTCAAGAGCAAAATACTAACTGCTATACTTGTAATTCGTGAGAAAGTACAAATTTGCAGATGAAATAGAAACATAAATTAACGCTGAGTAAAATATTTTATAAATTTTTCATGTCTGACAGCTGCTTATGCAAACTTGGATAAAAATATGAAATTATACGGAATTAATCTAAAAGTGTAATTATTATTACTATTCTTAATTGATAATTAATTGAAATTACGTCGAGGAAAGTGTTCATAATAATGAAGTTTGTTGAAATATTGGCATATAAAAGTTCTCATGAATATTGATAAGAGGTTATATTAGCCGTCGATATAATTTATGGAGATTAATATACATATAAGTATAGGTAGAATTAAGATTGCATATTTCAGAAAATCAAGTTCTTATCGTATGTTTTTTACAAGTGACACCAATACTAAATTGTTAAATTGATAAACTTTCTCCTGCGGTAATTTGAAACCAAGCAAAAATTTTCTCCTAAAAATACTTTTTTTACTAAATTGCTTTTTAATCTTGAATGAAGACATAAACTGTAATTGAAACTGGTTTAGTGATTATCCGAAATTTAACCCACATAAAAAAGATCATACATTTTTTCAAGTTTACTGATTCGTTTAGGTCAGAAGTTCTAAACCAGGAATCCATGCCCCTTCTAAGGGATACATAAAGCTCCTATAGATATGCCAATCTTTTACAGGGGCTATATAAATTATTTTTTTATATTATTCAGGCTTATCAAAGATCCCTGGTTCGATTCCCAAAGGCGACAAACAATTTCCCACCATTTGGGGGCCGTGATTTGATGCAGTCATCAAATAAATTACCTCTGTGGCTCCTCCTCCACTAATATCTTTGGGGGCCGTGATTTGATGACTGGTAACCGCACTTTACGCGTAAAATATGTGAGATATGCTTCGGCAGAGTGCCACACCCAGTAATGGGTAGAAGGCGTGATGATATATTTATTTATTTTATTTATTTCAAAGTAGTAAATATTATTTTCATTTAATAGGTAAGGAAAATAAAATTAATTACCTTATGTTTGGATGCCAGGTTTTAACAATTTTATTTTATTTAAAAATTTAAAATGGCGACATTTCGGTCCTTTTTGATTGGGATTATTAAGTCTAAACTTGAGTTAAATACATTAAATAAACAAAATTCAGTAGAGTTAGGGCCAGTTTTGCAATCACCGATTAAAGTTAATTATGATTAAATAATAATGAAAACTACGGTTTCAATTATTATTTAATCATGATTAACGTTAACCGAGAGTAAACCGGTGATTGAAAAACTGGCCCTTAAAGTTACAGTATAGTATTTAATAATAATAATATATAAGTATGTAATAAAATCTTTTTTTTGTTTTTCATCTACTTCAGTATGACACTATTATTTCAACTTTTTTAATAGTAAAAGAACGCTATTTCAGGAGTGTTATTTTTCACCATGACAACTGTAGTAAAAATGCTATTTTTGGTACTAAGACAAAAAACGATAACGTATCCATGGTAGCATAAATAATTTTGTCAATTGATTTCATTTTAATGTTCGAAATTTTTCAATTAAGTTGGTAAATAAAAATGATATGTTTCTATCGAACTAAAAATACAATCTCGAGTCTCGCAATATTGCTTTACTACTTGTATTTTTGTCCTAAAGAAACAAATAACTATATTACTATAATGTAACTCTAAGTTTGTCACTGAACCTTTGTTTAGTTCAATTATTTAATTCTAATTTAGATTATAATGGTCCCACCCAAAGAATCGAAACGTCGTCATTTAGAATTTTTAAATATAAATAAATAAAATAAAACGCCACACCCAGTAATGTGTAAAAGGCGTGATGATGTATTTGAATTTTTAAATTAAATAAAATTGTTAAAGTCTAGAATCCAAACATAAAGGGAATTAATTTTATATTCCTATTTCCATTTATTTTTATTATTACCAACACGGCTTAATTAAATTCAATTTTATTGAAAATAATTCCATTTATTAATTTAAAATACAAATTTCATATTATCAAAAGACGAGTACGTGATAATTCACAGTGAGGCCAGGGGTACATAGATTGAAAAAGGTTCAGAACTGTTGGTTTAGGTAAAGCATAGCACGCGCTTACTGATCAATAATCATGTCATAACCAAACAAAAACAAATAACATTTTAAAATATTCATATATCAATACGTTGGCGTGGGTAGCGTTAAAGCATTCGAATTCGAAGATACCGACTTCATATTCCACTCATGCCAAAAATATATGAACTACCACATTGTAGCTCGGTAGACCGAGCCCTGGACTGAAATTGAAATTAAGTTTCTGTTGTATAGAGTAGCATAAATAAATAAACATTTATCATCTAACCTTTTGATGTCCAACTCCAGACGCAAACAGCAAACTGGGTCCATTACCTTCAAACAGCTACCAAACAAATACACAAACACAGCACTAAAATTATATTTTTAAAGAAAAAAACGTTCTGCTGTCATATTTAACACTACTCACTAACACAAACCGAACTACACTGCATGTATTTCGATATTCAAACAAATAATTCCGCAAACAAACTTAATTGAACAAGTTTAGACAGAAATACAGCGCGAAAATATTTTCATATAAAATAATATATAAAAAAATAAAAAAAAAATATATCATCACGCCTTCTACCCATTGCTGGGTGTGGCACTCTGCTAAAGCAGATCTCGGTAAGTGATATATTTTGCGCGTGAAGTGCGGTTACCAGTCGTCAAATCACGGCCCCCAAACATGTTAGTGGTGGAGGAGCCACAGGGATAGCTTTTTCAAATTATGAAAATTTGTCGCCTGTGGGAATCGAACCAGGGACCTCAGGATCCACAGGCCGACTTCATACCACTGTGCTAGCCATCCCATGAAAATGATTTTACAAAAAATATTTGTGTTAACAATTATATCGAAAATAAATCCTACTGATTATTTTGATAATACGAATATTTATAGAAATAAATACAAACAAAATTATTATAAAAGTTGTCCAAATAAATCTGTTTTCAGATATTTGTAATTAAAAAAATATTCAAAAGCGATAATTATAATTTTAAATATTTTTTAAAAGAGATAAAACCTTAGTAAATTATCTTTATGCACAACAGGGCCGAAATTCATATGTTTTAGCCCTAAAAAGCAGGCTTAAACACTTCTTTTTGGCCCTAGGGCCATAACAAAATAATTCCTATTGTTACATAAATTAAATGACAATTTTTGTTTATTGTAAATACTTGATTTTACAAAATATCATTTTGACATTTAACCTATTTACATATTTTAATCGTTTGAACATATATATATATTACTAAATATTATTTTGTTGTGCATAAAATATTGTATGTACCCCGGGTGAAATTAGCGTTACTGACCCTGAGCATCTTATTAGCCCTCGGCGATTTTCGCCTCGTGCTGATAATCATGCCACGGACCAGAAACGCCTGTTTTCACCTTTGATACATAAATAACTATTATAGTTTATATAGTAGATAAATTAAATTCAGTTCTAAAATATTATTAACCACTAAAATCTGTGGGGTTGTGATTTGATGGCCGGTAACCCTACTTCACGCACATAAATATAACACTTAACGAGATCTGTTAGGGCAGATCGTCACACAGAATAATAGATAAAAGGCGTGATGATATATTTATTTATTTGTTTTAAAGTTTTAATTCTGGATCTATTAACAAAGTTTCAATTTTGTACTAAGATGAAATAATAATAATATGGGGTGGCTAGCTCAGTGATATGAAGTCGGCCTATCGATCCTGAGAACCCTGGTTCGATTCCCACAGGCGACAAACAATTTTCATAATTTCAAAAACTATCCCTGTGGCTCCTCCACCACTTACATCTTTGGGGGCCGTGATTTGACGACTGGTAACCGCACTTCATGCGCAAAATATATCACTTACCGAGATCTGCTCCGGCAGAGTGCCACACCCAGTAATGGGTAGAAGGCGTGATGTATATATTTTTACTTTCTTACACACAGTATAAGGTAGTATTGGAATCGTTAAAAAAATCGTTGACGATATTTTCGCGAAAATACATGTTTTGAGGTCCACTGAATCCGTTTTGATCATTTTCTCAATGATGTCTGTCTGTGTGTGTGTGTGTGGATGGATGGATAGATGGATGGATGGATGGATATGGATGGATGTGTGTCCGGTCGTGCAATATCTCATGAACGAGATAAGATTTGTTAACGAAACTTGGTAATTATAAGTTTCATGAAAATACGACGAGCTGAGTTGATTTTGAATTAAATTGAGAAACCGGAAGAGGAAGTTTACTGGACACACAAAACAATCAATTCCATTTATTTCAAAAATGGAATCAGTTACGAAAAAAAATTTCAAATAAAACATAACATAAAATGTTATTTCCAATTTTTCTGTATATGTGTCTAATTTTGAGAAAAACTAATTTTTATATTTAACTAGCTATTACCCGCGACTTCGTTCGCGTGGTCTACAATTTAATGAAGTACCCGGCATGCGTTGCATTGCAACTCAAAGAAAGCGTTTTTGTACAGCTGTCCATGTAGGAAACATGGATTTTCCAAATTTAGTCCACACACTTGCAGCGATTGTCCCTGTACTTTGTTGATGGTCATTGCAAATGCGAGTTGTACCGGAAACTGCAAACGTCTGAATTCGAATGGCATAGGACTGAAGCTTTATTATACCTATATGTGAAGATTGGTTCTCGTCTGTACCTATACCAAATTTGAATCGAATCAGTGCAGTACTTTTCAGGATAGCTAGCGGCTATTTTGTTTCAAGACGGCGGACTGAAATTTTATTATACCTATATATTAAGATTGGTTCCCGTCTATTTTTGCACCAAATTTGAATCGAATCAGTGCAGTACTTTTCAAGATAGCTAGCGGCCATTTTGTTTTAAGATGACTGAAACTTTATTATACCTATATGTTAAGATTGGTTCCCGTCTATGTATACACCAAATTTGAATCGAATCAGTGCAGTACTTTTCAAGATAGCTAGCAACCATTTTGATTCAAAATGGCGGACTGAAGCTTTATTATACCTGCATGTTAAGATTGGTTCCCGTCTATGTCTATACCAAATTTGAATCGAATCAGTGCAGTACTTTTCAAGATAGCTAGCGGCCATTTTGTTTCAAGATTGCAGACTGAAGCTTTATTATACCTATATGTTAAGAATGGCTCCCGTCTATGCTTATACCAAATTTGAATCGAATCAGTGCAGTATTTTTCAAGATAGCTAGCGGCCATTTTGTTTCAAGGTGACGGAATGAAGCTTTATTATACCTATATATTAAGATTGGTTCCCGTAATTGACTATAACAAATTTGAATCGAATTAGTGCAGTACTTTTCAAGATAGCTAGCGGCAATTTTGTTTCAAGATGGCGGAATGAAGCTTTATTATACCTATTTCTTAAGATTGGTTCTCGTCTGTACCTATACCTAATTTTTATCGAATCAGTGCAGTACTTTTCAGGATAGCTAGCGGCCATTTTGTTTCAAGATGACGGACTGAAGCTTTATTATATGTTAAGATTATTATATGTTAAGATTGGTTCCCGTCTATATCTGTACCAAATTTGAATCGAATCAGTGCAGTACTTTTCAAGATAGCTAGCGGCCATTTTATTTCAAGATGGCGGACTGAAGCTTTATTATACCAATATGTTAATATTGGTTCCCGTCTATGTCTATACCAAATTTGAATCGAATCAGTGCAGTACTTTTGAGGATAGCTAGCGGCCATTTTGTTTCAAAATGGCGGACTGAAGCTTTATTATATCTGCATGTTAAGATTGGTTCCCGTCTATGTCTATACCAAATTTTAATCGAATCAATGCAGTACTTTTCAAGATAGCTAGCGGCCATTTTGTTTCAAGATGGCGGATTGAATCTTTATTATGTCTATATGTTAAAGTTGATTCCCGTCTATGTCTATACCAAATTTGAATCGAATCAGTGTAGTACTTTTCAAGTTAGCTAGCGGCCATTTTGTTTCAAGATGGCGGATTGGACTTGTGCTAAGTCAGAAACCTTCTCGGAGGTGCACACAACAACTTAGCAAAGTTTCATCGCAATCGGATGAATGATATAGGAACGCATAAGGGACAAACAAACAAACAGACAAACAAACATTAATTTTTATATATATAGACTAGCTATTACCCGCGACTTCGTTCGCGTGGTCTACAATTTAATGCGAGTACCCCGAATGCGTTTCATTGCAACTCAAAGAAAGTATTTGTGTTCAGCTGTCCATGTGAGAAGCATGGATTTTCCAAGTTTAGTCCACACACTTGTAGCGACTGTCCCAGTGCTTTGTTGACGGTCATTGCAAATGCGAGTCGTACCGGAAACTGCAAACGTCTGAATTCGAATGGCATAGGACTGAAGCTTTATTATACCTATATGTTAAGATTAGTTCTCGTCTGTACCTATACCAAATTTAAATCGAATCAGTGCAGTACTTTTTAGGATAGCTAGCGGCCATTTTGTTTCAAGACGGCGGATTGAAGCTTTATTATACCTATATGTTAAGATTGGTTCCCGTCTATGCTTACACCAAATTTGAATCGAATCAGTATAGTACTTTTCAGGATAGCTAGTGGCCCATTTTGTTTTAAGATGGCGGACTGAAGTTTTATTATACCTATATATTAAGATTGGTTCCTGTCTATGTCTGTACAAAATAAGAATCGAATCAGTACAGTACTTTTCAGGATAGCTAGCAGCCATTTTGTTTTAAGATGGCGGACTGAAGGTATATTATACCTATATATTAAGATTGGTTCCCGTCTATGTCCGTACAAAATAAGAATCGAATCAGTGCAGTACTTTTCAAGATAGCTAGCGGCCATTTTATTTAAAGATGGCGAAATTAAGCTTTATTATACCAATATGTTAAGATTGGTTTCGTTCTATGTCTATACCAAATTTGAATCGAATCAGTGCAGTACTTTTCAGGATAGCTAGCGGCCATTTTGTTTCAAGATGGCGGCCTGAAGCTTTATTATACCAATATGTTAAGATTGGTTCCCGTCTATGTCTATACCAAATTTGAATTCAATCAGTGCAGTAGTTTTCAGAATAGCTAGCGGCCATTTTGTTTCAAGATGGTAGACTGAAGCATTATTATACCAATATGTTAAGATTGGTTCCCGTCTATGTTTATACCAAATTTGAATCCAATCAGTGCCGTAGTTTTCAGAATAGCTAGCTGCCATTTTGTTTCAAGATGGTAGACTGAAGCTTTATTATACCAATATGTTAAGATTGGTTCCCGTCTATGTCTATACCAAATTTGAATCCAATCAGTGCAGTAGTTTTCAGAATAGCTAGCGGCCATTTTGTTTCAAGATTGTAGACTGAAGCTTTATTATACCAATATGTTAAGATTGGTTCCCGTCTATGTCTATACCAAATTTGAATCCAATCAGTGCAGTAGTTTTCAAAATAGCTAGCGGCCATTTTGTTTCAAGATGGTAGACTGAAGCTTTATTATACCAATATGTTAAGATTGGTTCCCGTCTATGTCTATACCAAATTTGAATCCAATCAGTGCAGTAGTTTTCAGAATAGCTAGCGGCCATTTTGTTTCAAGATGGTAGAGTGAAGCTTTATTATACCTATATGTTAAGATTGGTTCCCGTCTATGTCTATACCAAATTTGAATCCAATCAGTGCAGTAGTTTTCAGAATAGCTGGCGGCCATTTTGTTTCAAGATGGCGGACTGAAGTTTTATTAGACCTATATGTTAAGATTTGTTCCCGTCTATGTCTATACCAAATTTGAATCCAATCAGTGCAGTAGTTTTCAGAATAGCTAGCGGCCATTTTGTTTCAAGATGGCGGATTGAATATTTATTATGCCTATATGTTAAAGTTGATTCCCGTCTATGTCTATACCAAATTTGAATCGAATCAGTGTAGTACTTTTCAAGATAGCTAGCGGCCATTTTGTTTCAAGATGGCGGATTGGACTTGTGCTAAGTCAGAAACCTTCTCGGGGGTGCACACAACAACTTAGCAAAGTTTCATCGCAATCGGATGAATGATATAGGAACGCATAAGGGACAAACAAACAAACAGACAAACAAACATTAATTTTTATATATATAGATAATATATTTCAATAATCAGTAGCAATAGAAACAAAAAACATAGATTTTAATTTTCGCTTTATCTAGTTATATATGTCTTTTTTCGGAAAAACAAATACATCATTAAAATGGTCAACTAATTTGGCAACTTTGCCTCAATTTATTCGACTTCGTATCTCACGGTTCTTTAGATACCAAGGGTTAGGCTCGAAAAAGGGACATTCCTTATATGCCTCATCAGTAAAGTTAGACATAAAGTAGTCAACATTACTAAAAAATTATACGTAAACAAATTTGATATTTTATATGTTTCAAACAGATAAATGCTGAATTACTGAAAATCTAAATTACATGTTTAATAATATTATATATTTTGAATATTAAATATGCTGTGTATAAGAAAGTCGTGTGGTGATCACACCAGATTTTTTTTTATTTGAAATAATTTCATGTGAAAAGAAAATCAATATTTTCTTGTCTCTGAATTCTTCCATGATTCTAAATTGATCTTTCTGCATTATAGTAACAAATCTGAAGTCTTCACTTATGGTACGAAGTACATTTTTCATTCGAACCAAGCCTCTGAAGACGTATTGTTTGCTGGTTCGCGTGGTCGCTTCATGTGGGAGCCGACATACTCGTTACTTGTTACTTGTACACGTATTGTGTTCTTGGCTGTACAGATACAGACTGTGAAGTATTTACAAGCTGTGAGCTACAGCTGAGATCTCGATGTGATGTGAGACACTTACTTGCAAATGCGTTCCCCAGAGAAAATTGTGGAAGAAACTCACACTTCGTACTGTACGAGTACTCACTCATTGGTAGAGATACTAACAAGATAAAAAGTAAATATGGTAAATTTAAATACATATATGAAACTTCAACAAAGAGAAGATTAGTACAAACATTTTAAAATTGTTTATGTTGAATCATTAATGGTAATACTCGTGCACAATTTTATTTATGCACAACCGGGCCGAAATTCATGTGTTTTAGCTCTAAAAACCGGGCTTATACACTTCTTTTTGGCCATAGGGCCATAAACAATAAATGATGTGAATATTTGATTTTACAAAATGTTATTTTGACATATAACTTATTTACATATTTTAATGTTTTGAACATATTACTAAATATTATTTTGTTGTGCATAAAATATTGTATGAACCACGGGTGAAGTTAGCGTTTCAGACCCTGAGCATGTTATTAGCCCTCGGCGCTTTGTGCCTCGTGATAATAATCATGCCACGCGCTAGAAACGCATGTTTGCACCCTTGGTACATAAATAACTATTATGCACAACCTGGCCTAAATTAATGTGTTTTAGTCCTAAAAAGCGAACTAAAATATTTCTTTTTGGCCCTGGAGCCATATAAAAATACTTCCTATGGATACATAAATAAAATGACAATTTTTGTTTATTGTGAATACTATGGGGTAGATAGCTCAGTGGTATCAAATCGGCCTGTGGATCCTGAGATCCCTGGTTCGATTCCCACAGGCGACTAACAATTTTCACCATTTTAAAAAAACCACTCCTGTAGCTCCCTCACCACTAACATCTATGGGGATCGTGATTTGACGGCTGGTAACCGTACTTCACGCGCAAAATATATCACTTACCGAGATCTGCTTCAGCAGAGTGCCACACCCAGTAATGGGTAGAAGGCGTGATGATATATTTATTTTTTATTTGTGAATACTTGATTTTACAAAATGTCATTTTGACATATAACCTATTTACATATTTCAATCTTTTGAACAGATAATTAAATGTTATTTTGTTGTGCATAAAATATTGTATGTACCACGAGTAAAATTAGCGTTTCGTGTCTAGTGCTAATAATCATGCCACGGGCCAGAAACGCCTGTTTCCACTCTTGATACATAAATAACTATTTTATGCTTTGCGTTCACAATCGATTCATTATTATACTGAAAACAGTTTAATAATAGAGGCAATTGTTAAACTGTTTTTGGTAACTTTTTATTTTGTAAGATTGGCACTACTACGCAGCCATATTTTAAATTACAAGCTGTTTAAATGAAAAGTTAAGTTGTTTGAATTTGGAATATGAAATTTTGTTTTTTAAAGTTACATTCGCATGTTCAAGTTTCCTGTGTTATGTATCGTTAAAATCTGTATTCAAAACATTTATAATATTTTATTTATTTTAAAAATTAATGAGTGTTAATTAAGTAGTCCAAATTTAAACTGTAGTAATTATGTTTGTTAGAATTAATTACGTCAAATCGTCAAAATATCATTTCTAATATCTCAATAATTTTCTAATTTCTTTTCAATTTAGTAATTAGTAAAAATGAGACTTGGTAATTTGGTGTGTTCGTGTCAGAATCAATTTGTGTAATTAGCATGTCAAGCATTTGATTTCTACATTTTAAAGTATTTAAGATGTAAAAGTCGGTTATAAGAATGTGATTTTGCGTGCTTACTTAGAACACGCGCCACAGCTACTGGACAACAACACGCACGCTCGATATACACGCGTTGAATCTCTAATAAACGCACGTTGTCATAGAAGTCAGAGTTGATAGGCTACTCTGACAACTTAGAATTACTGAGTACTGATAAATGGGGGAACGTGAAGACATGTTTCAATTACAGTGACAGTAAATCAGAAGGATAAGAAATATCCTAGCACAATGAACAAAATACTTGTTTTTGAATCAGCAAACAAGGATTTCAATGCTGCGTTATGGCACAAAAAAAATAAAAATAATTTAATTAACAACTTATAATCGTACTTTTATTGTCTTATATATAAATAATGTCATTTTATTTCATTTGAAATAGTATATTCATACTCTATAACTTAAAAAAAAACTTGTACAAGTTTTTCTTGTTTAAACATTTGCAGCCCGATTCTCAAAAGAGTTTTAGCTAATCCTGAATTTTGGATTAGCTAATCTTACTCTAGTTCGATTTAAAAATTTAATTCAAATCACTTTCCGAAAATGAAGTGTTAATGAGATTATATCAGGTTTTATTTAAACTTTTTTGTATATAAGGTTAGCTTAATTTGACTAATCCAAAGTTCAGGATTAGCTAAAACTCTTTTGAGAATTGGGCTGTTAGAATATGTATATACACTGCTAAAAAAAAAAAACCGGTCACCCTAAAGAATCCCAGAAAAACGTCCCTTTTCAAACCCCTGTCAATTTGTCAGTTTTGAATCAAATTGGATGAAATTGTGCGTGCGTGCGTCCGTTTGGGAGTCCGTATGTGTTCGAGTGTCTACGTACTACCCTTGATTATACAGTTTAATTAGTCAATTATTAGTCAATCAACGGTACTACGGATAATTGAATGCCAACCTCTGCAAATGTCTCTTTTTTTCAAAAAAATCATATTTTTTTATAATCATCCGATTTTGATGCTGTTTTACGTTCCAGTAACAAAAATGTCCATATTTTCATTATCTGATGACAGATTTGTCAATTGACGGCTGATGATTCCCATAGAAAGCTTGGAAAATCACCTTTTTTTTAGAAAAAAAGTGGTTCTCGTTTGGGGGTGGCTGGGGAAGGGAAAGGGAAGTTAGTCAAAATCAATTCACAGCTTTTCAAAGACTAGACTTTGGGCGACTTCGGAAAAAAAATTTCATCCAATTTGATTCAAAACTGACAAATTGACAGGGGTTTGAAAAGTGACGTTTTTTTGGGATTCTTTAGGTGACCGTTTTTTTTTTTTGAGCAGTGTACTATTTCAGGTTATTGTTTGTGTACTCCAAAATTAGAAATTTGCAACTAGCAAAATTAAATAACTATATTTTTCTGTGAATTAGGTACATTCATAAAGATGACTAAAAGTTGTTTTCATTAACCATAATTTATGGTGAAATTCTGTGTATATGTATGTATAAGTTTTGTAGATTCGTAAATATATAAATGATATTTCTTGGTATAATACTGACTTCCTGAACAGAAAAAAATACAATTCAACTGATTTACCTATATTCTTTCACTAACTTCGTTAACTTTATCACAAAAGATTAAATTGACAAATTAACCACAATAAACTTCGATTTTGTAAGGATAACAGATATTCATTTATTTATAAGACCCTGGCAAAAAAATGAAACAGTTACAGGTAAGCAAAGTGAAAATGATCCAATAAATTTCTAGTTAACTAAGTAACTAACTAACTCTATTTTTATTCTTAATTGAAATTATTGATATTAGCGCTATTCACAAAACAGAATAAGGTTTGGAATTAAATTGGGAACAACCGCTAATACATCAATTTTTAATGACTCAATATATTTGACAACATAATAACAGATATGTTTTTAATTTAAAAAAGGAATTTAAATTGGAACAAAAATGTTATTACCTGTTAGATAATATATATATATATATATATATATATATATATATATATATATATATATATATATATATATATATATATATATATATATATATATATATATATATGACCACGCCTTTTACCCATTATTGTATGTGGTACTCTGCCGAAGCAGATCTCAGTAAATGATATAATTTATACGGCCTCAAAAGATGAGACCCACAAGGGTATTTATAATGTGGTGAAAATTGTTGGTCGGCTGAAAGAATCGAACCCGAGTTCTGAAATACACTGTTACACTGTCCGACTCGATACCACAGAGCCACCTACCCCTACGATACGATGGTGTAGTAATCGTGACAGTATTCGAACCCTCAAATCCTTAAAATAAATAAATACATATTAATACAAATTTACAATTGCAAAATATTAGTATAGTTATGAGTATAAGAAAAGGCAAAAAGTTTGTGAGAGATTTTCATTTTTATCCGTCAAGTTACAAACGATCAAAACCGAATCAAAATATCAAATGTCACGTATTCTTTCTTTGGTACCACTGAACTATCTCTCTCTACTCTCTGTCTGGCACTCGGACTCCACGCATGGTCTTTGACTCGGCGGAGAAATTGCTGGCCTTGATTCTTGACCTAGAAACTCGAGGCATACATACACACAAGGCCGATAGCTCAACAACCGACACCGCTGCTCTGAGCTCTGTTCTGTGTCTCTGCCTCTCGCTATCTCGCTCACACGCAACTTTGTATCACTCTGTTGCTTTGTTTGTTTGTTTTTATTGTTTATGTTGTTTCCGTGGCGATTTACTTGGATGTTGGCTGACAGATCTTGATTTTTATTTGTACTGCCATTGTTTTAGACGGGAATCTGGATTTAGAATCGCAATAGCAAATCATTTCTCAAAAACATTGTTATAATAATCATATCTAACAAAACAGATTTTATTGAAATTCGTAAATGAAAAATTATAGCTTTAATTATTTTTAAGTGCCTCAGTGGTATCGAGTTGGCTTGTGAATTTGAGAACTCTGGTTGGATTCCCACAATCAATGAATAATTTTCATCACATTAAAAGTACCTCTATGACTCCCCCTTCAATAACATCTTTGGGGGCCGTAATTTGACGACTGGTAAGTGCACTTCACGCGTATAGATATTTTACTTACGAAGATCTGCTACGGCAGAGTGCCACATCCAGTAATGGGTAAAAGGCGTGATGATATATTTATGTTTATTTAGCTGTTCCTCCAAATTTATTACGGATTAGATAATCTGTAATCCGATTATCAAATTAAATACATTTAATTAAAAAAAAAACAACTGGACAATCCTAAGAATAAGGATAATTTTACTTTTTTCTTCGCTCAATATATAATCAAATAAAAACAAAATATTATTAATCTCATTTAAATATTTCATATTATTAATATTAATATATCAAATAAAGTTTAAAATTTATATAAATATAGAAAATAAATTTATTAAGCTGACTTGTAGATCGTAAAGTACCTTTTTAACCTTTAATATTTCAAATCAATGCTATTTTACTTTCTTTTTTATTCTGTAAAGATCATCTGAAATTTTTTGAAAATGTTATAGAAAGTGTGAATAAATTTACGTTAGAAACAAAATTAGATTAAATGGTAAATAAAAAATAACGAAAAGAAAGTTTATGTTTAAATTTGAATATTATGTTTCATGCATATTTAATTTCTTCTACTTAAGGTATATAATTAATTATATTTATATTCACTCCATGAAATCTGATATTCAATAGACAATAGATCATTTGTATAATAATATAATTTGCATAATTATTAACTTTTATCCTTTGAACTCAATTCAAGTGAATGCTATTTTATTTGTGCGCAACTTTTCATACCTATGTGATATCAGGAAGTATACCTTTACGATATGCAGGCGAGAATAATTTCCGAAGAATGTAAAATGTTTAACTTCTAATTTTATGTTTAATTCGATCGGATATCTAATACATAAAAATGTCAAGCAATTAATTCATTTAAGTTGAATCATTTATAACAAATGATAAATAAAAAAATAAATAATTTAAGAAATTTGGAAAATTGAATACATGTATGTAAAAATGATTGCATACCTCACAGGATATATCATTAAATATTTTCCAAATTTATGTACCAGAGTGGTAGATCTCATATTAATCGTAAAATTAATAATAAATCATTGTAATAATAATGAATGATGCAAAAAGTGATTAAAATAACAATTAACTTTATTAAATAAGTGTACATAAAAATAAACTTTGTAATAATATTTATATAAAATTAAATATATTAATAAGTACAGAGTATTAGTAGATTAATGAAATGTAATATCCATCCCACCAAATATCGTAATGTCGCCTCATTTATAGGGAGTTCAAGTATCTTCGCAGTTCTTCCTGCGTGTCAAAGATCATAACAGGAAACGGGGAACCAGGAACCAGTTCGCCCGCCCACTTCACCTCCACCCTGTAGTCACCTGGTTCGGTTGGATCGTACTACAAACAACAACATTTATTGTAAATAAATTAAATAATAAAAAAAATTACTAATTATTTCATTGTGTTAATATGTTTCTTACCAATTTTGTTAGTTCTACAATTATTTGTGTACTTGGACTAGAAAGTAATTTATTTCCGCTCATGCAACTATGCAAAAGTGGCAAGGACACTTTCTGCTCATGAGGACTATTTAGAAACGCTCGAAAAGGAATTTAAAACTATTCATTTACCTCTCGGTCATTTATTTCCGCTCATGTAACTATGCAAGAGCGGCAAGGACACTTTCTGCTCATGATATATACAATTTTTTTTTCAATCATTCAGAAACGCTTTAAAATGAATTTAAAATCATTCATTTAGTTCTCGGTAAAAACTTTCTGCATTCAACTGACAGTTGGAAATATCTGCTTTCTGCTCAGTCGTAGAAAAATAAGTTAGTGAAATTATAACATACTTTGCATAAAATAGTGCGATCCTTTTGGCTTTCGCGTTGCATTTCGACTCGGAACGCTCCTTTGGGACCTCGAACTCTGACCGTAAGTTGTCCGGCACCAGCTCCACGAGTATCGCAAATAAATCGAGACTGGAATGTTGCCAATACGCCATGTTCTATACCTGGTCCATATACCCTAACCTAAAATCCAAATCTTCATTTGAAAGAAATCATTACAATTATATTTTTGTCGTACCTTGCTAGCGTCTGGAGCTCCAGCAACTCTCAGCACAAATGGTGACCCGGGAACATGTTGCCCTGCATATTTAATAGTCAAAGCGTGTCTACCCGCTTCTTGAGGTTTCACATTTAAAGTAAACGTAGCATCTCCATGGTCATACAACTCACAATAAGCTACCTTCCTCGGCCCGGTGCAATGCGCAGTTAGTTCACCAGGTCCGGCTCTTCTTGTATCTATCCATGAACGTATCTCCCTTCCTACAACCCCTTGACGCAAACCTTCCCCAGAACATAATACCTTGGAAGCGTCAGCTCCACCACGTGCTTCTACAGTGAGTGGACAGCCTTTGACAGGACGCCCTGCCCAAAGAACTGACAGGAAATAAGCACCAGGTGACATGATCGTATACTGAGCACGCCACATTTTATCTCCGGCTAAACTTAACATCACTGGTATTGGAAGGTTTGTTTCCGCAGCATGGAGAGTTACTTCTGGGTTTCCATGACCAGCGCGAGAACCATCGATGTTGAAAGTTGCTGGTTCGCTACATTGAGCTTGAGCTAAACCACGACCTGTCAAAATAACTTGATCTCCAAGAGAAATAATCGTCTTAGGAGCATCTTGAAGGATAATATTGGCGAAAGTTATGTTGATGTCATGTTCTCCAGCACTTATGCCTTCTGCAGATAAATCTAAACGAATTCTTCCACCAGATTTTTCGCCGCTGATTTTTCTACCAGCCATGACACAATCTATCATTCCTGGACCAGCGTTGCTAACATCGAATGAAATTTTGCTTGGAAGTTTCAATCGACTGTTCTCGTCAAGATATTGATTCCAGCCGCCGATGATACGAACTGAAGCTGGATCTACAATGGTTGGTTGGAAAGGAGAACCAGCGAGTTGTTGATTGCCGCATGTTATTACGATGTCATATACGCCCACCCAAAGAGGAGTGTATGAGATAATGTATTCGCCAGGTTTTGGACACTGCATATGGGATTCTACTGACCCTTCAGCAGCCTCAATCTATTTCATATATTTCAGTTAAGTCTCTGATTAAACTAAAATTAATTTTAAAAACTCTTACTTGCACTCGGGGTTGAATAATGCTGCTAACAGTAAAACTCGTTCTATCCCCAACTTGGGCAGCTTCCAATCCTGGACCAACCGCTCTTGGCGGTGGTTGTGGACCCATAGGACCTACAGCGAAACCTAAAGGAGATCCCTGGATCGGTACACCACCGTATGCTAAAGTCAACTGATATACTCCAGGAGTAGATGGCAAGAAAGAAATTTGTTGGGTGAATTCATCTATTGTTACTATTTGAAGTGGCAATGTTTGACCATTTGGACTTGTGGCTGTTATTTCAAGTTCGGCTAGACCTGCTTCCCGGGCGTTTACTAAGAAAAAAAAATTACTAGTTCTCAAAAAAAACTAGCTATTCATAAAAAAAAACTTACATGTGAAATTGATTCTTTCTCCAACATTTCCTTGATCCCTAGGAATGTCAGTCAACCGAACCATCTCAGCATCAAAAGCTTGACAAGTAAACGGACTTCCGGCCAATGGCTTCGCTTGATGTAAGACCTCCACTCTGAAGGGACCAACATCCTGAGCTGTAAACTCAGCTTGCAGTCTTCCCGTCTTGGTTTGATAGCATCTCACAGGTAACGCAGAGCCAGTAGGGCCACTTACAACAACATCAAATTCCCTAGCAGGTCGTCCAAGAGTGTCGATGGTAAAAGCAGTAACTTTTCCAACTCTCGCTTGGTATAAACCAAGTCCTCCAGCCCAAGGTTCAGTTCCTGGAGCTCGTACAGGAACTTCCAAAACTCCTGGTTTAGGGACTCCGTTGTAGGAAAGAGTAATTCGATGAGGTGCTGCGTTGACTGGATGGAACACAACTTCCCATAAGTTGGGATTTGATGGATTTTGTCGAACACTATGAGCGATGTCTTTATTTCCTACTTTAACAGTAGCGCTAAGTTTTCCAGGACCGGCGTTCTTTAAACTAATTCCGATTACTGCAGGACGATGACAAACTGCTTCCGGTGCGGAAGTAACTTCGATTTTAGTTGAGTCAAATACATGAGTGGTTCTAGCTGCAATCATTTCATTTCCTCGCATGATATGAACTCTGTAAGTACCTATTTGAGATACTGGAAATTCTGCTTTCAGATTTTTAACAGAATAAGTGAGGTTTTGTCCATTCGAATCTGTAATTTCAAGATGGTGGCTTTCAGAAGGAAGTTCTATTGTAGCAATGGAACCAATTTGAATGTACTGAGTTGCTTCAGTTACTGGACACAAGAAAGGACTTCCAACTACAGGCATATCATTGAATGTTATATTTACAAAATGATCTTCACTTGTTTGTGGCACAAATGTAACATCATACAATCCTCTCGCACAAGCAACAACTTCCGCTTTGACGGTAGTGTGTTGTGTTGATACAACTAACTCTAGAGTTCCTTCTCCAGCCTGCGCTGCATCAACGCTGAAAGTTACAGCTTTTCCAACTTCTGCTGGCCCGTGATCTCTCAAACTTAAATCAGACATGTTTCGTGATAAAGTATCTTTTCGGCCTGGCAAACCGGATACAATGACTTTTGAAACATCGTATACATTGCAGCTAAAGGGAGAACCAATAACATGTTGGTCGGAAATGAGGATAGCTACAGAATGTCGACCGACAATTTCTGGAGAGAAATGGGCAGTGAGCATGTCCCCGTGAATGGTAGGTTTAACGGTAAGAATTTTGCCAGTTGGTGCTGTTACTATGATCTGAGGTTCTGTACCTAAAGATTATTTTAATGATGTAATAGTGGTTAATATTTGGTATTTATAGTTTGGTTTACCTGCTATACCATCGAGTTTAATTTCAGCTGGATCTCCAACAGCCGCCAACTCAATTCCGTTTCCAGAAACTGGAAGACGAGGTTGTGTGTTTCCAGGACTTACTTTGCATGCAAATGGTGATCCTGGTACTGCTTGACCATTGAATCTATATATTTTTTTATTATATTATTTGCTAACATAACATTTTATAAATATGTTTACCTAACACTTAAACTATGCGCAGCAGCCTCAGTTGGCTTAAAATTAACTTTAAACCTGGCATTTCCCTCAGATTGTACAAAGTTCGGTACATTTCTTCCATTAACAGCAACGATGATCTCCAAATTGCCAGCGCCAGCTTGGGACGCATTAATACTGAAACTAACCGGCTTACCGACAAGACCATCTGTGATATCTGTAACGCTGACTCGGTTTGCATCGTAAGCTTTAATGAGGAAAGGACTGCCTTCGACGTGACCACCAGCACCGTTCAAACGCACTTCGACGCTGTGATCGCCTACGTCTAACGGAGTGAATGTAACATCGAATTTTCCAGGACTGGCGACTTGAGGTGCCACCTTTAATAATTAACGCAAATGAAAACTTGCAATTTTTTTTTCAATTTCTTGAATATCAACCTGAACTTGCAGAGATCTTCTAGCAGGTCCAAGAACTTCGACAGTGGGAGCTGTTGGACTCTCCACAACAAACTGGCAAGGTCTGCTAACCGACACTTTATCTAGAGTTTCCAGAGCTAAAATGCGGGCAGCAGGTGCCACGACGCATTTGAAAGGACTTCCCGGCACATCTTGTCCATTGAAGCGTAAATCGACAGTGTGAGGAGTTGCCTCTCGAGGAGTAAAAGAAATGGCGTAGGTGTGAGCACCTTGAGCTTGTGCGGATGTTGGCACACGGCCACCGTTCACTGTTACTTCCAGATTGCCTGGGCCTGCTTGGCTCGTTTCCACTAAGTGCGCAATATATTTTTGTATTAATTATTAAACTTATATTATTGTTATTTATATATTACTCACTTAGCCACCTTTTAAACAATGAAAATAAACATACGATTGGATTACACGAGTACATGTAACACGCGATACCTTTCACTATAAGCTATTACTTTTAGTGATAAATGAATTTGAGAAAGAAAAAATAAATACAGTTATCTGCAATTTCATTTGTTATGCGATTACAGTCACCTACACATTCTGTTTTAATAGTCAGATAAAACCTGGTTTTTTCTTTGTCCTATCGAGCTGGTTAAGTCGTTAAAATAAAAATTTAACTAGCATATTTTTAGTTATACACCAAAGGAACGAATGTGCATATATTGCGAATACACATACCATGTTGTGAAACGTTTCGGACTACGCAAATTAGAACCCGAAATGGGGCAGATAGCTCGGTGGTATCGAGTCAGCCTGTGGATTTGAAAACCCCACAGCTAACAAACAATTTTCACCACATTATAACTACCCCTGAGGCTTTCCACCACTAACATCTTTAGGGGGCGTGATTTGACGACAGGTAACCGCACTTCACGCGTAAAATATATCACCGAGATTTACTACGGCATAGTACCACACCCAGTAATGAGTAGAAGGCGTGATGGTATATTTATATATTTTATTTTAAATTGATTCCCACATTTAAATTATTCCTCCACTAACATATTTGAGGGTTGTAATTTGACAGCTGGTAATCGCACTACACGCATAAATATAACTTATCAAAAGTTGCTGCAACAAAATACTACAGACGGAAATGGGTATGATGACGCAATTATATATTTATTTAAAATTAAATAACGTAAAACTTTTAAAAATATTATTCAAAATCGTCTAAAACTCACCTAAGAAAGTAACAGGCTTGCCAACAACTCCAGTCGGCGACTCTTTCACCTTGATCGCTTGCACGTCATAAACTTTCGCAGAGTAGGGACTTCCAGCAGTTGGTACTCCGCTGACGCTGACCGAAATGCGGTGCTCGCCAACGGCTCGCGGCACAAACTCTGCACGGAATTGGCCATTGCCCAACGACTGAACCTGCGTAGGCACCGCCTGACCTCCCGGCCCTACCCAACGTCAAGTCAAGTCAAAAATTAGTGGGAACGTGGACGCAGCTGTTATAGTTAGTTAGTCACTGCTCTACGAACTATGCGTTAGTCGGTTAATTGGAATGTCATTAATTTAATTACTGTATTGTCACTTTTACTTGAAAGATCTGTAATTGTTTGAACGCTACAGGATTTTTCAGAAAAAGTATCCTTAAATCATATTCATATTAATTTGATACTAAAAATGTTAATTTGTAAATAAATATTATTATAAAAGTTAAACTAATGTAACAATGAATTTATAGTTACATGTATTTAAGTTAAATACTTGATTTAAATATTGTTACGTATAAATTTACCTATTGTTACTTTTTGGTATAGTTATACGCCATTTATTATGAATATGATTTTTTTTTACGAATGTCTGTATATTATGATAAAATGTATTGTAAATGTTAGTAATTCTACTACTATTGCTTTGTTAAAAATTCTGTGGAAAATATAAAAATAATATTAAAGTTTAGTCACTACTGAAATATGAAATTTAGTTTATTTGTTTAGCACCATAATACCTCTGAAACCCCATTCAAAAAGCGAAGAAAAATTTAATTCAAATAAACTAAGTTAATTTTTGACTAAAGCACAAGATGGAATGAAAGATCATGCAGGGGTAAAATTACCTGAGCCCATGAACAATCAGGTTGTTAGCACAATTTGCCATAGCGCAGGGAAAAGTTAGTAGTGAATACGGAATGTTAGTAAGAGTAGTCGTCTAGTACAAAAGTTTGCGATGACCTGAAATGAAACAACAAAGATGTGCAAAAGAACGCCCGACATAATGAAATAAGAAATACACAAGGCAGACATAGAACATGCTTAGTTTTATATTTCATATGATACAGTGACATACAAATAGCATAATGACTATACAACATACACTTTCACCACGAATATCAAAGCAAACTGCTAAACTAACTACACAAATAAGTGAACTGAATTCAAAATTTCTTGTTTACTGTAGATGGCTGCAATATTTGCTATTCAATAGTAATCTCAACCTATTTGCTTTTCATACATTCTATTAGCTTTCTATCCGCATAACAGATGATGCTAATGCATTAATCTAAACAAATATTTTATTTCTATTCTGTAATACTTTCGCACAATTTACAAACTTTCAAATAAATTATATAAAAATAACATTCCGCTGACATAGTTAACACACAATCTACATAAATTAATTCTTTTATTAACCATCTACAATCAGCTCAAGAAACCTTCAATTCAACCCACTTTTTTTCCACAGAAAAAAGCGAACATGAAGATATCTCACCCTCGACATTAACTTCAATATCTTCTAATCTTCCTGGATGATTTATCAGTAAAGTTGATGCTCTATGAACAGGTCCGGGTCCAGGTAAAGTTACAGACGGGCCTGTGCCGCCTCCTCCTACACCCACAATCAATGGGCAGCCCACTACTGGCCTTTTGTTGAACGCTACATTCACAACATGATCGCAAGCCTCCGCTGGTACAAAACTAACAGCAAATCTCGCATTGCCTTGAGGATGAACTTGCGTGGGAATATTTAATCCTCTCGCACTAATCGTTATTTCCAAATTTCCTTCTCCCGCCTCACTGGCGTCAACAGAAAACGTCACAGGTCTACCAACTGTTCCTCTAGCCACAGTACCAACTGTCACTCTTGTAGCGTCAAAAGCTTTAGCAACGAACGGAGTTCCTTGGACAGGTCGGCCATTGTAATCAACGCTAATTTGGTGGGCACCCACTTGACTGGGGGTGAATTCCGCTGTGAATCCAGCGTGGATATCGCCGGTGACTTTCACCGGGAGTTCACCCGATGGGCCCCGAACTGCGACTGCGAGTTCTGCGGCGCCCCCTCCGGCGACTCCCATGTGAAAACTGCTGGATTGGTTCACTGGGATCAGTTCTAGGTGAGCCAGACTTAAAGTGACACGACTTGTGTCGGCCACGGAACAAACGAAAGGACATCCTCGTACTGTTTCACCGTTGAATTTAATATCTATTAAATGAGGTTTTGCTTGATCTGGGGTGAATGATACGAGGCATCGACCACCGCCCACTACTTGGACATGGTTTGGAACCTCGCCTTCGTTTATTGATATTTCTAATTGTCCTTCACCTGCTTGACTTGCATCCACTAAAAGAAAAATTATATAAAAATAAATTGTTTCATAACAAAGTATGCTTGATATCATAAAAATGTAATTTACTTCCTCTGTAGATATTATTACCAATTTAGAAAGTTATTTTCATTGACTTAATTCCGAATGCCACCTGTTACAAGTAGTTTTGGATATAAATTAAAATATAAAAGCTCCTAAAATAGTAAATAATATTCATTTAGAAAGAAAATTTCAGACGAACTCGGGAATTGAACCCAGGCCCTCTTAGTCTCTGACTGAGTGCTCGAATTTTAAAAAGTGCAAATAAATACATTTTTTTATAATATCGTGCATAAATATAATATTATTCAAACCTCTAAACTGAACTGGCTGTCCAACAACTCCACCACTAACATCAGCAACTTGAATAAGACCAGCATCATAAACTTTAGCAATCAGCGGACCAGCCAATAATTTTTCTCCATTAATAGCAACTTCAACAATATGAGTTCCGACTTCCGTAGGTATAAATTCCACTTGTTGAATGCCTGATCGGCTTCCTGGCAACACCCGAGAAGGCACAATACGTTTCGAAGGCGAAATCACATGAACTGTCAACTCATCCGGAACCAACGACGTGCTCGTGATAATTTCGAACACTGCCGGGCTATTGGCCGGTACTAGGCGGGTTGATTCACCCAACACGGACAAAGAAGAACCTGACATGATGTTAACATGCCACGGGCTCCCTTAAAAATAAAACCATATTGCAAGAAACGAATTGAGCACTGCGCTGTCTGTATGATGCTTTACAATAGATACACTTTGAACAATTACCTGTCACTTGTGAAGGTAAACTTTCCGTTCACACGAAAATTCACCAACAAATATAATATTTATAGTTAAAAACTGATTAAAAACACTTTTTTACTGTTGTTTTGAAGAAAACACTGTTGTAAATGACGTTTACGCGACTACGGAACTGCGCAAGCAGCCAAGTATGGGCGCCAGCAACAGGTGTGTGGGCAGTGGGGAGAGAGGCTCGGTCGCATTCTTTCGCTATAGCAAACGCGCGAGTGGAGGTCTAGCGGTACTCACCATGGACAACTCATTAAAAAGCTATTGCATCAATACCCCGCTCATAATAAGAATCACGCGAGATCCTATTTGCGTGTACAATTCTTTCCCATGTGCAAAAATCATTAAAAACTCATACGACACAATTATTCATATTTTTAAACCATATGCAATGACATTGAAATGCTGTAAACATCATAAAAACATCTTAAACTACATGACAATTATGACAGTATCTATCGTGTTTGAATAAGCGCTAAATAAACGTGTTTGCGTCATCAAATGTTTTCAAAACGATTTGCAATTCATAAAATCTGAATAATGGGAAAACAATGTCACTGGGGCATTTCGTTAAAAACACAGGGACGTATTTGGGCCATTGAACTGTCCTTTTTGACAGAAGAAAGCGTGACGTTTCGCGCGGGAGTGGGAGCTTCGAATCAACTATAAAGCTGACTGCGGATGAGACGCGCACACTTTTTAACACAACACTCTACACTGTAACTATTCACTTGGAGGATCACTTTTTATCGCATTTTATTTGATGATTAAAAAGAAAAATTGACTTACCGGGAACGGTATCACCGTTGAAGCGGATGTCGACCCGGTGGGGTAAGGCCTGGTGTGGGGTGAAGGCAGCCTTGAAGCGCTGTCCACCCAAACTGCGGACGCTGGAAGTTACTCTTCCGCCTTCCACCAAAATCTCAAGATCTCCTGAACCCGCTCCGCTTCCATCAACTTAAACAAAAGATACATTGTTTTTTAAAATTTATTCTTAATTAAAATTATACTTAAACTTGCACCTAATACTAATCTCACAAAAAAAAATCATAAGTTGAATTCTGTTTCTTAAAAATAAAAGTATTTAAAATGCAATATCATAGTTTTCCATTTATAATTTTTTGCTATACATATGTAAATAATTCGCCTACTGATATTCTACTCCTCATTCCAAATATGGATTGTTGGTTACCTAATTTTACTTTTAAAAGAATTAAAATCGGATAAGGAGAATCAAAATAAACATGTAATACTAACATAAATGTCATTCAGTATCAGTATTCTATAAGTTCGTAAATTTGACATAGTTCAGTCAATTGCTTAATCATTTGGAACCGTTAATTCAACTACAGCTGCCAATTTACTACAATTAATCTAAAATAGCAAAAAAAAAAGTTGCTATTAATTAAATATTACTCAAACATATTTTTTGTAATTTTGCAAAAAATAACGGATGCTGTGATTTCTGCACTTCCACAATGAATTTTAACCAAGGTTACCACATAAATAAAAAAATTACTTACTTTCAAATTCAACAGGTTGTCCAATGACTCCATCAGGCACCGGCTGCACTTTGACTGCAGATGCACCACCTCCTCTCCCAGGAGTTGGTCTCGCCTGCACCTGGGACTGATACGTCTTCTCACCGTGATGAGTATACGATTGATCTCTAGTAACGAAGCTAGAATGCTCCTCAGCGTATTTATGACTTGAATCATGTCGCAGTTCCGAATCTAATTGGGAACCGGCCAAATTTGCCACCGATTCTAAACTTCTGTGTGAAAGAATATTTCTTGTTTTTGCAATAGCGTCCCAAGAATCTCTACGAGCTGATGATCGGTCACTCACACCGGAAACTTTGATTATTGGACTTGTGTCAACTCCGTCATTCACATCAAAACCTTGAGAATTATAAGATTTGTTTTCTAAACCCTGCGTGTTGTAAGATCTATTCTCTAAACCCTGGGTGTTGTATGTTTTGTTCTCCAAACCCTGTAAGTTGTAAGTTTTATTTTCTAAACCCTGTGAATTATAAGTTTTGTTCTCCGAAACGTGTTTTTCAAATCGGGAACTTGTTATGTTTATATTTGGACTGTGTCTATCCATAAATACAGGACTTCTGGCTGGACTTCTTGAATCGGCGACTCGTAGTGATGACATTTTATTTGTAAAACTTGATTCTTGATCGTATAACGATGATTTGTTGTATTCATGGTGATCTTGTTTCATAAAACTTGGACTTCTCGACTCATATATTCTACTCTCTGATATTTTTTTGGTACTTAAATGTTCAGAACTCCCCAAATTAGGAGTATGTATTATTTGTTTTTCTAATAAAACTGGACTGTTTCTGCTTCTCTCCATAAAGGTGGGACTACTAGATGAAATTCTTTTTTCTGCGGTAGACATTTTGTGGTAATCAGTATGTTTAGATTCTCCATAAATTGGACTAGCTGACTGTCGATATGATGTAGTATTCGACTGAGTTTTATTGGAATGTTTAGATTCTCCGTAAACTGGACTAGCAGACTGTCGGTATGCCGTAGTATTTACCTGAGTTTTATTCGAATTAGAATGCTTGGATTCTCCGTAAACTGGACTAGCAGATTGTCGGTATACTGTAGTATTCGATTGAGTTTTATTCGTATTGGAATGTTTGGATTCTCCGTAAATTGGACTAGCAGACTGTCGGTATGCCGTAGTATTTACCTGAGTTTTATTCGAATTGGAATGTTTGGCTTCTCCGTAAATTGGACTAGCAGACTGTCGGTATGCAGTAGTATTTGACTGAGTTTTATTCGAATTGAATACAGAATTAGAAGTATGTAAATTTGAAGAATGTACATTTGAGGTATGTAAATTTGACGAATGGAAATTTGAAACTGGACTAGGTGTATTTAACCTACTACTAGAGTGATTCAAACCAGAAGTAGGACTCTGTCTGTACGCAGAAGTAGTTATCGGACTACTGCTACTTGACTTTTTGCCCTTTTGTGTTCCAACGCGCATCATGAAAGGCGAGCCTTTGACGTCATATCCGTTGAAATACACATATATTCTATGTTTTCCGTTTTGTTTTGGTGTGAAGTGAAGTCGATAAATAAATCCTGAGTTGCCAACTCTTTCAATTCTTGAATGAACGGATCTCTTGTCGTGGACAACATCAATATGGAGATCACCAGGAACACCGACTGAGCGAGTATCGATATCTAGAGTGTGGGGCACCAGGGGAAGAGCACCTTCTAGACCTACTACATGAACTCCGTTTGGATCGAAGACGGAACAGGTAAATGGTCCACCCTGAAAAAATTTAATTACGTATCGGACTATGAAAATGAGAATATTAATTCAATGCACAAAACCAAGTGATTTTCAATACATTAAAAATACTAGTAACATCTTTGGAGTAATAATTTACGACTTTACAATGAAATCTGCAACAGCAGAATAAATAGTAGAACTAACATCTAAATTTTATGGAAATCGGTCGGAGATTTACTAAGATAATTTGCCGTCATTTTGTTTCAAGATGGCGGCTATTAATTCTCCTATAATTTAAGTTCAACAAAGATAGCATTACTTTGCAAATTTTATAAAAATCGGTTGAGCAATTCGCGAGCAATGCGGTCACAAAAATAAATTCAATTTTATTTGAGTAGATTCTTGAATATTTAAAAAAATTAATATAAAGATTTAACGCACTTGAATTTGTTTTCCTTGGTACGTAATTTCAATTCTCCACTCTCCTGGTTCATCGGGTTTAAAACTAGCTGTATTAGTTCCATCAACAGTAGTAAGAGGACACTTCAATGCTCTGTTGTGTGGACTGTAAGCAGTTACTCGAATATCTTCAGTTTTCGGAGCTCCTGGAATCAACAACAATCAAATAATTAATCATTCATCTTACACTCAACATCAAAAATTAAGTTAAACATTACCTGTAGCATTAACGAGAACCTGGACAATCGATCCAAGAGCACAAGGTGCCATTCCCGGTGGAGCAACCTCAACCATTGGAGGAAGCACTCTAAAGTAATGGCCTGTTGAGACTTCTTCACTGTTGTACATTACAATAATTTCGTGCATTCCTATTCTGTGTGGTACAAAGGTGCCGTTTCCATTTTTTAATTTAACAGGATGTACTCTGTTATCTGGTGCACGAATTTCAGCTGACAATGAGCTGTAGGATAAATCTCTGTCGAGGAGCTCCACTGAAAAGTGGGTCTGAAAATAAAATTTACTATTTAGTATTCTAAATATTATTTAAGATAGTTGTGCTAAAGACACCTGAAAAGATAAAGTAGATGAAGGACTAGAAATTGAAGTAAATAACTTTAATTTTTAATATTACATCATCAAAATAAATAAAATATTTTATTTATTAATCATTATTCCTGAAAATGTAGATATGTTACCGATAATATTAAAGTAAATAAGGGATGCTGAAAGTAGAATTACTTTATTTTCTTGTAGATAACTGAATTTTCAAATAAATGATACTTTTTTAATTTCTATTCATAGTAATACTGCTAAGAAATATCTGAAAATGTAGATATTATCGAGAGTATAAAATTATAAACAAAATAATAAAGATAAAAGTACTGTAACTTTAATTTTTAACAGCTCATTCTCTAAATTAAATAATGCGTTCTTAATTATAATTTTCTAAGTAATAAAGAATTATTTTTTTAAATGGGGTAATGGCACAGTGGTATGAAGTCGGCCTGTGGATCCTAAAAACCCTGGTTCGATCCCCACAGCCAACAAAACATTTTCACCAATTTAAAATTACCCTTGTGGCTCCCCCACCACTAACATCTTTGGGGGCCGTGATTTGACGGCAGGTAACCGCACTTCACGCGCATAAATATATCACTTACCGAGATCTGCTTCGGCAGAGTGCCAGGCCCAGTAATGGGTAAAAGGCGTGATGATATATTTATTTATTTATTTTTATAAAGAAATTTTTACTAAACATTCATTAAAACGAATTTCTAGTACTCTATTAGATTTTCTAATATGCAAGTTATACTTTTGTAAATAATAAATTCATAGTCCAGGGCCATTAGAGAAGGGCAGGTCAGAGAACGGAAGTTAAAAGGTCAACTAACTATGATTTATTATTTTATAAAAATCTTACTGGTTCTCCAACTCGTGCAGACGATGACTCAAGTCTAACAACAATCAAATCATGAAGTGGTGGTCGTTCAGGAATCCATTGAAAATGTGCAGCGTAAGCCATGACAGCCAGATGTTCAACATTCTTATCAGCCATGTCTCTCGCTGATAAAATAGGTTGCACACCAAGCTTTTTTCCTGCAGTTAACGCTTGATTTAAGTTATCTTCCCAGTAGTGAGGGTCACTGCGTAATTTTTCTGGAGCTGGTGCTGAACCTCCTAATGATTTGATTACTTCGCAGATGGTGCGACCGTCATTCCAATCAGTCTATTTAAATAATTAAAAATAATATTAGATATATGTTATGATTGTTTACTAAGTTTATAAACTCACTGTAAAATTTTTAACAGGTCTATTAAGTCGAGTATTAACCCATCGTAATGTGGCATGAAATCCTGGTGATCCAGGTTTCATAAAATAGGATAGATATGTCATCCCGGAGAGCTCATCCAACCATGGAGATGCAAGATATTCTGGTTCCAGGACAGCAGGGATACCCAGTTCCTTTTGAGCGATTGACATTGCTCTCCGGCAATTTTCGACAGAATCATTTTTGTCTAATAAAATATAAATAGTTATTTCTCAAACTAGAGAGGACAACGATGTATATTTTTTATGGGGCAGGTGACTCAGTGGTACCAAGTCGGCTTATGGATCCTGAGAACCCTGGTTAGATTTCCACAGCTGACAAATATTTTCGCCACATTAAAATTACCCCTGTGGCTTCCAGCACTAACATCTTTGCGGGTCGTGATCGGCTAGTAATCACACTTCACGCGCATATCACTTACCGAGATCTGCTACGGCAGAGTGCTTCACCCAGTAATAGGTAAAAGGCGTGATGATATATATATATTTTTTTGAGTTGGAAGTTTTTCCAAAGAGCATAATGAATGAGACATTCGAACGAGAATGGAAAAACGCTTTTCTCTCGTGTGAGACATAACTTTTTTTCACAACATGCTTTAAATAAGATTTCTTCGAACTGTAAATACACTCGACGAAAAATCTAGTAGGTATAATAAAGGTAACATTTTATTTATTCAATCAAAATTGTAACATGATTTAAAATTTAAAGTATATTACTACTAAATAATTTTTTTTTATTGTAGAATAACATCATATAACACTGCAATTATTTTTCCTCTCTAGAGAGGGAAAACTAATTTTCCTTACTATTTCGCGAAAAGAAATTTGAGTTTTCTGCCATGAAAAAATATATAATTTAGTCAATCAGCTTAAAATCAGACTAAGATTCAGATAGTTCGCCGGTATTTTGAGTTAAGGTTACATATCAAAATCTGTAGCCTCTATATTATTTTTATTCATAACTGAACATAGATAAACACTTCTTCAAATTCTTTCACATTTCGGCTCGGTGAATCCGGATCCAGTACTGTAATTGGGATTAAGTTCCTGTTGTGCAAAGTAATATATATATATATAAATAAATTTCGTGAAAATCTGTTCAATTGTTCTTTTATTTCAAGATAGACGACCAAAATTAAATCATAGAAAAAATGTACAAATGTATAATAACTCTTCAAATAATTTTGAGCATATTAGGAGAGCTGTCATTTTAATTCAAGATGATTAAAAACCAAGTTTAAAACTAGAAAATAATATAAGAAAATTTCATTTAAATCGGCTCAGTGGTTATGTAGTTATACATATGATTACAAGATATAATACGTATATAGTTACATAAATTCTCCTTTACACAATTAAATATATTACAAAACAAGAAATGAATTCAAATTATAGTAGGATCTGAACCACTCAGATACAGGTAGTTGTATTTTTAATAAGTTGAAGTCAGCGAGGTTTGAAAATACGTTACATATTCAAATAATATGTACATTTATGCAAAATATAATTATTTGTTTACAATAAACACACACACAAATTTTAATTATAATTTTATAATTACATATTCCATTGTCGGCACGAAACGACTATTTCTAAACTTTAGTGCGGAACAAAAATGTACTTTAAAAATCTCACACCCGTATAACGCGAAGTACAAAGCAAGTAGCAAAGTATAATATGATAATTATGATTTTATTTCTTAGAAATTAATGACGATATACTTACTCAAAGATTTCCAATGTGGAAACAGTCCAGGTCGACAATAATCAGTAAGAGCTGATAACAGAATTCCAGAATTCCAATCGGTGGTAAGATTTGAAACTTTACATTCTGGTAAGACGGCTTGTAACCAAGCTAACATAAGTTTCCTTGGAGGGAATTTTGAACGTCCAATTTGATACCTCACAATCAAGGACCAAATCAACCCCAAAATTAATTTTAAGTTTCCATTAACGATGTCGACGTTTCCTGCAAAAAGAAAAATTAAAGAATTTTTTGCCATTTATTATATAAATGCAGTACATAATTATTCTATTGTGTTCTAACTACCTATACGAAAATAATTTTCAAGGTTTTTGTTTTACTTGCGTGGTTAATTGCTAAGTTTAATCAGTTCCCTTCATGAATGTTGCATTATTGTAGGTTTATAAATAACAAAAACCTTGGTTTACGATAATAAAGATTTATATTGAAAATTATGTAATAAACGATAACAATTTATTTTATATTTTTATATAGTAGAAAATTGAAAATAAATATATAATAACTTTGATAAGTAAAAGTAATATAATTACTATCGACGATTAAAGAAGAAGCAAACAATTCTTAATTAAATTGGCCTGATTCTCATCCTCAAAATGTGCTATCCATAATGTCGGAAATTGTTTTCTTTGATATACGAGAGGTACATTTGTTTGTGTATGGTCACAGACGCAGACGATTGTCTAAGCAAGTTGTTAGTAATTTGCTCACAATTAACACAGCCGTATCACAATGAGTCAGTTGCATGTTTTGTTTACCAAGTAATCTACTAAAACAACGTTCCTTTTGTTTATAATTAAAATATTAAAACTTTCTTACTTTTCTTAAATCAACAAATTTTCACTTTATATTTTAAAAATAAATAAACATAACATCATGTCTTTTATTTACAAATTCTTTAGGTATGACGCACTGCTATTAAAGATCTTTGTAAATATATTTTTATGTCCGTGAAATGCCCTTACTAATGGTCAAATAACGCCTTAATTTTGTAACCATTTTCTAGTTTTACTATCGAACATTAACTTCTTTTTTGTTCTTATATTCTTTTACTTTCCTGTTCGATTTCCAAAAAACACAATTTAATAAAAAATTGTTATTGGTTAATACAAATTTTGGACATCAATTACTAGTCAACTAAAACACAAGAAATCTAATGGTCTTGACCGTAGTGTCCGTAAATTTTCAATGATTGATCTTTGGATTCTAAAAACGATCATTGTTAATCATTTTTTAGAAAGCTTTTATTTATATTTTTTTCATGATACAGTTTCTTCTAATATTCTGATATAAAAAAGATCTTTCAAAATTTTAATCTCTTAACTATTATTTGAAACAGTTATAATTTGACAAACAACTGAAAAACTATATAATTTCAGCTGTCACACATTTATAAATTTCTTTGAAAAAATTTATTTAAATAGAACTGAAAGAAAGTTAAGTTCACTAAATGTTTTAATTGAAACATGATTTCTAAATTATTTGAGAAGATTCAGGGCTCTAAATATAACGTAACAATGTTCCGGTTCGTGAAATAATGGTAAATAATTGTTTCGGTTTGTGCAACTATAAAAATTATTAGTCTTTCTCTTTTTTTTAATTGTTCAAAATATTTTTTTTATTTTCTTCAAGAATCAGAAACAGATTTTCTAATAATGGTTTTTTGTATCCAACCGGACTGTGGATTTAAGAACACAGGTACGAACAATCAATTTGTACCAAATTAAAAATGACTCCTGTGGTTCACCCTCAACTAACATCTTTGGGGGCCGTGATATGATGGCTGGTAACCGCACTTCACGCCCATAAATAAATCACTTACCGAGATCTGCTATGGCAGAGTGCCACACCAGATAAGGTAAAAGGCGTGATGATATATTTATTTCATTGAAAATAAATGTATAGCAAGTAGTTAATATTTATTTTTTCTTAATATTCTGCAGTAGCATTCTGATTGGTGAAATTTTCAATTTTAAGCTCTGGAAAAGTTTGGCAGCGAGAAATATGTATGCATATCGTATCTGTCCGGCAGTACCGTGTGGTGCATATAGCGTTACGACATTCGAATCTGGAGATTCCGAGTTCGAATCCCCCTCAAGCTAAATATATATTCGGTGCGGTGAGTCCGAACCCTGTACTGTAATTGGGATTAAGTTCCCGTTGTAGAATGAATAAATAAATCTGTCAGTATATTTTATAAATGCTATAGGTACCTATTTTAGAATCGCGGTCGATGAAAACCATGAATACAATATTTCCCCTAGATTCACGGAGGAATCAAAAGAAAAAGTAATTTCACCAATCTCCAATCTTGCACATATTTATGCCTTTACAATCCATTAGCATTTAATAACGACATAAACTAATTAATTGACCTAGTTATGGTGTGTTCCACGGTACCACGGCGTAGATGGAATGTCCAAGTCGCGAAAATAAGAATGAAAATCCCACGTTATACTGACTTCTTGCATAATAATGAGACGCGTGCGAGTGTGGGATGAGCATCGAACGCTGCAAACCGCGTAAACCGAAACAACACAAGGAGACCGCTCCATACAAGGTTATCACGTATCACGTCTGACCGCCCGTTCGAGTCTCACTGAATTCTCACTGCTTTCGGGGAATATGATACATATTTGATTCATTTATAATACAAGGCTTCAGAATTCCTTGGTGATTTATATAAATTAACAAATTATTAGACGTTTTGGGATCTAAACACATCTCATCTTCAGTATCTCGTCTGATCGCCCGTTGGAGTCTCTCAGAAGTTTCACTGCTTTCGGGAAATATGATACATATTTGGTTCATTTTTAATAAAAGGCTTCAGGATTCCTTGATGATCTGTTTTAATTAACAAATTAATGGACGTTTCGGGACCTAAACTCGTCTCATCTTCAGCATGATAGTCATATAAAAATAATGAAATAAGTGTATAAACAAATGCCACAAATTGAGAATTTCGGAAACATTCCTATGTCAGAGATTTCAGACAACTCTTGTAAATAAAGCGTCAGGGGCGTAGCAACCGCTATGTCTGCTGTATCAATGATACAGAGCCCCCAGATTAGGAGGGCCCACCAGTCTCTACCAACTTGCAAGAAATATTTCATTTATTATAAATTCAACCAATTCATTGTTATGAATTTTAAATAAATGATTAAAAGCCCCTCCGCCACAGCCTTTAATCGCGATTAAATTGCAGATGGAAAATTCGAGAAATAATCTTGACATAAATACCCCTTGTGCTTAAGAATTTAACCTAGTAAATTTGACGTATCTGTACGGCTTATTTGTAAAATTTAGCTCTTAAGATAGTAATATCGTATATAATAATTTCAGATAAAATTTTATCAAATTATTATGGATTTAAACACTGGCTTAGCGAAATTTTGTAAATAATCGATTAAATTATTAGCACTCAGGATATAATGGTTGATTATAAAGTACTAGTATCAGTACCACTTTACCCATTTTCAAAATATAAAATTATGAAATGATGTCTAAAAATATATAAATTAATTACTTTCCTTAGAAATCTCAAAGCTTAATAATATGTATAAACAATATATAGCATATTCTGGCAAAAAGTACACGCTATTCGGATATTCGAACTATCCGGATAGCCAAAACCAAATATTTGTTAAGGTAGTTTTGTCGTCCCACCAATCATTGAAATTTCCAAGATATGTACTTTGTTTTTGAGAATAAAACCAGGGTTCGTTTGTAAGACTGCTTGCTACAACTTTTTTTATTATTTGTATTATTTTGACAATACAAAAATTTGATACCACTTATAATTGGTCAAATTGATGTTTCAATTAAAGTACAATGACATTTTGAGGTTTTAAGTATTTAGTTTATTAATGATAGACTGGTTCTATTATATATTTTTTTAGAAAAATAATTGATGGTTCTTTTGTTCCAAACTCAAATTGTTTTTTTGTTGAAAGAATGACTAGTAAAAAATTAGACTTGTTATTTTTAAAATGATGTCTACGCTCACTTGTTATAGAGCAATTAAGAATTATTGAAGAGTAGATTCAGAAAAACAATCCAATTAAATGTAAAATTACCGTAAAAGTCATCAGACTGAATAATGTGATTCTAAATTAATGGCAGACAAATTATATTTAACTGTTATTAATCACTTAAAAATATTGAAAATACAATCTACAATTTTAAATAGTTAACATTTTCTGTGTACACACGTACATGGAGACCTCGAATTCAAGGAACGGTATAAATGTTAAAGTAAACAAGCAAGTAATAAAAAATATTTGCGCTTACTTGACGATAACTGTACGAAAGATGACTTCACGACTCCAATTTCTACTTAATTAGAAATACCGTCACAGTGTTGTCATCGAACACGAATTTATATGTTGTCACTACTTAAACTTTGCGTTTGATTATGTATAAGAAAACATGGCAGCTATTTTATATACTTAAAACAAAACAATTAATAAATGTCGTTTTATTTTATTGGCCATATAAATTATTAAATAAATATAATTTATATTGTTCTAAAATGTAAATAATATAAATTAAAATTCCATATTATGCGTTAAATACTAATTAATATCGGAATGAAGTCATAATGATAACGAAATTTCTTTACAGTTTTTGTAGTTGACTATAAATTAAATTTCTATATTTGTCAAACAACAGCCCACATACTGTTGTCGTTGTAGATATTTTAAATTCTATATTTAAATATGTTAACGAACGTGTCTCTTTATTATGTTAAATAATAATATTTCGTCGTTACTTAAGTATAATAAGGTAGAATATAAATTAATTAGAAAATTATAGACTTCGAGTAGTCAGCCGGCGCGAAAGTTTCTTAATAAGTACCTACATACCTCACTTTCATATTAGAAATGATAATAGCATGTATGTCACAAGTACAACATTTTTCTATATTTGGTATTTTCTTATGTAATAATCGATCCGCATTTTTATTGAGATATTTTAATTTGAAATTTATGGGCACCGGAAGTCACACATATGACATGCCTACTTATAAATAAACATTCCACAATTATTGTACAATATTAATAGTCAAGATTTACAAAATAAATATTATAATTTTTTTATTATTCATCTACCGTACAATAGTGAAGATTAATTATCCCTAATACATTTAATAAAGACCGGAAATGACTCAGTTTGTCGTACCCAAAACCAATTCAAATGTTCTTACCAATGTTTACAAGTTTAACGCCATCCTGTTCAATGGCATTTAGCGCAGCTGTCACATTTTCCAAATAATGGTGTTGATTTCCAGGTCTTTTATTCCAAGAGGGCTTTATGGGCTTCCCTTGCAATGCTTCAACAAGTGCACATAACCTAACCCCTGAGCAGAGATCCGATGACAGATCTGCCACTCGCATATTAGGCGGTAAATTCTCATTAACCCAGTTTCGGAATGTGTTTGCTTGGATTTCCACCCACAAATCTTCGTTGCCTTTGATTTGCATCCCACGAGCGGCATGTCCTTCAGGACTTCGGGCCAGAAGACCACTATGTGATATTTTTGCATCCATGGTAAGATACTCAACAATGTTTTATGTTGATAATCAACAATCAGTCATAGTTATTTTAAGAACGATTCGGTAATCAACACTGTCACTAACATATTATTTTATTCAAACACTTATCGGCACTGTTTGTTTTTAATTGTTGCGAAAACTTTTTTGATTGTTTGTCAGATGTTTTAAGAAGGTGATATGATTAAAATGTGCATGTGTTTTATGGCGGTGTTGAAGTGCACATCTGTCTTTCTGTATGTATCTCACAGAACTGAATGTTCTGTTTCTGTGGGGCACCAATGGCACCATTGCGTAAGATCTACCTGTATGGTTACCTGTGTTGTGCTCAAAAGAAAGTAGTATTGATCATCAAATGTATGCTGCACCTGTATACAAATACGTATTTTCGGAAATGAAGCTAATGGAGTAATATTCTTACTATAAATTTTGTTATTAGATAAAACAAGATCATTTCAAAATAATGTTTTATATTTTTATTTTTTTATTGTAAGCAAAAGTCCCAATTATTAAGTTTTGCGGTGATTTGTTTCTGTCTTTGATTTTTTATTGTTTTCCAGTAGACCTGTTGTTTATTTATGTTTTGTTCTAAAATAAGAATAAAATTTGATTTGTTTTGATTTTTTTTATTTACAGTCTACAAGGATTATAGTTTCGAGTATATTTGAGTGCCCCTACCAGTTTTGCAAATTTTTGCATTACGTCAGTTTCCAAATATGGATTCTACAACCAGCTGTTGAATTTATGTGGTAAACTTGATATTATGGTTTTTAATTATCAATGTTCATGTTTTATTCCTTTTATATTTTGTTCTATCTTTCCATAATTAGATTTGCAAAAGAAACGATATAATGCGTGATGAGCAAAGCAGCTCATTACTAAATATCAACCTTTTGATCTTGAAACTGAAAATAATGAATGTTTTTAGAAATAATTAAAATTAAATTTATAAAGTATTTTAAACCTATTTTTAATTTACAATAAGAATAATGTCTGATTACAGGTTGTAAAACGGTTCAATTTATGGAGGGAATTGTGTTCGACGTTAGCGCCACCAATGTTGTTGCGGCAAAAACTGAACTAAGAATGTCCCGGTACTGTCATTTGAAAACAAATGAATAAACAATTGCAGTAAATAGCAACCGTAACATTTTGCAGTGAATATTTAAAAATTATTTTATAAGAAGAATATAATATTGCAGCATTGATGGCGCTTTGATTTCATAGGTTAAATATTATTGACATTTTGTAATTGCGTCCCGATGTTTAAAGAATGGCCAGTAGATGGTACTGGTTTCCCGACTAGTTCATACAATTTTTACCGTAATGTAATCAACAGAGACAAGCGTCAGTATAGTACCTATATATATATTGTGTATATTTATATAGTTGTATGTATTATAGAAGTGATTATTATGAGTATTTATCAATAATTTTATTATCAAGAATACGCAAAGTTGTAACAAACTTTATTTACTTGTCATTCAGGTATGGATAAAACAAATGTATTGTAGAACAAATAAAATTAAACATAATAGTCATATGTTTTTGTCAATTGTCTTATGTGTTGTTAAGTAATATAAACGTTTTTTGCAGTTCAATTATGTAGAAATATGGCTTGTGTTGAAGACGTAGATCCTACGGCGGAAGAGCATGTACTGCCATCAATTGAAGCGGCGAATAATATTATATTAGAACACGCTTATTCAGAAGAACAAATAAGCAGACACATTCAGAATGAGCCGGTTGATACATCATCATCAAGTTCTTCATCAATGGAAGAAGCAATTGAAGAAATTGTGGTAAATTCTACTGAGTCTGATATTATAGAACCAAAACCTGTTGAGCTAAAAATTGAACAAGTTCAAGAAAAAGTCAAATCAAGAGAACTTAAATCATTATTAGATGCTGCTAAAGAATCTAATCTAGAAACGAATATTGAGTACAAACGTCGACCAAGTCAAGAACCAAATAGCAGCCAGGAATCAGGAGGTAAGCGTGCAATGCGGTCACAGAATCCTGAGTTTATAGCTAGACATAAGAAATTTCTTCATAAAGTCAGTAAATTTGAACTAAATTCTGATGGCCTAGTGCAAGACAGCGATACGCAAATTCAGAAAAGTGATAAAGATACCTCAATTCCTAAAACACCAAAAAGAAAGAAGGAAAACTTCGCTGATGATGCAGTAGGTGGCTCTAGTGTAGATGATGTTAAGAAGAGTAGGAAGTCATTGAAGGTTGATACACTCAATATTAATATGAAGGTAAATTTATTTATACTAACTATTACTAATTGTTGCTTATAGTTTTACGTTGTTATATGCAAAATAAAAGTATGCAACATGGTAGATGGTAATTTTGAGGGTTACGAATCCACACAGACATTTAGTCAATAAAGTCAGGGACGTACCGCGGGGTAAGATTTTCCAGTGTTATACGCTACAATACAATTATTTAAGAGTATTTCTATTTGTTGTGATTGCAATGCAATTTTGAAAATTAAATTGATAGGCTTTTTATAAATATATTCTGGTATCTTCTATTGTTTACTTTTTAAATACATTAAACAATGATAGAATATTTATTATAATCGATAATTATTTATTTACTTTTTTTTTGCTTTTTCAGAAAGACAAAGATGGTTTTTGCTGGCGTTGTCACCGAGAAGGTATTTTAGTTCAGTGTGAAACTTGTCCACGGGGATATCATCCTCGATGTTTGAAGCAACCTGTTTACAACCCCGACCGATGGCCGTGTCCAGAATGTCTCGCCATATTACAAGCCGAAAGTACGAAAACGCGGTAAGTTCATGTTAAATCATATTTTTTTATTTTATAAAAAAATAATAAACAATACATTTAATAGATCACCTGCAATGAGAGATATGTCGCTAGAACATCTTTGCGAATTACTAAAATATGCAGCGAAACGTATGATAAACTGTGCTGGAGTAAGTTATTAAACTTATAGTCCATTGAGTGATGACTAAATTAAATATATTGTTTTAGTCCGAACCTTTTATACACCCTGTGGATATAAAATCATTTCCTGATTATCAAAACTATGTTGTACAACCGATGGATTTAACTACGCTACAAAGCAATATTCGAAATAATCATTACGGCAGCACAGTTGCCTTTATGGCTGATGCTAAATGGATATTACACAATAGTATCATTTATAATTCTTGTAAGATTTATAAAATTCAAATAGTTTTTGCTCATTGTATATAACTTTTAATTTATAGATCAGTCTAAATTAACTACAGCTGCCAAAAGTATTGTCAAAATATGTAAACAGGAAATGTCAGAAATTGAAACATGTTCTGAATGTTATCAAAATGCAAACACGAAAAAAAATTCGTGGTTTGTTGAAGTTTGTTCAAAACCACATATTTTATTGTGGGCAAAATTAAAAGGTACTTGAGTCATATCTAGACTAGTGTTGTTTTTATTTGTTACTATGTTCTAATTATATTTACTTTAGGATTTCCGTATTGGCCGGCGAAAGCAATGACAACTAATACGGCTGGCTTAGTTGATGTTAGATTTTTCGGAGCGCATGATCGAGCCTGGATACCTGTCAAAGAATGTTTTTTATACTCCAAGAAAGATCCAAACACAACAAATAAAAATAAAAGAAACAATATTGCTGAATGTATTAAGGTCAGTTAATATAATTTAGAAAAATATTTGACATAGATAAAATTTAATATAATTAACAGGAAGTTGATATTCATATCGAGAAACTAAGAGAAAAATTTGGGGAATTTTATCACGCACCATATCGCACTCCTTATGATCCGGCAACAGAATTAGAACAACTTGCATTTATGCTCCCTAAATATGTCCCTAGCATAAAAATAAAATCATCATTATTAAAAACTCCCAAATTAGAAAACGGTGAAGAAGAAATGAAAATTAGGCGTAAAAGAAGTAAATCTCAAGAAAGAAAACCATTTCGCAATAGAAGTAAATCTCGGTCAGGATCTAGAACTTCATCATTTACAGAAAGCAATCAAGGTGAGAAAGAACCAATATCGAGGGCATCATCAGAAGTTCGTTCTGATTTTGGTGATGATACGGAAACACTAACAACAAGTTCTAAAACATCGTTAATTAGTGACGAAAAGATGGATAAATCTTTAAACTTTTCTTCTCAAGATTTCGACAAATTCATGGAAGGCTATGGAACGGAAGATGACGATGCAGTTATATTAAATAATAAGGCGCGGAAAAATTTCATTATTTCTGATTCAGAATCCGATGAAGAACCTTCTCCTAAAATAATAACTTCTGGAGACAGTACAGAAGACATTAAAAACGGCAATGATGACCATGACGATGATGATAAATCGGAGAATATATCAGAAACTTCTATTTTAAGTCGTGGAAAAGTAAGAACACGTGGTGGTTACCACAATGTCACTGGAAAAGTAAAAGTTCTTGGTAGCCGTATATCAGAATCTTCTCTTAAACGTAGCTCCACCACCAGCCCAACTATTTTTGAATCTCCTGCAAAATTATCGCGGCGTAATAGTGATATTAGCATTAAGAGTGATTCAAGTAGAATTTCTGGAGTTTCAGATAAAATAAATAGAGTTGAAGAATTTTCTGACATGTTAGAAGTGTCATTGGGCAACTCATCAAAAGATAGTTCTGCTATAAGTTCATCTGAAACTGTGTCGCCAGAGAAAAGATCTCGACCAGAATTTGTGTCAACACTTAACAAATCAGATCTGGTCAAATTAAAACCTGTAATACAAGTAAACACTGGTGATTTGTATACAAAAAATAAAGAGTTTAGAATATCTCCACAAAACAAGTCTGTTAGTATTGCTGATCGACTTATGAAGAAAATTACACAGTCTGAAATGTCAAGTGAAGTTGAAAAAATTGAACTAGTAAAAAAACAAATTTTAGATAGTTTAGAATCAAGTACTAGTAGTGAAAGTAAAGATGATTCACAAAATAATGAAGGTGTTTCATCTACAGATAATAGTGATATGAAAAAAACGGAAATAGAAAAAACTTTACTTGAAAAGAAAGACACCGAAGTCAACAAAGTTATATCGAAAAGGAAAGAAGCAGCTTCATCCGATACAAATACTGAAACATCAGATAAAAATCAAAGTGTAAGTAGTTCTACAGAATCTTCAAATATTGAACCAGAAATATCTGATAAAATTCGTCAAAATGAAATTAAAGAAATAAATAACAAATCTGAGACGATTATAAAAAGAGAAAAAGTGCTTGACCCTCCCAAAAAAGAAACAATAGAGACAAAAGACATAAAACAAAGCAACTCTGAGAATGCAGTGAAAGAAACACAAAAAGAAAAGGTATTACCTGATGAGACACAAATTAAAGAAAAGGACAAGGATAAAGTGTCATCTGATGATAAAATACCAAAAGAAAAGGAAAAAGAGAAAGATACATCTAAAGAAAACACAGCAAAAGAAAATAAATCACCTACTACAGAAATAAAAAATCCACTACAACCAATCACTCAAAAAGAAAAATCTGTAAATAATGCACCATTTGATAATCAAATGGTTGTTTATTCAGATGAAACCGAAACCAGTGATGAAAATGTTGAAAGTGATGAAGAATCAGTACCAATTAATAAAATCAATCAAACACAAGTAAAAATAGTGAATGTGTCGGATATTATATCTGGTAAAATAAACAATAGTACTGCTGAGAAATTGCAGCCAGAACCATCGTCTACTTCTAGTAAATCAAAACCAGTTGAATTAACAGAAATACCTGAATCAATTGAAATTAAATCCGAACCTGTATCGGAAGAAGAGGATGATAGACCAGAACAAAGCAAGAAAGACTCTGAGAAAACTCGTCTGTATGATGTTACATTAACGGTAGTAGATAAGCAGAAAAAGCCAAAAATTGAAGAAATTAATGAACCTGGAAAACCAGGATTTAAGGTAGTTGATAACATGACAAGAATAATTGACTCTGTAGCATCAAACTACAATAAAGAGTTGGCTAATTCGTCCAAAAACCCAACAATCACTATAAATAGAAAAGAAATCACTCTAAAACCTATATCAAAATTAATGATGTCACCTAAACAAAAAGCAAGAAAATCATTTCCAAATAGTCCGCATAAAATGCAAATTCCTTTAACACCACTCAAAAAAATCGTATCTGAGAAAAAAGATCCTCCTGTCAAAACTACAAATGTAAGTTTCAAAGTCGTATCTAGCTTGCAAAATGTTTCTTCAGAAATCTTAACATGTCCTACAACAACAGCTACAACTATAACTAGTACGACTCCCACTACCAGCAAAGATAACATGATGTATATCACGCCTCAAACAACGCCAGCGATGAACAACATGGCTTTATTACCGCCTAATCAACCAATAACTCTAACTCAGAGCGTTGGTAGTCAGATTTTAGCCATGGTTCACCCTGGTATTAATACCCCTAGCTTAATCATTCAACAGCCGAATTCTGCTTCGTCAACAAGCTCACAGACTGTAACTCAGAATACTTCACAATGTGCTATAGTGACGTCAAATCTTGACACTTGCACATCAACTACAAGTTTGTTTCCTCAACCGCAGGCTACTGAGCAGATTTCACAGCCAGTTCCTGAATCCGGATCGATTCCGGAATCGATTTCTAAAGCTATTGGAGATCTACTTTGTAAACCACCACCAAAACTGAAACCTAGGCCGCCTGGCCCGTTAAGTAATCATTTCGATGAGGGAAATCCATCATCGGCAGGACCAACTTCACATTTAATTAATTCTATTTCACACAGAGTGAGTATTTTTTTTTCTAAACAAAATTAATCAAATAAATATCTACAACTGTTCAATTTAAGTGTGCCAAAAAAATTAATAAATTGGGATATTCATTTGTTTCTTTCATATCACGCTGATTTCTTTACGATGTGAATTTAATATGAATTTTTCTCAAAAATTTTGTGATATGAGGGCACTGAACTTTTTTATATTCGTTGAATTAAGAATAAAATTCCCTTCCACACAAAAAAATGAAAAATATATGTTCTCATTTAAAATAAGAAAGTTGCACCTCATATTTTGAGAACCACTGGTCGTTTTTTTTTTTTGTTAATAGTTTTGCAATAGACTTGGAAAATGGTATTTCTTTGCTAAATTAACCAACTTTATAGCTCTTATAGTTATCGAGATAGCAATGGTGACACACTTAAAGTGAACACCCTGTATATTGCCTGAGTTTATTAAAATACAATATTATTACAATGTCTTTTCTTCTTTACAGTTAACAGACTATTTCCGTGGTTTGCTAAAAGAAACATTGCATGATTTATCATCAATCGGTGATCCAGAATCAAAAATCCGGTCGCTCGAATTAGATCTAGAAACTTTAAAGGTCAAACACGCAGAAGAGATGTTAGAATTAAGAAAAAATATCAGTTCTATTTTAAAAGACATTCAAAAAAGTATAGTTGAAGAAAAAGCTAAAATTGTAGATGAAACAAGAGCTGCATGTGAAATCGAAAGAGTGCGATCCGTAGAAGAGGCCAAAACAAAACAATGGTACGAAAGGAAATATCTATATATTGAATTTCTAATATATTTTGTATAATATGTGATTTCAGGTGTGCTTTTTGCTTCAAAGAAGCGCAATTTTACTGCTGTTGGAATACAAGTTACTGTGATTATCCATGTCAGCAAAAGCACTGGATAACTCATATGAAGACATGCTCACAAACAACAGTTCGAAATGTTCCTCCTCCAAGTACTACCGCCGAAAAAACAGTAACTGTAGCAGCCAAACCCAAGCAAACATATGGAAATAATGTAAGTCGATGTTTGTTAATTGAAAATTATTTTTAATTAATCACTGTCGTGTATTTAGCAGAAAACAGTTTTGAAATCAGCAAGAATGATTGTGAAACAAACAAATAAGCAGGGGGTACCGATGTATGTCCCTGTGCAGCGTCCCATGCAAGTAAGTATAGTATTTTTTTTAATAATTGTAAAACAACCGTAAAAAAAATTATCGGTTGAAATTGTACTAATTAATGTCGTCTTTGTCTCTTTTTTTTTAATTTTTAGTTTGTAGGATCAAATGAGTTAATGAACATTAATTAATTAATTGCAGGGAGGTCAACAAACAATAACCTTAGTAGAATCAACGCCAGGTAATTTTGAAATAGTGGGTAATCACGGTCCTATTTCGTTAGGAGGAAAATTAATACCCACAACAACAATCAAAGTGAAACCTGGGAATGTACTCACTGTCGCATCATCCTCAACTAATAAAACAACTTCAACAACAGGAGCTGTGTCTCAAAAAGCATACATTCTGCCTCAAAAACCACAACTAATTCCTGGCAAACCAATAACAAGTGAAAGTAAAACATGAGAAGTGTTTTTTTGAGTCTGATTAAAAGTTTGAGTTATTAACAATCATGTTTTATTTTATAGTTAAGATGAATGAATTATTTAGTTTATACAAAATTATTAAGATCTATTTGCTTTTATTTTTCATGCGATACAATGTATATTCTAAGTAAGATCTGTAAGATGTACATAGAAAATTTTATTTGTCAAAATAAAAGTTGTTCGTTTCTAAAATGTTTTTTATTTACTTGATTCGCAAATAAAATAAATATATCACACTATTTACCCATTATTGGGTGTGGCACTCTGACGTAGCAGATCTCGGTAAGTGATATAGTGCGGTTACCACCCGTCAATTTATAGCTTCCAAAGATGTTAGTGATACAAGAGCCACAAGTGTAATTTTAATGTGAAAATAGTTTGCCGGCTGTGGGAATCATAATTTTTTCTATTTTATAACTAGTACAAAATAATCTGTTCATTTATGAGGATCAATTTAATAATAATAAAAGCATTACCATGGTTTGGAGCCTGCCTTAATTTATTAATTTGTGATATTAAAGAAGCGCAAAAAATGTTAAAATTTCAATAGACATAACTAACTAGATAATTTATAAGTCACATTTACACTATTTATATTGAAATTTTAAGATTGAACACTTTGTTCACCACTTCTTTCATCTAAAATAATTAACTGTCATACTAGCATTTGTTTTCAAATTTATTTTGTTCCATAGATATGTTGATTTAAATTTTTATTCAACTGTGAACGAACCAGACGATTCCCGCGAATGCGCATTAGCATTGCGCAGAAGAAAGAAAACATAGTACCAACTTACCGACGTAGCACCTTCCTTTCAATTTTGTAGTTCATTTTGGCAGTATGGGTGAGTACATGTGTATTATTTTAAACAAAAATCTAGAATCATCGGTCGTTTTTAAAGAAATTGTGGAGTTACAAATTATTTGTTGTGTTTTATATTCATAAAGAGTCCTGTTAAAAGTGATATTTGTGCAATATTGATTGTGATTTTGGTAAAGTTTATATTCTAACCCATTTTGTGTTTACCGATAGTAGCGTGTTTTGTTGTTAATTTCTTTAAAAGTTAGCTTTTGATATTCTTGATATATAAGTTATAAATGAAATTACTGATATATTTTGGTACATAATATGATGATCACCTTACCTACTCTGACAGTCGTGCTGACGACAGATTCTCACAGCGTTCTGAAGTACCAAACTTTATCTAAACACAATATTTTATGATGATTTATACTATTATTTCATGCAATATGAATTATTTCAGGTATCAGTCGGGATCACTGGCACAAAAGGCGAGCGACAGGAGGTAAGAGGAAGCCCCTGCGCAAGAAGAGGAAGTTCGAGTTAGGTCGTCCCGCTGCCAACACCAAGGTAAGAACATTAATTTTAAGTATATTAATATTAACAAAAGCATGTGATGATAAATTTTAGCGAGGATAATTTTTCTGAAATAAATTTGTTCTATATTTGTTTCTACTGTCCGTATGATCGGCTTGTCATAGTTACTCTGATTTAATCGATCTATTTTAAATTAAACCACGTGGTTGTTTAACTAGTTGCTAATATATTTGTTTTGTAGCTTGGTTCACAGCGCATTCATCGTGTGCGAACCCGTGGTGGTAACACCAAATACCGTGCTCTGCGTTTGGACCAAGGTAACTTCTCCTGGGGTTCAGAATGCTGCGCTCGTAAGACTCGTATCATCGATGTCGTCTACAACGCCAGTAACAATGAATTGGTTCGTACCAAGACCTTGGTAAAGAATGCCATCGTTGTTGTTGATGCTACTCCCTTCAGACAGTGGTATGAAAGTCATTATATTCTTCCCTTGGGACGCAAGCGTGGAGCTAAGTTGGTAAGTTTTTTTTATTATTATTTTTATATTTGATTCAGAGTTATTTGGTACTTAATATGATGATCACCTTACCTACTCTTACTGTTGTGCTGACGACAAATTTCCACAGCGTTCTGAAGTTTGTACCAAATAACATTACTTTTGTTTATATCATTATTTACACCCACTACATTTTAGTAACAATTTGAGCAATTCAAATAATGTGCAAAATTAATATACTTTGACAGTATTTTATATGTACCGAAAAGTGTTTTTATGATGATAAAGAGAATATTGCGTGTCATATGAACACATGATTAGAACTCAACCTTGCGAAATATCTGAATACACTTTTAATAATTAATTTATATTTACTATATTACTTCACATTTACATATTATATTTTTATTTCCAGACAGAAGCTGAAGAAGCTCAATTGAACAAGAAATACGGCAAGAAAGTCGCTAAGAAATACGCTGCCAGACAACGGTTTGCTAAAGTCGAGCCTGCCATTGAGGAACAGTTCCAGACTGGAAGACTGCTTGGTAAATATATTTTTATTTTTTGTCTAATTTTACTTATTTAGTGATGATAAAACTAAGCTTAGGGCATATTTAGTGAGAAAAGTTCGTTTTGAACGGATCTCCAGTGTCCAATGATCTGCTCGTCATAGTTACTCTGATTTTTCTCTTCTAATATATTTGCCGTGATTATTAAATTTTTCTGGTTATTAATTATAATTTTTTTGTTACTTGCAGCTTGCTTAGCATCCCGACCCGGCCAATGCGGAAGAGCTGACGGTTATGTTTTAGAAGGAAAAGAATTAGAATTCTACATGCGTAAGATTAAGTCTAAGAAAGCAAAATAAGATGTAAATTGGTGTGAAATAAAGACCTATCACTCCATGTATTTGTAATTATAATTTTGTTTTTATTTACGGATTCTAGTGAATAATATTTATAAAAAACTGAATTGGCAGTGGATTATTTATTTATTGTTCATACATTTGTACATTTATAATTACTTGTTTTATTTAATCGTGGACTATAGATACATGACTATCACATCATTACATGAGAGTATTTTCAAACGTATCCAGTCAACTTTTTCATACTTGTTAAATTTAAGCGGCTTTTTACTAAAAAATATATATATTTTTTATTCAATAATGCATTGCATATATAATCACAAAACAAATGATTCAGGATAAATTCATTTAGAATAAATTGACTGGACTTTTTATATTATAAAAAAAAGATATTAAAATGGCAAGATTGAAGAAACTATTTGAACACTATCTTACATCGGCAGAAATATAGTGGCAGGTAAGTTGCAGTGGATTTTAAAATACACGGTGTTCAAGCACATTTGATCCCTCATTTACTCAATTTTTTCTGTGCTAACATTTAATTCTTGATCGATACAATACATTTTCATCATTGATCATTTGTTTCACATAAATATACTATATATTTTAAATTTCGCTTCTTGCTTTTTTTTCTTAAAAATAAATTAAACATTTTTTATTAAATAATTTTTTGAAAAGACAGTATAACAAAATAATTTTCTGTACAAGATTCTTCATTCGATAGTTTTTGAAGACGGAATATATGCAACGTTAAATTTGAAAATCTAAATCTGTATAATTTAACTTTTGCTGCTATTTTGTCGGCATAATTTTTTTTAAGCTACATTATGTAAATATTTACATTAATGTTTTTGCACTAAAGGTAATTCTCTCTTCCATGATAATTACAAAAGTACTAATGACAAAATTATCACTCGTAAGAAACTACTCTAGAGATCATTTGTGCTTGACTAAACTTCAAGTTAACAGAAAAATAACATTAAACTAAATCTTAAAAATACGTGGCACAGTACTTAAAATTAATACGTGTTTTGGTTACTTGCTGCTATTGTATCCTAGAATTAATTGGATTTATAATCTTCCCCGCTACAAGTGTGACATCAAGCTCGGAATCCATGACGAAATATAAGAAAGGATGTGTTGCTTGGAATTCTACAGGCCCGTATTGATAATGGTTTCCTGAAATATGAAAAATGACAATTATATTGTATTCATGGTGAGAAGATAATTTAATTGTGACAGCAGCGACGGATATTGCAATACACATGTCGAGATGGATTAATTGCTCGGAGCATCGCAAGTAGTGTAAAACAAACGTTTAGGCGTTCTTTTCATGTCACTGTGCAATTTGTTAAGGTAATTTAAGCAACACTAAGCTAAACAATACGGACAATTATCTCGTGAATCCATTGTAACGCTCGATGCTACAAACTCGTTGTTAAATTATCTGCAGATCTTTACGCAATTTTAATTTTCGCACAATTCAAGGCTGGCTACAGTCATTGGCGTTTCTGGTTTTATCACATATGATGATTCATTCATAACAAATATTAATTTACTGTATAACACCTTGAATCTTCAGTGCGTATTCATGTACAAAAACATATTTTGCCGCTAGTATTGTAATAGACGGACAGAGGGAGATAAAAAGTTACTATTATGAAGTATGAATTTTATAATAATAGAAAATCTAAAAATTATTCTCCAGGCATGTTTATTGATTTACGAGTTACATACCTATACAGATGTTTATTATTATATTTTAATTTCTCTTCACTGTGAAATCGATTATTAAATGAGACTAAAAATAAATATAATCCCCAGTGTAAAGAGGTCGCACAAAATAACCTTCTATAAAATGATATTATTTTATAATAAGCAGATTAACTAGTTTTACTATAGGCTTTGCGGTCATTAAAATAGGTTGCATATTTATTATTTTAGTTTCTGTACAATTACATACTAAGATTTATTGCTTATAATTTAAGTTGAAAGAAGGTAGAATTTCTCTCGAAATTTTATTCAAATCGGTCGAGCAGTTATAAGCAGGGTTCGGAGTCGGAAAAATGTACCGTCTCTAGGTTTAAATTTTATAGAAATAAAAATTGCAAGATGGCCCGTTTCTCTTTTTAGTAGAGTACAAATATTAACTCATTTGAATTTTGACTCAAATTTTAAATCATTTCTTTATATTTTTTTCTCGTTTTTATTATATAATATATTAAATATTACCGGAGTCGGAGTCGAACTACTAAAATTATCAGAGTTGGAATTGGGGAATATTTTCTTACCGACTCCACAACCCTCCCCGTTATTTTGTTTCAACATGGCGTGTTAAATTTATAAGACATAATTAATAGTTAAACCATTAAAGAAATCATTCTGCCAAATTATATTTCAAGATAGCGGACAAGAATTCTAGCTAATAATTATTATAAAGTGGTATTGAATCACAAATTTCCCAAAAAATTTCATGAAATTCGAAAATTTGTACCATATATTTGAATAACGGTAGAACAATCCCGCTAATTTAATTAAAATAAACCAAATCATATTCGCGCGAAGCAGTAATAAGCAAACAATAATTATTTATTTTATATAAATTTAAGTAATGTTAGTTTCTTATGCGTACTACTTTATCTATTTGATTAACTTGGGGAAAAATAATACAAGTTAAAATATATATATATAATAGAATTAAAGAAAACATTTTAAATAAAGATACAAGCACTCAATTTTTTCAGTGACAATACCCTATTCAGTGATGCAACATCAATTTGTTATTGTTAACTGTATTAAATTCCATATTTTGTTATTTTTATTAAATTCGCAAGGTCATTGCGAAATAGGCATTCTTTTTCAGTGCATCAATTAGTTTTTTTACCGGTTTCACGCGATTTTATTCCGATATTAAACTTGAGAATTTTCACAATGAGCACAAATAATTAACTTTGATCTTGATAGTTAAAATTTTAATGAATATAAATTGTTTATGTAATTTATAAATATTTAAGATTACCGCGATTTGCGTGACAAAATACAGCACGTTTACGTTTTATTTCAGTGCACATCTTTATTTTAATTGTTTAATTGAATAATGCGAAAAGGAAACGTTTAATTTCTGGAAATAATTGCATATTTAACAAAACATTAGTTGGTTTTATTGCTTACAGATATTAAATTCAATTTAATTGCATTGCTCTACCACCAACCTAATCTGCAATTATTGCAAAATTGATAAGTGAAAACTGTAATTAAAAAGGGTAAAATTATATCTTCATTTTTTAAATCTCTGATCCATTACACGAACAGGATTAATTCTTATGGGAATATAAAATTAATTATATAATTTATGTTCACAAATTGTTCTTATTTTTTGCTCTAATAACTATTAAAAATTATCAATATTTTTTTTTGTTATTTATTTGTTTTTATTTATATCGGATATAAATTTGTTATTGGTAAGTGTAATTGTGCGATTTAGCAATACTTACGATTTTTGTTTATCATAGTCGGATCCATATAATTTTTGATCATAACTGTGATGGCCTGTTCAATGTTGGTGACGTAGATATCTTTATCATCTGTCATTGGTGAAAAATCCGTATGGCGGGGCTCGAATATTTGTCGGATTCCAATCTGAAAAAGGGTCACATCTCTATTGTAATTAACGGGACCTTGAGATGAAAATTAATCTGTGATTTATGGAAGAATAAACCAGATTTGTGATGGATATTACACATCCTGATTTATGGTTGCGTACTATAATTACTGCTATTGACAAATGATGTTTCTGCAAATTTGTACATTTGTTTATTTGATTGATCATTGTTTTCATTACTCTTATTTTTGGGTAAAACCGAAACACATTATTTTCGCTTTTTAACTATTTTTCTACCTGAATTAAACATCAAATTAGGTCAATTTATATCTTATTATCATCTATGACATTGACAGCAGGAATTAATAAATTTAAAAATGATGATGCAGCATGGCTCAGCAAATAAAAGATAAAGTCGCGCAAACAGAATTGATTTTCTAGTTATTACTTTCGTGCCGATTTATTTTAATTTTTTCAATGAAAGTATATGAAAAACTATGACAAGTAGTGAAAGTACGTTATTAATTTTTTTTATATTAACGAGATATGATTTTTGAAGTTCTGTAGATACTTGGAACGTCACAAGTATGTTTGATTCAATGAGTGTAACTAATAATTGAATTATTTATGGGATGGCTAGCTCAGTGGTATGAAGTCGGCCTGTGGATCCTGAGGTCCCTGGTTCGATTCCCACATGCGACAAATTTTCATAATTTGAAAAATCTATTCACCACTAACATGTTTGGGGGCCGTGATTTGACGACTGGTAACCGCACTTCACGCGCAAAATATATCACTTACCGAGATCTGCTTCAGCAGAGTGCCACACCCAGTAATGGGTAGAAGGCGTGATGATATATTTATTTATTTATTTATTTTATTTATTGGAAAATAATCTTACTTTGTTGAAAATTATATTTTATAGTAGTTGAAAACCGCGGGGAACGAAATTAAATTATTATAATAAATATACAATGCGTTGAACATGTACATACGAACAAACAACAAATATTTTGAAAAAACAGTGCTGAGATTTCACAGTTAGTTACATTCTTATTACCCGCGCGAAAGTACTTGTGGCCAATGAGAATGTTTCAGTACTTATGATGTCACTATATTTTTAATGACATATATCTCTGAAGCATAATATTATATTTAATTCATTTTTTCACTAATAGTCATAATTCAATATATATTTTATGTTCTTATCTAGCTCAGTTACATGAAGTCGGCCTGTGGATCCTGAGAACCCTGGTTCGATTCCCACAAGCGACAAACAATTTTCATAATTTCAAAAGCTACCCCTGTGGCTCCTCCACCACTTACATCTTTGGGGGGGCGTGATTTGACGACTGGTAACCGAACATTAGACAGAAAAGATTTTATTATTTTACGCCTATTTTAATATTTTACTTTGCCGATAAAGAAAATAATTAATGAAACCCGAAAAATTCGTAAATTAATTCCTAATTCAATTATTATAATCAATTACTTTGACTATACAATTTGATTGTTAAATTATTGTTAGATAAGAGCATTCTAATTTGAGTGTTTTCCCACGATGCTTCACTTAAAATTTGCATGCTATAACAAACCATTCAATTTTCAACTAACATTAAATATAATAATTAAAATAGATGAGCATTCGTTTCTCAATTGAGTAATTATTATTTAGAATAATATGAATAGTATTTTAGGATCCCAATAGTTATTACGAATAATACATCATATTTATGTAATTAATTATTGTATGTATGAGTAGTATTATTTCGCGTTCATGTAATAGAAATAACAAAGAAAGCGGTAGTGTGAATTAATTTTCTTTTCTAAAGGAATACAACATTATGCATCAGCTAATTGCAGTGCATCTAATATCAAACTGCTTCACACAGATTTACAACGGCGAGAAATGATTTATTATCCAATAGGTAACTACATATGACATTGAAAAGATGTTATATAATTAATTAATTTATCATTTGCGCTAATAAATTGTTCTGAATTTGGATCATGTGTATGTACTTGTTTTAATTTTATTTTTAGAATCATTACGAAGCAAAAAAATTCAAACACAATAGCAAATTTATATAATCATGTTCTAGGATTGCAGTAAATTAACCATTCTTTTCTTGCATTATTTTTACAAATTTACTGTCCATAGATCCTTAGTCAAAGAGACAATTTTGAAAATAATTTTTAATTAATTGATTTGACCTAGAAAAATATCAGCAACTGTCATCTACTTGCTATTTCTGAATCAAATAAAACTTTTATGGATTTATCGCTATCAATATCGCTCTATTTTTCTGTTGAAGATTGACATGTGACTGACAGACTCTTAATTTGGTAGTCGTGCTAGAATTCAAGACAAAAAATTAAACAAAAAAGAGGTTTAATAGTCTCAAAATATATTAATTGCGCTACATTTTTTATTTGCAAAAAATCTTATGCCAATGACATTCCGTAGAATTTTTAATCGTTATTCTGATATTTGCTTGGGTGGGCACTGAGAATCGTTTGCGAGAGTTCAAAAGAATTGTTCTTGGAAAACAGTACCATAAAACAGTTGTCAATAAAATTGTTCGTGATTATTGTAACATTGACTGATGCGTAAAAAATTATATTATTAAATTATTATAATAGTAATCTTCTTCAATGAATGTTTATTAAAGAATGCTTTCGAACAATAATTTTGAATATCATCGTACATCCGGTGTAATAAGGAAAAAAATATTACCTTCTGTAATGACGATGTTAAGATCACGAATCCACGAAGCATGAAACTCGGGATGACCGCTCGTACATACGTCGGTCTCATATGCGAAACAATTTGCTTGAGCGTCACCGCGTTTCCAATATCACAGACAAGTTTGTCAATTCCTTCTTCATCCACTGGGAGCACAAGAAGTAAATAATACTTGGGACTATCCAAGGGAAACCTCAAAGCAAGTGCATTTAAATTATGCACATAATAAAACGGTAAAACTGCGTCATACGTCATGAAATGAACGTGGGTTTCTTGATATTTTCCATTTACAAGAAAGGTATGTTTACTGTTCGCAGGTTCGTTGTAAATATCAGGAGTTTGATCATCGTAGTATCGAGCTATGAAGTAATCTACGATTGATCGCCCTATTCTACGTATTCTAAACGTTGTTGTTTCAGCTCCTTCAGTTGTTGTTTCAGTCCCTTCAGTTGTTGTCTCAGCAGTTGTTGATGGATAAGTGGTGGTTTCTGTATTACCGGTAGTTGTCATTGTCGTTCTGACTGTTGTCATCATAGTTGTTTCTACACTCCTTGTTGTTCTTTGTTGCGTTGTCATTGTTGTTTGAGTAGTTGTATCTGGCAGTGGAGTTGTCGTAGGTAAATTTGTCGTAGTTGGTAAATTAGTTGTAATCGTGGTTCCTTGCGTTGTTGTTACTGGAAGTGTTGTTCTTCCTATTTGTTCTGTTGTTGTTATCATCGTAGTTGCGCTATCGGTTGTTGTTATACCATTTGTAGTTGAGCGTTCAGTTGTTGTAATTCCATTGATTGTTGTCGGAATTGTTGTAGTAGGAACTGTAGTTCCAGGTAACGTCGTTTCTGGTCTCATTGTTGTTGTATCTTCTTTAATTGTAGTTGTTATTATTGTTGTTGGCGTAGTGGTTGGCATTATGGTAGTGGGAAAAGTGGTTGGCAGTGTTGTCATTTCTTCTGTTGTTGTTGGACTTGTAGTAGTCTCTGTTGTTGTTTCTTCGTCTGACATTGTTGTGTTGTTGTTCATTGGTGTTGTTGTTTCTATGTTTGGATATATTGGAGTATTAAAGGAGGTCATGTCGAATCCATAAAATCGTAATATTGATTGATAATCAGGTCGAAGTGTTACTTTTTGTGAACTTAATGATAGGCCTGACAGGAAACCTTCTTGGGGAATGAAGTAACTCTGTAAATAAATTATAATACTTATTTTTAAAATGCATATTCTTTTCTTATTATTTCAAACGAAATAATTAGTCTGAAAATAAATACATATTTTAATAAATTTTGTTAATTCTGAAACAAAATACAGTCTTACAAAAGGTCATCGGAAGAAGGAAATACAAATTTCTACAGGTACAAGCAGATAATTTACTAGACATTAATAGTTCATTACTATTATTACGACACGCATTTAAAAACATATTAAATAGTGAAAACCCACCCCTAATTAATGGGTAGTAATACCACTTACTGTGGTCGAAGTAATTATTTCAGATATATGAAATTTCCCAAATGTGCAGTACTATTAAATTTGCACAATTTTCGTTCATAAATCAGACGTAAATAGAAATAGTTTCAATTTGTCACGTACCCGTAAAAGGCGATGAATGTCCCTGAGGCCAACGCGGACGACATCTCGGTCGACCGGGAACCCTCCGCATTTCTGAATTTCGAGGGCTGCGCGTCCCTTCACCCCCTCTAACAATGCAGTCAGGATACTCGCCACCCCATAAGGGGATAGAGCTATGTTGTTTTCGTTGTTTGTGTTGTGAATCTAGAGAAATATTGAAAACCGTAAAGAAATATTTAGTTACGAAAAATATAATATTTATTATGGCTAAACTATTATTTTTTAAATTTATTTATTATTACTTGTCAATTTTAGGTTTTTGGAAAAGTGCAATATTTATGATAACTAAATAATTTCTTTTATTATTACTTATATACTATTTTATAAATTAGAAATATGTACATTTGAAAAGAACTAAAATTATTAAAAATGTCTTATGAAAATTGTCGGAACCTAAAATATTTATTTTTTGTTGATTAAGATTCTCCACATTAAAATGGGGTAGATGGCACAGTGGTAGTTGGCCAATGGATTCGGTTCGATTCCCACAGCCGACAAACAATTTTCTCCACATCAAAACTACCCGTGATTTGATGGCTGATAATCGCACTTCACGCGCATAAATATATTACTGCTACGGCAGAGTGCCATACCCAGTAATGGGTAAAAGGCGTGATGATATATTTATTTTACATTCAAATGACTCCTAAGGCCACTAGCATCTTTGGGGGCCGCGTTTTCACGATTGATAACCGCATTTAACGAAATCTTCTATGGCAGAATGTCAGACCCAGTAATGGGTAAAAGGTGTGAAGATTTTTTTTTAATTTATTAAGGTTGAAATATACTTCATTAATGATGAATGGCTTAACGTAAACGAGGAAAATGTAATGAATTTTTAAGTGTTATTGAAATATTTTGCGGGCAATACATTTTGAAGGATTCTTTAAAACCAATTCGTATACATTTTTCATCTATTTATAGATTTGAATACGCGTATATCTGAAGTTTCTAATTTTAAAAATGTCAACAAGTCATATAAAAAAATATGTTTAATTTTAATATTGAAAGCTGCTGCGTTTAGAATAAATTACAGAAGAAATTGATTTGGTTATTTACTCCATTCATTCAAATATAAAATACATTATGAATACATAATAAATTCCCATAGCAAAAACACCACACAATTTGACATTGCAACTGTTACATTTTCCGCAATTGAAAAAAAAAACAGAATCCTTGAGATCTATGTTTGATTATATTAACATTCCACAGCGTGTAACGCAACAATCGCACATAATTTCACATAACCACACTTACTTTAAGTAAATTCAGTCCTAGATCATTGACAACATCCACCATGACATCCTGAGGGGACCTGGTGTCCGGGTGCGTGGAGTGCCAGGTTCGGTCGTGGGCCTCGAAGGAAGATGCGGTGACGAACACAGCGTGGAGTAAGAGCCATTGTCGTATGGTTTGCGCGAACATTCTCACTCGGATGACGGATGCAGACTGCCGCTGAGTTGTACCTGAACGCGGATTGTTGATGTTGAACGGTTGTAATTTACCTGACTGTGAGGTAAAGGTGTCTGAGCATTGTCTACGACTGTGGATCAACGGATGTTTGGGAAAGAAAATGAGAATGACGAATGCACTTGCAATTTTAGGATGAGAAATGGGTCGGATGCAAGTTGAAACAACAAACAGTCAATATTTTTGCGTTATATTTTTTTATAAATAATAATTAACTACATAATGTTAATTATTTGTACCAATATATTATTTATTTTTCATATTTTTAGAAGCAGATTTTATATTTCTCAAGTAGCAAAATTGAAGGCAATATCTGAAAAAAATGATTGTGATATGACATTAAATATTGTGCATTATTGTTGATTTTTAATTACTTAAGCATCTAAAATTTAGGATAATTAGAGAAAATAATAATAATTTTTAATTTTTTGTATCTTTATAAAAAATATAAATATAAATATAAATATATCATCACGCCTTCTATCCATTACTGGGTGTGGCACTCTGCCGAAGCAGATCTCGGTAAGTGATATATTTTTGCGCGTGAAGTGCGGTTACCAGCCGTCAAATCACGGCCCCCAAATATATTAGTGATGGGGGAGCCACAGGAGTAGTATTAATATGGTGAAAATGTTTGTCGCCAGTGGGAATCGAACCAGGGTTCTCAGAATCTACAGGCCGACACGATTACCACTGTGCCACCTACTCCATAAAAAGTATTACGATTTATTATTTAAATAATATACAATTAATTTGTAACTAATATTTCTATGTATTAAATATTAACTGAAATAACTTTTAATTGTTATAGACCAATGAGCGAAAAATAAGAACATATTTTTTATTACCAATGTCAATCAATTTTAAATACTATCTTGTGTCAAAATAAAACTATTTTTGCACATTTTTTAACATTACCATTACTTACGTGTAAGTAATGTAATTAAATAAACCTACAAAATAAATATTTATGACATTTGAGATATCATTAGTTGGATTAACATAACTAACTTGATCGTAGAAAAACCTATATATGCAACTCGTATTAAAAGTGTTTTTATTGCCTAGACTCATGCTGCAAGCTTCCACTCGTGGAATAAATTGACACTTTTAACACTAGTTGCATAAATAACTATAGTAATACTAAATTTAAAAATGTGTACTGTTTTATTTTCATCTTATTATTGTATAATATTTACCCTATAATTATGTAGATAAAGAAGATCAAACTTAAGTCTTACGAAATTAATTTAACACATTTAATAAGTAAATTGGACGAAATGTATTACACACTCTGTCTGTTTGCCGTCACAAGCAAAAGAAAAGTGATCCTAACTTGCTGGTCTTAATCAAAAGTAGGCACCTATTATGTAGGCCACTAATATTACCAGTGTGTGTTGCCACACAACGAAATCATTTAATTTTTTTTACTGGATAATTGTTTTCTAATGGTCAAGAATTAGTTACTTATCGATTATTGACTGCTTGAAAAGTGTCACAAGTTTTGTTTTTACGTTGATATTAGTCAACTAGTTCATCTTTCCGGTTACCTTCAATCACTAATGCATAGGAATGACAATAATTACCGTATTGGCAAGGACGTTTGTTGTAGTGCACATAGTTACATTATCAATACGGATTTTTTTGTAGTACTTTATTGCTATTATTTACAATACAATGAGAGCTTGCATACTTGTGCTGTGTCGCGTAAGAAAAAAATATTAGAAAAACGGTGGTCAAATCTGATAATGAATTTTATGTTGCGAAAATTTCAAAAATAAATTTAGTCCAGTAACTGATAAATAATAAAATAAGTGAAATGATGTTAAGTGCAAACAAAAGGCATTAAATTGGAAACAGGTTCAACTTTAAGCAAAAAAAAACCTTGTTGAACAAGATTGTCGGAATAATTTGCGCATGTATTTTTTAAATTCAGGTTGTGTTTCGCGCTCAATACACCTGCTTGATTTTTACGCGCCGTTTTGTATGCGCGCGCATGTTTGTAAGATGGCGATTGCTTGGCTCACTGATTACAGTCAATTTTAAATCCGTAAATATCAACTGTTCTAAATGGCTTAATCAGTGAATCTTGTATTTTATGTAAATTGTAAATAGTTTCTTGTATAGTTAGTGATAATATTTTAGTGTTGTGATAAAAATCGTGTGTGATTAAGTTGTGATTAAAATATAGTGTTTTTTGTGTTTTGTGAGGGAATTTTATAACTAGCCGACGCCGTCGTATGTACGTCAATTATTTGCGATAATACACCTTTTTGATGCTTCAAAGGTGGAAATAACAAGCACAGGTATAATAATTGTTGATATTTCCATGACAGAAAGTTCAGTTCGACCGGGGCAGTGATGTTTTCTTTGTGTCTTGCTTCTGTCAAACCGCTTGGCTGCCATTTGTTTTCATGCCGCCGTAATCTGAAATGTCATCTTGCAGTATTTTGCATCATGAATGTTTTATTACTTGCACAGCCAGTTAACAAATTTAGCTTTATAAACATATTACGAATTCATCTTTTCACCTGCGTCAGTTTGTTGTATTAGTGCACTAAGTTGTTGTGATGTCATTTGACATAACAATAATGATGCTTCTTGCTGTTCAAAACCTGGTAATTTTTTAGTTACCAAAGATAATTTCGTATTATTATATTATTATTTACATGTAAATTATAATTTAAGATCGATTTTCGATATTTTGTGGAAGTAAAATGATACAAACAAACCTCGTTATTGACTGACGTTGGATAAACGTTTCTTTAATTTAGTTTTCAAGGAATAGTGGACTGTATTAGTTATTTGCCTGATATGTGTAGTGGAAATAATCAATAATTTGAGAAATTATAAACTGCTGAGATTTAGTAACAAAAATAATTGATTAGTTGTTTATAATGTTGTAGTGACGGTTACATCAATGAAGTGGTTGGGTGGAGGAGGAGATGGCCCCGTAGTGGCCACCGAGATGGAGAATGGTTCTAGAGGACCCCAACGTTCACAGGATGATGCAGCAGTCGGCTACGTTTTCCAACGACCACCAGATCCAGAATTCACACAGTTCGATATGAAACAGGGCCGTTGGGCCCTTGGTGACGACACGATTGTTGAAGTAAGACTTTTTATAACAATTTTCCACTAGAATTTGATCTAAATAGTACTTTTTGTTCTAGAATCATGATAAATGGAAGTATCCAGTCAATTCTAAAGTGGCTACACCCACTAACAGCATGTCAAATATGATTGGTGTTCCGTCAATTGCACCAGGAGTTTACGACGCTCTGCAGGCGAAAGCACTGGGCGCTGAACACCTGGTATATCTACCGAATCAAGTCAATATGCAGGGAATCCCCATGCATCAGTATATGCAGCAGAATGTTTTACCACAGCCTCAGTCCCAGCTTCGTAATCAGGTTAGTGCACCATATTCTTATTATTTAATAACTAAACTAAGCTAAATGTTTCTGTTTATGAAAATAAATGTTTTACTCCAAGTCAAATCATTTAAGTTGCGTTAAATATATCAAATATAATTTGATAGCATTCAGTGAATTGAAAAGTAAAAGTCGTCAAGAAAGTTAATCAAAAATGAAATTTAAAATATTATGTCTGGATAGGGTACAGTTATGGGATAATAATTTGAATTAAACGTAGCATTAGTGCGTGTTACAGTAATACGAATACTGATTTAGATATATTCATGTAAATAATTATCTAACGAATAACTAAATGTTATTTAACAATAGTTTTAACAAGTTATATTACTGAATATTAGGTAAACAAACAAAAGTTTGTTTGGAAAAGTATTAACATAATTTAAATCACTATAAGGGGAATAATAAGCCATAAAAGCGTATACAGTGTAACTATAAAATGCAAGTACGTATTTTAAAGTTCCATCTGCTTCTATTATTATTTAAATAATGGTTTTAAATGCTTAAAATTACGGAAATATAAATTGTCAAAGTTTGACGTTTTTGTGAGTCGGTGGCTGCGTCGGTAAGATAGGTACGGCGTGTACGCATGCGCTTGTAGGCAAGCTCTTTGTTTGGCTTGGTTCGGCTTTCAGTTTGACGCCGCACCTCAAAGCAAGAGCATTGTGTTGTATCAAAAATCAGAATAATAATAATAAAAATAAAACAACTATTACTTATAATGCGACAGATGACAAATTATTAACGTCCAGAGAAGTTCGTTACAAGTGTTTGTGTCAGAAGATCGTGTTGTTTCTATGCGTAATATTGTAAATAAGTGAGAAGTGGTGATCAAACCGTGTTTAGTGTGGATTTGATGAAACCGTTAAATGATTTCATATTTGGAGCCCGGGATATGAAGGATATGGGACCAGACATGGTAAAGTCACTTATTTACTATTATCCATTCGCCTATATTTGTTTACTCTACTTATTTCAATTTGAAACGACCGTAAAGATGTTGCTATAGTAACCACAACTTGTTTAGCGCCATTTTCGATACTTGTTTGTCTTATTTCTCGGAAAATCCCCTAGCAACGCGATAAACATTTGTTTTAATTTAGTTTTTAAGCAACAGGTTCAGTGTTGCTTTGTTTCTGGCCAGGTACGGTGGCCATATTTCCAGGTGGGCTAGGGATATTCGCACCCTCAACTTTTAGGAGCGGCACAGTACGCCGGTATTTTATACAGAGTACTGCTGCATCGCGGTTATTGTGTGCTCAGTTAGGCTGTGGGGCGTGCGATGTTGCCACTATAATATTCTCGCGTCTTTCGATGCATTGTTTATGTTTATTAACGTCTTGTTTTCTTTTTATTCCTCGGCTTTAGTCTGTAATAATAACGATATGCACTTTTTGTTTATACAAGTTTTTATTTTTGAGCTATTGTTTACAAACAACAGCGGGTAATAATAATAATTATACAGGTTTTCTAATGCATAAATTGGTTTCAAAATAATTGAATTTTCATAGTTATCATATGACCTTAACGTTAAAATGCGTCAACAGTTTGATAATTAAGAGAGGTAAATGACATTTTCGTGCTTACTTAATTATTAACGTAGTGTGATAATGGCACATTAAAATTTTGTCTCCTTATTTATAATTCCATTAAAATTACATATGACATTTTTTATTCACGGAAAGGACAAAAATGTTAACCAGTTAACGTGTATAATTAACCGCAAAAATTATCTTTCCTTGCAGCTGTTTTTATTTTACATTAAAAAAATACTCCGTAATGATTTCAATGCAATTGCCTTTTTTTAGCGCAAAACACAATTCGTTTAATTTTTAAGAATATTTAAGATATATAATGAGTAAGAAATGGAAAAGCATATAAATTTAAACATTTATGAATAAACAACATAAGAGGATCAAATATGAATACTCAACATATCAAGGGAAGCTGGTAAATTTTGAAATTCACGCCACATAGTCCCGAACTCGGGGTAAACATCCGTCTTTTGTTTGTACATTTAAATTGCATCTAACAACCGTCACGCTTTTGTTTATCCACCGCAAATATATTTTTGCGCAAGTTGAAAATAAAGTAAATAAATGAGAATATACGTGAAATACACTTAATATGATGATTTTATCCTTGAATAATTAAATTAACTATATTTGAATTTCAAATGATTGCGAAAAACAAAAGAAATGTATCAACCATTGGAAAACAATTTGTTTCGTGCGTCGAGGACGATAGAGGAACGTTATTAGAACGAAATAACGGTCGTATTTTCTTCTTCTTCTTCAGTCTTGTATCATATCTTACAAAGGCTACTTCTTGGAACACTGTTGCTTATTTGCGTTTTGTATATCAATTATTTCTCAGAACAACCAATCAGGTAACGTTATAAAATGCATTTCAGCTGTTTGTATTACGAAATTTTTATTTTATTACACGTGTAATTTTTTTAGTGTAAACATAAATAGTGCAGATCAATTTAAAATCAAATGAAGGTGCAAAAAATGATATGATTTGTGCGAACGATCTTTTTTCTATGTCGATATGATTGTTATTCACAAGCAGCAAGGTTATTGCAAATTTAAATAATAAGTTTCACGAATTAAGTTACAGAATTTTTTAGCAATAACTAAAAATTACATAACATCGTTATTGAATTTATATTAATCATTAAAACAATTTTTCGTAATAATGTATTACATTTATTGTAATTTATGGTACAGTTCATTTTAGATAACATTGTAATTACTTTTATTTAAATATATTTTCAATATTTTCTTTACAAGAAAGTATAAATTGTCTTTATCAGTGAAAAATTGTTTTAGTTTTTATAATAACTATTTAAACTATATATTTTTGCAATAATTTTGTAAGATAACAGAACATGTGAGTTATTTTGATTATTAATTTTAAATGCTTTTAAAAATATTGTTGGAAATAATGTCTATTTATATATAATTTTAAAATTACTTTGATCATTTGATATCTTATATTTTTCCACTATTTATTTAACTTTTCTAAATTATTTTCGAAAAAAAATATATGTTCTACTAATTTTGTTTGCAACATTTTTCTGTAGCACAAGATATATTTTTTTAAATTTATGAATAATAATTTGATTATAATTAATTTTTGGTGGAATTGTGTAACAACTAGAAATTCATAAATATTGTTAATTAGAAACAACATAGAATAAAATGTTTCTTTGTAATACAATTTATATTTTATTTTCTACTCTTATTTCGCTAGAAGCTCAAATAGGTAATTAGTATATTACATAACAAGCATCGAAAGTGTAAGATAACGTACGAGTGTACAAATTGAAAAACAAGGCGCGCAGCGCCGAGTGATTTAAGTACATGAGCACAGTTATCACACTTTCGAGCGAGTTATGTACACTATTTTTCAGACGACCACAAAATATTTCTAAAAAACGTTTACAACTGCAATGTTGTTACACTTTGACAGCTGATGCGTTTTTGTAGATGAGCGTTGACGTATGAGGTTAGGTTACGTGCAACTGTAGTAATAGTAATGTCAAAATATTAAATAATGTTAAAATATTAGTAAATAAGTAATTATTAATTTTAAAAAGTAAGACTTATCTGTGTCAATATGTTGAAAAATCTGACAAAACTTCAATTTAAATAATACAATTTTCATTTGTTTTAATATTTTCTTTCATCGTAATGCCATCTGTTGTCAATCAGTGGAACTTCACCTGATATGTTAGAAATGTACGTTATGCTAACATATCAGTGTATGCTATGTTCAACTTTCCGTAGTAGTTTTTGATGTTGTTATGGTTACTTCCATAAGTGGTCGCCTGAAATAGTTATTTACGGTATAAGTATTGTAATGTATCGTTATTACAAAACGTATATAGTGTAACATATAATGTTTTACCTAATTCCATGACATAAGAAGAGTATATTATAACAAAAGTTTTGTGATAGCCGTTGCCGCTCGTATGTTACATTCTATTTTTTCTACGGTCTCGTCTTTTTATTTCTTAAAATCGATATTTGACATTTGTCATTTACTATTATATTTTACATTAATTAAAAAAAAGGTTGTTTGCCAATGGTTGTCTTGGAAATAACATCATAAACAAATTCTTGTCGAATTGATGCTGGATTGCAAAAAAATAAATATATAAAGAGCTCTTTAGTTTAAAAAATATTTATTTAGCAATATATTTAATTAGGATTTTCTAAAACATATTGAATTGTTATTTACTAATGAACCAATAAAACAGCATGGGTGTTATAAAGAGATACGTTACACCCTCATTTTGAATGTTAATGTGTTGATATTTCAACATTACCATAGAAAAAAATTATTGCAAAATTGGCATTTTTAAAAATTAACCATTTTCTATTTTGTTTTTATTTCAAGCGTGAATAGGTTCATTTAATTTTCAATAAAATCTAGTTTTATCGTTTATATCAGACTGTCATTTTTTGTCAAAATTCATTACAGCACTTGTATCGTAATAGAACTCATTACGACACGCTTCTTTAGTATTGTAATATTGATATTACGATATGAAAATAGGTAAAATAGTGTCAAAACGTCTAGAAACGGAAAATATACGTTACGAAATGTTCAAGAAAATGTTTTACAATTATGATTTTTTTTATATGATCATATTAAATCCCAAAAATCACCCTTGTGATTAATTCTTTATTAACATTTGCAAGAACGGCGTGTGATTTCAATGCGAGTAACTCCACTTGTAAAGTTCGTTTCATTTCGGAGATGAACACGTCATCCAACTTGTAAAACTAGACATACGTTACTCAATTTGTTCTTACCATTTTTGTTGAATACATTGGCGAACAAAACAACATCATGCCTTACATAGATGTAGAAGGTAACAAATTAATTTTTAGTAAACAGGTGTCTTCAATTTGAGAATAGTTTTTTGTGAATTTGGTGAATATATTAAACTACAAATTGGTAGTTATTCGGTTTCACCTTCAAACCGAAGCAAAATTAACATTTCAGTTTCGTTACTCCCAACTAATTAAAACTTTTATGATTAAGTTCTCGGGCAGTCATTCCAATAGAAGTTTGACGGGTAAAATCAAGGCCTTCAATTAATTTCGTATTCCGGAAGACTTGTTTGATGGCATACAGATATCTACGCGGTATCCGTTTTGGCAAGCGGTGGATCGAATCATGAAGAGGATGTTCATTTTTTTGTGAATGTTTTTTGTTTGTTGCACAGTGCGTCGACTGTGACGTTTTGTGTTGAGGTGGTTGATCGTCTAGTTGGCCGTGACTGTGTCGAGTGAGATAAACGAAGCCCGACTCACACTAGGAAAATTTACTCTAATGCTTCGTGTGATGTGTTCAGGTTCGATACCATCTGTGTGTCGTTGACCGTCATTTTTTTTGTATGCAGGATTTTGCGAATTTTTGTGAGGTATTGTTCCATTATTTAATGCGAATATAATTTGTTTTTTTGTTGGGTTTTAATAATCCTTTATCGATGGTATGACTAATGTTTAGGCTTTTCTAGTATACAGGGTGTTCAATTTAAGTGTACCATCATTGCTATCTCGAGAACTATAAGAGTTACATGGTTGATTAAATTAGCAAAGAAATATTATTTTGCAAGTCTATTACAAAACTATTCACAACAATTATTTTCGATTAGTGATTCTCTAAATATGGGACATAACTTCGTTATTTTAAGGTAGTACTAGCGTGAATAAAAAAATTGCAGACCTGAATGAAATCTGGCGCACGTAAACATTGGATAGTTATACGCATTCTGTTAAATTATGAAACACATTCATCGTCTGTGAACAAATATATTCGCTTGTAAAGTTAAGTTCTTATACACGGGGCTTATGGCGATCATCACTCAGAATCGCACATATTTGGTTTGTGTACCTCTAAAATTTTGCAGTTTCATTTGAAAAACTAGTATGATGTTCTAGAACTATCCATGTATATTGTATCAGAAGTAGAAAGTTTGTTATCGTTTAGTAATGTATATATAGCCATGCAAAGCCTTGTTTTTAACGAAAAATTCAGAATCCCAATTTATAATGGCAACACGACACGGTGGTATGATATTTGAAAATTCACTAGACCAACAACGTGTTAACAATTCATGATATTCAAATCATAATAGGTATAACACACTTATTTTATTCAATTTTTATATTTTTTTGAGCATCAGTTTCGCTACTCGACAACCGATGGCGCCACCGTCACACTAGTACTACCTTAAATGAAAACATATATTTTTTATTTAATTTTTTTTTTACGGAACAAATTTTTATTCTGAAGTCAACGAATACAAAGTTCAATCAGTACCCTCACATTACAATTTTTTTGAGAAAAATGCATAATAAAATGATATTAATTTCATTCAAATGGCATAGGAATCTGCGTGCTCTGACAGAAACAAATGAATAACAAAATGTATTTATTTTCCACAAAATACTCGCATTAACATTTAATAATTAATCAAACGAATAAAGATGTTATTTAACCAACCTTGTAACTCTTGTAGTTCTCAAGATAGCATACTTAAATTGAATGTGTACCTATAAACTGGATGTGCTACTCAGTGCAATAGGAAATTAATTTCAATACAATACAGGGGACCTGCATTTTTAAATGGAATCGTTCCTAAATAGTTATTTATGTATCAAGGGTGAAAACAGGCGTTTCTGGTTCCTGCCATTATTATTAGCATGAGGCGCAAAGCGCATACAATATTCTATGCACAACAAAATAACATTTAATTATATGTTCAAAAGATTAAAATATGTAAATGGTTATATGTCAAAATGGCATTTTGCAGAATCAAGTACTCACAATAAACAAAAATTGTCATTGTAAATAAATAAATAAATATATCATCACGCCTTCTATCCATTAATGGGTGTGGCACTCTGCCGAAGCAGATCTTGGTAAGTGATATATTTTGTGCGTGAAGTGCGGTTACCAGTCGTCAAATCACGGCCCCCAAAGATGTTAGTGGTGGAGGAGCCACAGGGATAGTTTTTGAAATTATGAAAATTGTTTGTCGCCTGTGGAAATCGAATCTAGGGTACCAGGGTTCTCAGGATCCACAGGCCGACTTCATACCACTGAGCTAGCCACCCCATATTTATGTATGTATCCATAGAAATTGTTTAAGCTCGCTTTTTAGGGCTAAAACACATGAATTTCGGCCCGGTTGTACATATAATAAATAAAGACTGTGCTAAACTCTGTTCCACTTAACTATGCAGTTATTTGAAATGTATTATTGAATATGTACGCGTAAGTTGTCACTTTTAATTAGCTACCAAAATGTTAAAATGGTGGTATGTATAAAAGTATTTTGTAAATTTAAATTGTGTTTCTCTCGCAGCGATTAGTGAAAGACGCAGTTTCTGCTGCTTTAATACGTGGAACACGGTATACCTTTATGTTAGAACGGCCCGTGTTTATTTTCTTATTAGCTAGAAAAACGCGTTTCGGTAAAATTAAAACTGAGTACTTAGATAATAATTAGTAAGACCTCTTTTTGGAGTACGTGTAATAGGTACTGTAGTAATTAATTTATTTTATTGTTACTGGTACCGCTGTAACCTTAATCTCGTCTTTATTACTACCTGTTATCTAGAATTCTAGAACTATATGTAGATAAAACCCACATAGGTACTCATTTACTAAATTCTAAATTGCTTCTAAAATGACATTGTGTTTCTTATCAACTATTTACGTACATACGCTTTGCTTTTCAACGAAATAATGAAATAACTACAATAATTTGAATATAAGATGTCAAGAATACATCCATCGCCTTAACGAGCTCGACTATGAGAGCTATTTTTATAGAATATTTTGCTTTTCGAGAATTTCAGTTAAAATATTCAAAATGTTGAATTTTGTTTCAATATGGTTCTATATAATTTAAGCCACGAAAAATCGAATGCCGTTGAGCGCATCTTCATAATTATTTTAGTGTTTGAGTTACAGCGGTTTTTGAAGTTTTTGAAACTTTGAGAGGCTATATCTCGAAAACAAAGAGAGATATCGAGCGATGAGGTATTTCACGTATTTTAATTAACCGAATAGCAAATTTGAAAAATTTTGAGAGTTGAAATTTTTATTTTGTCGATATCTCAAAAACTGGAAAAGATATTTAAAATCTGTAAATACCAGTGAATTCCTCGCGTGAAAATACATAGGTATGCAAATTTTCACAAAGAAAATCGCACGGATAGATTTTTTATTACAGAATAACGAAAATCGGCTTAAAATTGAAATTTTGAAAGGGGTATATTTTAGATTTTAACGATTTTTGGTCATTTTACGTTTTTCTGTAATAAAAAATCTATCCGTGCGATTTTTGCCATAAAAATACATACCTATGTATTTTCACGCGAGTAATTCGATGGTGTTCACAGATTTTAATTATCTCTTCTACTTTTTGAAATATCACCATGGATTTTTTTTGAACATTTTCAAAATTTGCTATTGTATTAAGTACTGCGCGAGAAATGCAGTAGTTCAAACCGCATTTTGATATCTCTTTTAGTTTTCGAGATATAGCCTCTCAAAGTTGCGATTTGAAAAACATCAAAAATTGTTGTAACTCAAAAACTAAAAAAGATATGAAGACGCACCCAACGGCGTTCGATTTCTCTTAACTTAAATTATATACAACCACATTTTCAAGAATGAAAAATTTAATCTAAATTGGCCAAAGTTTTTTTTAGCCCCCAAAATTCTCCCATTGTTTAAACAAACCTTTTCAAACTAATATACTTCATTTTAAAATCGTTGAACTGATATTATATTGAAAAAACTACGAGAAATACAAATTTATGGGGTATGTGGATAAGAGGTATCGAGTCGGCAGTAGATTTGAGAACCCGAGTTCGATTCCCACAGCCAACAAACAATTTTCACCACATTAAAACTATTCCTGTGGCTCCCCTTTACCTAACATCTTTGGCGGCGTGATGTGGCGGCTGATAACCACACTTCACGCGCAAAATATACTTACCAAGATATATTACGACAGAGTACTACATCCAATACTGGGTAGAAGACATGATGATATATTTATTTATTTTATTTAGAATATATTTAGTTCTGTGTTGTGTATTATTTAGTCCAACTCTCACTGTTTCTATTCCTCAAACTGATACAACTTAGCTGTCATGCCTTCTTCGAAATCCCACAACTTATATCTAGAAGGCAGGTGTGCCACGTCACTAGCATCTTCGACTACCGAAGCCCTCCATGGCGTGCTGGATTAATAAGAGATGAGATGACGTACTCGAACGAACACAAGCGACTAGCCAGCGTAGATCTGGAGCAACGGGAAAGATCGATAGGTTGAGGTCGTAGGTCGAACGGTGTCCGCTGCAATGCGAGTGGTAAACGATTGAGGAATTTCAAATTGGGAAAAGTTACTCGATGTACTTTAAGAGGTGTGAAGTTTTGTCTTATATTAAAATCACTTTTGTGATGAATTTTATAACATCTGCGAGTGCCGTGATTTGAATCCCACTCAATCTAAAAATAAATGAACTACCACACTGCAGCTAAAGCAATAAACTATAATTGGGGTTAAGTTTCTGTTGTCCAGAGTAGAATAAATAAATAAATAAATAAGCTGAAGTCAGCTTTCGATTTAATTCTGTCAAATATTTTAACACATGAAGTTTGCACCGGGCGGCATTTTTTATATTTAGTTTTTAGTTGTAAAAAACAACTTGTTCACTTCATAAGTTTACTATTCGATTTCTACGAATTATGAATTACTATATTATTTCGATTATTTTTTGACGTTTCTCAAAACCAATGAAATGCTTCATTGTATGTCACGTGTCCGCGTTTTAACCAATCCTGTCATTATTATACTGAGAATTAAGCTCTTGTGATTATTCCCGGGAATTATCTCCGTAGATGCTTTTTTGTTTGTGACAAATGATGAGTAGATGTCAAATAATTATTAAAAATTGTCAACGCGTCAAGTAAAATGTGTGAAAAAATTCGATTTAGTTGTATTTTAGATACAGAAATACATCAACAAATTTTGGAAACAACTTCCAAGAATACATTAATAAGTAATCAATCTATATGAACCTAGTTCAAAATCTTTTAATTCGGATGAATCGACATCAACAGCTAAGTCAAAAAATAATCTAATTAAATATAACTCGAGAGTTCGGTAAATTAGAAAATAATTCTCCTGTATCTTTCTCAAACTTGTTGCCATTTGGCAATAGCCACTCAAGCCCTACGAGCTTTCGTGACTATTGCCTGGCAACAAGTTCTCGAAAGATCTGTCAAATTATTTTCAATTTATTCTCACTCTCTTGTTATATTATTACTGAATATTTTTCTTCATCGTCAAGTCAATGTAGGGTTAAAATATTATCTCGAAAAATTCCTTTATTACTGCCTAATTTAAATATGTCATACAATGGTAAAAAAGTTCTTCACCTATAGTTTGTCTCAATTACAATTATTTATTTATGTTTATTATTTTACTGGGGTAATGGCCAGTGGATCCTGAGGATCCCGGTTCGATTCCCATAGCCGACAAACAATTTGTTTGTATGGTAAATACTTTAATTCTAAATAAAATACATATATTATTCCTATTATTATCCCGGTGGATTCCCTACCACTAACATCTTTGAAGGCCGTGATTTGACGGTTGGTAACCGCACTTCACGTACATAAATATATCACTTACCGAGATCTGCTTCGACAGAGTGCCACACCCAGTAATGAGTAAAAGTCGTGATGATATATTTATTTTTTAATTTATAAAAACCACCATTTTATTGACTTAGAAAGGGCGGAAAATTGGAGAGCGCCCTGGGCGGCAAAAGTTCTAGGTATGCCACAGTATGGAATGGTTAAAGTGAGGGTGGTGTGTTAGGATGAGAATGTTTGACGGGGACTGATTATTTGATAAATTTAATGAGTTAATGTTATGAATGATTTTAGGGTCTGTGCTACCCCATTTGATGGGAGAAGCGTGATTTTTGTCTAAAATAATTTGAGAAGCATTGCGCACAAAAAAAAACTGTTTTCTTACGTTAAACTCTCCTATATATCCGGTATAAATACGTTTTCATCTATTAGGATATTTAAAGTGATCGAAATAAAACTGCAGAATATGTTATAACTCTGATTGCAACAGCTGTTGCAATAACCTTACGAAATACGAAACATTTTGTTAATAATTCCAAAACAAATTTCATAAAACCTCTTAAAAATTCTTAAATTGTTCTTAAAACGTGATTTTATGCAAAACAATTACTCTAAAACCTAAACACCACCTGAAGGTTTCTGCGTAATTATGAAACTAAATTAAAAATTCTCGTTAAGCCGTGTGACGAGGTAATCTACGCGAAATTGTAATTAATTGTGCTGAAACAACTTTTAATGTCATCGTCTCGACGCTGGAACACTTACAACATGGCAGCTTGACAAATCAGTGCTTGTAGTTCGAAGTTGACTTGTATTGACTTTGGAAGTGGTCAATTTATGTACGCTAACGTTACTTTACTACTTGCTGATTGCTTTGCTAAGGAATCTGTTTCGACTTGGACATGGAACTTGCGGTTGTGGTGTATCTTCTTCCTTTACACATATTTGCTATGTTTGTTTTGATCAACTTACCATTAGATTAACTAATGCATTGATTGTGGCTTATTTTTCTTTTGACATATTCGCTGCTTGGTTTTATTTATTTATTTATTTTTGTTACTCTGCACAACAGGAAGTAAATCCCAATTACAGTACAGGGGGCCTACAGCTTATAGTGGAATGCGAACCACTCAGACACAATCGTATTTTTTGGAAATAAGTAGAAGTCAGTGAGATTTGAACGCATGACCTCTTGCTTGCTAATTAAGAAACGCAAGTTTTACCTCGCATTTATCCACTCGGCTACGATTACCGGTCAACTTACCACTGGACTAAGTAATACATTGCTAGTTACGAAAACCATTTCTACAGGTTGTCGGCCGGTCTGAAAATCCTGGTAATTCTGGAAAAGTCTGGTATTGAACAATTTGATTTTAAATCCTTAAAATTGTTTCTAATATCTGGAAAAATTATTTACGGTCAAATATGTTTTAACGTAGTGAAAATTACTCCAGCACAAACAACTTTGGGGCCGTGATTTGACGGCTGGTAACACTTCACGCGCTTAAATATATCACTTACCGAGATTTGCTACGGCAGAGTGTCGCACTCAGTAATAGGTAAAAAGCGTGATGATATATTTATTTATATTAATTTTAAAAATCTTTGAGAACTCACAGTTTAATTTAAATGCACTTTTGATTTCAGCTTGATTTAAAATTCAAGTAAAAGTGTATTTTATATGTAATTGTTTTATTTAGTTTTCTTTTGGGCATAGAGAGAAATAAGTTTTTATGCAGTAATTGTCTCCTAATAAATTGAAGAAATAATATTTCAGGCTAATTTTAACTCAATTTTCATTACCCAAATATAGGTTTTTAATATTTAGGTTTAGAATTTTATTTTTTACAATTTTTATTTGATGCATTTGTCACTAAAATAATTTTGGCGAATTTTGAGATGCAAAGTTCGATTTTGCTATGCCCGGAATTTTTTGTAATACAAATAAAAAATAAATAAATCATCACGCCTTTTACCCATTGTGGTGGCATTTTGACGTGGCAGATCTCGGTAAGTGACAATATTTATGCGTGCGAAGTGCAATTACTAGCTGTCAAATCACGACTGCAAGGGATTATAGTGAAGGAGGAGCCACAGAAGTAATCTTAAACTGGAGAAAATTGTTTATCGATTAGGGAAATTGAATCCGGATTTACAATCCGACTCGATGCCATGAGTCACCTACCCTATAACAATATATACAGGGTGGTCCATTTAAAGTGTTATCAGGAAATATCTCGGAAACTATAAATTTTACGCAAAAATTACCTAGACGAAAAACAATCGTACAAAAGGGGGCCATAATAACGAAATATTGGTTTTGTCCCAGATGGCGCTGTTGTCGCTAAATCATGGTCAACTCAATTTTTTTAAATGAAAACCCCTATTTTGTTATTAAAGAATCAGAAGTTGATTGTTTACATTCTGTCTAAAATCATATGGTGTAAATTTAAATTGCATTTTATTTTAGATTTTAATTAAATTAAGCATAAGCTCTAATACAGGAACGTCCGAAAGCAACATCATTTTTCGCGATTACAGCGTCATCTATCAGCTGACGAAAAAGTGAACTAAATAAATTCTTCTTTTTTTTAACGAGGAATCTGATTCTTTAATAAAAAATAGGGGTTTTCATTTAAAAAAATTGAGTTGACCATGATTTAGCGACAACAGCGCCATCTAGGACAAAACCATTATTTCGTTATTGTGACCCCCTTTTGTACGATTGTTTTTCGTCTAGGTCATTTTTGCGTAAAATTTATAGTTTCCGAGATATTTCCTGATAACACTTTAAATGGACCACCCTGTATATATACCATGAAATTTTTAAATCTGGAATTTTATATTTTGAAACTGGTAGACCCCAACAATGAGTTTGAAGAACACAATATTTCAATCTCGTAACAAAGTTCTTATTAAATTTATGTGTCAAACAAACAAAAAATATCACATCGAAATCATAGTTGAAATTATGAAAATTAGGTCCACGTAAAGTTGGCAGTTAAATAGTAACTTCTTTCGAAAAACGGGAAATGATATAGTCTATAAATAGTTTGTATTACTTACCTTCATCAACATTTTAAATGTTGACACGGGTTTAAAGATATTTTTGTAACATTCTGTAGTCCATTTCTTGGACAATGAAAAGTGGTAATTGTACATAAGTTAATATTATGTTTAAATATAATTTACCATTAAAACTATTACTATAATTTACAATAATTAAATTAGTTCTTGATTGTGCAACACTATTTACCTTTAATGGACTATTAAAAATATTAACTGCAGATTAAATTTTTAATTGAGCTTCATGCAATTTCAATCGGCCCTAGATTACTGTTACATAATCTGACATTATTATATTTATTACGAAATAGTTTTTCAATATTTACTAGTCCTTGTCTAATTCACAAAAAAAATTTGGTAATTATACAAAATATAAGTAGTAATAAATTGCAGGTAATCACAGTTCAGCGAATACATCTTTCATTTCATAACTGAGATTGTGAATTCAAATCTAGCTAATTACAACGTACCTTTATACAAATAATACTATGTCTGAGTGGTTCGGATTCCACATTAATTTGATGGTTCCCCTGTACTGTAATTGAGATCAGGGTTGAAAAATTTAAATATATTTAAAACAAATGTTTTTACACGAAATCCTGAGAAAAATAATAAATTTTAATCCGCCATGCTGTTATTTATCGTTGCCAGTAACAAAGGGAGTAAATTATTTTAGTCCTTGTGTTAAGAGTATTTTAGCCTCGGTGCTAAGGAAAATGATTATTGTCATCTCGGTAAGATGCGCGTGAAGTTCGGTTACTAGCCGGTTAGTTCACGGCTCCCAAAAATTTTAATGGTTGGGGAGCCACAAGAGTAATTTTAATGTGGTGAAAATGTTTGTCGGCTGTGGGAATCGAACCAGGGTTCGCAGGATCCACAGGTCGACTCGATACAAACCACTGATGATAAATAATATTTCAAATTTAATAAAAAAGAGATATTACATTTACAGATTCATAAAACGGATTAGCGCTAACACCGGTTTTAATATTATCTATAACTCTGTTTCAAATTAAAGCAGATTAAAGAAATGAACTAAATTTAATGCTAATTAATTCTTTGTTTAAATCAAGTTAAAATAAACTTGTTTCGTACATTGAAAAGAGAGTTAAAAACAAAATAAAAAATGGTGTTAGCGCTAACCCGCTTTATGAATCTACCTGTTAATGTTTAAATTGAAAAAAAAAATCAACAGAATTTTTCGGCTTTTTCAGTGCGGAATCTGTTTATATTTGAATGAACTGGTTCAAAAATTAAGATCTGTAGAGTAGAAAATAAATAAATATGAAGGTCTAAGAATAATCATAATTTTAAACTGGAGTAAAACTGAAGTTAGGTAACTCCAAATGTAATAATTAAAATAGCCAATGCACGAATATGTAGAATATGGATAAGTTTGATAGTAAGGTAACATATTCATACGGTACCCAAATTGAAATAAAATTATCATCCACGTTCTATTAGTTTGAAAATGAGGAAATGCCGGGGTAAAGTTAGCAGTTCGCATGTTTCAAAGCGCTGAAATGAAATCCAACTTTGTTACCTACACGGAGGAATCAAATCACTTAACTGTAAAGAGCATTACACGGCAATCGTGTCCGAGTGCTTAGTATCCACCGGCGAACCGGCGTGCCAAATCCTGGACATCTGTGTTTTTGCATTAAAGCGTGTTCTGTAAAGTGAAGGTTGGACGCGTTTGTCAGGTTACCTCGTTAGAATATAAGGAAGTGATAGGACGAGACGAGACACGTCTAGAAGCGTTAAGTATCGCATCGGTATTATGAATGTGATAGTACTTAATGGTAGATTAGTGTTATCTCTATTTGGAAGTTCTAAACTTATACTGACTGTCGTTATCTTGAAGATTAAATCGATTGCAAACAGACAACAGATTAAAATTAGAAATGAGCCATTCGTAATTTTTATTTAATGTGAGTAACTCTCTGACTGATGGCATTTTAGACTGTGGAAATAAAATATATCGTCACGTCTTTTACCTATTACTGGGTGTGGCACTCTGCCGTAACAGATCTCGGTAAGTGATATATTTAGGCACTTGATGTGTGGTTACCAGCCGTCAAATCTCGACCCCCCAAAGATCTGCAGGGGGAGCCACAAGGGTAATTTTAATGTGATGAAAATTGTTTATTGTCTTTTGGAATCGAACCGAGGTTTTCAAATTCGCAGGACGACTGAGCCACTTACCCCATAGAATAATATAAGAATCACAGTTGCGTTTCATGGGGTAAATCACGGTATATACCCGGTTTATAATATTGATTGCATCAATTGTAACTCGGATTTTAAAATTTATATAAAACTTTTCAATGGTGTCTAGTTGGCCTGTGGATTCGGTTCAATTCCCACTGCCTGTGGCTCCCCTTTCAGTACGAAATTTGGGGGGCCGTGTTTTACCCGTTTTAGTCGAATTCTGCTGTATCCTGTTTTTAAACAAATTCCAGCCGGACAGCCGAATTTAAAATTTAATAAATTCTGATAGCGGTAATTTTTAAAATCCGAATATCCGATATTCGTTGACAGCTGCTAATATTACGTTGTAATTTCTAAATTATAAACAAAATTAAAAACAAAAAAATGGTGAAATGAAATTTGAAAGATTTTTCTTGAAATGGGGTAGGTGGCTCAATGGCATTGAGTTGGATTGTGGATTTGACAACCCGGGTTCGATTATCACAAACAATTTTTTTCCTTTCTACTATTATTATATTACCTACTGAAATCTGCCACGGCAGAGCGCTACACTCAATAATGGGTAAAAGGCTTGATGATATATTATTTAATTTTTTTCTCTTGAAAATTATCTAAGAAGGACTGGGTAATATAGGATGCCAAATATTCAAGATAATTTGAAAATACTACACGTTTTACTTGTCAGTTTTACCTAGCCAATAAAATCTAAGAATGTAAAGTGTCCAGTGTTGGAACGCTTCAGTTTAATTTGCCGATAAAGACATCTATAATTGACGGCTGTTTACGCAAGTGAAATGCTGCAGACATTGTTTCTGCTCATGATTTTTTAATTAAAGGTGTTCAGATATGTGTGGCATTTATTTCACATCTACAATCATCGAAGTAGAAACTTGTCACAAGAAAATAAATGACAATTCAAATTGTGTTTCCATCTTAAATTTTACGTATTCGATAAATTGTCCCCATATTCAGTGAACGTTCCGCTTATCTTATTATAATTAATATTTGTTTATAAATCCTTCAGACATATGAATTATATTCAATTTTATTAGTAGTGAAAATTAGATTATCGATTCGATTTTGGTGGGAGTAAAATAATTACAGCTGCGAAATTATTGATAAGAATTGATCAATATTTTTGTTGGTGTTAGATAATATAATTTTTGTTTATACTTTGTGTGTTTTGTTTATTTTTGCCGCCATTATTTATCTAAGATTGTCTTTATTGCGTACTTATTTTTATCACCAATTATTATTTTTAGCACGTTTGATTTTATTTTTATAGTTACTAGTAGTTGTAGTATTCTCATGGCTTCGTCGTTCGAATTCTACGTTTATAGTTTGTTTTCAGCGGTGTGAAACTGACTTTTAGTTCTTCGATTCAGGTTATCGCTGGATAAAATGCTTACGTATGTGAATGTTTGATAACAATAAAAGTTGGCCATTGTAGTTTTGTTACGTTGGTATTTGTAGATTACTTGTGCGAATGTGTATTACGCATAAATTATAGAAACTAATTATTACGCCATTTTAACCATTTCTGGGTATTTATTGATACCGAGCTTTTTAGTTTTTTAATTAAATTGTATTAATTGTTCATGTGTATCATTCTGTCTTTTCATTAAGTCACACTTGAGTTTAATGATATTTGTGTCGCAATCTCAATATAAAATAATATAACAATCTGTCCGCTTCTGATAATTGTCGCCTAAATACGATGTAACTTTCTCTGAATTGATGCTGCTCCTTCTGCACTTCTCTATTCATGTATTTGTCAGGATAAAATCATAGACGAAGTACAGTGAATATGAACATCAGTTTTATTTAATAAACATTTACAATAATAATTACTTTCAACCTCTACCGTCTATCGTCGGATACACACTATCTTAAAACTATCTACAAAGTCACCATGCACCCTTAACCATTCACACACGTCTCTTCACCCCTCACCTATTCTAACATGTTCTCACATCTGGCGTTACTCAAACAGACCCAGACACACTTGACCATAATTTATTGGTTTGAAAAACATAAACACAACCCCAAGCATTTCATTCTCACATTACTTAATATTTTCTAAAACCAATAACCATAAATAAACATTAAACACATAATTTAACAATAACAATCTAAATTATAAATATTGCCACATTTGATGCTAGTGTTTTACCGACTGTTACAATCAAAGTAATTTGATACAAAGTTGATATTTCTAGATTTATTTTAAAACGAAAAATATTGTGGTTGGCTTTGTATTTGTATAGTATATCTAAAAATAGCTGTCAAACAGACATAAATTAATTTAGAGATAAATGATTCTAATAAAAGATCCGGAGAATTGAATTTTCAATTACTTTATTTAGAGCATGCATGGACAATATTTTGAATGGCTGGGGAGAAGTAATAGTAAACTTTTCTTTTGGAAATATATTTTAATAAAATCAACGAATGAAATATACATATTTTAAATATAAAAAGATATTTCTAAATAGAGCAAGTTGATTGCATATTTTTAATCAGTCATCAATGATGTGCGAAATTTTTGTTATTACGATTCGTAAAGTGTTTTATAAATGAGTTTCAGTATTTTTGTTTTGACTTAATGTGAATCATCCTTAAAAAAATTGAGCCATTATTTGCTGATATTTTTGAGAAAATAGTTTTCGTAATACTCACCTAATGAAACTTTTAAATTTTGCTTTAACAATCTAAACCAGTTCTTTTTAAAGTAATAATGGTGTACTTATATCCAATGTCAACCGTGAAGAAAGTAGATAATATAATAAAGGTAGTTCTATGACTACGAAAATCTCGAAGCGTTGGTAAACGATTCTGTTTAATTTTTAAATACTTTTTTATTATTAAATACAGTAAAATGTGTTATTTAGCTTTAATTTTTAAAATATATAAAAAACAAAAATTTATTTAGTAATTTAACTTTGCCATTTCTGTGTTCTGTTAAGTTTTAAACGCTCTGGAAACACGGCGTAAAGGATACTTATAAGCGCACTGTTTTTGGCGATTTTCATTTTCTTCTAGTTGTATGACTGCTTTTAAATTTGACAGATAAATGACATATAACCTGGAAATTATAAATTGTGGATGTCGAAATATTACTTTTATTTATGGATCTTTTATCCTTTTTTTAGGTAATGGAAATAAAAGGAATATGCTATTATCAGATGTAATTTATAACATACACAATACAGAAAAATATTGTTTAATTGTTAGAAAATTTGGAACTTCAATTGTTTCTGGGGAAGAGCTAACAACACAACTAATAAAAAAGTTATGTTTTTGACGCATTTTTTAAATCGAAAAGAATTATAAAATAACCTCAAAAGAAAAACAAAATTATAAAGAACACCTTTCATAAGGCCTATTATCGCAGTCGTCCTTTGTAAAACTCGCCACGGAGTGGTTCGTTTTCCAAATTTGGATTCGTTCGTTAACAATTGATTGCCTTATAAAACTAGTTCTTTAATATACTATTATATCATTGCTGACTTTAAAAAAGTACTTAAAAACTTTTTACTTTATTTGTTGCATAACAGGAACTTAATTCCAGTAAAGTACAAGGGACCTACAGCTTATAGTAGAATCCGAACCACTCAGACATGTTCGTATTTTCTTCTATAAGTTAATGGAGTTGGTGGCACAGTGGTATCCTGTTGGCCTGTAGATTCTGAGAACCCAGTTTCGATTCTCACTGCCGGCAAACATTTTTATCACATTCATAGGATGCGGGCACTCACGTGACACTGCGATCACTGCGCCACCTTCAAAATGAACTATTTTTTTGTGGCGAGATTTGAAAAGAACGGTTCTTTTCAAATCTCGTTCCAAAAAAAAAAAATAGTTCATTTTATAGGTGGCGCAGTGATCTATGCCCGAACAGCTGTTTTTACTTCACAGTGTCACGTGAGTGCCCGCATCCTATACTACTCCTGTGGCTCTCCCTCCACTAACATCTTTAGGGGCCATGATTTGACTGCTGGTAAACGAACTTCACGCGCAAAAATATATAACTTATGGAGATCTGCTTCGGCAGAGTACCACACCCAGTAATGGGTAGAAGGCGTGATGATTTATGTTTAGTTAAAGTGAGCGACATAAGAAAGCACCATCTTTTACTTGAGACGGATGTTTTATCTTTGTTTTATCCAGTGGGGTATGATTGCAGGACCTGTCAGATCTATATGTACTCTCGTATAATTATATCTCCAATTATTATAATTACATCTGTGGGTATATGATTCTCACAATAATGTTATACAATAAAGATATCATTCTGCGTAATTTGTCATTTTTGCGCGTCTGTTTGGAAACCGTTAAAAACATCAGATTGTGCAATAAGCTTAACTTTGGTTATGAATAATGTCGTTGCGCTGTAAACTCTTGTTTCTGACATTTAGTAGGTAAAACATTTTATAATGTTCTTTTATTATATTTGTGAAACTTAATCCGTAATTTATCAAGTTCTTTGTTACGCGTCGCTTAGAACGAAAAAAAAAAGCTTAAACCCATGTCCGCCGTGTAATATTTATTTATCGCTATGAATTTATTGCGCTCATCTTTATAATCTGCGGCGGCCATGGCTGCTGATGACGTCATTAATTATTGCAAATAAACTGCGCTTTTTACCGGGTTCATCATAATTTTGCTACGCCGCCAGAAATTAAAAGGATGCAAGAATTAGTGAAACTCGTTTATCGTTTTACTGTCTCGACTTTTTTTAAATTTTTTAACAGGTTGACATTTGAGTTAAGTAATTAATAGGTTTATATTTGATATTGGTTAATGTGAGGCGTGGATGGGCGTGGTAGATTTCTAGGTGCTCCTTTGTCTTTTTTACTTTTTAGGTAGAGTGTACGTAACAAATGGAACTTGATTTTTAACATATAATACTTCCTGTCTGCATTTTTTGAGAGTTGTATACATTAACATTATAACGCTTTGAATTTATTTCTAGATATATCCATATTTAATGTCAATGCCAGATAACACTGAAATTTTATCGTAAAATCTAAACTTAACCTAAGCTAGATAAAACTAATTTTTGTGCTCGCATCATTCAATATAAGGTTTACATAACCTTGGAAGCACTTGGAAAGTCTGATTTTGTGCACTAGTGCGCAAAGTAATTGGAAAAAACACCAATTTATATGACTCTAAATTTTGACTATTAAAACGCTAATTGTACTTATATACACACATTTTAAGGAATTTATAAAAGAAATAGAAACGTTAACTTAGAACGCCATCAAATAAACATATTTTAACAAACTTTCCGAGAAAAAATAAATAATTTGTTTTCAAATAACAAATGTCAATTCATGGCATATTTAACTGTCAATATAAATTCACGCTACAAATTTAATAAATTTCCTCATTATCGGTTATATAATTTTTGCTCGTTACAAAAAATATTGTACAAAACTCGTGCACGAAGACGTCATTTGCACCATTCGCGCAAACAAAACACTAACTTCGCTCGTGCTTTTAAAATAGTGCTCATGTCGAAAGTATGTCTTCGCGCACTTGTTATGTAAATAGCTATAGGATGCGGGCACTCACGTGACACAGTGACGTTTTTGTGACGTAAAAACAGCTGTACGGGCAAAGATCACTGCGCCACCTACAAAATGAACTATTTTTTTGTGGCGAGATTTGAAAAGAACCGTTCTTTTCACACCTTCTACCCATTACTGGGTGTGGCAGAAGCAGATCTCGGTAATTGATATATTTTACGCTTGAAATGCGGTTACCAGTCGTCAAATCAAGGCCCCCAAAGATGAAAGTGGTGGAGGAGCCACAGGGGTAGTTTTTAAACTATGAAAATTGTCGCTTGTGGGAATCGAACCAGGGTTCTCAGGATCAACAGGCCGACTTCATACCACTGAGCTAGCCACCCCATACATAATACATTAATGTTGAAATATATTTCAAAATGGTTTATTTTAAGTAAACATTTCTAGTACTACTGGTATGATAGATATTTCTAATATGTTAATAATTAATTTATACTTATAGATAGTACATTAGTCAGTTTAGTAATTATAAAACGTCCGATAAATGACTATCGAGTCAGCCAATGACGCTAAAAATTACACTTCCAGAACCATGTTTTTCATTTCTTTTTGTTCTGTGATTATTACCTACGTCATACAATATACACTTTTTATGTTTTTCCCAAAGTATAAAAACATCTTGTATGAATATAATTTAAACCCCTGGTAGCTGTTAGTTTTTAAATAAAATGTTCCTTACAAATGCTAATATGATTCTCGATTCATCCATCATTGAAAGGACCCTTTTTGATTTTAGAATGCTTCTGAACCGTTTGATTTAGGGCAAAACATATTTTTCCTCCTTCAGTTTTTGATAAGGGTGTATATATGTTCATAAAAATGTGTACGGTTACAAATTGAGATTCAAAGAATGTTTTTGATATAAAAATGTTGCAAGGGACGAAAAGAGTTACGTTAGTCCAACCACATTGAGCTATACATGAATAAAAGATTATGAAAATGATTTATTTGGGTGAGATTTTCACTAAAGTTCGTAGATATCTTAAGTAATTTACGATCCATCTAAAAAACGTGAAATAATATATCTCTTGTTCAATTACCGGAAACCAGATACCCCGTTATTTATAAAAAAGAAAAAAAAATGTTTCTAAAAAACCCCCGTTATTTATAAAAAACAAAAGAATGTTCCTAAAAACCGTCGTTAAGGTTCCAAGGCACCATTTTATGTTATGGTAATTAATGAAGAATTGAGTTTAATGGACATTTTTCAAATCTTTCAAATACAACGTTGTTGTGGAAACAAAGTGTGCTGTGACAGTACTGTGTTGGTCCTTTCATTAATCTAACCCGCGTCCACGAACAGGCAATAAATATCAACTTGTACCCGGATAAAATAAACTTATTTTCTTCATGTTTGTGTTTCGTCTCGTAGTGAGTTGCGTTGCGTCTCTGTTCCAGTGTTCAGTCGTATGTTTGTTCACGCTTCGTGTTTTGTTTTCGTCTAATGCCATTCAAAATACTGGTGTCGTCATTCAGTTTTATTGTTCTTGGTTGTTGTTTGATTGTTCAATGTTTAAAGGTTGCGTTTCGATTCTGAGTGATTTGTAATGGTTATATTTTATTCCTATTGTTAGTATAGAAACAGTGTTCTACTATTTATTGGTTTGTTATAATAGAGTGGATGTAATTAATGTTTCGAAGACTAATTTAATTTCTAGGATACTGCCTAGGGTGTTATGTTTATTCAGAAGAAAAATGATTTAATATTTCCTGTCATGATGTTTAATAACAATTGTTTTTATTCTTTGCATTACTACTGTAACTTTACGTAAATAACGATTTAATCTTTTGTGTCTCTTAAATACGTTCTGTTATACAAATCAATCTTCTTCTACACCTTCGAAAACAGCGACGGACGATATTTTAAAACATGGCAGACCCTCATATACTAGAGATTTCTATTTCCGAAAACTTCGTCTATTATTATCCTGACAAATATATGAATAGAGAAGAGCAGAACGAGCAGCATCAATCACGGAAAAATTACATCATATGTATGCGACAATTATCGAGTGGCTCGTTTTCCAAATTTGGACTCGTGCGTTAACAGACATGGGGTGGGATTCCATAACTCGGTTGCTATCATTTGAACTTGTTATGATATCAATTGAAAATATCAACTACAAAGTGAACTTGCGATTCTGTAACAGTAATCGTTATTTGTGGTTGTTACGTAACAAGAGAAATAAAGTATACTTTACACGAATTGAAAATGTCCAATCGCAATGCAAATTTGAATTCCCGCCATGAAGACATCTGGTGATAGATATTTATACTAATATAAATTTGTCATTTGTAATCAGTAATAAATACAAATTTTGCTATTTTGACTGTAAGTTTTTGTATATTTATTATTAATAATGCATAAAATTAGTGTTACATATTTTTCATTGATTTGCTTAGTGTAAAATGTTGTTGGTTGAATATTCTTTCGTTAATTAATAATAATAATATTAACAATAAATTTACAATCATCTTTCGGTGTTTAAATTTGAAATACATTTATTGACAGTAATAAAATAGCTTCAATATATTATTAATTCTTTCTTCTTCGTATCACATTCTTATGCATTCGATGTCCGGCCTCACGTCTTGTAGAATTTGTTCTAGATTTTTCATTTATCTTTTCTACGCAGTCCCTTCGGACGTGGTAAATCGTTTTTAATTCTTTCTCGCATATTCTGCACTCTTTTCTTCTTGTCTTGCCCAGTAATAGTTTCTTTCTTTAATTCTCATTCTAAATCTGCAATGATTTGAAAATTTTTATTGTCTGTTGTCTACGATTTTTTTTTGTATATAGGTTCTTCTTGTATCTTGAATTATATAATAAATTTCGTATTTATTCTTTCTTTTCTTGTATTTGGATTTCTTTTTCCCTTCTTATTGGATCTTCTGTTAAATTCTCCTTGAGTTTTTTCTCTTTCTGTGTTAGCTGTTGTGTGTCAGTTTCTGTGGCAGAATTTAGTTCCCTTTTCATTCCATTGATTCATCTCTTGCCCTGTTTCTTCTTTTCTTGCCATTGGGTTCTTAGTCTTTCTTCATATCTAATGGCTCTTTTGCATATCAATGTCCTCATTTTGTAACGTTTAGTTTCTTCGAGTATTATATAGGTTGAGCTTGCTTTGCTTTAAAAAATAGGTTATAATTTCTAAATATCTGAAAAGTACCAGATATTTTATTTATTATACACAAAACGAATATTACCACTAAATAAATAAGTTACATGTTTAATTTCTTATAAAAATTGTTTATACTTACTGCTTTCTTTCAATTATATTGCCGAACTGTCACCTGTCAAATATAAAAATTCAATATGGCTGCTGTAACGGTTGGCAATTTTCAATCGTTATTTATCAATTGCAAAATAACATGAGCAATTGTCATTTGTAGTTGCTATTGAGTTACAGAATACCGATTTAGATTTGTAATTGCTACGTAACAAGAGCAATGGTTATTTGTAGTTGTTATGAGTTACGGAATCCCACCCCTTATGACTTTTTTTTCTATTGAGGTAATTTTAAAATTTTGTTAGCTCTTTAAAAACTACGACTTGTCAAAAATATCAGTCGGTGTTTTTTATCATTCGTGTTGGTAGCATATCTCATAACACAGACAATAGAAATATCATTTTTTTTTGGCGATTAATCAATATCAACACTGATCATTTATAATTTTGAGGTTATGTGTCATTCATCTGTCAGATTTAAGAGCATTCATATCTCTCCTACAAAATAAAAAGCGCCAAAAACAGTGCGCTTATAGATCTCTTTAGCAACGTGTTTACAGTGCGTTTATAGAGCTATAAGAACACTGGAATAGAAAAATATCATTATACTGTTTTGTTTATATTTAATGTATGATTTTAATTAAAAGACATTTTTTTTTATAAAACATTTTCTTACATCAGATCTATTTTAGTTATCATAAACATTATTATAATAAAACGTCGCATAATACAAGTATTATAATAATTATCTATCATGAAAATTTTATTTTAATTCCTCATGCTGAGTTGCAAGAAAAAAATAAAGAGCTCTGTAGTTAAAGAACTGTTTATCTAGCAACAGTATCAATAGTGATTTTCTGATACTTATAGAACCGTTAGTTGCTAATGAACCGATAAAACTTTCATGCAACCGAGCATCAGTCTAATAAATTTTCAGGATCGTTCACAACTTGTGTTGTACTTTTTCGAGCTAATTTCACTTTCCTATTCTTAAATATAAACAATGCTCATGTTACTTTCACCAATAACGTCTTCGATCACAACGTGCTGTCATTAAGAAAGTCTTGTTCTCGTGTTCATTTTTAATTATAATAAAATTGATATGGAATTAGTGACGTGGAGCATGGCCCACGTTCTAACAGACAAGATTCTGAAGTGTGATTACAATCAATATCATAGTTGGCATGTGTGACGTCACAGTGTCGACCGTGTACTGACATTATAGCGAATATTTAATCATTGATTATTTTTTCTACTTTACGTCAGTGTTTGTATTTTCACTATCACGTCAGGTTTTTTTTTGTGGTTTTGTTAAGTATGTTTATGTGTAAATTAACAGAAAGTTCTATTTATATTTTTTATAATTATTACGGATTTATTTAACTTAACATAGTCAATATGGGCTGGGTGGTTCAGTGACATCGAGTCGGCTTGAGAATTTGAGAACCTAGGTTTGATTCCCACAACCGATAAACAATTATTAAAATTATCCCTGTGACTCTTGCACCATCATCTTTGAGGTGCATGATTTGACGGCTGGTAACCGCACTTTACGCGCATAAATATATCACGCTACAGCAGAGTACCACGCCCAGTAATTAATAAAAGGCGTGATGATATATTTATTTATTTTTTATTTAACATAGTCAATCAATATCTGTAATTATTTTTATTGCTTTATTACATTTTTAATAAAACGAGGATATTTTATAGATTTTTGTTGATAACACTATTGTTTTGTTAAGTTTATAGATTATTTGAATTAATAAATAATATATTATGATTCTATAATTATAGTAAATCTTTAAAGGCACTTATACACATGTATTATATGCTATTTTGTATTATACCTGCATCATAATCTGGAAAATAAAGCTGGAAAGAAGCATTTTCATTTTGATTAATTACATATATTTTTGTGTTTGAGATTAGACGCAATATCGTTCACATGGAAATAAGTTAGCATTTGTTGTTTACCTTACTAGAGGTGTATTCCATTTACCATTTGTATCAGATCTAACTTACATTTATTGAACCAGATCACTTATTTATTTCGCTGGATTATTTTGCTGACTTTATTTACAGTACTAGAATTACAGTTTCTAATTTACTTTTAAATAATTCACCTCAATAAGTGCTTCAGTTTGCTTAATTCAGCTCATTTAGTCATGTTGTCTAATTTATCTGAACTGATTTAAGTGAACCAAGTGACAAATGGAATATAGCTTATAGCTGTATTCCATTTGCCACTTGGTTCACTTAAATCAGTTCAGATAAATTAGTCAACATGACTAAATGAACTGAACTAAGAAAACTGATGCACTTATTGGGATGAATTACTTCAAAGAAAATTAGAATAAGTAATTCTAGTACTGAAAATAAAATCTGTGAAATAAAAAAGTGATCTGGATCAATAAATGTAAGTTAGATATGATTCAAATGGCAAATAGAATACAGCTTATGTGGACCTGTTGTTGTGATAAATATAGATGTATTTGAAGAGCACAATGATTTTGTTGTGTAAAGTACGGCGTGTTTTAATGTTGCCTTATCGCACGCTTTTTAGTTTCAAGAATTATGAATTTGAGAACCCGGATTCGATTCTCACAGCCGATAAACAATTTTTACCTCATTAAAACTACTCTTGCGGCCCCCTCTTCACTAACATCTTTGGGGCCGTGATTTGACGGTTGATAACTACACTTCAGGCGTAAAATATATCACCTACGATAGAGTGCCACAGCCAGTAATGGATAGAAGGCGTAATGATGTATATATATTTTTTTAAATTGGATAATACTACCAATGTTCAATGGAACGAATTGATTTTCCAATGTTTCAATAATATGCATGAAGCACCCTTAATTTTTAACCCTTTATAGCGCTCGTGGCTAACTGTAAACTTCTCGCATGCACTTTCAACATTTGAGTTTTATTTATTTTTCAATGTATCAATATCTAGTCTTTATTGTTAATTTTTATAACCGTTTCGAATAGATAACTTCAGTGTAAAATTAAAATAGCATTTTCATCCCACTGCTACCATCACGTTTATAAGCGTGATAAATATTTTAATTTACAATTTTTATTGTTAACTATTAAAGTTTATAGATGTTTTACAATAGGAGTGGTAAAACTAATAGTTTGTTTTATTTGTACTTACATTTGCTATAGCCGAGGTATATCTAAATTGTGAATGTGCTTTTATTGCTATTTACATTTTAAATTTTGAAGGCAATGTTAATTTTTCATGTAACTGATTCGCTTCTAGTTATATTTGAAAATTAAAGGCAGTTTTCACCAACTTGTATTAAACCTACAGTTAACCAACACTCAATTAAAATTATTCTATATATTATGTTAATTAAATTTTAGATCATAAAAATAAAATATAAATATATCATTAAGTCTTCTATTTACCTATTACTGGAGATATGACACTCTGCGCTTGCAGATCTTGAAGTGCGGGTATCAGTCGTCGAATCGTGGCCCTAAAGATGTTACTGTTAGAAGACTTACAGGGGTAAATTTAATGTGGTGAAAATTGGCAGCTGTGGGAATCGAACCCAGGTCCTCAAATTCACAGACCGACTCGATACCATTGTTTATTGAAAACTATCATAAATATGGTTAATATTAGTATTAGAAATAGTTTAATGACACATGGTAAAATGGTAATTGTTAGAAATAATTTTTGAAAAAGCTATGAGCGTTCGCCGGGATTTGAACCCAGAACCTTTCATTCGCATGGTGACTGCTCTAATCAATTGAGCTACAAACACTGAAATTTTACTTGTAATTGAAGTACAGAACGTAGTAAGTCAGTATAATATTGATTTTGATTGTTGTAATTAAATTGATGTTGATCCGGATTCATCAAATCCACAGAGGTTATCTGAGTTCTGGGTTTAATTTGTCTAAATAGAGAGTAAACTCGATGTTATAGTTTCAATAAATTGTAAATCCTTAAATCTGGATTAAATAACAATGTTTGTTAGAGTAATTTCATTTCGAGACTAACCATAATTCCTCTAGCTCCTCTTATCTGGCAAATAATGGTTAGTATACAACGAATAAAACCGTAAATGATAACTCACAATACTGGAGAATGGGTGAGAAACACTAATCCTAAATTGCTCATACAAAAGATACACAAATTGTTATTTGTTTTATAAGGACTAAAATACAAGATTAATAAAGGTTACAGGACGACACCTTGTATTACGAGGCTAGAAATATTATTTTCACACCGATTGAAACATATTATTTTTTCAGCCCACTTATTTAGAAAATTTCGTATATTTAGTCAAATTCAATTGAACCTAATTGACAAAAAAAAATTATTACCATGACTACTATAGTAAAATTGTTACTTATGCATTAAGGACGTAAACAAAATATTATAGGGAATGTTTAATTTCCTCTGGTGCTATAATCTTGATTATGCCCGTGGTACATATTACATTTAATTTATTTGGGTCCTCGAAATTCAAGGATTCAATCAGTAGGTATTCGATATCCTATTGCTGGCATTGTAAATTTTTATATGCATGTACGTATATTGTTGGTGTTGCTATTTTGTTTGTTGACGAATAATTTTTTTTTAATTTATTATCAAATAAAAATAGAAGATATCAATTACTATTCCAAAGAAATATTGGATGAATTTGAGTATGCACAGATAAGTCAAAAGAGCTTTACAGTATGAATTTATTGTGTTGTCTGACATTTATCCATAAATCGCGATTTTGATTTCTTTGAATAGCTGTTGCTTGGCAACTTTATACGCCCTAGGGCTATAATAGTCTAATTACACCCACTTTTGAGTTATTTATGTACCATGGGTGAAAACAGGCGCTTCTGGCCCGTGTCATGATTATTAGCACGAGGCGTAAAGCGCCGAGTGCTAATAACATGCTCAGAGTCAGAAACGCAAATTTCACCCGTGGTACATACAATATTTTATGCACAACAAAATAACATTTAATTATATATTCAAAAGATTAAAATATATCAAAATGACATTTTGCAGAATCAAGTATTCACAAAAAGAAGTGTTTAAGCCCGCTTTTAGGGCTAAAATACATGCTTTTCGACCGGGTTGTGGATAAAATAAGTTTATGAAGCCAAAATAAAATAAATGATATTTTTGGTCCTAAGACAAAAAAATTATGACGCACCCATGGTAACATAAACATTTCTTAAATAGTGTTCTTTTTGTATTAAAAAGGGTTGAAATAATTGTGTCATATTGAAGTGGACGAAAAAAAAAATCATTTATACAACTTTTGTCAAACAGTTTTGTTTGATATTCGCAAAACATCACTTTGTGATCAAAAGGAAAGCATTTCTATAATATATCGTAACTAAATTCATTTGTCTCTCTATTAGCTTAGTTACACATTCACTATTTCTGTACGTATAGTCCTATTAAGTTTAATAAGGAACAGACAAATTCCTAGAAGACACGGCTGAGTCATCTTCAAACAACACATTATCTATGTATAGTCTGCAGCATATGTTCCAATGCAAATCTTTTCTCTTTCTCTTCCCAGTCCGTGGTAAAACTTCCTTTTAGTTTCAACAAATTCGTTAAGAATCAGAACAGTGTTCCACTTCAAAGAACAGCTCTCGTAATTTCCAGAGCCTCATAGTTGAGCCACGTAAGTTGGAATAAATTATGCAAATTTTCGGCAGCGTATATTTACATATTCATCTGGTAGGAACCGATTTCGAACTGAGAGTCAGACGCCTGCTCTTTGAGAACTTAAAAACACGTTTGTAAGATTGAATTGCCTTGTTGGTCACCATTTTACTTTCGATCGCGTCTTCGCAATTATGTTTGCGCATGTGGCAAGAATGTACTTACGGTGACTTTTATTTTGGAATGGAGATCTTAACATGTGTTGTAACTTGTAACCAATTAAATTGCTTCATTTTGACATTGTACATTTACAATAAATCTTATTTTTAACAATTTTATTTTTTCACTTTGGAATTGTAAAATATGGCAGATGTTTTTATAAGAGATGGAAATTGGAAATAATTTATGGTTTGCGTATTTTCTGCAAAATAATTTATATTTTGACGCATCTGTATGACGTCAAAGTCGTTTGGATGTTGTAGGTATATTTCTAAATGTCAAGTTATTTTGAAAACATGCTCGACTTTTTGCAAGTGAAGTTTTATAAATCTGTTTTTCTATGGCCGTACAGAAATTAAGATTTTCTGTATTTAATTTACTTCAACAGGAATTGAATCTCAATTGTGTCCGAACTCACCGAGCCGTAGTTGTGGTAGTTCATATATTTTTAAGTTAAGTGGGATTCGAATCCGGGATCTTTGGATTCGAATGCTATAACGGCATAGACAAAAGAGAGATTTTCATGTACCGGTGTCTACTTTTTTATGAATCTTAGGAAATATAGTGGTAAAATTTTCATGTATTAATTTTAGAACAAATGTTGTAAGTACAAATAAATGTTCTGAATTAGAAACTACATCCGATTAGTCTAAATTTATTAATATAGCACATTTCTGTCCCGAGATAGACGTAAATTAAAATGGCCATAGGATGCGGGCATTCACGTGACACTGTGACGTTTTGTGACGTAAAAACAGCTGTTCGGGCAAAGGATCAAGAACAGTTCTTTTCAAATCTTGTGTAGCTGCGATCACTGCGCCACCTACAAAATGAACTATTTTTTTGTGGCGAGATTTAAAAAGAACGGTTCTTTTCAAATCTCGTCCCAAAAAAAAAATAGTTCATTTTGTAGGTGGCGCAGTGATCTTTGCCCGAACAGCTGTTTTTACGTCACAAAACGTCACAGTGTCACGTGGGTGCCCGCATCCTATTATTTACATTTTTGAATCTGTCAAATTATTTGTTTTATTTTGTATGGCATTCTGTAAACAGCTTAAAGACGGCTATTTTAACTTATGTCTATCTCGTGATACAAACGAATTACATTAATAAATGTGGATTCATTGCATGCAGTTTATCATGCTAAATATTTTTTGTATTTACATTAATAGGACAAATTTTACCGCCACGTGAAAATTTTAACATTGTATTTCCTATGATCAATAAAAAAGTAGACATCCGGTATGATGGTAATCGTATATTATACAACGACGCTATAATAGTTGGTATTATCCCAAGAATGAAGGTTGTAATCAGCGACGACTAATGTATTATATACAAGATTTCTTATAATTTCGTTTCGTAATAATCTCAAACTAAATAAAATTACATTGAACAGATGTATTCCATTTGCCATTTGGATCAAATCTAACTTACATTTACTGAACCAAATCATTTATTTATTTCGCTGCATTATTTCGCTCACTTTATTTCCAATACTAGAATTACAGATTCTAATTTACTTTGAAGTAATTCACCCTAATAAATGCATCAGTTTGCTTAAGTCAGTTCATTTAGTCATGTGTCAAATTTAACTGAATGGATTTAAGTGAACCATGTGGCAAATATTGCAATAGCTGTATTCCATTTTCCACTTAGTTCATTTAAATCAGTTCAGATAAATTAGGGAACATGCCTAAATGAAATAAATTAAGTAAACTAATGCACTTATTGGGGTGAATTATTTAAAAATAAATTAGAATAAGTAATTCTAGAACCGGAACTAAAGTCAGCGAAGTCATCTAGCGAAATAAATAAGTGATCTGGTTCAGTAAATGTAAGTTAGATCCGATCCAATATGCCTAATATTTTGTGCTGTAACTATGGTGATAGAGAAATATCATTTTGAAAACTAAAATTTTTTGCATATTTATTTTTGTTTATTTATTTATTTTTTTTTTGTTTATGCGTTTTTTATTTGCACCGAGAATTTGATTCAAGCATTATAATTTTCTGATGTGCAGAAGAGGGAATAATGACTATTATTCTTTCGTTATTATTTCCTGCGGGATTAATACATGGCATTATGTATTAAATATCACATATTTAACATACATATAATAGAATACATTAATCGTGATAAAAATTGTTACAGAAAAAATATCAAAAAATATTTAAACAGTTGTAAAGCAGAAAACATCCTTCTCGGTTTGAATTGTTGCTGCTCTCGGCAATAGACTGCTTTCTGCTTAAACCTACAAATAACTATTCTATAGTAACCTGTTTGAATAATACAGTGGCAAAAACATGTTATTACAACTAGATTCACTACTTTCGGGTGCTTTGTATAAACTATTCAACTATCAATTCTGCTCAGCAGGAAATTAATAATCCTAACGACTCGGACACAGATGTACTTTTCGTTATATAAATTTGAACAGCAAGCTCTCGCTTATGGAGCGACAGCGCTTTTACCTGCTACCATTGCTCATTAATCTCAATTAAAATTAACAATACCACTTAACATTTCTCACTAACGCAACCCAGATTACCGTCAAATCAGTTACGATAAAATATTTGTTCAGAAAAGCTTATATGCAAATTGTGTCTGTATTTATTTTATAATAGGAAATACCGATAAATCACTGAAAATGACAGAGATTGGCAGTTGGAAAATACCACTTCCGCCAATGGAAACACTTAGAAAAAATTAAAATCTAGGTATAGGTATATAGTTCCACTAAAGTAAGAAAGTTGATGATTAAATTATTTTGTTGTAATGGTTTCTTTTCATAGGTTCATCTTTATGTATTTTGCCATGAAGAACTAGAATTGTAAGAATCCCAAAGATGGATAATTGTAGTACCTGTAAAATATAAAATAACAACATAGGAAAGTATTTAAAATTTTAATTGGTTTTCTTTTTATTTATCTTGTTTATAAATTGTGATAGAATATTTTACATATTTAAATCATATTTAGGGCCGTCACATGCTTCTTCTTCACAATCACTTAGCACCCGCGATCGTCACATTCTGATATTAATAATATTTTACGAAAAAATATTCAAATATTTGTCACAAGCTATCACTTTGACGAGAACTTAGGATAAGATAGTTATATTTCATTAGATTAGCTTTTATAATATATTTCATAGCTAAAATAAAATAAATATATCATCACGCCTTCTACCCATCACTGGGTGTGGCACTCTGCTGAAGCAGATCTCGGTAAGTGATATATTTTGCGCGTGAAGTGCGGTTACCGGTCGTCAAATCACGGCCCCCAAAGATGCTAGTGGTGGAGGAGCCACAGGGGTAGCTTTTGAAATTATGAAAATTGTTTGTCGCCTGTGGGAATCGAACCTCAGGATCCACAGGCCGACTTCATACCACTGAGCTAGCCACCCCATATTTCATAGCTGTTCCAAGAAAATATTGATTATTACTAAGTAGGAACATTACGGTACAAATATTTTAAATAAACCCTGTTATTCAGAGATCATAATTGTACCGCAATGATCCACCTATTTTAAGCCAGACATACTAATGTTTTTCTGGATTTTAAAATACAGTATTTGACTGGGTACCTGTAAACAGACCCTTGGTTCCTATGAAAAGAAATTACAACATTAAAATAATTTAATTGTCAACTTTCATACTCTAATGCAGTGGTTTTCAAACTTTTAAGAGCCATGATCCTCTAGGTCTTAGAGTCTAGGAGGAAAAAATCATTAATAAATTATTTAGCGGCCTCTTTCCTTTTTATGGGGTAATGGCACAGTGGTAGCAAGTCGGCCTGTGGATCCAAAGAACCCTGGTTCGATCCCCACAGCCGACAAAACATTTTCATCAATTTAAAATTACCTCTGTGGCTCCCCCACCATTAACATCTTTGGTGGCCGTGATTTGACGCCTGGTAACCGCACTTCACGCGCATAAATATATCACTTACCGAGATCTGTTTAGGCAGAGTGCTACATCCAGTAATGGGTAAAAGGCGTGATGATATATTTATTTATTTTTTTTAAATTGCAAATGATTGATTTAATAATGTACATTAGAAGCATAAAACCACAATTTTAGAAATAAAGGACAAATTTCTCATTAAGGACTTTGATATGTTGCTATAATAATTTTAAGAAATAATTGTGTTTTTGTATCAAGTTTGTAATAAATTCTTTGATGGCCAGTTGCTTCGCTGTTACTACTTACATTTTTATAAGTTTTCCTTAAATGAAGAAGATCTTATCGAGATAATACTTTTCATTTAAATAAGTAATCTTTATAATTGAAATGAAAATGTGCAACAGGATGGATTTTTGAATACTGAATGTCTAAATAGCTTTCGATGAGCCTCCTCTCCAATGTCTTCACGACCCACAGTTTGAAAACCACTGTTTCTAGTGGCACTATATCTGTTCTTATCTAATATTTCGATTAATTTTGGTCGTCTGGTGTTACTCATCCACATCGTGTCGGGAATCTATGCTAAGGTTGATTGCGAGAAATATATGTAAATGTCGACAAGAACGAGAACTTGTAATACTCTTGGCAAATAGATGTGTTTTGTTTCGATGTTTGCAGTCTGTGTTATGTAGTGTGAATGTCCTGTGAACTGAGCTTGAGAAAGTGACGATTGTGATGTTTAAGGTTTGTAATTTGTTGGTATGTGGATGATGCAGTGAAGAATTCTTTATTGTCTATTTACGAGTTGGATGTTTCTGAGATTGATTAGAATCTGTTTATTGGTCTCTAGTAGGAAATAATGATGGAGGAAAGTAAAATGTATGTGATAAATTTTGATTTTGTAAAAAGTGTCCGGCTTGAGTGGGATTTTAACTCGGGATCTCCGGATTCGAATGTCGTAACGCTAACATCTATTATACAAATGTAAAATGCATAAAAATAAATAGAAATTACGTAAAAATAATTTTGGTCAAAGAATTGTGTTAATCTACTATTCATAAAAATATTTATTTTATGTAAATAAGGAGAATAGTACTTGCCTTCGTACGTGGTCTGCAAAATATTTTTCCTGTCTCTAATTCGCCCGTGACATTATGTTGAGAATCCCTGATCTACGAAGTTTAGCATAGAATGGTTTTCCTTAGATTATGAGTTTTCTTATCACAGATATACTACAACTTAAGACGTATTCCATTTGCCACTTGGATCAGATTTAACTTACATTTATTGAACCAGATTACTTATTTATTTCGTTGGATCATTTCGCTGACTTTATTTCCAGTACTAGAATTACTGATTACTTTTAATTAATTCACCCCAATAAGTGCATCAGTTTGCTGAACTGAGTTCATTTTGTCATATTGTCTAATTTATCTGAACTGCTTTAATGAACCAAGTGGCAAATGGAATACAGCTTTAGTTTCTGTTAGAGTTCAGTTACTGCAATCGTTTACACGTAGAGCAAAATGTACTTTAACTTGACATTGACTTGTAAATGGTATCTTTTACCGCTGTTTAAACACTTTCTACTAAGTATTTTCGTTCTACATTCAAGTATAGAATAAATCAGATTTGTTTCATGTAAGCGAATTTAAAAATTCTTTGAAACGAATATTGATTTTACTTCATCGTCAGTGAATTTATGAAATGATAATGCATAACAGGTTGGCAAGTACTATGTTATAACCTAAAAATTATTATTAGTTATTAATTGTCAAACTGTCACTCATATTACGACTTGTATTTTGACATAATCAAACAAATTATTTTCTGTCCACAAGAGATGAATAAATCTAAAATAAAGTAAATATTTTCTTAATGTATAAACGTAATTATTTGACTTTCAAAAGTTGTCTTTCCGAATTATAGTAAAATGATCTCATTATGTGTACTGAGGCAGACAGAATACTACGAAAAGAATTAAATTTTTCTAAGTATTGAGTTTTTAAAGTTTTCGTAAATCGGACTTTTGTTTAATTTAGTTTTCTTTAATGTCATTTTTATATACTCTAAACTTGAGTTCTATGAAAAATAATTACGGCCGAAGATAATTCTGTTTATTGTTGTGAAACAATAATATTATTAGGTTTTTCCTTATAATAATAAATTGGATAGAGTAGAAACTGTGTTATAGAGTAGGTGGCACAGTTGTATTGTATCGGCCTGTGGATCCTGAGAACCCTGGTTTGATTCCCACTGCCGACAAACATTTTCACCACCTTAAATACTACTCTTGTGACTTCTCCTCCACTAATATCTTTGGAGGCCGTGATTTGACGGCTGGTAAGCATACTTCACGCGTATAAATATGTCCCTTACCGAGATCTGCTTCGGCAGAGTTCCACATCCAGAAATGGGTAGAAGGCGTGATGATATATTTATTTTATTTTAGAAACTAACCTAAAAAAATAAAAGTTACGACATTTGTTTAAATATGAAATTCTTTGCGAGTTCTTAAGTCAATCAAGATTTGTTTATGAATGCGAAATATTCAATTAATAGTTTTATTACCTATATTCAATTTCCGGCGTTACAATTTTTATCAATCAATAAAAACAAGAATTCACAACATCATAACGTAATATGCCATATTAAAACCTGCAAAAAATTCAATCACATAACATATAAGAACATATAATCCGAAAGTTGGACGAGAAAATCTTGAATTTAATTTGCGAAATTTTCAAATATTTGCATTGGTACCGTCGTGAAGGCTATATCCGTTTGCTGTGTTCTTATCAGCTTCTGTGACGGAAACGCGATAAAGAATTTTTTCTAAGTAGGAAAGTAAAAGTCAATTTCGTTATGTCATCATGACACTACTAGGTTGGTTGCTTCTGGCAGTCTGCTTCGAAACTGCTCTGCACTCTTCATTCTTCGGCAAGACTTTTTGGTAAAGACAGTGTTAACAAAACTTTCTTTAATGAACTATGCCGCCTCCCACGTAGAGTGCAGTAGAGAAGCACTTATGACAATGCCTATTCACTAATCACTGATCGAAAAAACGATGACGTATCCATGGTAACGTAAATATTCCTGAAATAGCGTTCTTTTACTATTGAAAAAGTTGAAATAATAGTGGGAGGAAAAAAAAATGTATTTTATGCACAACCGGGCCGAAATTAATGTATTGTAGTCCTAAAAAGCGGGCTTAAACACTTCTTCTAGGCCCATGAGCTAAAAAGAAATAATTCTTGTGGATACATAAAAAAAATGACATTTTTTGTTTATTGTATGGGGTAATGGCTCAGTGGTATCAAGTCGGCCTGTGAATCCTAAGAGCCCTGGTTCGATCCCTACAGCCGACAAAGCATTTTCACCAATTGAAAATTACCCCTGTGGCTCCTCTACCATTAACATTTTTGGGGGCCGTGATTTAACGACTGGTAACCGCACTTCACGCGCATTAAATATATCACGTACCGGGATCTGCTTCGGCAGAGTGCCACACCAAGTAATGGGTAAAAGGCGTAATGTTATATTTATTTATTTTATTTTTGTGAATACTTGATTCTGTAAAATGTCATTTTGACATATAAGCTATGTACATATTTAAATCTTTTGTCTCGTGCTAATAATTATGCCGTGGGACAGAAACGCCTGTTTTCACCCTTATACATAAATAATTATTATGCACAACCGGGCCGAAATTAATGTGTTTTAGCCATGAAAAACACTTCTTTTTGACCTTAGGACCATAATATAATTATTTCCTATGGATACATAAACAATTTTTGTTCATTGTGCATATTTGATTTTGCAGAATGTCATTTTGACAAATAAATGTACCTGCTTTAATCTTTTGTATTTATAATTAAATGTTCTTTTGTTAAGCATAAAATATTGTATGCACCACGGGTGAAAGTAGCTTTTTTGACTCTGAGTATGTTATTAACCCTCGGTGTTTTGCGCCGCGTGCTAATAATCATGCCACGGACCAGAAACGTCTCTTTTCACCCTTGATACATAAACTATTTAAATTATTATTGACAGGCTCGGTGCCCGAGCGTGTTAATACACATCTCTTAACATGCTGTGACGTCACCCGAACCAAGGTTCGTCAGTTCGAATTCGCCTGTCGACAAAGTATGATTTGTCGTTAAATAAAAAGTGCAGTTGTATTAATCATACTCGGGCGCTATAAGCTAGTCACTTATACATATGCCTTAAAAAGTAACATCGACTTCGGAAACAGGCATTACGGCAGCGTAAAAACTGCGGCTCGGTGTGCCCGGTATGCCCAGACTTGAATCGGACTGTAGCTCCATTGAAGAAGAAGAAATTATTATTGTTTGTATGCATTGATATTATTTATTAGATAATGTGATACATTTTTGGAAGCACTGCACTTGTGCTCAATCCGTAGTTCTCTTATGATTTGATGCCGTGAAATAAAAGGTTAACTCCAATTAATTTTAATTTGAACCCACGGGAATATTTCGCAATAACCGGCAGATTTTAACTTCTTTATTGTATAATTTATTACTGTCTAGTTTTTATTTCTATTGTAATTGACTTAATAGTGTCTTTAAGTATATTAGGATATATCAGGTAATTAGGTAATAACATACATTTTGTTCAATCATACAATGAGGATATGTGTACTTTTTATGGATTGTTTGTAGTGTAGTACTAATAAAATTTGCCTTTTTTATTGGTTAACTCGTTAGATGAAGTTATATGTGAACTATGTTATATACAAAAAAATATATATTCGTGACATTTTATTTTTCTGTATTTGCCGTTACAGAGGTACGGTATTCTGTTTTTCAATTGTGAGTTGTTTTTTTTTTACTTGGTGTTACTGTTAGATGGAAATCCGGCATTAATAATGAATATAAAAATAATTAATATTTATAATGTTAATTTATGTAAATTATATATGTCTATCGATATTTTAAACTATTTCTTTTATTTTTATTTATCATAGTAACTATTATTAGTAAAAATAAATAAATAGTACGACTACTAAGTTTATCATGTGATTAACTAGTAGTTAATTAATTCTATTTTTTCGAAACAAATTGTTCTAAATATATCATCTTGCCTTTTACTTATTATTAGGTGTGGAACTCTGCCGTAATAGATCTCGGTAAATGATATTTTTATGCGCGAGAATTGTGGTTACTAGCTGTCAAATCACGGCCCTCAAAGATTTTATTGCAGTGGGAGCCGTAGGGATAATTTTAATGTGGTGAAATTTATTTGTCGATTGTTGGAATCGAACCGAGGTTCTCAAATCCACAGGCCGACTCGTTACTTAATATCACCACGCCTTTTACCCATTACTGGGTGTGACACTTTTGCCGAAGCAGAGCTCGGAAAGTAATATATTTATGCTCGTTAAGTGCGAATACCAGCCGTTAAATCACGGCTCCCAAGGGTGTTAGTTTGTTCTTTGTGGAAATCGAACCCAGGTTCTCAGGGTCCATAGGCCGACTTGATACCAATGAGCCACCAACCCTATTTAAAAAAAATAAATATTAAACTTGTTTTAAAAAAATAAAAGCAAATTGAAGGAATATGTCGAAAATTCGATTCAATTTTGTTTATTTCAAAATGTCTTCTTTATTGTCTATTTGGTTTGAGAAAATGCTCGATCTGGGTTTTTCTTGTGCATTGTAAAAATACTTGATGTTTATAAAAATCGGGGAACTTATGACTAATTTTTATAAAGATTACTTGGTAATTTGATATTGATTGAACAAAGAAAACAATAATAACAAATATTTTATATCTCCTATCGAAGCGTGCAACATGCAACAGAAAACCGGAAGCCATGTTTAAATTCACGTAACTTTTGAATGACGTCATCGTGTAATCAAATAAAATTTAAATTTCCAGTTCTTGAGTATTCATTATTACAATTAAACCTAACGTTGAACGTGACTATTTTAGTTAGAAATAAAATTGACTATCGTATAATCAATAACAACGTTGCGGTCATCGATACGTTGATATGGTCATAGGCTTAGAGGTCACTCAAATTCCGTGAATTCTCATAAAATTACTAATAGTTAATGATTGGAGTGTGAACGCCCGATAATAAAGAGATATGTAAATTATTTTGCTCTTTTTTTTTATGACTTTTGTAGATCTGTGATAATTTTATATAACCTTGATGTATTTATATTCATTGTTTAGTTTTGTTATTGATAGGTGCTCTGTTTTTCTGGTAATTTGATTGTTCAATGATTCAGTGAATGTTCTATTTTAAGGATTGTGTCGTAAACGTAAATAATTGTGTGACAAATGAATTGCTTGCTCAAATTTAGATTAATACCTACTCTAAATAAAAGTAAAATTGTTCGTAAGAAAATCAATATTGAAACTTTGCTTTTGAAGTCTTTAATCTGTTTGAAAGAAAGTTCACTTCAATTATATATTAATCAGAATATTTTTATATTAATTTCATTTTATATTCTTTTGACATTCAAATTAAAATGAACATAATGATCAACATCTTCAGAGCTTATATTTAATGATTGAAACAATATAAAGCTTATTTGTTTCGATGTTTTGTCCAAGTTTGACATAAACTGACTAATACATATCGCATCTAATTTTGACAGCAATGTTAAACGTGTTCATATGACATTTTGTTTCGATTGCGTTTTATTTCTTTAAGTGAGACTTAAAATTAAAGTTTTATTGGAGCAAACGAGCATTGGAATTGTATTCAAAGTCGATTAGATCTTTTTCTATTTTATGTTTAGAGCGTTTATTACGATACGCAACATTTTGTTTTAGACAGTTGGTAGTACCTGATAACATACTGTAACTGTCAAACTGAGAACATCAAAATATCAATATAACCTCAAAATTTCTTTGGAAATAGATTATTTATCGTACTTTCTGCTACTTTACCACGTAGTTCAGGCTGAATACAATTGATATCATTTTCCATGATATAATACACAAAATCTAACAATAAAAGAAATCATTTCAAAATTCGAAAATGATCGCGATCTTTGGAATAATTACAAAATGCCAAAGAATGTTACCAACCACAACATTTCATATACAAATTTTCCTAAATTGACTCGGTTTAAAGAAATAAAAGAAAAGTGTATAAATAATTCATTTTATAAGTCTTTATTGTACTTGTCCTGTAGAAAACTCGCTTGTGACTCGTTCTCTAAAATTTGACGAGTACGGAAAACTTAAAAATTTATAAAACTCGTTCTTTAATATACTATTTCGCTATGGAAATTTGTTTTATCATCATACATTTTTATTTATTTGCTATAGTTACTATTTTGAGATTAAATTACTGAAAGTGAATACTGTCCTTATGCTCGTTCATATGACACCAACGAAACTTAAATTTTATGTGTGACTTAAATAAATAAAAGCAAATCGAATGATGACAACATTGTCACATATTTGATGCAATATTGATATCAAGTCGGCCTGTGAATCCAACGAATCCTGGTTCGATCCCCACAGCCGACAAAACATTTTCACCAATTTAATATTACCCCTGTGGCTCCCCCACCACTAACATCTGTGAGGGCCGTGATTTAACGGCTGGTAACCGCACTTCACGCGCATAAATATATCACTTACCGAGATCTGCTGCGGCAGAGTGCCACACCCAGTAATGGATAAAAGGCATGATGATATATTTATTTATTTATTATAAAATTTAAGATTAGTTGCTACAAATTGACATTAGTTTATTTATTATACAAAATATTCCTCATGAGTGTACTGAAACGTCGAATATGAAAGAAAAATGTAAATCTTTAGCAAAAAGTTGTTTTAATCCATGTTAAAATTGCAAAAAGTACAGGCAGTAATGTTTATGAATAATTCTAGACCAAAAATAGAATGTTTCCGGTGGAACATGTGTTATAAATTGGGTCATTTTGGTCGTTACTTAACTGATTCTCATAAATTAATTTAAACCAAAAAGTAAACCATATGAGAAGAGTAATCTTTGAAGTAATATAGACAGCATATGAGACTAATCTTCGAAGCAATTAGATAGCAAAATGTATTTATAATTTAATGCACGTATAACCGTATTTTTGACTTACCTACTTAATTATATACATTGGAAAATATGAAAAATAAAAGTAACTTTCATAACTCATACTTTATAACAATTATTAAATCTACCTACTTATTTTTGAGAGCGCGCTAGATTTTGATTCGTACAAGCAGTCAGAACGCAGTTGATATAAAATCAAGTCAGAAGTCGCTAGTTCAAATAAATGATGTAGACTTCAATTTATATTAAAATACGACTGAGTTATGCGTTTTCCATTGTAAGTAGTAGGCGCCTTGCATTGCAATTGGGATGAAAAGTTCCTGTTGTACAACTTGTACAGAGTAAGACATAATAAATTAATAGTGTTTTATAAAATAATAATACCTAAAAAAAAAGTACGTATTTCTAGTTTCTTGATTCTTAGATATAAATATACAAATCTCTTTTTAAGTTAAATAATATATTATACATTAAGAGAGAGAAGTACATGTTTTTCCGAAGAGGACCGAGAGAGAAAAAATAACCACTTCTCTCACGAGATGTGAATACTATATTTTTCCAAGATGAGTACTTATTCTTATGAATAATATATACATTTCAAATAAATAAATGAATGATTGAAATTTGTTTAATTTTTTGTTGGCTTAGAAACGGAAATGAAATATACTTGACAATGGGACTAAAATATCCTTTTATCCTGTCAGAAAACGACATTTTTACATTGCTATGAATGCGGGAAGTTTGCTTAATTAAAATTGATTAAAATTTCAAATTAGTTTATTCATCAAATATTATCACATTCCCTTGGTTACAACTTACAAATCAGTAGTATCAAACTAATATTATTTTAGATTTGTTCCTTTAATTTACTTAATTAAATCAATAATTGTTGTATTTTTATTTTTTGACAGTTAGGTATAGAAAAATGTTGTTTGTATTTCGAGCAAGAAATTCTTTTTACCTTTTAAAAGTGATACTCTCACGCAAAACAAAATAACACTCATTTCGCGCAGTTAATACAAAAATAACTATTTGCTCCCGCCGTTATTAACAAAGAGAGAAAAAGCACATTTAGTCCCGATACTCTTAACAATGTCACAGCGAGCAAAAATGTATTATTTCTGCCACAAATTTGATGTCATAAAAACCGGTTTTTACACTCATTCACGGAATAAATATTTTACAACTTGTTTATATTTCATTAGTGTTATTACCAAAATATAATAATTAAATTAAATGAAACATACTAAACCCAGTATGAAAATTTACAGCCCGACTCTCAAAAAAGTTTGCTGGCAATCTCAATTATTCCATATGACTTGTAACTTCGATTTGCTTTTATTTATTTAAATCAAGTTTAAAATTTATTGGTGCAACTTTTTTTTTTTTTTTTTTTTGGCCTGGTGGGGGAAATGCATTTACGCACTGAGTGTGGGGCTCGCCTGCTGTTCAGCCATACCCACTAAAACCTAACCACCAGTTTGACAGGGGTTTTACCAACCTGAAGTACTACCTTTCGGCATTGCTTTCCAGGTTGCCCCTCTTTCCTCGCTCATGTCTGAGCTGTCAGTCTTCTTTCGTCTTCGAGTCTCTTCTCTCTCTCCTCCTTCTTTCGCATTACTGCGTTTGCGAAGGATTTGATTGTGGACCACTCGTCTTCGCCCTCCAACATTGTTTGTACAATGTTTTCTGGGCTAAGTTTCTTCTTTAGCTCTTCCTCAGCAACTGTCCTTTCATGTATCCATTCAGGGCAGTGGAAGAAGGTGTGCTCAGCTGTGTCCTCCCCCAGGTGACAGAAGGGGCAGGAAGCTGAGTCCCTCCTTCCTATCCTTTTGAGATAAGCTTCGAAAGAGCCGTGTCCTGTTAGAAGCTGGGTGAGGTGGAAGTCCAACTCTCCATGCTTCCTGTCCATCCACTCCTTTAACTGCGGTATGAGTCTCCTCGTCCACTCCCCCGCAGTCTCTTCTTCCCACTTCTTTTGCCATTGCAGGCTTGTCTTCAGCTTGATAGCTCGAACTTCCTCTCTGTTCTTGCGATAAGTTTGCTCCCTTTCTTTTACAAGTAGCTCTATAGGAGTTTGTCCCGCCAGCACTTGGGCTGCTGCCGTCGAGACCGTCCTATATGCGCTGCTTATCCTTATTGCCATCTGTCTCTGGATCTGCTCATATAGTTTCCTATATTTCGCAATATCCATGGTCTTGTGCCAGATCGGGGCTGCGTACAGTAGTATCGAGTTTACCACTGCGCCCAAAACCCTTCTCTTTGTTGCGGCTGGGCCGCCTATGTTTGGCAATAGTCTGGAGAGATTCCTTGTGACTTTGCCTGCCTTCTTGGCTGTGCATATGACATGTTCCCGCATCTGCAGGTCTTTGTCAAAATGCACCCCTAAGTACTTGATACTCCGGGAGGTTTTCACCACTTGGTCTTGGACTGTTATGTCCATTTCCAGTAGTGTCCTCCTCCCCGCGAGTATCACGGCTTCGGTTTTTTCAGGAGCCACAGTTAATCTACTCTTCTTGAGCCAACTGATGGTGCTCTCGATCGCTGTCTTGAGTTTAAGTTCGAGCTCAAGCTCTGTCCACGCCGTCACTACAATGCCTATGTCGTCCGCAAAGCCTATTGTTGTTGCCCCCTGTGGTAGGTCGATGTTGAAGACCCCATCATACATGATGTTCCACAGCAGGGGTCCAAGTTTTGAGCCCTGCGGCACTCCACAAGTCATTGGTAGTTTCGTCCTATCCCCGATTGAGATGTATCTGTTCTCCAGATAACTCATTGTGACCTTGATAAGGTAGGCACTGATGTTCTTACCTATCATCGCTTTAACAATCTCTTCCCAGCCTGCACTGTTAAAAGCGTTTCTTATATCAAGAGTCACAAGGACGCAGAAACCTCTAGTGTTTCTCAATCGAGTACCCTTCTGTAGACAGTTTACTACTTCTTTCATCGCATCAATAGTGCTCCTCCCCTTTCGAAAACCGAATTGGTGTGGCGACAGTCCCCCATTTGCCTCTATCTCTTTGTTGATCCTGCTACAGATCAACTGTTCTGCGATTTTGCCTAGGGTGTTAAGTAGGCAGATGGGCCTGTATGAGGGTGTACTTGTCGTGTCCTTTTTCGGTTTTTCGATCAGCACTAATTTCGTCTCTTTCCATGTATCAGGAAATCTACCTGACTGGATCACTTGGTTAGCGATCTGCAGGTAGACTTCCTGTTGTCCACATACGGTAGCTTTGGCGATCTCCGGAGGTATTTGGTCCGGGCCCGCAGCTTTTCCGTTTTTTAGTTTAGAGACCGCTTCCAGGAGCTCGCTCTCCTCAAAGGGTGCCGGTGGTGGTTGGCATGTAAGATGATTCTCCAACGCCTCCCAGTTCACCGGCTCCCCCTGAGGGAAGAGTCCTTTGGCGATCTCTAATTGTCTCCCTTCTTCCAGCTTATTGTGCGACCTGATCTTGTTGGCCACAATCCTATACCCTTGTCCAAAGATGTCCTGGTCTAGGTCTTTAATAACACTATTCCAGGCTTCTTTTTTGGTATCTTTGATCTTCTTTCTTAAGGCCCGTCGTGCATCCCTGTACTCTTCCCACACCCTCTCTTTGTCGTCGAGAGTGGCGGAAGCTCTTTGGTGTAATCTGGTGGACTTCCTGCGTGCTTTGAGGCAGTTCTTACGCAGTTCCCCTATCTCTGCCGTCCACCAGTAAGCTTGTCTTTTACTGCCGCTAAGAGCTTTCCTTCGTGGGAAGGTAGAGTCGCATGCCCCTCTAACACATTTAGTTAGTGTGGCTGCATTTACACTTCCTGACTCTCTCTCTAGACTTCCGTCTAGTTTCTCTAGGAAACTAGGCATCAGTTCTTTTGAGAGTTTCCAGCCTGTAGGCCGATCGCACATGCTGGGTTCTGGGAACCCCGCTTCTCTCACCTCAAACATTATCATTTTATGCCAGCTGAGGGTCTCTTCCTCTAGCACCTCCCACAGCTGGACATCAAAAGGATGTTTGGTCATTGTCAGATCGATGGTTGACTCCGTGTCTCTTCTAACAAAGGTAGGTGTTGTACTTGTGTTAGAGATCACTAGCTGGTGTTGTGCCATCCAGTCGGTCAAGGTCCCCCCTCTTCGGTCCTGTTTATTTCCCCATAGGAATGACTTGGCGTTAAAGTCACCCCCGAGGATAATTTTTGCCGACGCTCCCCTCATGCTGTTCCCGAGGTCTTCTAGGAAGGTCTCGAAAACATCGAGGGCTACATTGGGTGAGATGTAGCAACTGTATATGCGATATACACCCGTCTCAACCCATGTAAAACCCTTTCCTGTCCCCTGGCTTTTAATCGGGACTTGTTTGCCGGATATCAAGATTGCAGTGTCTGCGTTCTTGTCGGCCAGCCAAAGATTTTGTTTGGCTAGGGTCTTGTTGGGCTCGCTGAATAGAATTACATCTATCTTCCGTTGCAAAGCTGTTGCTAGCACGATGTCGTGAGAATCCCTCATGTTGCCTACGTTAACTTGTAGGCATCTGAGGTTTGTTCTCTTCGTGATAGCCATTTATAGGATTGTACACTCCGGGTCGCAGCTCGACGATCCACCGGGGTAGATACGTTCCACCGCTTCCCGTCTATGCCGTTCCATTGCCTGTAATTCCATCAGCTTCTTCTCCCTAACATAGCCTTCCAGGATTTGGAGATCTCCCTCCGCTTCCTCTCTGGCTATGCCTTGGGAGCAACAATACTGCATGTATGCGCTCTTGATATCTTCCTCGTTTTCTGGGAAGCCCATTGCTCTGAGCTTGACCTTGACCGACATGTATGTCTGTCCCTGGTAATGGCTCTTCTTATTTTTACACAGGTAGGCGAGAAAAAGCCTTGCCATGTCGAAGTTGGCTGCATTTGTCAGATGGCCCTCGAGCTGCATCTGATTTATGCGTGTGTAATCAAGAGGTATTTCACAACCTCTTGTTATTGCCTCGATCTCAGGTTCCCGCTTGTTGGAGCTCTGAGGAGTCTGGGTTTCCCCTTGTCCCCCCATTATTCCTCCATGCACGAACCTGATGGTTCTTTCAGACTCGGCTTTTTTGAGTGCCCTGTCTAGCACCTGCCTACCTGTTCTTTTCTTACCCTGTCTAGACATTTTGGTTTGAGTCAACCATCGGGGGGTTGGGTTTTGCCCCCTTTGTCTCTGCAGCTTTGCCCTTGTTCAGGGTTGCTGCCGTCTTTCCTTTTGCGGGGCCTGGCTTAGGCCCCGCGGTCTTTTTTCCTGGCTTCGCCAGAGCGTCTCTATACATTGGGCACCTAGTGGTATTGGCTGGGTGCCCCGTCTTGCCGCATATCAGGCAAACGCTGTCTGCCGTGCAGTCCCTGCGGATGTGTCCATCCTTTCCGCAGTTCCTACAAGCACGGCTGCGATCAGGACCTTCGCAGGTTCGCTGCGTGTGTCCCGGCAGCCAGCACTTGAAACAGGTGGTAACCTTCCTGTTTTCGACTACACGGCAGTTAGGCAGCCCGATTTTGATAAACTTCATTTTAAGAAGTTTGCCCTCTTCTTCTTTGCTGACATGCACAGTCGCATTCAGTGTGCCAGCAAAACCCTGTCTTAGGGAGGCCACCTCGATGTTGCTGGGCCCCTCCTGGCCCAGTGCCCTGCCGATAGCGGCCTTCACTTCTTCTGCGGTTGCCACCGCCTCAATATCTTTCAAGTGCACAGTCCCCTCAGGCTTGCGCTTAGAGGACCGCACTCTGTCATTACCCATCTTCTGCTTGATCGCTTCTTTGATCAAGCCTGTCTCCTTCCCTTCGGGTTTCCTGATAACTGTCAGTATCAGGTCCCCCGTCTTAGACTCCCTCACCCCCCGAACAGTATCGCTGAGGCCCTTGTTGAGGACCTCCTCTGGTGCAACTAGTCTTTAGAGTTGATTTAAACCTTTTTGAGAATATGGTGATTATTCTAAAATACAGAATTATTTAAAATTCTTTGGAGAATTGGGCTGTTAGTGATCAGTGAGTACAACTTTTTGTTTTGACTAATAACTCAAAATACTATGCATTCCAAAATCTGAACACATCACCACACACGATTTCATAACATAACACTCAGATATTAATACCCCTACTACCCACTCCCGCCGCCTATGATCCGCCGGAGTCATTGTCCCGGAGCCTGCACTGCCAAGGTCGCCGCCGGGGTTCCCTGTCCCCCTCCCTGCCGCTGTTCCCTCCACGCGGTGGTTCAACCGCGGTAGTCGATCCAAGCGAGCGCTGCTGAGAGCCGACTCGCGTTCGTCGCTTACATCGATCGGTCTGTCCTGTCGCGAGGTTATAGGGAGGGTGTTCAACCCCTTCGCGCGGTGTTTTGAATGTTTTGATTCCCGAGGGATGGTGGCTATTTTGTAAATTGGGTGGGATATTTGGTGGAAACTCCATTTGTTTGAACTTGAACTCGTTTTATATTATCATTTTGTTTAATTTGGAATCAGCATGATGCTTATAAATAAAACTAATAGTAACTAATGAAGGATTATTATTTTTTATTGACTCAATATACATTTAGAACTTGTTTTAAGATTTTTAGAAAAAAAAATATATATGTACCTAGAAAAAATTAAAAACGAAAACATTAAATGTAAACAAATATAATTAAGGTAACTAAATAAGAAATAAACAAATACAAATAATCTTTTTTTAAATGTAAACATAAACAAAAATAACAAAGATAACTGAGAAAAAAATAAATATGTACAACTAAACTTCGTTTAAAAAAAATTAAATTTAGATTTAAGAAAAATCTTTTGAAATTAAATAAGTGAATTAATTCGTACAGTTATTATAAAGCAGCATCTTTCACGTCTCAAGAATGAAAAAATAAAGAAGTTTAAGAAATTATTTATAAAATTGAATAAAATTCAAATATAATCATTACATAGCCACACAAAAAAGAAAAAGTCCTAGTGAGAGACTACAGAATATGATATTCCCATGTATTTTGGTGTGCTAAATCCAAATCCACCATCAGAATTTCGGTTTTGGCTCATAGGTCTTCTCTAACCTCAAAATAAACTTAAAAACTGTTTCATAAAGGAAATATCGTTCACAAATGCTGTATTGTTAGATGATATGCTCAAGAGAGATATAACTAAGTTTAAAATGTAAGTTTTGTTGGTTCAACCCTGCATCAGTTGGCCCGATTTTTTCGTTAAAAATACTAAAAACCCAGGTAACTTACATTTACTAAATTCTACAATTAATTTTCTACATTTTTAACTAAATTTAACACAAAATGTATAGCAGTATTTTTTTTCTTAATAATAAACGAAATCAACATACATATGAACTATCATGATTATTATCTCGTGGGCAGTTCGGCATATGAAATTGAAGTTAATTATTATTTAAAACAAATTGTATTATTATACAGTTTTTTCAATAAAACAATTTTTTTTAAGTTAAAACAAATGTTTCCTCTTTCAATGGCTTTCATTTCTGGATGTACGTATCGATTGTCTTAAAATTTTATCTGTATACTAACAACATACTAGTAAATGTCTCATTAAAATTTCATTTTATTTTCTTGTATACTACAGGAGAAATAAAACAGTAAAATATAACATCAAACGAAAAATCCAAATTGGGCCAACTGGAGTGGGACCGGGCTCGTATAATACTGTAATACGTAAATATCATACTTCACATCTACTCGTAAATGTGAATTAAATTGTTGAGTTGTGAAGTAGTGAGAGTGTAAAATATATGATATTAAGTACGGTCAGTAATTATTAAATTGTTTAAATAACATTTATCATTGAAAAGTAAATATTACATGTATATCTGCAATGTAAAATTTAAATGTAATTTAGTCTGATAACAGTATTGTTTTAGGTCTGCTACATTTATTTTAGTTTTGTGTGTTCTTCCAGTTTTGTTTATTTTAACAAGTCACTTTTCACTTTTTAATGATATTGGTTAGTAGGTCTGTTTGAATTATCATTTTCTTTACGTTTGTTTAATATTGTCAACATTTGTAATTTTGTAATATCACTTAAGGTATTTAATATATTTAAACAATTATTTAAAATAATATTTGCACAAGAATTTAGCAATGGTCGTAAGAGAAATACAATTATTCTCTGTAAATATTTCAACAAAATTGAATGTATAGTTTGTTCAGTTTGAGGTAAATATTTAATAGTAACAGGCAACCCTAGGGTCAATTAAAATTCTGTAATATGTATTCATTTTTTAAAAAGTAATTTATACTCGGCAAATACCTGATTTAAATTCACAGGATTTTGTGCAAAATGGACGCGCCATTAATTCGTTTTAAAGTGGATAAGCGAACCGGAGGCGGCTATGCTGGCGGCGGCGGTGGCGGCGGCCTGTGGGATATGTTGGACGTGCGTCGAGTGGTAAATTTCATTTTAAACAGATTCAAAATACGACTGACATTTAAATAGAATAAACAAAATATGCGGTTTGTTTTAAAAATACATCATCTCGACCTTAAACTCTTATATCATGTTTTCCAGGAACATATGAGAAATTCTGTTTTAATACTGTCAATTTACACAAGAAACTGTTGCATTTTATCGTATTTTTTTATGAGAAAATTTATGCACTCTGCAGAAATATCACTTAATGAACTTTATTTGCCTTTGTTTTCGTGAAAGTAAAATTTTCATATTTTGTATTTACATCTTTGTGATGAAATACATGGCAACTTTGTTTTGTCTTTTCAACGATACTCACATTGTTTTTGTTACTTACTTTTCTAAGAATAGTATTAACACCTGCTGTTACTAGTTCCTTTACTTTTGTAACAATATTAAAATTACTTAAAGTAAATGTTGTTAATATGTCCGTAAGTAATTCTACAATAGGTACATTCTTTTTACCTCAAATTTCACTTAATCTCAACTCACTTTAGTTCAACTGAGTGTCTCAGCAAAATATGGCTGTTCTATTTATCTAACTGATATGAGTTTGAAGTGAGCATTTATACCTCCCCTCTTACCGATCTGAGCTTACTAAAAAGCAAGCTCAGTTCCAACTGAGTCACTCAGTTGATGTTGACAGCTAAAATACGATAAACGTTAGTTAATTTTATTTGTTATTTGTAGTAATTTGATTACAAAATTTAATAAAATGAGTGAATCATTGGAAACAGATCTTCCAAATTTTGATTATCATCATCTGCCTCGAATAATGCATCCTAAAATAATTTGATATATTTATTTTAAGCGTATATACAATTTAATAACATTAAACACGTATATTTACTATTATCACAGACATAGTAAAAGTTTTGGTTATATTGTCCAAACAAATGAAATTTTAGCAAAATAATAAAACAACTGTTCTATTTAACAAACAGTTATCTCAATTCGGCTTAGCTCAGCTCAGCTAATTTCAGCTCAGATCAGTTATAAGTGAGGTGAGCAAAGAAGTAAAAAGAAAGTAGCTAATTAGCTAGCTCTGTTTTATGTAATCATTGTCACAGTGTAGTAGGTACAAAATAATTATTTATGTATGTAGGGTATTATGAAGATGTTTATTCCCGAGGGTTATTTACATCAAGTAATGCCTGTGGTGCATACAATATTTTATCTTACTAGTATTTAAATAATTAATAATGGATTACCTGGCAACACTGAATTAAAGAAATGTCAGTTTTTATTTACAGTATTACCATTGTAATGTCACTCTTAATGCCCTAGGGTCTATTAAAATCATATAATGCCCTAGAGCAGGGATGTCAAACTCAATTGAACCATACAAATTTATCTCATTTGGGCCACAAAAAAAAATAGATTAAAATAAACTGCATTAATTTTTCGTAGAATCGAAGAGAAATGAAGGAATGAATATAGACAAAGTACAAAGTTAATAATAAACATTTCTTTATTTTGTAATTTCAATACATAAATTATTAGTAGACTAGCAGATTCATCAAATGGGTTAGCCATTTTAAACCATTTTCATTTCCAATTTAAAGTTCGTTTTTAATTCACAAAAATTACTAAAAATAAATTTCACGCCTTTTACCCATTACTGGGTGTGACACACTACATAGCAGATCTTGGTAAGTAATTTATTTATGCTCATAAAGTGCGGTTACCCGCCGTCAAATCATGACCTCCAAAGATGTTAGTGGTGGACGAGCCACAGAGATAATTTTAATGTGGTGAAAATGTTTGACGGCTGTGAGAATCGAACCCGGGTTCTCAGGATCCACAGGCCAATACAATACCACTGAGCCACCTCTTCCTTAAAAAAATTACTGATAATTATGAAATCAAGTGCTACGGCAAGAAAATTATTTCGAGAGACACATTCAGCCCGCGGGCCGTCTATTTGATACCCCTGTCCTAGGGCATTATGAATTAAATAATATACTTTGTATCTATAGTATTAATTAACAATAATGAACTAGGAAGACATGAATAAAATTAACAAATGAAAGTGTTTAGTGCAATTAACGTAAGTAATTTTACAAGTTAAGATAATATTTTCATTGCATAATTAATTACCTTAAAAGCACGTAAAAGATCAAATGATTATTTGCAAATGGTTTATCATAAATATAATTTGAGACATTTGTATTGGTTTGTTGAATTGTATTAAATATTTTCTGGAAACAATTAATTAATTGTTGTTTGATTCTTTAATAATTTTGACCAAATAAAATGTTTGGACGTATTAAAAAAAGTAAGTATGATAACGTTTTTAATTAATTCGCATAACTGATTATGTTAATAACATATTTTACTTTCATTATAATTATGTGCTATTGAAGTTGAAGGTCAGGGTTATGTTTGTATATTTTTAAAAATTTAACTTTGAAATTACGATTTTACAAGCCGAGTCTGTGTATATGATATGATAGAATTTAGGAACACAAGACTTCATTATTTTTAATGAGCTGTGCCCGGGTAAATGTGGTAGTGTTACGAAACCGAAGACAGACATGAATTTAATATGCAAGACTATTAATCAAGTTTTGGTAATCACTTGTCAGGGTGTTAATTGATTATTAGTTTGTCAGCAGTCACTTTTTGTGTGCTCGAAACCATAGCGCACTAGATGTATTACAAATACTTCAAATTACTATCCTGTTAGGTGGAAGATAAATAACTTTCCCGAGATTACTGTAAATATTTTCATTTCACTTTTATATTCATTAATTGTATGTTTATTGATCGCAATGATGATCATTTCAATACTATAATACAAGGAATTCTTGTCTGTCTCGAAATAGGCTCTAACGATTTTAATGAAACTTGGAGTTTTTTTTTGCGCTTAGAAAACTATTTAACTCGGTTTAAAATATCGCAGAATGCGCACTGGAGTAAGTTGTTCAGTAGTATCGAATCGGCCTGTGGATCCTGAAAACCTCGATTCCCACAACCGACAAACATTTTCACCACATTCAAATTACCCGTGTGGCTCCCCCTTTACTAACATCTTTGGGAGTCGTTATTTGACGGCTGGTAATTGCATTTCACGCGCATAAATATATCACTTACTGAGATCTGCTACGGCAGAGTGCCACACCCAGACGTAAAATTAAAAAAATTGTGTAATTAATTCATTTTATAAGACTTTAAGGTACTTGTCCTGTATAAAATTTGCATATGGCTCGTTCTCTAAACTTGAACGCATGCGAAAAAACATCTCGAAATTGTTATGGGGTAGGTGACTCAGTGGTATCGAGTCGGCCTGTGGATTTGAAAACCTCGGTGCAATTCCCACAGCCGGCAAACAATTTAACTGCACTTCATGCGCAAAAATATATCACTTTCCGCGATTTGTTACGGTAGAGTGTCACACCTAGTAATGTGTAGAAAGCGGGATCATATATTTATTTATTTATCTTCGTCAATAGTTACCTGCTTGATGTAGGTTCTACGAGTATATGGGTTCTTCAACTTTCTGCAAAACTTCTTCCTTTTTTCAGGTCGTTTACGATCTTCCTCCTCATGCTCCTCTTGCTCCTCCTGCTCCTCCTCCTGCTCCTCCTCCTGCTCCTCCTCCTTCTTCTGCTTCTTTTACCTTCACCTTCTACTGTCCCTTCTATTACATCCCAACCACATTTTCTTGCTTCTCAATATAGTCTTATTTATTAGTTCAACTTATATGTATTATTATACCTATTGCTTAGTAAAATGAATTTACGGAAGAAACAGTTATAAACATATTTTCTGTTGGTTGCCATGCGCTAATTTATGCTGATATGAATCGCTATTTCCTATTCAGGTTGATTTTGTTCTAAAATGATGATTTTATAGCAGTCTGTTATTTTTAGTGTGTTGTGATATTAGTATATTTTGTAAAATGCATAGCAATCAAAAAGTTATTATTTAGAAAACATTATTTATGGTTATAATTTTATTTTTGTTTAGTGGGCGACGAAATCTTATTGCGTAGATCCTATTTTTGGACGATATAAACTTACGTACAAAGTATAAAAGTTGTGCAACTTTTGCTTCGTAAGTTATGTATAATTGTAAACATACCGACATACATACGTATGTAAGGAAAAGAGGAATCTATTTTATTTTTAGAGTATGCCTAGCTGTGATATATGAATAAACAAACGTATTTTTATATTATAATATTTTGTCGGTAGAAAAAAATTATTTTCTTACAAAACCATTAAATATTAAAAGGTAGAAATAGGTTTCTTTGTATTATTATACTAAAGTTTTATTTGCAAATTTTTTCAATAGAAATTTAATGAGGGACAGTGAAAAAATTATCGAAGCAATTCTAGCCAGAATACGTTCTATTGTCATTTGAATGATTTCGCAATATTTTAAGATTCATGTTGACAGCACAAATTTATATTAAAATTTATTAATTTGGTAGATTTGCGAAATAATCTACGTTGTTGTTTTGTTGAGATATAACTGTTAGATTTTGTCTTTTCACTTACAGTGAACGGTGGCGTTTAGCATTTAAGCGCTGCATAAAATTTTTACAGCTACTTTACGGCTGACTGTAAATAAAGTTTGACAGTAATTTCTGTACATATAAGCATTGATTAAAAATGATTTTGCATATTATAACGTTTCAAATGAAGAGAAAATATCTACTGTAGTTGTAAACCATAAACATTAACTGGCGAAATGAAAAAAACCACTTGAAAATAATAGCTATTTACATAACAAGTGCGCGAAAACATACTTTGCACATGAGCGCAATTTTTAAGCACGAGTGAATGATGCAAATGACGTCTTCGTGCACGAGTTTTCTACAATGCTTTTTGTAACGAGCAAGAATTATATAATCGACAATGAGGAAATTTATTAAATTTAATGCGTGAATTTATATTGAAAGTTTAGTATGCCATGATATGACATTTGTTGTTTGAAAACAAATTGTTTATGTTTTTTCGTAAAGTTTGTTAAAATATGTCTGATTGATTGGGTTATAAGCTAATGTGTGCATTTCTTTTATAAATTCCTTAAAATGTGTGTATATAAGTACAATTAGCGTTTTAATAGTAAAAATTTTGTCATACAAATGGGTGTTTTTTCAATTACTTGGCGCACTAGTGCGCAAAATCAAACTTACCATCGGTTTCCAAGGTAATGTAAACCTTATTTTGAATGATGCGAGCACAAAAATATATTAATGACAAATAAAATGAGTAAAGCATGTTTCGACTTAATATAAACTCAATAACGTAATAATCCTGTAAATGAACGATTCTGTTTTTTTTTTCTTTGTATAACAAATTTTTATTTGTTATCTAGATAAGAGTTATTACAAATTAACGAAATATTATATCTTTATTTATCTGTAATTTGACTAGGAATGATATTTTTAAATTCTAAAGAAACAACTGCCTGGAAATATCTTGTGATATTACTTCGAAATTTTTAAAAGTCCAGGAATTTTATATTTTGAAACAGATAGACATTCTTCTATGATTAAGGCATGGATATTATTCCTTGAATTCATTTGTAACTTTGGATAGTCTAATTATAAAAAAAAAAAAATCAGTAACAATTTTTTTAAATCGTTTGTGAAATATGTATGAGACATTATTGTGAATTGAATATTAAGGATCGGTTGTGTGTTATTTTATTTTACACATTTTACTTGACGCATTCACAGTTTTAAATAATAATTTGACAACTACCTATCATTTGTCACAAACAAAAGCACCTACAGAGATTTATTCCTGGGAATAATCACTAGAGCTTTATTATCAGTATAATAATGACAGGATTGGTTAAAACACAGACACGTAACATACAATGAAGCATTTCATTGGTTTTGAGAAACGTCAAAAAATCATTTAAATATTGCACCAGTCTTTTTATGAATTTGTTAAGTTTTATCAGGATGGTTAGAACGCAGACACGAGACATACATTGTAGCTTTTCCTTGGTTGCGAGAAACGTCAAAAATAATCGAAGGAAAAATAATACATGTGTTGAAAGACCATTTTACATTTTTACATCTTACACACATGCTTTCCAATAATATCTTTTCAACACTTGTCTTTCTATTAGAAATAGAGAAGTTCTCCAATACTATGTAGTTGTTAGATTTGGTGGTCCACGTTGAGTAAATCGTTAAGAACTCCATTTCTTCAAACAACCTGCCGCATAGCAAACCCAAAATCCCTGTTTTTGTAAATCACAACCCTTAATTGAAATCTCCCTGACACAATACCATTTATTCAAAACAATACAACAATCTCTTTTCACCCACTGCTCACAAACACACTCACAGCTAGAGATAAAGCGTTGACTGACAGTGAACAAGTGGACACTGACCAACCTTAGTCGGTCTCAGCCCACTGCGATACTATGATGTGAATGTGCGGCTTTGAAGTCGGCCGGAACGTCGCTACGTCGCATCAGACGAGAGAGAATCCCAACAGTGTTAGCTATTCGCCGTAGAACGTGGACGCGAATGAGAAGTTGGCTGGGGATGTGACATTGCGATAGTCGTTTGTTGTTGTCCTCGATTGAAAAGTTTCAGGTTGGTGCTGGATGTAGGATTATTGCTAGGATTTTGCTTGGTTTTTAGAAGAAAGAAAAAAATCATGTTGCAGGGTTAAAAAAATCCAACCCACTGGTTTTTGTTTGTTTGTTTATTTGGGCATTATGAGGTTTTTTGTAATATTGATAAATACGTTTTTTAATTCAAGTTATTTAATTCTAGATTAATTTTATATATAATGTTTAAAATGTATATTATGTAGTACTAACCATTAAAACAAAATTTATGTACTATTATGTAATAATTGCAAAAAATATATTTATTTTTTTGTGAATTAAAAACAAAATACGCTTTATCGTGTTATGTATGTTTAAAACTACATTTCAAATTTTCCGGTAAAAAAATTGGGTATCAATCAGTTTTTGTAATACGAACATAAGATAAGACAAATAATATTTGATCTTAAACTAGTTTGATATTGACATTTGTCAAAGTAATGTAATGTGATACTACGATATGCTGTAATAAATGATAATTTTTTTTTTTTTTGGTAAAGAGATTATGTATGATTACATTGTAAAATAAATAAAAGATATTTATGTTCCGAAATTTGATTCTATCTTAAAATTTACCCTGGGTGAATTTTCAACCATTCAACTAAATGGGTTTTTTAATGGGTTTATTTGGGGGTTTTTAGGTGGGTTTTATTAAAAATACAGCTGGGTTTTTCTGGGTGGGTAAAATATGAACAACCCTGTCATGTTGTGGCATGCTTACTTTATGCCTAGAACCTTACAAATATAACATAACCAACAGAGATAAAACTTGCAAGAGGTCATGCGTTCATATCTCACTGACTTCAACATGCATTAAAGAATATGATTGTGTCTGAATGGTTCGGATTCTATTACACGGATTAATAATAATAATAATTTCATGTTATGTTGATCAGTTCTAGCTTACACAGACACAGATCAGCTATTTATTTATTTTAATTTTATTTCATTTGGCTTTATTGACCACTTAGGAACAAATTAATAGTCAACCTCACCTCATATTCAAAGTCAAAGTAACTAAGGCAACAAACTCAATTTGTGCAAATTCTTGAATTTGTTGCCATAGGATCAAATTCATAGTCGTGACTCACCCTCACCTCATCTATACCTTACACTCAAAATCGAAGTAACTACGGCAACTAATTCAAATTGTGCAAATTTTTGAGTTAGTTGCCTTAGTTACTTCGACTTTGAGTGTGAGGTGAGGATGATGTGAGGGTGCGTCATGACTGAGAATTTGACCCTTAGTTTCATCGACTTTGAGTGTGAGATGTGAATGAGTTGAGGGTGAATCACGACTACGAATTTGACTGTGTGAGTGAAGGGCGAGGTTCAGTCAAGGGCTGTTCTTCCTCAAATATAACACAAAATATTCGTACCCAATTATTTAGCTGTGTAAACTCGGTTCGCGTTTGAACCAATCAGAGAGCTGGAATCGTAGACCCTATCTCACCTAACGCTTTATAGTTAAAACGGATAAAGTATACAAGAATATTTGAACCTACCAATACCTCAGGACTTCAGAGGTACCTAAAGTGTCTACATACTTGAGCTTTCTAAACTTTCATAGACCTCAGTATGTAATTTAAAATATTTAGATATGACAAGGGGTACGTGACCCTTCACTGTGAAGCTAACAGGTATGTTGATGAAAAAGGGTTAGGACCGTTTCAATACCTACCTGGTTTATGGTCCTATTTATGTGGCATTTTTAAAGTAATCCGATAGGTTACTTTTGTTTTATTGGCACGTTTGAAGTAATCCAGAACAGTTCTTGAACTTACCGTGCTGCCCCAGCTATTTAGATGGGTTGGTAAGTTGAACCAGTTTTTTATCTCTTTCGAATCAACTTGTATTCCTTGTTATCCGTTTTAAGGTAGTACTAGTGTGACGGTGGCGCCATCGGTTATCGAGTGGCGAAACTGACTCTCAAAAAAATATAAAAATTGAATAAAATAAGCGTTTTATATCTATTATGATTTGAATATCATGAATTGTTAATAGGTTGTTGGTCTAGTGAATTTTCAAATACGGTACCACCGTGTGGTGTTGCCGTTATAAATTTGGATTCTTAATTTTTCGTTAAAAACAAGGCTTTGCATGGTTATATATCCATTACTAAACGATAAAGAACTTTATCCCTCTGATATAATATACATGGATAGTTCTAGAACATCATACTAGTTTTTCAAATGAAACTGCAAAATTTTAGAGGTACACAAACCAATTATGTGCGAGTCTGAGTGATGATCGCCATAAGCCCCGTGTATAAGAACTCAACTTTACAAGCGAATATATTTGTTCACAGACGATGAATGTGTTTCATATTTTAACAGGATACGTGTGACTATCCAATGTTCACGCTAGTACTACGAGTACCTTAAATTGGTGGCATCGTAATTTGTATTTAAGCAGATGTTATTTGGAACGTTCATTCAGATTTTTAATTTATCGTTAATTTTTACAACTGACATTAGATGCATCATTTATTTGGAATTAACACGAGTTAGTTCTAGATCAGTTCAGGGTTGAATCCAAAGTTCCCAAACAAATACAGCCTATATCAATATGTTTCTCGTTAAGATAGAACTGTTCCAAAATGAATTAAATATATCTTTATATCAAGTAGCTCATTCCAAAATTTCACGTTCGAGAGGTTTTATAGAATGAAGATACAAATTGGAACAAACGAAAATGAAAATAATATATTATTCTAAATTGTAGAGAAAGTTTTATATTTGTATAAAATGGCAAGTAAATTAAATAATACAAACGTAACAGTCAGGAAAGAAGAATTTGAATGTAAGCAGTATCTGATTAAAAATTCCAGTTTCTTTGTTGTACAATTTCGATTACCCTCACGTCTCAATACAAAACTTTCAACTATTTCATTTGGTTGAGAAACGCGCTGCATGCATCAAGCAATCCTCGATCCGAGCGAGTCGTTCGTCGAGTCAGGCGACAACGAACAGACCAACACCCTTGTGTGAGTGAGGCCTTCGCCAGCTTCGCTACTCGTACCACGGGTTATTTATAATTCTCTCCAGTGCATGTATACGAGGTCAGGGACGGCTTGGCTTGCTGCAGTGGATTGAGTTGTGAACGCACGAATGCGTGTGTTTTGTGTTGGAATGAATGCAGTTGCAACCAGGACCGAAATGGACGGATTGTAGATAGATTTTGACGAGATACGATAAATTTACTTGACGATATGTGATCACATATATGTTCACATAAAATATACTCGAATTTGTTTATAATATATTAAATAAATAAATATATCATCACGCCTTTTACCCATTACTGGGTGTGGCACTCTGCCGAAGCAGATCTCGGTAAGTGATATATTTTGCGCGTGAAGTGCGGTTAACAGTCGTCACATCACGGCCCCCAAAGATGGCTGGTAACTGCACTTCACGCGCATAAATATATCATTTACCAAGATCTGCTTCGGCAGAGTGCCACACCCAGTAATGGGTAGAAGGCGTGATGATTTATTTATTTATTTTATTTAAAATTGTTTGTTGACTATCTTGTAACAAAACGAACAATTCAGAATTTGGTTTTGTCTATAAATTATGATATTTCACTATCAACTCAGCTCGAGAAATACAGACTAATTAAGTATTATTATCTTAAGTATCTTTCTAAAGTTGACTTGACAGAGTTTATTTTATTTATCAAATACATATATGAGTGCATATGTTATAATAACTTCAGTATTCTGTAGATTATTATTTCTCAAGTTTATAGCTTTTCTGAATTGTCGCGTCTGGTTATACTAGATGTGATAACATATCTGGGTAAATTATTAGCTATACATTGGTCGGAGATAGAATTAACCTTTGTAACTCACCCCGGTTATGTTTTTTATGTAAACACATATGTGGAAACGGTTTCTCGATCCACCCGATGATACCAGCCCTTGCCCTTTGTCAAAACATCCCATGGAAACAACAATAATTAGTTAGTGGTAGTTTGGTTTTTGTCGAGAGAAGTTGGCTCTCGTCTTCATGTGCAAAATGTAGTCTTGCCGTGTAATTTTGTAACTGAGTAATAATAGTTTATTCATACGTTGTTGTTGTTTCCATTGTCGGATAATTTGTTTAATTTCATTATTAACTTTTGTATTATTATAATTTACTACTTCTGTAAATATTGCTATTTTATTTTATGTTTAATAAATACATATTTTTACAAGAAGTGCGTCTTATGTTATATTAAATCGCGCGTTATATATTAAAGTATTCAATCGTCTAATTAACAATTATTTTATACGCGTAACAGTCGGCTCTCAGCACTGTAAGAATCGGAATCGAACTCGATACCACTGAGCCATCTACCCCATAAAAATAAATAAATAATAAATACAAAAATACGATTATGTTCGAGTGGTTTGGATTCCACTATAAGTTGTAGGCCTCCTGTGCAGTGATTGGGAATAAGTTTCCGTTGTGCAGAGTAACAAATAAAAAATATTCAAAATAATCACAAAATTTGAATAACAAAAAACCTGATTTATTGTATTGCCTATGAAACCCTAGCTACGGCAGTATATTTGCCACTTTTTATCTAGTTTCTTTTTTCATGTACTTGGTATTGAAGGAAATCAGTTTGAACGCAACAATTGTCTCCCGGTTAATTGAAAAAAATGTTATTTCTGGTAATTTTCAATTAACCAAATATATTTAAAAATATTTAGATACAGCATTTCACTTTTTAAAACTTTTTTTGAACACTTTTTGGCGAATTCTGGGATACAAAGAGCGACTTTGCTATGGAAACTGCCTGGATTATTTTGTAATATATTCCTTGAAATCCATAAATCTCCTGGAAATTCTGAAACTGTTAGATACCATGGTTAAAAAATCTGTATCGTGTGCGAGCAAAATTTGACGATAAATCTGACTGAAAAACTAAATTACAAAATCGTCAGATTTCCATAAAATTCGCGCATCAGTTCTTATTTAAACATCAAATTTAGTAGTATCACATTGATTACTAAATAAACGTGTCATTAAAATTGAATACTCTACCAGAAATAAAAGCATTATTCTATATTTATGACTTCCTAGTTCATTATTGTTTAATAATATCATGGATGCAAGGTACATTATTTAGTTTATAATGCCCTGGATCATAATATAATTTTAATAGACTTTAGAGTATTCAGGCTGTGTGCGGAGTTGCACTTTTATCACCCTAACATACCAAATCCTAAATTTGTGTGCCCTAAATGACGTCATAATTTAAAGTTTTAGCAATTAGATTTTAGGATTTGTAAGAGCATATTACGTCTTGAAGTTGGTAAGCACTAAATTGAAAATCATGCGCGTTACGGCCAAACAAGAATAATTTTTTTCACGTTTACAGGTGGTCAAATTTGCTGTAGCATTTTTGAAGAAAAAATTGGCTTCGTATTTTGTATACCTAAACGTTTAAACGTCAAACAATTCAATCTAGAGACTGCAGATGTCGTTAGTAGTATACTATTCGAAGTTGTATTTATGTGAATTCCTAATTTCTTTCCCCAATTCCTAAATCGTAAATGTCAAAAGGCTACTTCGTACACGGCCTGACTATTCAGTGTTACCAGGTAATCATTATTTATTATTATTAAAAAATACAAGTATGCACACGGGAATTACTTGATACAGAGATAATGAAGTATGATTTGATGTGGTCAATTAATTCATATAATCTATTTAAATCTCTGAACATATATTTGAAACAATTGTGATCGAGAATGGGACCCCATTAGGGTTATTTTAATTTTAATTGCAATTGCCATTCGATGTGAACTGGTGGAATAATGAATTTATTTTTGTATTTATAACGATTGTTATTTCTTGTTACCGACAAATGCTATGTATAAAGTTTTCATTTCAATTGTATTTGTTGTATATATTCTGAAGGCGCAGTGCTATTTTTATGTTGAAAATCTATTTAAAAATGTAAATATTTATACATAGTCTAAACGTATTGACTTGTTTCTCAAGTGTACTAGGTCATTTAATACAAATCTTGTGTACAAATAAGATAAAAAAATACTAGTGTAATTTATAGTTATTTACAATTAGATAATGGTTTGTTTTCAATTTTTGTTTGTAAACCACGTCAAAAGTTTTTATATTCGACTGTATCAGGAACATTGTAAACTCATAAATTGTGATAGAGGTTATTGTGGTAGAGGTTAACTAGAACCGTGGTAATATCATTTTGTTCAGATTTAGTGGTATTAAGGATTAAATTTTAATTACTTTGATCAGTTGAACTAATAAATCCTTAATATATCACCTGACCAGATTAGATCCTCCCAATTTTGGACAGCATTGTAATACGTTTTATAATTGTAACCGTATTAGTAGATTAGTTTATAATTATTCAACTGTTTCAGCGTGATACCTTTGTTAAGTTTTGTTTTGTCTACATATGCCGAATGTCTCATTGGAACGTAAACAGCAATATTTCGTTTATTGATGATTTAGCGGTTTAGGCTACATATTATGATTTATACTAGAACTTGTACCGGGAATTATGACAGATCAATGCCTTCAGTTCGCGACTAATTATAGCAAATATTTTATAACTACGTAGAATTCTTATTTGTAGGTGAATTGTAACAGTTATTTTTCTGAAACCGGTAAGGAACTGCTTACTGTTCTGACCAATTTTAGTATGGAAAGTAGATTTTTACCAAAACAGTCAAGTAAAGATGCAACAAAAATAACAGTTTGGTACAGTACAAAACAGTCTGGTAAAGACTTTACGTGACTGTTTTGTATTTACCTGACTGTTTTTTTTTTTTTTGGATACTTAGTCTGTTGTCAATACAAATCATATAGAAAATTTAAATATTTAGAATTATTTATGATTAATTATTGATTAAATTAAACGGTTTCAGAAAAAATAGTATACATAATATATCAGGAAAGTAAAAATACTTAATATGCAATATTGTGTAAAATGTGAAATGGCGTAAAATTTGGAAAAATCCACTTTTCCAGAGGTTGTATCTCAAAAATTATGCAAGATATGAAGATGCACTCACCGGCGTTGGATTCCTCGTGTCCGAATTGACTTGTTCACATATTTTCAGCATTTTTTAAATTTTCGGTACTTTGACCAAAATTTTCGATATACACAAATTTTCTAAGGCTAATATCTTCAAAAGTAAAAGAGATACGAACTCACGGATTTCACCATTGGATTCTGCGTGTCGAAATACGTATGCATGTAAATTTTTAGTATAACATTCGGATGAGGAAGATTTTTAAAGCAATAAGTGTGAAAATGGTTTAAAATCGAAAAATTCTTGAAGGGTACCCCTTAAGAAATAAAAAAAAATTAAAATCGCTGAAATTAAGTTTATAAGTCAATTTAAACACGAGAAATTCATTGCCGTTGGGCACAATTTTATATCTTGTTTAATTTTTGAGATATGGCCTTCGAAAAAGTAAAATTTTTCATAAATTTCATCTCGTTTTGAGCCTATTCCGCTAACTGCCCTATATGTCAAAAACTAGCGTAGATACGGGCTTGACAAATGCACCATTGTATTCCTCATGATTTTTTGCGTAAGTATACATATTTATATTGATATAAATTGAGAGGTAATCTGTTTGTTCCAATTTAAAAAATATGGTCAGAAAAAATAGTATACCTAATAATACGTCAGGAAAGTGTTGTTACTTCTTGATCCAGGGGATTAAAATACTCGGCTTGCGGCCTCGTATTTCAAACAATCGTTTCGTCAAGTAAAACATCACTTTCCTGACTTATTATGTAATATACAGGGTGATCAAAAGGAATTGTTACAGTTGGCAATAAAACAAACTACTTGAAATTGGTGAGCCTGATACATAAATTCATTTCCTGTTGTTGACAGTGACATTTGAATATTTAAATTGAAATTTGAGTACATTTATTGTTACATTTATTTCTAAAGTATTTCTATTACTTAAAAAGTCAAATTCTATTAGTTATCAAACTCCTGACATAACCTATTTGTATTTATTAGAAATGTCAAATAGCATTTCCGCCTTTATCTGGCGTTGTGCCGACTGTGGAATAAAAAGATTTTCAGAATTGTATTGCCAACTGTAACAATTCCTTTTGATCATCCTGTACTATTCCCTCTCTAGAGAGGGCGAAAATTGCAGCGTTATACTTGGATGTAATTTTATTTAAAAAAAAACTTCATTTATTGAAAACTTTTATTTTATAAATAGATATTTTAAATTTTTTGAATTTTCGTATAATTTTGTTTCAAATAAATAAAATATTTATTTAAAGTTTGAATAATTTAGTTTCTAACGAAAGAAAAGGGCTTTTACCGTTATCGTACGAATGCTTCGACTGGGAAAAATATTGCTTTCTTCTCTAGTTTGACAAATAACTATTTCATTACAAATTAAACATGCATTTTTTTACATATTAATATAACATTGATTTTACGTAGATAAAAATTCTAAATTACGTTCAATTTAAAATGATCTCCAAGAAGATAAATAAATATAAATAAAGTAAAAAGATAAAATTAAACCATTAAGAAAGTATTTCCTTTTTTTACGATTATTAAAATATTTGAAACTTGTGTCATTTTCTATACAATTTTACGTTATAAAAGAACGACTTTTATGATCAATACAGAAAAAACGTATGTAATACATTGATAAATAGATTCAGTTTTATTTTGACAGATTTCAATAACAGTCGTCATCGTTTATCCACGTATCTATAAATTCTCCTGACATCATATTATTTTAGGTGTTATACTTGTCGTGTATAAATATGCATCTATTTATAGTTCACTTGCATATTTCACTATTTATACCAGAATTCAACATTTTCCTTTATAATATAAAAATATTAAACATAAAAACAACCCCTAATTACGACTCTGTCATCGTGCGCACACCCCCATTATCTTTGTTTTACAAAGGGCGCTCCCAGTTTCTACCCTCGGTTCGCTTCTCGTTGTTGCGTTATTTATATTTACCCTCATTCTGCCCCTTGTCCCTCGCATGGCCCCCTGGACGCATGCTAGCCCCGCTGGGTTCTCGTTCGCACGTTATAACATATTGCATCGTATGTCTTCGCTTCGTAGTTTGTAGTTGGTACCACAAGCTACGGTGCGCGGGACTAATAAATTTATTAATTTAGATTTCTGCAAAATGAATACCACGGAAGATTAGGATTTTATTATAGCAATATTGCCGTCAAATTGCAGCCCCTAAAATATTAATGGTGGAGGAGCCATTGTGGAAATTTCTGTTAGGTTGTGAGATAACTTCAGTTTACCAAGAAGGAGTTTGTGCTTTCAAATTTAACTGATTTCGGTTTATGTAAAAAATACAAGTATCCCTGTATTTTGTAACTGTATCATTATCTGTTAATGATCGTTAACTTACTGATAATTTTTATTTGTCGTAGTTATTTTACAGATGATCAGAATTTTGACATTATGAAACCAGAATAATTTACTCTGATATTTTTGTGTTCTATAAATGCATTTTGTTTACTAATATATGTCGCTATTATTATAAAAAACAATATAATGACATAGCACTAACAATTCTGGAAAAAGAGGGGATACAAATAATATTTTTTTTATACTGGCAGTGTGGCAGTTTTGTACTAGAGCAAAATGTATAAAAGTAAAATAGAAATATGAAAATAAATGATTTTTATCGCAGAATGCAGAAATGTTGATAGTTTGCACATTAATAATAAAAATACGGGGTGTCATTAACTCATCGATCATTAACAGATAATGTTCGAGTTACAAAATAAGGGAGTGTATTTGAATAGTTCGGATTCCATTATAAGTACGGTGACCATTTATTTTTTTTGTTTTGAGAAAATGGGAGTAGAAAGGTATAAAATAAATAACTCCTCAATTGATTGGATAACTTGGCTTTGTGTTTCGTTTCGAGACTTAGGTTTGTCTCATTTTCGAGTAAATGAAAACAAAATATTTAGGCACAGTTTTTCAATCACCGATTAATATTAATCATGATTAAATAATAATGGATACGATGGTTACCATTATTATTTAATCATGATTAACACTAACAGAGAGTAAATCGACGATTGAAAAACTGGCCCTTAAATTTTTAAATTAACCGTTTACAATCAAAAAACAAACTTCAAAAAAAAAACTACATGTTAAAACTATAGGTGGTGGCGACACCAGAGTCAAAAAACAATTAAACCAAGTTATCCAATCAATTGAGGAGTTATTTATTTTTTATCTTCTCCTAATTTTCTCGTAAAAATTTACGGGTTAATTTTAACTAAATCCTCCATTTTGAGATTTTTTTTTTTTTGTCACAATCTGAAAATTTATTGAAACAGTAAAACAAAACAGTTTTATTTATTGTTCTATTTTATAACTGACGCCTCAAGAATAAAATGAAAATATTTTTTCTTTAAAATTTAATTTTAAATTTTCTAAAAATAACGTTGGTATTATTTTCAATCATCTTTAATTTAATTTAAACTAATACAGGCGGAACTTTTCTAGGTATTTTAAATGAAATAATAAATATGAAGAGAAAAGCTGATTTTTAGGAAATAAATAAATCTAAAGGTCAACACTCTAAAATTAAGGACTATCCTCTATAATAAAGGACGTATGGTCAGCGTAATTATAAATTGTAGCTTCCATTTACTGTAATGAAGATTACGTAAATACCTGTAATGCAGCTAGCAAATAAATAAATAAACATTCTTGTGTCTGGGATTTCCCACGTTTGTATAAATTTCATTCCAATCTTAGTTTTATATCATCAGGTATATTATGGTATATTATACAACGACGCTATAATGGATGCTATTATAATAGTTATTATAGCAACTTATATAGTTTATCTACGACTAATGTATTATGTACATACAAGATTTTTTTATAATTTCGTTTTATAATACTCCAAACTAAATAAATGGTAACATTGCAATATTTTGTGATGCAATTTCAGCGCTTGGCCCGGCATCTACTAGTGTTAGCGGTGTTTCCAGCTCTCGCTTACCAGTACAATAGAAAAAAGATTGTTACTATGTGGTTCTACTTTGGAACCACTAGGTTTTAAAGTGTAAAGTAATCTAGAACATTGAGTCGGGTCAAGAAAATCGAACAGACAGATCGTATTTTATTTTTATTTATTTATTTATTTGTTACTCTGCACAACAGGAAGTAAATCCCAATTACAGTACAGGGGGCCTACAGCTTATAGTGGAATCCGAACCACTCAGACACAATCGCATTTTTTGGATATAAGTAGAAGTCAGTGAGATTTGAACGCACGACCTCTTGCTTGCTAATTAAGAAATGCAAGTTTTACCTCGCTTTTATCCACTGAGCTACGATTGCCTTATGAAACATAAAGTATTTTCATTCAAGAAGCTATAAGTTTCTGCCTGAATTATAATACTTCCGTTTACGCTAGACGAGTAAACAGTAAAAATTCACTGAATTCATCTAGTTTTTAGTTCGAATTCAGATAAAATATAGGAGTTTTGAGTTTGGTTTGTGGTTGAATTGAAGTGTGGTATTTTTATTAGTTCCTCTTGGCACTTTTCTCCACTTTTGGAACCGTTTCGAAGTTATTTCATTATTTATTTGTGTCAGATTCACATGAATATTTTATTGTGTTCGGAAATGTTGATGGATGATATTTTATTTCGGAGCTGAAAGTTTCTTCTTGCGATGTCAACTATTGATGACTGACGATTTTTTACTGTTTGCCTTAAATATTTGTAGCGTTAAAATGTTTATTTTTGGAGACACTTATGACTTTTACCTATTATTAAATATTATAGACAAAATAATTTTAGGCACAAATAAAATAAAAACAAAATGTATAGTATTCAGAACAAAAAATCTTATTTTATTAAAAATTTGATATAGAACAAAATAATAACTAAACTCCAGACATGAAAGATCGACCCATTGGACTACTCTGCGGGCGTCCATGGTACACAATGTACAATGTTGGTAAAATATCATCACCACATTTTAGAATGTTCTAGAATTACGTATTTTTTTACAATAGGTATGTTTTTTTTAACTCGAAATTTCGATAACTCCAATCAGGGTTGAAAAAAACCCGAGTTATATTAAAAAAAACCCGACCCACTGGTTTTATTGGGTTTTTTTAATAATATTGACAAATACACTTTTTAATTCAAGTTATTTAATTCTAGATTAATTTTGTACATAATGTTTAAAATGTTATTTTATACTACTAAACATTAAAACAAAATTTATGTACTATTATGTAATAATTGCAAAAAAAATATATTTATTTTATTGCGAATTAAAAACATAATACGCTCTATTATGTTATTGTCATACTTATTTAATTTAAAACTATATTTCAAATTCGCCAGTAAAAAGATTGGGTATCAATCAGTTTTTGTAATACTAACATAATATGTGACAATATTTGGTCTTAAACTAGTTTGATATTGACATTTGTCAAAGTAATGCAATACGATATGATGTAATAAACGATAATTTAAGTTAAACGTTTTATTTTGTAACGAGATTATGTATTATTACACTGTAAAATTTATAAAAGATGTTTATGTTCCGAGATTTATTCTATCTTAAAATTCACCCTTGGTGAATTTTCAACCATTCAACCAAATGAGTTTTTTAGTGGGTTTATTTGGGTTTTTTTTAGGTGGGTTTTATTGGAAAAAAATATGAGCAACCCTGACTCCAATTAATATTGCAGTCCCTTGATATAGTATTTCAAACTTCGCTAAGACATACTTGTAACAAAAAATACAAGTACGTCTTAGTGATTTGGTTTCTACTATAAAGTCCGTCTGACACGATCAATTATTATGTACATTTTAATATCAATTTTTTACAAAAAAATTGAACGTAGTATACATGCTCAGGCACTTCAATGTTTCCTTGAATTTTAACCTCATTTTTTCTATTTGTGTAATTATTTAATCAAAATGTAGTCTCGGCAACGGGTGTCCATTTTAATAGAGAAGTACAAAAATAAGTCTTGCTTGTATGCCACTAAAACTGCAATATATAAATTATAATTTTGATTTTGACACAATGGTCCTAATTCAATACCAACATATTTCAAAACGGGTCGAAATGCGCATGCGCATCTAACAGAAAATTGATGTTGCATACAGGAATTTTTATCTTCAATGATGGAAAATATACTAAAAAATTGAACACAAAAAATTGACATTAAAAATGTACATAAAAGTTGATCGTGTCAGACGGACTTAAGTAGTTGTAGGTTCCCTGTGCTGTTATCGGCATTAGTTTCCTGTTGTGCAACGTAATAAAACAACTTCACACGTGTTTTATAAGAACGAATGAATTTGCAAACCGTTAATTTATGTTTGTGATGAAAATGTAAACTAGGAGTAATAAACATGTCTATTAGTCATCAACTATCAACTTATTTGAATAAAATAACGAAATATTATGAAACATGGCGAAATACAATAAAACACGATCAAGGTAATAATTATTAATTATATATACGAATTAGTGATTTTGCCGTATATAGTGGCGTACCTAGAACTTCTGCTGCGCAGGCCGGTCTCCAATTTGCCGCCCTTTCTAAGTCAATCAAAAGGTGGTTTTTATAAATTAAAAAAATAAATAGCTCAGTGGTATGAAGTCGGCCTGTGGATCCTGAGAACCCTGGTTCGATTCCCACAGGCGACAAACAATTTTCATAAGTTCAAAAGCTACCCCTGTGGCTCCTCCACCACTAACATCTTTGGGGGCCGTGATTTGACGATTGGTAATCGCACTTCACGCGCAAAATATATCACTTACCGAGATCTGCTTCGGCAGAGTATCACACCCAGTAATGGGTAGAAGGCGTGATGATATATTTATTTATTTTATTTTATCACGACTTTTACCCATTACTGGGTGTGGCACTCTAACGAAGCAGATATCGATATGTGATATATTTATGTACGTGAAGTGCGGTTACCAGCTGTCAAATCACGGCTTCCGAAGATGTTAGTGGTGGGGGAACCACGGGGATAATTTTAATTTGGTGAAAATTGTTTGTCGGCTGTGGGAATCGAACCGGGGTCCTCAGGATCCACAGGCCAACTCGAAACCACTGAGCCATTACCCCATTAAATTAATAAACATAAATAAATCATTGTAATTGAGACAAACTATAGGTGTGGAATTTTATTACCACTGGATGGCATATTTAACTTAAGCAGTAATAAAGGAATTTTAAAACTGAATATAAAAAATGCCGCCCGGTGCGGACCGCACCCACTGCCCTCCCCCCCCCACCTAGGTACGCCACTGGCCGTTTAATATTGTATAACTTATATCTAAATTAACCATGCAGTGATCATGTATTATTAACTGTAGCACTTGCAATCGGAGTGTATTATCGTTTGCCGATAAATTATTACATTACTAATGTAAGATTTATGACGAAGTACATAATTTTGAAACACCTGAGCTTTGTTACAACTTATAAATCACGACTTGATTCATTATTCGAGTGATGACTATTTTCATTATTTTCTCGAATGAAAACGCGAATCAGCAATACGCTGTATGACAAGCAATGAAGCTTTTATTAAAACTTTATTATTGGCGTTATGAGTATTATGATTCCTCAGGGAAATTTCTGAACCCGCTTTGACGACATTCATTGAATGCCTACCCCCTTTATTAGGCACGTACAAATTCAGTGATGCCAATGGTGTCGCTGGAGCTGTGATTCATCGTGACTCATTTTACTACCCTTGTTTGAATTTAGTTTCTATTACTTTTCCAGTTCTGATTTTTACTATTTTTGTTTATTAATGATTTATTTATGGGGTAGGTTGCTCAGTGGTATCGAGTCGGCTTGTGGATCCTGAGAACCATGGTTCGATAAACATTTTCACCATATTAAAATTACTTCTGTTGCTCCCCCACCGCTAACATTTCTGGGGCCGTGATTTGGCGGTTGGTAATCTCACTTCACGCTCATAAATATATCAATTACCGAGATCTGCTTCGGCAGAGTGCCACACGCAGTAATGGGTAAAAGGCGTGATGATATATGATTATATATATATGTTTCTCCGTTCAATACGCACTTTATTCTAATTATAGTTGAGAGTGTCTGCAGTTTATAGTGGAATTATTAGAGTAATTTTTGTTATAACTCACTTATTTGATCCACAATTGTTATGAATTTTACACAACAATATTTATCGAAAAAAAAGTTCGTAGTTTGTCCAATTAATCGTCTCTCTGCTATATTTCTTTTTAAAAAAAATTGTAATGACTTCACTCACCAAAGTGTAATGGAAATTTAAATAATACATTCGAAACGAAAAGTAATGTAAATCATAATAAAATTTTATTTTTTCTTTCTTTATTAAAACTTTATTAATATATAGTTTATAACTGTGTGAAGATAAATGTTTATAAACAGCACAATATTCATAAGGGAAGTGTTTTTGTACCACAAATATATCACTGATATCTGCTTCGGTAGAGTGCCACACCCAGTAATGGGTAAAAAGCGTGATGATATATTTATTTATTATTTACAATGTTATTTTCTTCATAAGGGAAGTATTTTTAAACTAAATGTACATTCGACTGCCATGCAGTCAACGTCAGTGTACTATTGACGATGACATTATCATCACGCTTTTTACCCATTACTGGGTGTGGCACTCTGCCGAAGCAGATCTCAATAAGTGATATATGTATTTATGCGCGTGAAGTGCGGTTACCAGCCGTCAAATCACGCCGCCCAAAGATGTTAGTGGTGGGGAAGAGCCACAGGGGTAATTTATAAATTGATGCTGTGGAAATCGAACCAAGGTTCTTAGGATCCGTAGTCCGAGTTGATACCACTGAGCCATTACCCCATGTTTTGTTTATAAAACTGTGTGCTAGTTTCAGCGAATGAAGGGAGGGGGGAAAGAACCCCATATTCCTTCTTGTATAACAGTGAAATCCGAACCATTGAAATCTTTTTTTTATATAACTTGAAGTCAGCGAGATTTCAACGCTCGATCTCTTGTTTGAGACATAAGTTACAATTGCATCTAATTATTATTGATTACTTTGTACATGTTTATATCTCTTCAAAAGTGAATAAAAGTTTGATTTATTTTTAAGTTGTTTGAACTTAGACACAATTGTTGGACAAATAATCTTCAACACCTGTTGTTACTGAATAAAAGCCGCCTTCATGATTTACCTTCTTTTTTTTTTTCGTTTATTTTACCGCGCCATATTTTGTCAATAGTTGTGCAACTGTTTTCTTCGCCTTCTTTCCTGTCAATAGGCGTCCATGACTCACGAATGAAAAGTTTTATCATTACAGACCTTGACAAGTAATATGATTTTACATTTGCGTATAGTTACCAGCTGTCAAATTACGGTACCTGTATATGGCACTAACGAATGAATCACATCATTATGATTTATTTTACAACCCTGGTTTGAATTTTCTTTTTCATGTACGTTTTTGTTATTTTTATGTATTAATTATTATTGATTACTTGTCACACGTTTATGTCTTTTGAAAGTGAGAAAATTACGTTTTTTCCGTTACTACAAACTACTCGGTACAAAGCGATAACATTATTTATTGTAGCAGCATGTTGATGTGGGTATACTTTTTGTATTTTGCAAATGATTCATGGAAACAGAATGGTGAATGCAGTTAGGTCATGTACTTAAAGAACAGTTTCGTAATATATCATTTTTAATTATTATTTAATGGATTGTTCCATAATTATATTAAATAAAATACATTCATTTTTTTATTAGCAAATTTGTTTTTAATTGAAATTGAATTTGTTTCTTTGAATGCTGCCCCAGAGAATATTATGACATATGTAGCTAATTGAACAACAAATTCATTCTTAATTTGCTAAAAACGGATAATTTGAAAAATAAATCATCTGTAACACCTATTACTGATTAAAAGCCTTCTCCACAATTTTTCATTCTTTTTCGCTTATTTTCCATCGCCATAATTTATTAAATGAGACTAACTGTTTCCGTCATCTAATTTTTCTGTCGATAGGGTTCGTGACACACCAGAAAATTTCATAATTTATAGGTAATGTCGTCTTTTAGCCAATATTTAGGGCAATAAATTTGAGACAGCAGTAAATGACATTTTTAAACTTTCAAGTGATTTCTAGTTATCATATCGCGACACCTCAAAATATGGGCTATTTTTTTTATCCGGGCCATCATTAGGATCTGATGAACATGATTTTGATTAAAATATACAAAACGCCGTATTAGTCGGCAAATTTTAATGATATTGATTTCGTTGAAAGGAGCAAAATATGCTTTTCAAATATTTTTTTCTACGACCATCTGCTTTGTCTGGCATTGCAACTGAAATAATATTGTACATACTTTTTTTGTATCTCGTTGTTACCATAGCCAACGTGAGATGTGAAAGTTATATTTTAATGAGACATAGATAAAGTCAATCGATACATACATCTTGGAATGACAGTTATGGAAAGAGGAACTGAACATAAAACTGTTTCGTTTTATTCAAGAACTGTAGAATAATAAAGTTTGTTTTAACTAATAATTAACTTTGATTTCATCCGTGAAACTGCCTACAAGATATTAATCATGATAGTCCATCTGTGACTTGAATTAGTTTTTTGTAAAAAAGATTGTTATATTGCTATACATTTTTTGTCTAAGGTATATTTAATGTTAAATTTAGTTAAAAATGTTGAAAATGAATTGTAGAATTTTGTAAATGTGAGATACCTGCATTTTTATATTTGTATTTTAACAAAAAAAGAATTATGGGTGAAATGTTGAGATTCTGGGTTTATAGTGTTTTTTTTAACGTTAACATGAAATGACAACTTTTGTGTTTGAATTATATACCATATAAACACTTACAGTTCTTGATATCGCAATCGTGATCCTAATAATAATAATAAAATTACAATATAGTATATAACGGGGTAGTGCCTCAGTGGTATCGAGTCTGCCTGAGGAACCTAAGAACCCTGGTTCGATCCCCACAGCCAACAAAACATTTTCATCAATTTAAAATTACCCCTGTGGCTCCCTCGCCACTAACATCTTTGGGGGCCGCGATTTTACGGCTGGTAACTGCACTTCACGCGCATAAATATATCACTTACCGAGATCTGCTTTGGCAGAGTGCTATACCAAGTAATGGGTAAAAGGCATGCTGATATATGTATGTATTTATTTATTTACAATATAGTATTGTTGAGTGAATCACAAGAATAACATTTATGTAGGTACGGGATAGAATTCAGGAAATCAAGTCTCCTATTATTTTCTGAAATCGTGCGCCAATTCAGAAGTATTCCTATATAATTCTTACATCATATCAGACGATTACAAGCATTTGTTGTATTATGATTATACTCGAGGTGCGATTTTATCTTCCAATCAGAAATGCAAGTGATTCAAATTCCAGTGTAAGCTCCAAGTTTCGCGCACTGCAATTAAGATTAGTGTCCTTTTCCACATCGTAGTAAATTCTTCCAAATACTACGCCAATTCCATCCAATTTGCTAACAGCTTCATTTTATAAATATTTACCAATTTCTCGTGCATCGCGCATCGCGCTGGCAAGTAGTCAAGCAGGCTGGCAGGCAGGGTGGGTGTGGGTCAGTCTGCGGTGGTGTGATGTACGCACCGCACCCTCTGCATTGCGCCCTTCGCGCCGCTATCGACCGCTCTCCGCCACCGCTACGCTGCCTGCACCGCTCGCTCCGGCCTGGCGCGCCGTGGAGGTCTAGGTCAAAGACCTGCAGGTTATGACCTCGCCAGACACTGCCGTCGGACACCGAAGTGACCTGGTGGTGTTGCAGTTTACAAAGAGAGTGGGGGAGAAAGATTGTGATTCAAATCGCAGAGATATTTTACACTTTGGCAAGATACTTTATCGATATGTAGTTCGGAATTGGATACAGAAATATGATTTTATTAAGATACTAGAATTTAAATTAGACAATGGCTGTATTCTTTTTACAATTTTTTTGCACAGCTTAGTTGATAAGTTAGTTACGATGAACTAAGATACATTCAAGAAGAACAAGAGGGATATCCCATTTGTCATTTGGATGAGATATAACTTAGTTATTTCACTAGATTACTTTGTTCACTTTCTTTGCGGTATTAAATTTATAGATTCGTATTTAGTTTAACGTAATACATCCCAATAAATGCATCAGTTTGCTTAGTTGAGTTCTGTTAGTCATGTTGTCTAATGTATCTGAATTGATTTAAGTGAATCAAATGGCAAATGGAATACAACTCTTATCACATCTTACGGGCTGTTACGTTACTAGTATACTAATTTAGGATTGTTGTATTGGAATAGTGAAATGGGAACAAACGTGTTATTAAAAAATAATAGGGTAACAACGTTGTTGTTGTAGAAAAAGCATAGTGTACAACTTACTTCAAATTTCCATTAATCACGTCTATGAATTTAATTCATATTCGTGCGAAATGTGTACCATTCCACGCTTGTTGTACAATATACTATTTTCATTAGCATTACCTTCATACAAAGATCGCTAAACTCGTGCTGGGTTGCAAGAAAGTTTTATCGGTAACAACTAACGCTTCAGTAAGTGTCAGAAAATCGCTATTGTTGCTGTTGCTAGATAAACAATTCTTTAACTAAATAACTTTTAATTTTTTTCGCGCAACTCTACATCAATAATTTAAAATTTAAATTATCTGGTGAGCTATAACCTTTTAAAAGTTTATTTCTATCGTTTCACGACATGTATAGAATGCTTAATGTATAAAAGTAAAATAAATTAGAACATTAGATTTTCAGTAACATAAATTGTAAAAAAAAAAATAATAAATAAATATATCATCACGCCTTTTACCCATCACTGGGTGTGGCACTTTGCCGAAGCAGATCTCGGTAAGTGATATATCCATATGCGCGTGAAATGCGGTTACCAGCCGTCAAATCACGACCCCCAAAGATGTTAGTGGTGGAGGAGCCACAGGGATAGCTTTTTTTCAAATTATGAAAATTTGTCGCCTGTGGGAATCGAACCAGGGACCTTAGGATCCACAGGCCGACTTCATACCACTGAGCTAGCTACGAAATTAACAGGGGTAATTTTAAATTGGTGAAAATGTTTTGTCGGCTGTGGGAATCGAACCAGGGTTCTTAGGATCCATAGGCCGACTTCATACCACTGAGCCATTACCCATTATAAATTGTGTACTTAAATAAATTATTTATTAATAATATAAAAAATCATGTTACCACGATTATTTACGAATTACGATAGTTATATAATGAAGTATTTATTATATTTCAGGTTTATTTTAAAAGACAATATTTCTCACGCAAGCTACAAAAAAAAAGCTGTATCTACGGGTAATTCCCTATCGCCTTTTTGACAACCGCTGTACTAGAAAACAAACTTGAACTACCAGAATTAAAAAAAAAAAGAATTGTTAGCATTATTAGGGACAAGTTTTTTAATCACTAATTTATTCTCGATTAATGTTAATCAGGTTAAATAATAATAAAAATTGTGGATACTTATTGATTAATTTGACAATAAACCAGTGAAAACTGGCCCTAAAAGGAGATGGAGTAATTGTGGTTAGTCATGACAAATAAAACTTAATTTAAAGATCGATATCTTGAAAAATTAGTCGAAATTATAATAAAATACACATCATCATGCTTTTCCCATCGAGTATGTTTATTTTATGTAGGAAATAAGGAAATTATGAGCCATATCAGATTTGTTTTTTGTTCATATTCGTTGTTAGTAGCATTTTTGGTTTTCCCCAGTTTGAAATATTACCATTTTTATGTACTTCCCCTATATATAATTTGTTGATTTGAATTATTTATGTAATAAGTCAAAAAAAAGTATTTTTCCAAATGGAAATTATTGTCTTATGCAAAGAATTAAATTCATAAAACAATTTATTAAATGTGTTTTAACGCTCTACCAATTTGAAATTGACGATGATGTGACTGGCGGATTTGAAATATCCAATATTTCATTTACAAGTTATTTAAGGACACAAGTCGCGAGTTGAGAATAGTGTATGGAAATATGACAGCATTTCGGCACGCAATGTTTTAATTTATAACAAGTACGGGTCAAGTACTTCTGAGAATGGCGGGGATCGTAATGTGTTCGCTTCCACGTGTGAGGAACTATTGATTAGCTTACAATATTTTACTTTTTCATTGCCTACTTTTAACCGTGCCTAACACAATCATCAAGCAGAGCAGATTCATGTAATTTATGAAAATAAACTATAAATATATATCACGCCTTTTACTCATTACTGTGTGTGGCACTCTTACGTAGGCGATCTCAGTAAATGATATATTTATACGCGTGAAGTGAGCTTACCACCCGTCAAATCACGGCCCTCAAAAATGTTAATGGAGGGGAAGCCACAGGGGTAGTTTTAATGCTGTGAATTTTTTTATCGGCTGTGGGAATCAAACCTGGTTTCTCAAATCCACAGGCTTGATACCACTATGCCACCTACATCATTATAATTATTATTTCTTTTATGGAGTAGGTGGCACAGTGGTTATCGTGTCGGCCTGTGGATCCTGAGAACCCTGGTTCGATTCCCACTGGCGACAAACTTTTTCACCACATTAATACTACTCCTGTGGCTCCCCCTCCACTAATATCTTTGGAGGCCGTGATTTGACGGCTGGTAACCGCACTTCACGCGCAAAAATATATCACTTACCGAGATCTGCTTCGGCAGAGTGCCACACCCAGTAATGGGTAGAAGGCGTGATGAGATATTTATTTTTTATTTTATTTCTTTCATATCACATATTCACTGGAAATACAATAGTCGGATTCCATTTGTCATTTTGTTCACTTAAATCAGTTCAGATAATTAAGACAAAATGACTAAATAAACTAAATTAAGCAAACTGATGTACTTTTTAGGGTGTATTACTTTAAACTAAATCCTAATTTGGAAATCTAGTATAGAAGATAAAGTGAGCGATGTAATCCAGTGAAATAAATAAGTGATCTGGTTCAAAAAATGTTAGTTAGATCTGATCCAAATGTCAAATGGAATACGCGTAATATGTTCAGATGCTTTTTTATGCGTGTGAAGTGCTATTACCAGTTGTCAAATCAGTGCCCTCAAAGATATTAGTAGCCACAGGGGTTATTTTAATTGTTTGTCAGCTGTGGAAATTGAACCCTGTTTTTCAAATTCACAGTTCGACTCGATACCACAAATTAATATATTTTTATTGTTTGTAAAATATTAACATATCTTTGATGTGTCATTATAACACCAGTTTTATTGACGACAAGGTTTGAAAATTCCTAAAATTTATTACACATAAAAATGTTCTTGTGTGTTTATTTGGTTGTAATTTGACAAAATGACAGCTGTTGCGAACGGTTATAACTCGACAATAAAACCAGATATTAAACGTTACGTATGACATGCCATGGTAGTCCATGCGTGAAAATCCACATAAGGTTCTGCAGATTTTATCCCAAACCCCAATTTTACAATTACGAATAAGGACGTTATTTTTTAGACAACTTTTGGTCGTCTATTGCAGTGGTTTTCAAAGTGTGGGTCGCGACGCAATTGGTGGGAGAATCGACGGATGCTTTTGAAAAAATTTTAAATACATGTTTCCAAAGATTTATCCCATTGCAAAGTTTTATTTAAATTTTAAGGATTAATGAAATGAAACATATAATATATACTATTTATTTGGACGTTTATATTCACGTTTGTTTTTGTTTACGGTTAATTTTAAAAAATATGAAACTATATATGTAATTGAGGATTACACCACTTAATTCCTTATATATTTTTACATAATTATGCATATTTTGATCCTCAATATATATTTTTTTATATCGCCAGAGTCGTGATCGCAAACATGTCTGTTAATGAAAATGCCAATTTTTTTGGTTGAACCAGTTTAAAAATGGATTTTTTTAATATAGTTCTATATAATTCAGACTACGAGAAATCAAATGCCGTTAAACGCATCTTCGTATCTTTTTTAGTTTTAGAATTACAGCGATTTTTGACTTTATGAGAAGCTCAACTTTGAAGGTCCATATCTCGAAAACTAAAAGAGATATTGAAATGCGGTTTGAACGAGTGTATTTCTCGTGCTCCAATTAACTTCTCCCAAAATTTGGAAAATTTGGATTTTTTTTTTTAAATTTTCTTTTGCCCATATTTCAAAAAATTTAAAAGATAATAAAAATCTGGGAACACCAGTGAATTCCTCTCATAAAATTACATAGGTATGCAAATTTAGAGTTTTTATTGCAAAAAAAATGAAAAATCACTGTTTTTTAATTATTTTTGAAGATTTTTACGACTTTTGGCCATTTTTTAGTTTTTTTGCTCTAAAAACTGTATCCGTGGAGCAAACATTCTGAAATTTTACATACATATGTACTTTTTTGTCTGGAAACCACTGGTTTTTACAGATTTTCATTATTTCTTCAAATTTTTAAAATATAGATAAAATAAAATTTTGAAAAAATAGTAAAATTTTCAAAATTTTCTAAATTTCATTATAAGTTAATTACTGCACGAAAAATCCACTCGTTCAAACCGCATTTCAATATCTCTTCTAGTTTTCGAGATATGGGTCTTTAAAGTTGAGCTTTTAAAAATGTAATTCGAAAACAAAAAAAGTATGAAGGTACGGTCAACGCCATACGATTTCAATTTTGAATTTTTTTGGTTGAAACAGTTTATAAAGATCGATTTAAAAAAAAAATAGTTCTATATAATTCAGACTACGAGAAATCGAATGCCATAATGCGCTTATGCATATTCTTACCTTTTTTAGTTTTAGAGTTACAGCAATTTTGACTTTTTGGAAAGCTCAATTTTGAAATCCTATATCTCGAAAACTAAAAGAGATATTGAAATTCGGTTTGAACGAGTGTATTCCTCGTGCTCTAATTAACTTATACCAAAATTTTGAGAATTTTCTTTTGCCAATATTTCAAAAAATTTAAAAGATAATAAAAATCTGAGAACACCAGTGAATTCCTCTCGTAAAAATATATAGGCAAGTTAATTACAGCATGAGAAATCCACTCGTTTAAACCGCATTTCAATATCTCTTCTAGTTTTCTAGATATTGGCCTTCAAAGTTGAGCTTTTAAAAATGTGAAAAATTGCTGTAATTCGAAAACTAAAAAAGATATGAAGGTACGCTTAACGGCATTAGATTTCTCGTAGTCTGATTTAGAACCATATTTTAAAATTTTTCTATTTTCAACTGGTTCAACAAGAAAAATTAACATCCAGGACTCGATACCACTGAGCCATCTAATAATTTGTTAATAGAATCATGAAAATAAAAATTTGTTCACAAATCCCATTGGTTTCAAATCGTATGGGTTTTCTAATAGTTGAGCATAAGCAAAATACTGGCCCCGTATTTTTGAACTAATGCGAATAATTTATTCGCATTACAAATTTCGATTCAACCCATAGCAATTATGTTCAATTTTGACATATTCAAACATTTGAACATTGTTATTTGCTTGAATTTGCGAATAAATTTGCTCCTGGCAAAAAATTTTGTCATTTTTTATGTTTTTATTGGACTATTATAATTATTCAAATTATCTAATGACCAGTTGCACCAACAAAATTAATGTTTTAATTAAATTAAAGTTACAAGTCCAATTAAACTGTTAACATTGCTGTTAAACATTCATTTCGATATAACCTATTTAAAGCTATTTAAAATTTAAATTTTTGTTGATGCAATTGATTATTATTGGTTAAAGAAGGTCTTTTGATTTTACGCAACTCAAAATGTGTTTTAGTGCAAATTAAAACTTGCAAATATATACTTTTTATTATGTTTATTGTGCAAAATTGCTACATTGTAGACCGATATGTTACTGTTACAAAATTAAATTGCCAAAATATAAATTTTAAACTTGGTTGAAATAAATGAATTAGATAAAAAATAAATAAATATATCATCACGCCTTTTACCCATTACTGGGTGTGGCACTCTGCCGAAGCAGATCTCGGTAAGTGATATATTTATGCGCATGAAGTGCGGTTACCAGTCGTCAAATCATGGCTCCCCAAAGATGTTAGTGGCGGGGGAGCCTCAGGGGTAATTTTTTTATATTGATGAAAATGTTTGTCGGCTGTGGGGATCGAACCAGGGTTCTTAGGATCCACAGACCGACACGTTACCACTGTGCCATTACCCCATAATGAATTGGATCACATTAATAATTTTGATATTTAAATTTGAGCGCTGCGGGATTTAAACCCTGCCGTCTAAATTAATAATTGATCTAATCAGTTAATAAGTGTTTACTTAAAATTCGAGTTATTTGCGAAGCACCTTAATTAATAATTGTCAAAATAATGATTTAATATGATTAAAAATTAATTTTCTATTTTGTTTTACAGATTGCTCCAGCAGCCAAGAAGCTATGGGGCTTAGAGGGCGGTAAAGACGCCGGCAAACTAGCGTTGCATCCCTTGAACCACGAGCAGGTGTGGCGCGACCCCACGTGGTCTACACCAGGTTAGTCAACCAACCAGTATCATTCCCCTACCATTTACCAGTGTTGCCAACTAACATTCACAAAAAAAACCTCAATCTTGTCTTTTGTCTGCAATGGCCGTTTGTACCAACGAAACTTAAATTTTAAGTTTGTTTTTGAGAACAATGTAAACTACTTTATGACTTTTACTTCGATTTGATTTTATTTATTTAAGTCAAACATAAAAATTAAGATTTGTTGATGCAAACAAACATAAAAAGTCTTCAGAATCTCTACAGATTAAAATTTTTAAAACCTTCAAATATTTTTGATACAAATTCCAGCTATTTTCGGAGATCTCCAAATGCAATTAAAATTTTATAGGTCTGAATAGTATTATTTGCATTCTATAAAAGAGTATTATTTCTGTTGTATAAAAAACAAAATTATACATAATTACATGTGTATTATTACAAGTACTTGTATCAACTTCAAAAAAATGTATTGTTTAAATGTTTATAATTTGAATAATATAATTTTCAGTTAGTATATTCAAAATCACAGATTGAGGAAAAAATTAATATCTCCATAAATGTCGCAACTCTAGATTTGAGTCAAGTCTCAAAATCTTTTAAAAAGCCGCGTGTCGATTGTAAAGTCTCCAGATGGCAACACTGCCACTAACTCACCCTCCAACCCTTATTTGGCGCGAAAGAACTACCACTACTCTCTTCCGAAACGTGTTCGTGTCGTATACCACTGTCGCCGGCTTCGGGGATGTTTTGTTTGATTTTCAGTCGAGACGCGATGTAGCGATGTGACTAGCGAAGTGCTGGATGTGACTGTTTTTGTTTTGTTTTGTAAACACATCGATTTCGGGACGGATGTCGCGTATTGTTTACGTATGTTTGTTGCTCTTTGAGATTTAAACAAGAGACTGCCTGAATATGTTGTCTTATTATAATATTTTTGCGAAGAATTTTGGTGGTAAGTTTACTTTCAAAATTCAACATAGAGTTTTATAAATCATTGTATTTTTACCTATAAATGTTACGGATCATGCGGAAAATAATCGAAATTTCATTTAGTAATTCCTCTTATATTTTGGATTAAAGTTTGTTTAATGTACATAAATGCGAGCGTTCATTGCCATGAAATTATCATTGTACTTTAATTTAACTAAATTTCACTCAAGAAATGTTTACAATCTTCAAACTTTTCACTTACAATTAATTACACTTATAGTTAAGGCCTGGCTAGTTACAAACTTCCATGGTGGCTGGATATAAAAAAAAAATATAAATATATCATCACGCCTTCTACCCATTACTAGGTGTGGCACTCTGCCGAAACAGTTCTCGGTAAGTGATATATTTTGCGCGTGAAGTGCGGTTACCAGTCGTCAAATCACGGCCCCCAAAGATGTTAGTGGTGGAGGAGCCACAGGGCTAGTTTTTGAAATTATGAAAATTGTTTTTCGCCTGTTGGAATCGAAGTAGGGTTCTCAGGAACCACAGGCCGACTTCATACCACTGAGCTAGATAATGTAATATATTATATTTTTGTTTGATTTGTTCATGTCATTCTCATTTCATATTATAATTAGTGTCAAAAAAATACCATTTCTGTCACTATTACACAAATAAATTAAATACGTTCGAAAAAAATATTTGCGAATGCCATTAATTTAAAATGAGTTTGTTAATTTCGTAGCTAGCTCAGTGGTATGAAGTCGGCCTGTGGATCCTAAGGTCCCTGGTTCGATTCCCACAGGCGACAAATTTTCTTAATTTGAAAAAAGCTATCCCTGTGGCTCCTCCACCACTAACATGTTTGGGGGTCGTGATTTGACGACTGGTAATCGCACTTCACGCGCAAAATATATCACTTACCGAGATCTGCTTCAGCAGAGTGCCACATCCAGTAATGGGTAGAAGGCGTGATGATATATTTATATTTATTTATTTATTTAATTTCGTAGCCTACTTAACATATTTTAAGACAAATCCTTAAGTGTAAATGGAATTGTTAAGTGAAATTTCGCTTCGGAGCTGTGAATGACCCTTTAGGTAATAAAAGTAAATCTCTCTAATTTAAAAACAAAATTAAATCTGATTTTAAAAATGATGTTAGCAGTGTAATTTGATGTTTGAACGTGCTATTAAAATAACAATTGGAGAATGTATTCGAGAGTTAGAAACGAATTGTGATAGTTTAGTACTTATGTCTAGAATTGCATTGGTATATTTAGCGCTAGAAATTACATACCAATGTTTATAAACACATAAACCACTGAGATCAGCTACGTTTTACAATTTGTACATTCGCGTAAGACTAGACTAAAAGTTTATTTATTATTAAAACTGTTTTTTATTAGATTGGATGTGCGACTTTTAGCAAAATGCTAAACAGAATTAAACGAAATGATTTTGACACTTCTAGCTAAATAATATTCACAGCATTCTTTTAAAACGAATATATAAATCAAATCATTAGTCTAAAAACAAAACAACTGTTGGTGTTAGTTACATTAATTGAACTGAACGCATCCACTGTTGTTCAAACTTTTGTGACAGGTACGTTCTTAACCTAACATATTTTCGATATCGACTGTATCATGTAACACTTCGTTAATAATAAGCGACGTTGATAATTTTTTTTTAGCTTTGGCAACACATGTTTTATCTTGACATTTCTCAAATATTTATTGATATAAATACAAATTTGACAAACCTCAACACAAAACTGGTGTTTCCAAAGCTAGTAAAATTTATCGACGTCGCTTATTATTAAAGATGTGTTACATGATACAGCCGTATAAACGTTATTAACCTAACAAATTTGTCCTGAAATAAAATTAGATTTTCATGAAATTAAAAAGGTACGATCAACGGAAAAATATTGTAACTAACTCATGTAATAATCGCTCGCTCAATGTCTCAATTATTTATTAATCGTTCTCATTAACACACTAGTTAGTTAAATAACTACTATTTGTTATTTAATTCTAAAGTAAAACTATATTTTAAGAAAATAAATTAAATATTATTTAGTACTGCAAGGAAGCTAGTAGTATCTACACGTGACTAGAAGTCGTTTTCTCCAATTTCAGTTAAATATTTATTCCATGGTTATCGTAACTGAGCACTTAAGTTCGATTTAACTGACGATTGTCATTTCACTACGATAAATTAATTTAACGATTTCTTAGAACTAAAATATTTAACAGACGGTTTAATTTCCAAGAATACAACTAGAGTTGGTGAAAAGGTGATTAACGAGTAGTTTAACGAACTTTATTTACCACCATTAAATGTTCCCAAATTAGTTTAGCCTTTTACAGCCAGATTCTCAAAAAAGGTTTAAGCTAATCTTGAATTTTGGATTAGCTAATCTTATGATAGTCCGACTTAACCCGTAAATGGTAATATCCGTCTATGGAACGGATAGTTTTAAACTTTTTAAGCTAGTTGTCGCTAATTGTCGGTTTGAAACCTCCTTCTTGCAACTATGCTTCAGTTGATCTATAATCTTGGTTGTGTTTGTTTATTTTTGACGATAGTTTCCTGTTTCACTATAAATTTAGCATTGGGAAATAAGTCACCCTGCTTTACACCTAATTGCTTGGAGTGTTCTAAAAAAATCTGTAATGTGTGTGTGCAAAATTTGTAAATTTGTTTGATCTTTAATTTATTTTGAATCATGTATGTATTACTTATTCTTTAGTTTTTTATTTTATTCCATTTATTTAATGTTCTAAAATTTTAACTATATTAATATTGACATCCTTTACTAAATAAAATTTTATGAAAATTATAGTCATTTTATACTAATCAATAATACCCTAAATACAGAACCTCAATCTAACTAGAATAGAAAATTGATATTTGTAAGTAATAAGAACAATAATAAAAAAAAAAAACTTTAGTCTTATGGACGGATGTTGCTGTGAGTGTGTGTCAGGGAGAGGTTACCATTTACGAGGTAAAAAAGTTCATTCAATTCACTTTCCGAAAACTAACTGATACGAAGATTACAATATGGTTTATTGAAACTTTTTTTGGGAATATGATTTAGCTTAATTTGACAAATTCAAAATTTAGGATTCTAGCTAAAATTCCTTTGAGAATTTGGGCTGCTAGAGAAAATATTTCCAAAAAAAGATGTTGTGAACCAGTTCTTAAAACACAAAGGATGAATGTGTCAATTTTGTAACTGTCAGAATTTTCATACAGTGGTGAAAATAAGGAATATATATTTGAAAGATATTCATGAGAGTCACAATTCGTAGTATGAAATCTTTTCCCAAGATAAAATCGTTGTTAATCCAACTGTATTCTTGTATTTGACTGAAATTAATTTGAAAATCCAATTCCACAATTACGTTGAGTAAATGCCAGCAAAGACAAAATCACATTTCTTGGCGCATGAATCAACTGAAACTTAATATTCATAAAATAACCAAATCCAGCTACAATATTTACAACCCTTGATTAAATACGTTCTGGTGGATAGTATTTACTGAGTACGGAACTATTAAACTCGTAATTTCACTTTTCTTCAATTAATTAATAACTCATCGTCTTGTGTCCGTCGTGGCGTAATTAGCTTGCACCTACAGCTTCTGCTTGCGTCGCGACGCTAATTGGGTCACCGACGCTGAAGATCACGAGAGGTGTCGTCGGATTCCCATTTCGGACGCTTCCTTTTCGAACGCTAATTAAATTTGTTTGCGTTTTACCCACTAATATCTTTTTCACAATGTTCTACTTTAGATAGTATAACATGTATGTTAACAGAGAAAAATTCGGTTGAAGCCGGGATTTAAACCAAGGACTTTTTTTGTGGCTTCTTTGGCGGACCAACTGCTTAGGTCATATGCCGCCATTACACCCTGATCTGCGTTTTAGGTATTATGGCCAACAGCAACGCGGGTTTCTCTGGACGCTCACCCATCCAAGTACTACCCCCGCGCAACGTTACTTAACTCGCGTTATCGCTTAGATCAGTTCCAACGAGTGCAGCCATGGCTGTTGACAAGGACTATTTATTTTAATATTAATTGTACATATTTAAAAGCCTGTCGTAGTCCGTTACAAACATTCCTATACTGGCAGACTACCTTTGCTGCATCCACATTCATAATTCCCTTCGTTCATGCCAGGGTTGTTCATATTTTACCCACCCAAAAAAACCCACCTGGTTTTTTTTTAATAAAACCCACCTAAAAAAACCCAAATAAACCCACTAAAAAACCCATTTGGTTGAATGGTTGAAAATTCACCCAGGGTGAATTTTAAGATAGAGTCAAATCTCGGAACATAAACATCTTTTATATATTTCATAGTGTAATAATACATAATCTCTTTACAAAATAAAACGTTTAACTTAAATTATCATTTATTACATCATATCGTAATATCACATTGCATTACTTTGACAAATGTCAATATCAAACTAGTTTAAGACCAAATATTGTCACATATTATGTTAGTATTACAAAAACTGATTGATACCCAATCTTTTTACTGGCAAATTTGAAATATAGTTTTAAATTAAATAAGTATGACAATAACATGATACAGTATATTGTTTCTAATGCACAATAAAATAAATATATTTTTTTGCAATTATTAAATAATAGTACATAAATTTTGTTTTAATGTTTAGTAGTATACAATATACATTTTAAACATTATATACAAAATTAATCTAGAATTAACTAACTTGAATTAAAAAGTGTATTTGTCAATGTTATAAAAAACCCAATAATACCCAAATAAACCCAAAAAAACCCAGTGGGTCGGTTTTTTAAAAAAAACCCGGGTTTTTTTCAACCCTGGTTCAAGCTCATTTTCTCCTCCCATTCGGAATGTTCGTCCAATCATGATCATCCATTTTCTTAGTCGTTTGCACATTACGTTGCAATTACATCACTAGGATTTTAAAACAGCGACACTCCTACCTCCAATGATCCTTGTCAGCTGCCTCACAATCTTCATGACGTTCTTACAAAATAATCGTAATCAAAGGAAAATCCGGATATGTATTCAATGCTATGCCGAATATTATGAATATGAATATGCGCACAAGTTGCTTATATTCAGGTTCGGTTCAGCCGTTTAATCCAGCATGAACCAAGCAGTTTATTTATTAACTGAACAGCGGATGAAGAGAACAACATGCCTATGGACATCGAAGCCAAAGCGAAAGTTCGCTAATTCATACTTCTCCAACTTAAATTCTATAAAAAATGCTTATAAATCAATTAAAGCAAGAAAAATCCGACGTAGTTAAATTCCATCCCCCTTCGCGCTTCTTGAAAGTCACCCTCGGAAACGTGAGCAACACGATACGCGAACGTGATGCGGTTGTGTCCAGCGTCAACGGCGGGTGAAGACGGCGCCGGACTGCACCGTCTGTCGCCTTGGTTACGGACGTGTTTACTGAACGTTGCGGATGCGGAGTAGATGATGCGGACGGGATTGAAAATTGATTGGGGTGCATAGGATGAAGGGCGATAACGAAATGGCAAATAGGGATGAAGCTTGGGCCAATGAAAGGGTGCGAAAGAGATCGAAAAATATTGTAAGGTTTTAGATTTGTTCGTTACCAGCTTTAAATTTTACATAATTTTAAAAGCTGAATGAGCAATTTATTATATGGACGATTTATTGACATATTTCATTAATTTTTAGTTTATTTTTAGCGTTATGTTTTGACATGAAGTTATAATCTATTTTGAAAGCACTTTAGTTTAAATTTAAATTTTGTGATGTTAATGCTCTAAAATCTCATTTTCGATGTAATAAACTGAACATTAAATAATTTGAAACTCTTTCTTTATTCGTTTGAATTAGGTATATAGGAGTTCACATTTTAATAGCGTATTATACACCAAGGAAAAAAACGCTTCTCACATGACTTTATGTAAATCATATTTAACGATTTGTATATTGATAATAACAAATATTTTTATTTGAATATTTACTTGTTTAAAAGGTGACATTTTGCATTATTAACCTTGGTGAATAATAATTAATTATTAACTATGTATTTCTAAGCAAACTGTAGTGAATATATTCTGCAACACGTTTGGAATGGCTAATTTAAAAAATATGTAATTCCAAAACGCACGATGGCTAAAGTGCAGTATCAATTATTAAAATTTTCCCCATCGCTATAGTGATATTTACTTATCGGTAATCCTAAACCTTTTCAGAAATTTGAAGCCCATCGCAAAGGAGTGTAAGGGTCAAATTCATAGTCGTGACTCACCCTCACCTCATTCTCATCTGACACTTAAAATAGAAGTAACTAAGGCAACTCACTCAAATTGTGCAAATTCTTGAGTTAGTTGCCGGCTTCGAGTGAGGTGAGGATGAGATGAGAATGAGTGACGACTGTGAATTTGGCCCTAAATGTCATAAATGTATCAAAATGGCAAAGACTGAGATAAGGTTTGGTTAGGTTACAAAGAATTATTTTTTATTTCCTGATAATAGTAGGTTACACGTTGTGTCTACCGACCAGGAATTCCTGGAAAATCTGGAAAAAGCCTGGAATTTAAGAACATACTTTGAAATCCTTGAATATCCTTGAATTTTTATAAAATACCTGGAAAACAAAATTTTTAATTTGAGTTTTCCTATATTTTGGAATAAAATTGATTTTGAAAGTTCGCGGATATTTTTTCTTTTGTTACTAGCTTTTGTGTTGCTATACAAGAAATTGACAGAGCTTGTTTGCTGTTTGATTTTTTTTTAAATTTTAAATATGTATATATATTTCTATAATTTTTTTTAAGTTATTTGATGATACTACTTCGATTTGAAAGAATGAAATTGGTAGACATCATGTTACATCATGCTTGAGGTTTGAAGCTAGAACATATAACAGTTTAGAAGCACTGGTTTCTTAGTAATTTTTAGGGAGTTTTGAAACTCACAAAATTTTAACAACCTAAAATTACATTTTTTTAAATTAGTCAGTGATACTGCATTTTTGCTCGCACAATTTTTATGCTTGTTAAATTATAAAATCTTCAACAGGATTTACAATAATTGTTTTTTATTATGAATATTTTTATACTAGATATCGCCATGTGTGGCTATTCCATAACTAGTGCAAGAATTTCGCAATTTTGTAGAATGTAATCAATCTATAATTGAAAATTATGTAAGAATGATATTATTCTATAATAGTCGTATAGAATAGTGTATTAATTCTACGAATATATTATTAGCGATCTTACACGAAGGCAGCGTTCAAATATTATACCGAAAGTATTTATTTTAATCGTGAAATTCGACATATAGAGAATATTATGTTATTGGGACGTGTTATTGGCTTTGAATTACATAAATTTCCGAGTTACGGAAATTCAAGGTAGAAATATAAAAATCCATGGCAATTATACAAAATGTACAGGGAACAGCAGTAAACTCCGCCTTAAGGAAAATTTCGAGTTATAGAGGTTCAATTGTATGCGTATTCTCGTATTTATTTTGTTATAAAGAAAGAAAGTTTGTATTGAATTGATAGAATATACATGTTATATTTACGGTACAACAATTTTGCTTTAAGAATATGAAAATATCTGACAGTAGCGCTCGAAGGCATAAAGGATGTGTTTGGTTAAGAAAACCCAGTCCATAATAAAAATTGCAGACATTTGTATCGCCTCTCTACCTGCGCACAAAATGGGATTGATTCAATTTGCAATATTACTATCGAACGAAACCGTCTATTGGGAATTAGCTCCACTGATGCGGTGTCTAGCACCGAAATATAAACAAACACGACTTGTTTTCGTCTAGCTCTTACAGCCATTCAACCAGAAGCTCGAATTTCTTGATTAAACTTCGTAGATGTCTGTTTTTACATAAGGACTTTGTGTAACATATTATACCGTCATGTAAGTAGTACGGATCATCAATCTTTTACACATTTTAATAAGCAGTCACTAAATGGCCATAAATCATAAGTTTGAATTAGAAAGCAATGATGTTCCCGTGTTGATTACGTATAAGAACATAACCTTGATTGGTTCGTTGATGGGTTAGGTCAGGTTTTCGAATCTATCGATCTGAGCTGCAGGAAGCAGGCTGGGCGTCAAAGAAAATGAACAACCCAAGGATTTTATATCAGGTGGTCCTTGGTACGAGTGAACAGGGATTTAACATCTAAAATAATAAAATAAAATAAATAAATATATCATTACGCCTTTTACTCATTACTGGATGTAGCATTCTGCCGGACCAGATCTCGGTAAGTGATATATTTATGCGCGTGAAGTACGGTTACCAGCCGTAAAATCATGGCCCCCAATCATATCAGTGGTGGGGGAGCTACAGGGGTAATTTTAATCTGGTGAAACCTACCAGTATCGGAAAATAAAAACCTAACCAAACCTTATCTCAGCCTTTGCCATTTTGATACATTTATGGCATTTATACTCCTTTGCGATGAGCTTCAAATCTCTGAAAAAGTTAGGATCACTGGATAAGTAAAAGTTATTATAGTGGCGGGGAAATTTTAAAAAGCGGTTGGTGATACTGCACTTTAGCCAATATATTTTTTTATGCACAACCGAGCTGAAAAGCGTATGTTTAGCCCTAAAAGGAGGGCTTAAACATTTCTTTTTGGCCCACGGGCCAAAAAAGAAATAATTCCTATGGATGCATAAATAAAATGACAATTATTATTTATTGTGAATTCTGCAAAATGTCATTTTGATATATAACTTATGTACATTTTTAAATTTTTTAAACATAATTGAATGTTATTTTGTTGTGCATAAAATATTGTAGTACCACGGGTGAAATTAGCGTTTCTGTTTTTACTTTTGGTACATAAATAACTATTTTATTAAAATATTTAGTTTATATTTTCATTAAATTGAAATATGTTTTAAAATATGAATGTTTATGAGACATTTAAATATAGCGCTATTTTTGCCTGCTCTGCAAATAGCCGTCGTCAAATTGCTTGCCTCACATATGTCAATGCATGCTACAAGCCTCTTCAGTATTTATATAAAATACTTATCCTTATTTTTCACTAGTTTTATCCCCTTACCTTCCCTTCTTCTCGTTCGTCCCTTTCGATCCCTTCACGTCTCTTGATTGTCCTTCGCTGCGAATTTCTTTTTGTCTTTCGCGAACTTTTTTTTTGGGAGACAGTGCGGTTAATACAATTTTCCGTAAAAACTCCTGAATGGGCTGCTGTTTGTTCCTGTTGTGATTAAAGATGATGTTTTTGTGTTTGTTTTTCTGTTTCGCTTTTAGTTTCTTCTTATTTTTTTCGCTTTCATTCCATTTGTAGTACTGGTGAATTGGTTATGTTTGTTTCTGATTGATGTTTGCTTCGAGCATTAATGATAATACTTGTCGGTGATTATTCTTTTGTTTAATGCGGCGACTAGATTCACTGAACGGAACTAATGTTCAGGTGAAGTTCGAGGAATGACTGTAATAATATTGTTAAATGGCCAAGCGTTATGTGCTTTCCGGTTTTGATGGAATGAGTGCTTTTCTTTTGTATGTTCGTTGAGAGAGCTGCCTTTGAATCTTTATGTAATAAAAAATGTTTACATTTGTAATTTCAGTACAGCTATAAATGTTTCTGAAGCGATGAATGGAAACTTTAAGTTTTATAACAAACGTATCTTTAAATCTGAAACTCTTGTTCGTTTCGTTGAAATATGTTAATTGTTACATATATAACTGGCTTTTAAAAAGTACCTACAGAAAACCTGCACTTTGTATTCTTCTCCTCGGGCAATTGCGGATTAATGGTTAACTCATCGGCAAGTTCAAATGTTAATAATAATTATAAACAAAATAAAATTTCGTCAGACTGATTTAAACATTTCTTGCATCTAGTGGGCATGACAAACTACTTCATCTTAGAGAAATTAGGAATAACTTTCTATTGTGCCACGAAATATACATAAAAATAGCAAACTATTGAATTGAATTTCCTGATCATTAAATATCAGTTACTATTGTTAACCAGTAGCGGATGTTTTTAATGGCCATCACTAATAGCAACGGATACTAAAGTAACATAACATAAACAATTGGATTTTCTAATTTTTTGACAATTATCCAATATTTTTTTGTTAATTTTGTCTGATTATATTCTATAGTCATATTTCGGCACCAATAATATACAATTTTGAGGTTATAAGTTATTTATCTATCATACCACTCCTACAAAATAAAACGCGCCAAAAACAGTGCGCTTAAAATATCCTTATCGACGTGTTTTGAGTGCGTTTATAGACTTATTAGAACACCGAAATAAAGTAGTAAATAGTACCAAATAAAAATAAATTATATTGTAACAATCTGATAATTGTCAATGTCTCATTCTATAAATAAATAACTAAATAAATATAAATATATCATCACGCCTTTTACCCATTACTGGGTGTGGCACTCTGCCGAAGCAAATCTCGGTAAGTGATACATTTATGCGCGTGAAATGCAGTTACCAGTCGTCAAATCACTGCCCCCAAAGATGTTAGTGGTGGGGGAGCCACAGGGGTAAATTTAAATTGGTGAAAATATTTGTCGACTGTGGGGTTCGAACCAGGGTTCTTAGGATCCACAGGCCGACTCGATACCACTGAGCTACTACCCCAAAAAATAAAATAAATATGTAAATATATCATCACGCCATTTACCCATTACTCGGGGTGGCACTCTGTCGTAGCAGATTTCGGTAAGTGATATATTTATGCGCGTGAAGTGCGATTACCAGCCATCAAATCACGGCCCCCAAAGATGTTAGTGGTGAGAGAACCACAGGAGTAATTTTAATGTAGTGAAATTTGTTTGTCGGCTGTGGAAATCGAACCCAGGTTCTCAAATCCACTCGATATCACTGAGTCACCTACTCCATTCTGTGAAATAATTAAATATTTCAGAACATACTATAGCGAAGGAAAAATATAATTAATGTTAGCATATTAAAAATCCATATTATGTACTTACAAAACAAGGTTCATATATCATGTCCAACAATAGGTACTCACTCATATTGCAAGAAAAAATGTTTTAAATTTACGGTAATGCTAGGCTAGTTTATGTAAATATGAACATTTTACCACAAACTTTTCAATCATGGAACATAATTACTAATCCCCTGACATTAATTATAGGGATAACTGTTTCTTTTTTTAATTTAGTGCTGTCACGTCAAACTAGTATTTACTGAACATTTCTATGCTTGTAAAAATATAATAATTGAATAGGTAGATATGAATTGGATGCTTATCTTGCATAATATTATCATAGACAAAATATATACAGGCGTCTAAGTAAATAGCAACTTTGCGCAGAGGTGATATCATAACCAATGAAGTTTTATTGAGGTGATTATTGCTAGTTGAAAACTTTAACTAAATGTATTGAAATAGAAGAGCTTTTTATCAAAGAAATTTGTAGTTCTGGACTAGGTGGTATTGCAGCGTTAATTTCGGTTATAAATTCATGAACAATAAATTAGAGCTTATGGTATTTACAATTTATTTTCAATTGCGTATTAATTCCTTTTAAAATGAATTTTGTATTGTGAAATTTTAATTTCTTACCATAATTCAATGTTCATGAACTAATTCGACATTAGCGCTGCAATACAGATTCGTCCAGAACTACTAATTTCAGTGACAAAAACGCTGCCATTTTTGAATATATTTAGTTAGACGGCTGTATATATTTTGTCAGTGATATTACTTATGAATCCTAATTTGATCTTGACTGTACAGGAATTGTTGACCTAATAATTGCTCTCTAGATTTAGATTATCTAGATAAGTTAGAAACATTGGACAGATTTCATCGCTATTTATAGCCTAATTCCAGAACTATCTACATCTACTATCATTTAATTAGTGTTTTAAGTAAATACTAAATAATTTGATACAATCAAATTGAATTATAAAGGCTGTTTATGGCATGTAACAACATACAATCATATTTTGAATTACACGATGACCGTAGCTTAGTTTGTTAAATCATATGACCAGAGTTCATAGGTTCCAGGTTCAAATGCTAGCAATATCCCAAATTTTCTCTTTATAATTCCAAGTGTGATAAGTGGAGTGTGACGTTCCTGTTAGTGGTACTTAACTTGTTTCCTTCACAAAGTGCAAATAATATACGATTGAATTCTTGAAAAATAATCTTGATATGTTAAAAACCATATTTTATATTAGTTCAAAGCCCAAAGACAACGAAATTAAATTATTTTAATAAGTATACAGCAAGTTGAACATGTATATACTAGCAAACGACGAACAGTTTGAAAAAACAGTGCTGAGATGTCACATTTAGTTACGTTGTATACCGCATATGTCTCTTATTTACCGCGCGAAAATACTTGTGGCCAATAAAAACCTTCTGAACTTTCGTTGTCACTATATTTTTAATCACTTATATCTCTGACGTAAAACATTATTTTTAATTAATATTTTCACTAATAGTCATTATTCAATGTATTAAAAAATAAATAAATCATTACATAACGCCTTCTACTCATTACTGGGTGTGGCACTTTGCCGTAACAGATTTTTGTGGCTTCCCCTCCACTAACATCTTTGAGGGCCATGGTTTGACAGCTGATGACCGCACTTTATGTGCATAAATATATCACTTACCGCAATGGCGTACCTAGAACTTTTGCCGCCCAGGGCGGTCTCCAATTTGCCGCCCTTACTAAGTCAATCAAATGATGGTTTTTATAAATTAAAAAAATAAATATAAAATAAATACATCAACACGACATTTACCCATTACTGGGTGTGACACTCTTCCAAAGCAGATCTCGGTAAGTGATATATTTTTGCGCGAGAAGTGCGGTTATCCGCCATCAAATCACGACTTCCAAGGATGTTAGTGGAGGAGGAGCCACAGGGGTAGTTTATACGTGGTAAAAATTGTTTGTCGAATGTGAGAATCGAGCATGCAAATATTCAATATATATTTTATGTTTTTGTCCTTCTTGTTTTTTCGATTATAGAATTGTTGTATGGCATAATAAATAAATAAGTAAAGTCTCTATAACATTGCAAAAGAAAGAATAAATTAAATCTCTACAAAGGATTTCTGGTATTGATTAGAATCCTAGAATTCGTCCTAAACTCATCCTGTTTACATGCAAATCAGCGTAAATTCCAGGAATTTCTTCTTCCATCCCGAACCATCCTCACCTTTCCTATCGTAACTCCTACATCACCAACTACCATGGCGTGTAATGTCACTTCGCGGTCGGCAGACACTCGTGTCGGCGGTTTGGCAGCGGTGATGCGTAATCGCGGCAACGTGACCAGACTGAGGATCGTGGCACGCACAATTTCACTTTTACTTGACCGACGTACGACGTGCAGTCGTGCAAAGTGATGTCGAGTGCAATGTGTTCGCTGTTCGGTCCGAGGAACCGATCGAACGAAAGTTAGTACCCAATTGCGAATTGGTAATTGCTGGCATTTAGGAGAATGGTTAATTGCGGTAATTGAAAGCTGATGATCTGGAAGAATTTTATGATTGCGGTTGGTACGTTTCTTATGTGGGTGCCTCAAATATTTTATGAGGAGATGAGAATGCTTGGGAAGCAATGTTGGTAGGCAATTGTGAATTGGTAATTGCTGGTATTTAGGTAAAAGGTTAATTGCCCGATAATTGATTGCTGATAATCAAGGAGTATTTTACGACTGCGGTTGCTACTCTGCGTAAGCTATGAAAATGATAATAAAATTACACTTAAAAATAAAAATAAGGATCTAAGAATTGGCTTCTTATGAAAGTGTTCACAGCTATATCTAAAATAAAAATAAAAGTGAGACATAAACACAACTATATGCAAATGTCAAATATTTTACATAAGCTCAACCAATCAGAAAGATTAGAAAAGGACAGCTATATTTATCTGGTTTTAGAGTACAGCAATCAAATATTTAGTTGAATGACATATTTTTGATGACATCAGGCGATTTAGTTAAATATCTAGGGAATTTATTTTCTACTGTTGGTAACAAAGATCAGACTATATATTTTGGTGCGGTAATTGTTTGTAGACTGTGGGAATCGAACCCGCGTTTTCAAATCTACAACTTGACTCAATACAACTGATAAAAAACAGCAACTTACATTTTTGACAAGTCGCATTTTAAAAACATCTAATTATAAAATTACCACAATAGAAAAACATGTATGAAGAACATGTTTCATTTTGTTATCACTCACAGCCTTTGTAAAATTTGGACTCGTACGTTAACAGATTGCTTTACAAAACTAGTTCTTTAATATGTTATTATTTATATTTGCTTTCTGCGAACCACTCATTACAGTAATTGAATAAAAGAAGCTAACTTTAATAAATAACATAAAGAAAATTGTTTCAATGTAGCAAAAGTTACCTTGTGTCGTAATGATTGCGCTAGATTATATAGTGAATAAGTTTAGTATGTTGCAAAATTGTGTTAGAACTTTAGTGCGTCGGTTATTAGCTATGTTTCTCATCATTATAGTCATTAATGACAATGTTTCGGTGAAAATAACGATCTAAGAGCCCTAATTGTGTCAGCTGGCACCGCAATCGATGCTCGTCTTCCTTTATTCATGTATTCCTGAATGGCCTTTTGTTGGAAAACGAAATAATGAAAAGTAGCTCGATTAAATAGAATGCAGATAATTATAAATGTGAGATATCAAAGGTTATACATAATTAATATGGTTTTATTTAATTGTATTTATCGTGAAAATTTTCTTTTTTCGGTCAGGTAAACAGGTAGTTATTTTCGGATAAATTTTACTTTGTTCTATAAATTGTCCACTTTCTCTGCTGTTGTTTGAAGAACTGAATTGTTCATATTAAACTATCGTTATAAACATTTTAAATTAAAATATAATAACTTCCTTTCAAATTTCAATCAAAATTTAAACATTAATGTCAAATATTTCACATAATTTCTATCTTAGATAAGTAATGTTTAGTGAAAACGTTAAATTATTTTGAATAGAGTAAAAGTTCTTTTCTTATTTTAAGTAAAAATTCTGTTAATCAAACTTGGACATTTGTATAATTTGATGTAGTTAATTAAATTTTATTTCCATTCTAAATATTCTTATTAATTCATAGTATGGAAAATAATATTTAATATAATATGCAATTTAAGTGGACAATCATGAAGTAAATTAAATTTTCTGTTGATTAAAACTTTACTTTATCTAGATTGTTTCATGATTTGAAAAACAAAAAAATTTAAATAAAAATGTTACTGGCTATTATTCTGCTTATCTATAGATTTATAACTTACTTACACTGTTGTTAATGCCATCATTAAGTCTATTTCTAGTGGGGGTTCAATTTACGCTAACTAATATTTTTTATCTGGGAATAAATTAAAACTTGTGGCATAAATTGTTATTATCAGATTCATAAAGCGATTTATGGTGGGATTCTGTGATACATTTATAATTTTGTAAATACCTAAATTTGTAAATAATTTTGTTCATTATTTACAGATTTACGGATTTACAAAACTTATGAATTTACATAGAATTTTACCATTAATCACTAACACCATTTTTTTAACTTTCTTTTCAATTCAAGGGACAAAATTTATTTTTCCTATAACTGTGCGATTTCTTTGTTATTACGTAACTATTATTGCCTTGGTTACGGGTGGAAAGGAGACAAATGCAGACCAAGTGCGTTTCTGTAAGCAAAGAAACACTAGTGCGGAAAGTAATTCATTATGCAACTGTCAAAAAAGTTGTATTGAGAGCGATTTAAATTTCGCGCCGAGCGCGGAATTCATATTTTAGCCACTGACGCTTATGGAAGAAGAAGATGCAGTGACCCAGCGCTAGTAAATACGCAGTAGTCAATTTTCACGTTTATAAACATAACCTTAAATTGCAGTATATCTAATATGTACACAATTAATAAAAAGAACCAAACAAAGTAAAATATATCGATAAATGGTTTTATTTTAAGAGTATGTGAAATGCATAATATTTATTGTTTGTGTATATTATTAACACAGTTGTTACAGTTGCTTATATTGACATAATTTGAAGTGTAAACTTTTGTACTGTCTAAAGAAACATTGACTTCTTCCGTACCTGTTCATATTATTAACAGTAATATTATTGACAACAATTTCGAAGGCTTTAAAAGTACCAGCAGCAGGTTGATTGTCATTGTCGAAAATAGATCCAAAATAGCATGATCTGGGGCTTCAATTATCTTTGAAGGTGTTTATGATAAAGAAGAATCACTCACTAGAGTATTCCAATCTAGACGATTTTGAAGTTAGTGAAATATTTTTAAATAACGTAGAACAATGTGCAAGTAATCAACAAAGAAACCATAGCAACGCCGTAAAACATCGTTCTTGTGAATATCATTATCATTTTATAAGTTTTGATAATATTTTAGTGATATTCTGTTAATAAAAATGATAAAATGTTGTTTATAACACGTGCCGAAAAAGGTTACGTGCTCGTGCAGATTTCAAAACAATTGTTTTATAAAAAATTGTAAAAATATCTGAGTCATTGTCATATTATTAACTGTCATTGCAACCCTCAAGAGTTAAAGTTCCTTTTAGTTTAACGGTCGTTACTATATCGAAATCCAATTTCGAGTTCTCTGTTGCTTCTGCGAAATGTTTAATTCTCGTCCGGTGGCACAAAAATTATCTTATTAATAATTAAATACAGTATGACAAATGGTGTTCTGTTATTGGCCATGGCAAGGTGTGTTTTTTAAATAACACTGCTTGCAGATAGTAGATGGATGGATGACCATTTCACGATATCCATCTTTCAAACATTGCGTACCGTTGTCGTACCATTAACAACAAACAAATGAGGCAGTCTATCACCCACTGACAGTCAAAAATGGCGTTAGCAACTAATCCGTTTCTGAAATAGTCTTATAAAATTTACAGTAATACTAAACATTGTATCCAGCGTTTCTTTATTCATCTAAAATGTATGACAAAGTAATTTAATATCCATCACAGTACATTAATTCCATTTTAACACCTTCTTATCCATCCATTGCACCTATCATAAAAATAGTGTCCGTCCATGATTCCAAAGCGTAATGGCGGTATTGATGGCACATTACAACAGTTCGTTTATACATCGACTGAGATAGATTCTCTGACCGACCTACTATGACTTGTTGGCGATACGATGACGATGTGATAGATGTGATCTATTGACACACTTTCGGTGTTTCAGTCTAAGCCTGCTGTGATGTTGGTGCCCACACGTAAAGATTTTTTTCAAGCAAGGTCGTAGGTTCGGTACGGTAAATCAGAACAATGTAGTTCTGGTTTGTTATTCATAGATGGCTTACTTATGGTTTATTTGTTTTTTCAATGAATTTAAATAATTTTAAAAGCTATTATACACGGTATTTTGTAACTTCAGGTACATACGTTAAGGGTATATGTTGTTTGGTATGTTGATTACGAATCAAAAATAATTTTATGTACAACCGGGCCGAAATTCATGTGGTTTAGCCCTAAAAAGCGGGCTTAAACACTTGTTTTTGGCCCTGGGGCCATAAGCAAACAATTCCTATGTATACATAAATAAAACAATTTTTATTTATTGTAAAATAAAATAAATAAATATATGATCACGCCTTCTACCCATTACTGGGTGTGGCACTCTGCCGAAGTAGATCTCGGTAAGTGATATATTTTGCGCGTGAAGTGCGGTTACCAGTCGTCAAGTCACGGCCTCCAAAGATGTTAGTGGTGGAAGAGCCACAGGGGTAGTTTTTGAAATTATGAAAATTGTTTGTCGCCTGTGGGAATCGAACCAGGGTTCTCAAGATTCACAGGCCGACTTCATACCACTGAGCTAGCCACCCCATTTATTGTGAATACTTTATTTTACATACGTTATTTTGTTGTACTCACGGGTGAAATTAGCGTTTCTGACCCTGAATATATTAGCCCTCGGCGCTTAGCTCCTCGTGCTAATTATCATATCACGGGCCAGAAACGCCTGTTTTCATCCTTGGTACATAAATAAATATTTTTCATGTTCCTTCTCAAAAATTTCATGGGGTAAGTAGCTCAGTGGTATCTAGTCGTCCTGAGAGCCCTGGTTCGATTCTCACAGTCGACAATCATTTTCACCATATTAAAATTATCCTTGTGGCTCCCCCTTCACTAACATCTTTGGGTACCGTGATTTGATGGCTGGTAACCGCACTTCACGTGCATAAATATATCACTTACTGAGATCTGCTTCGGCAGAGTACCACACCCAGTGATGGGTGAAAGGCGTGATGATTTATTTATTTTTATTTATTATGGCGAACGTTAGGTTGGCGTCGGCAAAGTGTCGAATGTGATATCTTACCAACGATTGCCAAAAGTAAAAAGAAACCAGACGATGAACTGTTTTGTGTTTGAATGAATATTAGAAACATAAATGAAATTAACTGACAGAAAATGCAAATTTATGTACAATACAATATATAAAATAAAATGAACATCGGTAGAAAACAATCAACAAAAATTTTAGTTAAAAAGCGATCTAAGTTAAGGCTACATCTGGAACCAGCTAAACATTTGACTTTTTCTGAGAAAACCTGAACTATCATTAACTATACTTTGTCATTTTGCGTGGGACCTGTTGCCAGGGGGTAATGGTTTATCTAAAAATAACGATTCCCACGCCTGAGTTTACATAAAAAACCAAGGAACGCCTGCAAGGGATGAGGACAAAGATTAAAACCATTCCAGACCAACGCGAGGCTTCTAATTTACTGAAATATATCAACACTATCTTTTAAAAACAAAGCGTGACAATTCAGAGAAGTCGTAAATGCGATAACCAGTAATCTGAGGAACACTGAAATTTTTACATATGCAGTAATACATTTTTGATAAAGAAAATTTCTGTCCAGTCAATTTTTGGGCAGATACTTAATCATACTGCTATAATTGAACACGCATTAAACGATAACCATAAAATCTTACATTCAGAACCGAATAAAAGATTATTTTTGGAACTCTATTAATATGAATAAAAATGCTGTTAATATCAAAATCCTTTAATTTCGAAGACCAAAATCAAATTAAACGTTGTGTATACTACGGACATTATAGCACTCGAATTTAAAGTTCTCTGGTACGCGTTCAGCTTGAAATATTCCCTCCGTACTATAATCGAACTATAATCTTTTGATTATGCCCTTATATATAAATAACTATTAAATATAGATAAAATAAATAAATATATCATCAAACCTTCTACCCATTACTAAGTGTGGCACTTTGCCGAACCAGATCTCGGTAAGTGTTATATTGATGCGCGTGAGTTGCGATTACCAGCCGTCAAATCACGGCCTCGAAAGGTGTTAGTGGTGGGGAAGCCACAGGGGTAGTATTAATGTGGTGAAAATGTTTGTCGGCAATGGAAGTCGAACGAGGGTTCTCAGGATCCACAGGCTGACTATACCACTATGCCACCTATTCCATAAATAACTATTAAATAGCAATTATATAAATTAGCAATATTGTGGCCGACATTTCATACAGAGATTATATTAATAGACAAAGTATGTATATATCGTATAAAAAGAGCGATTAGTAAAGTTTTTAATGTCCCATTTTGTTTCGCTCTGGGCAGTTGCCTGTTTATAGGACACGCTCAACCATTTTTATAGGTAGTTCTAAAAACAAATTATGAAATGTCAGATTTTTAAACAATCGCCAGATATATTACATAGTTGTTTTTAAACTATTTTAAAAATGGAAAAATCTAATCTAATATTTGACAGCAAATACAATATTTCGTATTGGAATATTTCACTAATAAGAGATCGCATTGGCTAGAACAAATGAGCACTTTTGTTTGACTTTCGTAAGTGTAATATTATAGATTCCAATATTTCTTTGTTTTATACTCCACTAACATCTTTGGGGGACGCAATTTGACGGCTGATTACCGCAATTCACGCGCAAAAAAATCACTTAGCGAGATTTGTTACGGCAGAATGCCACATGTGATGTTATATTAATATTTAATTTTTTTTAATTTGCTGACTTGTATTACTCATATAATGTATTATAGTTGATTTTAAAAGTACAGGTACATAATTTATAATATTACTTACAGGTTTTCGTAGCCCAGTGGATAAAAGACGGTAAAACTTGCGTTTTGTAATTAACAAGCAAGAGATCGGTGTTCCAATCTCGCTGACTTCAACTTATATTTAAAAATGCGATTGTGTCTGAGTGGTTCGGATTCCATTATAAGCTGTAGGCCCCCTGTACTGTAATTAGAATTAAATTCCTGTTGTGCAGAGGAGTAACAAATAAATTAATTAATTAATGTAAGAATATCTAGTCAAAATATAAATCTTAGTTTGCTTTGAGTCAGATGTTCTCCTAGTTGTTAATGTTTATGTATAAATAGTAAATAGTTCATGCACGTTGTACAAAATAATTTGTTCTGAGCTAATAAATTTGGCTGGTGGACAAATCGTAAATTGGCGTCTTTTTATAGGCCCACCGGGCAGAGAAAGTGTAATAACAGTGATTTATTATTGCAAAAACAAATGCGCGCAAAGAATAAATTAATATTCGCGATATCACGAAGTCAATGTCAGAAGCATTTGTTTCGTATCTATTACTCATTTTGAAGTCTGACATTCAAGATGTCGAAAAGCTCTCTAAGGTTACTGGATTGGTTCATTATAAATAATAATGTAATGAACATTAAACGCATTAAATATTGACGATATGATTCACATATCTGATATGAAAATAGTTCGTTACATGATTGCACATAATTAAAATTAAAATATGCATGAATTCATAAAGTTCAGATATTCGCTTTACATGCAATCACGAATCCACGCTGTCAATATCAATAAAATGAATCGAATTTTCCAAACTTTAACAAACGATAATTTAAAATTCTGTGGAAGATACGGTGATTATTGGTTCGTTAACACTGGCGCTAATTAAATCATAAACTAGTTAGTAATTACCTCAATTAATCCCCTTGTGAATATCAGAGAGATGAATTGTTTCCGCGTTATCGAGTGCATGAAATTTGAACCTATATTATTAAACTAAACACTGATATGTACTTGAAATTTGTCTCTTGTTCGGATAGTACTAATTTACACTACAAAATGCTGTATCAATTATTTAAGTTTCAATTTTGAACACTATAAACAAAATAAATATATCATCACGCCTTCTACTCATGACTGGGTGTGACACTCTGCCGTAGCAGATCTCGGTATGTGATATATTTTGCGCGTTACCAGCCGCCAAATTACGGCTCTCAAAAATGTTAGTGAAAAGGGAGTCACAAGGGTAGTTCTAACGTGGTGAAAATTATTTGTTGGCTGTGGGAATATAACCCGGGCTCTCAAATTCACAGACTGACGATACCATTGAGCCACCTACCCTATTTTTCCAGTCAAATCACGACCCTAAAGATGTTAGTGGATTAGGAGCTACAGGGGTAGTTTTAACACATTGAAAATTGTTTATCAGCTGTGGCAATAGAATCCGGGTACTCAAATCCACAAATTGACTCGATACCACTGACCCATTTACCCCATTTTTTTCAAAATTAGTTTTAATTTTAATACTATAATGCTGGGTTGCATGAAAGTTTTTCTGGTCCATTAGTAACTAAAGGTTCAATGAGGTTCAGAAAATCGCTATTGATACTGTTGCTAGATAGAAGTAATATATTTTGCGCGTTATCAGCCGTCAAATTACGGCTCCCAAAGATATTAGTGAAAAGGGAGCCACAGGAATTTTAACGTGGTGACAATTATTTGTTGGATGTGGGAATAAAACCCGAGTTCTCAAATCCACAGACTGACTCGATACCACTGAGCCATCTACCCAATTTTTTTCAAAATTAGTTTTAATTTTTTAAACTATGAATAAAATAAATATATCATCATGCATTCTAGCCATTACTGGGTGTAGCACTCTGCCGTAACATATCTCGGTAAGTGATATATTTTGCCCTTAAATCACGGCCTCCAAAGATGTTAGTGGAAGGGGAGCCACAAGGGTAGTTTTAACGTGGTGAAAATTATTTGTCGGCTATGGGAATTGAACCCGTGTTCTTAAATCCACAAATGACTTGATGCTACTAAGCCACTACCTCATTTTTTCAGAATTGATTTTAATTTTTAATATTATATTCTGAACAAATATTTTGTGCCTTTGCCAGGCTATGCTATGATGACACAATTATAGTATAAAATATACAGAGCATGTACTACCATCGATTCATTTCAAGGACAGTATTCATTTTGATAGATGTCACATTCCTTTCAGAAAATGTTAAGTGATGAAACTTGCTAGGTGTCAGAACCAAGGAAGGTTTAAATTATCAAATGTTACTATTCATTACTTATCTCAAATAACGGAATACGGTGATAAAAAAATATGTCTCCATTTATTTACACCTAAGAGGATTAAATTTGTAGTTTACTAACTACAATAGAAAAATTCGCAATCAATCTGCATCGAAATAGGAAAAACTTTGCTTTACAACTTACTTGTAATGTTTTTGTTTACTAAACTAAAATTTAATAGTAAAAGTTTTATTTCGCTGCAGCTTGAGTTAAAGAATTTTCCAAAGCGTTGAAAAAAATGTTTATTTAAATGTCTATATTTATTTTAATCTCAGTAATAGTATTTGCTTGCCACGCCTTATCTTAATTTTTTTTTAATTTAATTGTATTCATCATTTTCACCAATTATATTTTCATCAACATTAGTATTTTAAAAAAATTACTTGTTCTCTACTAGTCTCATGTTTGCTACAAATAGTAAATGAGAATTAAATTTTAAAGATAAATTTTTAATTATCTTTTATTTCCTGATGAACTTGAACTTCTCGCTCTTTAAAGATTCTTAGAGGAAGTTTCTGGCTTAAACATCAGTTTTATATCTTCAGATTTCAATTTCGGTATAGCTTTAAAAAATTACGATTTTAAGAGCCAGTTTTTCAATCAATTAAATAATAATGGAAACTATGGTTACCATTATTATTTAATCATGATTAACGTTATTGAGAGTAAATCGGCGATAGAGAAACTGGCCCTAAATGTTATTACACGGTATATAAATTATAAAGCAATAAAACTCACCGGGATAAAAGTCATTTGGTATAAAATGAAGAGAATCAACATTCATAATTGGTGAAATATTTCGCCTTTTCTCCTTTACTAGGTGTGGCATTCTGCCGCAGTAGATTTCGGTAAGTGATATATTTATACACGTGAAATGCAGTTACTAGCCGTCAGATCGCGGCCCCTAAAGATGTTAATAGTGGAGGAGCCACAGTGGTAATTTCAATGTGGTGAAAATTGTTTGTCTGCTGTGGGAATCAAACCCAGCTTCTTAAATCCACATTCAGACTAAATACCACTGAGCCATGTATCTCATTGGTACGTAATTAATAATTTTGTTTTTTAAGATTTTCCGCGAAGCCTTGTAAATAGTTTCATTAAAGCGGTCATCTCTGGAATTAAACATTCCTATATTAATAGTGTACATTTTTTGACTCCAATTGCATTTATAACATTGTTTGCTCATTGCACTACATACGAACAAAATATTTAAATTGTTTTTTTTTTTTCAAAAAAGTACTCAGCATTTTCCTGTCGTGTGGTAAATGCGCTGCATAAGATTTGATGTTGCATTTTACAGAGATGTAAATAAGCGTTTACGGTTTGTAGCCCGGTTGATTATGCGCGCTTAGAGTTCCATTTCCCGCGGGAAAAACTCGATAAAAAGCGGGAATCTTACGTGATTCGGGGAGTTGGCGTAAACAAATGCACAGCGCTGTCGGCGGTGGCTGACTGATGGGCGTTCCCGGCGGCGGCGTCGGTGCGCCACGTCGTCATGACAACCGCAGCGGCGCCTGTCGTCCGTGGCGACGACCTCGCCGCAGTGACGTCATTCCCGCCGCCGCCGAACGACGCCGAGAACGCACCCGCCAAAAATTCGTTACTGCTCGGCGAATAGAACTCTCTTTGCAATATCGGCAGACAATTGATGAAAAATACAAATGTTTTTAATTTATTTAGAGCTGCAATGAAACTTTTAATTAAGTGTTCAATCATTTATTCGTAAATTCCGAATACACTAAATCAATTTTTAATGCGATATTTATCATTTATTAGCACTTCATTAGGAAGTAGATATCTTGAGAAATTAAAAATAGTTATTTTAGTTAGAGAGCTAGGGTGCAAAATGATGTCTCATTTATTCCAGTGACAGAAATGAATTTTTTTTATAGATTATGTCATGATAAACATGAAAAAAGAAAATTAGATTTGAGAACGGGTGGCAACCATAGATGGCGCCGATTTTAAGGGTAGTTGTTGACATATTTTTTATAGGCTAATTTTCATTTTAAATTATAGACTTTGGTATAATTAAGTAATAAAAATGGTAGACAAAAGTTTTGGCCGGAGACGCATGCGCGACAAAACCGGTCAAAGTAAGCAATTTTTTGGTGTCGTGTGACATATTACTATTTGTTCACGACGAAAAAATGACAAAAAAATTATTGATAGAAATTATTGCTGGTTGCTCATTGGTGACAGAAGCTCTGAAAGTGGACTGGTGTAGGAATCAACAACCACCCTTAAAATCGGCGTATTCACATCGACGCCATCCATAGTTGCAACCCGTTCCCAAATCTAATTCTCTTATTTTCATGTTTATCACTAAAATAAATGAGACATCATTTTGCACCCTAGCTCTCTAACTATTTATGTACAGGCGTTTCTGGCCCGTGGCATGATTATTAGTACGAGACGCAAAGCACCGACAGCTAATAATATGTTCAGGGTCAGAAATGCTAATTTCACCCGTGGTACATACAATATTTTATGCACAACAAAATAACATTTATTCATATGTTCAAAAGATTAAAATATGTAAATAGGTTATATGTCAAAATGACATTTTGCAGAATAAAGTATTTACAATAAACAAAAATTGTCATTTTAAAAAGAAGTGTTTAGGCCCGCTTTTTAGGGCTAAAGCACATGCTTTTCGGCCCGGTTGTGAATAAAATAAAATAAATCGATTCACGTCAATATTTTACGATCGACTAATTTATTATAATAACAATAGGACGCCTACGTATGTAATATTTCATGCGAAACATTTATTCAGATTAAAAATTGATAAAGAAATCGTACTGAATAATAGTAATTAAATTTAAAAATAGCTTGAAATATAGTTATTTAGTAATGCGTATAACAAGTATATTGTTGTGTCTATGATCACAACTGCTTTGAAGTAAAAAATAATAATTAGATTTAGATACTGATTAAAATTATGAATAGTACTTACTTTGTCGATTTATTAATGTTATTATTCAAGTATTAATTACAACTTATGTAATTAATTACTTGCAGTAGCTATTTAAGTGTTTACAAACGCGTAACATAGTCGATAATATGCCTCGCTTTTATCGTTGCTATTTACTCTTGAGTCAAAAATAATTAAAAAAAAAATAAATATAAATATATCATCACGCCTTTTATCCATTACTGGGTGTGGCACTCTGCCAAAGCAGATCTCGGTTAGTGATATATTTATGTGCATGAAGTGCGATTACCAGCCTTCAAATTACGGCCCCCAAAGATGATAATGGAGGGGGAGCCACGGGGGTAATTTTAAATTGGTGTCGGCTGTGGGGATCGGACCAGGGCTCTTGGGATTAGCCCATTAAAAATAATATTATAATTAATGGGCTACGTAGCTCAGTGGTATTGAGTCGGTCTATGGATTCGAGAATCCGGGTTAGATTCCCACAGCCAGCAAACAATTTAAAAAATATATAAATATTATCATCACGCCTTTTATCCATTACTGGGTGTGGCACTCTGCCGTAGCAGATCTTGGTAAATAATATATTTATGCGCGTGAAGTGCGGTTACCAGCCATCAAATCAGGGCCCTCAAAGATGTTAGTGGTGGGGGAGCCACAGGAGTAATTTTAATGTGCAAATGTTTGTCAGCTGTGGGAATCGAACCAGGGTTCTGAGGATCTACAGGTCGACTTGATACCACTGAGGACAAACAATTTTTACCACATTAAAACTACCCCTATGGTTTTCTTATCAATAATATTTTTGAGGGCAAGATTTGACGACTGGTAACCGTAATTCACACGCAAAATGTATCTCTTACCGAGATCTGTTACGGCAGAGTGCCATAGCAACGGATAGAAGATGTGATGATACATTTATTTTATTTAGTTTTTTATTTAGACAAGAACTAATTTTTTGCATGACATAAAAGTTTATAAATAATTTGAAGTTACGGGTCATAGAATAATTTATATTGCTCCCAGACATTCGCAGCGCTATTATCAATTTAAAGCTCTTTCAAATTAGCTTTTGTCTGTCCAAGTGCATAAATTATAAATAATAAAAATCATTTTTAGTTCAACTGGCGGAACTTTCGCTAAATTCGATTTCCCTCTGCGAAATGTAAAATCAATGTAGCTCCCATATCGCGTCCGAGATTCCAGATAATCTTTGTGTAAATGAATGCGGTAAATTTCACAAAGCTCATATCTAACATAATTGATCTTTTATCTTTGAGCCATCCTGAATTCTGTCAACTGCGAGCTCACATTCGCGCCAAACGACTCGTGAATTCACCTTACACTACTGAATTCTTGTAACTGCAAACATAAAATACGTAAAAGGAAAATTGTCTCGGAAAACTCGTTTTATTGTGGTTTCCTTCTGCGAAAGCTCAAGTTTTCAGTAGGTTTGTCTGACGCTTCAAGTGGAGTTTTTGAGTTACTCCGCAGGTAGAACTAAGTCAAATAGTTGTTCACATTCTTGATGCAAAAATGCGCATATGATTGAAGTTTACGTGGTTCAATAAATATGTATATGAACATGATGGGTGTTATTCAGTGGGTAATACAGGAGTGCTCAGAAAATGGTTGACAAGCTTCAGGTAGAACGATATTTTGATTAATTTTGGGTCGACCATTCTAATGCAGAAAATGTGTACGATTCGTTGTAAAGTCATATTTAAAAGAAATGTAAGTTTGGCAACACCGAATTAAACAGCTGTTATAGCAGTAGTCAGGTAACTATGCAAATTTGACAAATTATATTTTATTTTTATTAAGGTCGTTGATTTCCACCGAAGTTTGAATTTCTGAACGTTCGAACATTCGAATAGTTTGAACTTCGTCAGAAAAACTTCGAAGCTTCGAACTTTCGAATTTTTTGAAGCTTCGAATTTACGAATTTTCTAATTTTTTGAAGCTTCGAATTTATGAATTTTCGAATTTTTCGAATTTATGAATTTTCGAAGCTTCGAATTCTCGAATTTTACGCGAAAAGTCGGCCACGAATTAAATAATAAACTCGGCGAAGTATCTCTGCAAGTTTAGGCGTCTTAATTAAGACATCTATTCTCTTACCCTCCATCTAAATGCTATGGACTTTTAGTAAAACGTTTTAAAATGACAATAAAAAGGATACAAATACGTCTTAATTAAAATGTTTTTGACAGTGTAGCGAAATTTTAAGTCTAAATTGAATTAATTTGGCAAATAATAATAATTAATAATAATTACTACGAATTAATACAAAACTCTGCAAATGAGTTTATTCTGAAAATAATTCATATCAACATGCCGTGTTCACGTTAGGATCCAGATTCACAATTCGAATAATTCGAAAATTCGTAAATTCGGAATATTCCAAAATTCGAAAATTCGGAATATTCCAAAATACGTTTATTTTAATGATCGTTTAAGGCTTTTCTTTATTGTGTATTTATGTGTTTTGTGAATTTTTGCAAGGCAAACTCGCGTGGCAATTTACAGTGTTAAGGTAGTACTAGTGTGACGGTCGCGCCATCGGTTGTCGAGTGGCGAAACTGACGCTCAAAAAATATAAAAATTGAATAAAATAAGTGTTTTATACCTATTATGATTTGAATATCATGAATTGTAATCAGGTTGTTGGTCTAGTGAATTTTCAAATATTATAAATTGGGATTCTTAATTTTTCGTTAAAAACAAGGCTTTGCATGGCTATATATCCATTACTAAACGATAAAAAACTTTCTCCTTCTGATACAATATACATGGATAGTTCTAGAACCTCATACTAATTTTTCAAATTAAACTGTAAAATTTTAGAGGTACACAAACCAAATATGTGCGATTCTGAATGATGATTGCCATAAGCCCCATGTATAAGAACTCAACTTTACAAGCGAATATATTTGTTCACAGACGATTAATGTGTTTCATATTTTAACAGGATGCGTATAACTATCCAATGTTTAGATGCGCTAAATTTCATTCGGATCTGCAAAAAAAAATTTCACGCTAGCACTTACCTTAAATTATCGAACGTACTGTATATATTATTATATGTATATTGATTATGACGTTTACACGTACGGTTTTTGGGTTCGTGTTCAGGGGATAGAGCTTGATCATCAACTAATTAAATATGTTGTTACCGTTACGGATGGAAATGAATACATCAAACCACTAGATTATTGTAACTAGGTTATTTGAGAACTGTCCGTTACTGTTCTAATTATATTTTAATTGTTGAAATATTTGATTTACTTTAATTTAATTATATCATAAATGCTTTTTGTATGAATATAGTTAATAAAAACTAATTTTATTATTCAACAACATTTGAGTGGCTCGGAATCGTAATTGACACTAGGACAGAGCCAACGTTTTGCAGCAAACATGGCGGAATATTGGTAGTTCGAACTGCTCTTAACTGTACGCCTTCCACTATTGTCAGGAGGTTGGCACAACTGATCGTTGGTAACCCGACTTCAATTATTATTAGCTGTATTCCTTAAATCAGTTCAGTTAAATTAGACAACATGACAAAATGAACTGAATTAATTAAGCTGATGCACTTACAGAGCTGGGCAGTAGCTAGCTACTTTTGTAGCTTAGCTACATTTACCTTAGCTGTAGCTGTAGCTTAGCTAACTGTGAAAAAATATAGCTGTAGCCTTGTAGCTAGCTACTTTTTTTCTATTAGCTTAAAAATAACAACTGAAGCTACTTTTTGTAGCTTAAAGCTACTTTTTATAGCTTAAACCTACTTTTTAAGCAGAAGGTCAACAAAGTACGCATGCGTACAAGCTAAACCCACACAAAATAATTATTTGTTGCCGGTTCTAACTGGCTCTAATACGCAAAAATACACAGTAGGTGCCAGATGGTATTTGCTATTTTTGATATTTATGTACATAATAGTAAATTAACAGTCATTATAACAAAAGACTGATCATATGACAATGGTAAATTTAATTATTTCACAATAATTTTAAAAAGTAGCTTTAAAATTTAACACCTACTTTAACGAAAGCTTTTAGCTGTAGCTTAGCTATATTTTACAAAATGTAGCTTATAGCTGTAGCTCAGCTACTTTTTAAAAAAATAGCTGTAGCTGTAGCTTAGCTACTTTTTTTAAGTAGCTTGCCCAGCTCTGTGCACTTATTGGTATGAATTACTTCAAAGTAAATTAGAATCAGTAATTTTAGTACTAAAATAGAGTCCGCGAAGTAATCCAACAAAATAAATAAGTGATCTGGATCAGTAAATGTAAGTTAGATCTAATCCAAACGGCAAATATAATTCACCTAGTGTTGACCGGGAATGCAAATATTGTTGTAATTTGTGTTTTGGCGATTATTAAGCAATACAATTATTATACATTCGTTTGTTGATAGCTAATGTAGTTTATTACTTACGGGCTGTAGCCATTACCATCGCAGTAGCTATGACGACGCAACCAATGTTTGACATTTATCTCTTATAACCTGTAATAATGTTTATTTTCATCGAACTTATCTCGACCTATGACTGTAATTTACAGTTGAGTACTCGTAGAAGAAGTATAGTGTTAAACTCGTGTGTAATGGCTATTACTCATTCGGATAAATTGCGCTATTCACCTACGATTCGTCAATTTCGTCGTCATAAGTAATAACTATCATTACACGCTCGTTGAGTAATGTAATTGAAATGTTAACTATAATAATAACAATAGGGAGGTGGCTCAGTGGTATCTAGTCTGCCTTTGGATCTGAGAACCCTGGTTCGATTCCCACTATCGATAAACAATTTTAAAAATTACCTTTGTGGTTCTCCCTCCACTAATATCTTTGGAGGCCGTGATTTTACGACTGGTAAAGGAATTTCGTGCGCATAAATACATAACTTACCGAGATTGGCACACCCATTATGATATATTTATTTATTTATTTATTATATATTAATAACAAAATATGAATGAAATACAAAATTTACCGACTCGTCAAAACACAATAAATTGTGAACCTAGAATAAGCAGTAGATTCTTGCGCACTTATACATGCCAACGTATTTCTTACCGCGATGCTGTAGCATGCCGCACTAAGAAATGGATAAAATAGCGTAATAATGACTTCATTTATTTTCATAACATCTATTAAAATTTAATTGAACAATTTACACTCAGCATTTAATTTAAAAAACAATTTTTAATGAATAAATAACGAATACTACAGGTCTCGCCCATTCGCTCGACATAGTGGACATTTTTCGCGGAACAATATTCTTTTGTGTCGAGTACCACCCCAAGTAAACATCCACTACTTTGTGCTGCACATCATCACACAATATTCTACAACGATGGCGGTGGTGATTGGTTTGTTGCCGAGGGGAAAGGGATGCATCAGTGACGGCTCGTTAAAACTGGGGGCGGTGCCTGCTTCCAGGAAAATTGGATGTCATCAGATGCGTCTGTGGAAACTGATGCCGTGGAGTTCGGTTCGCTTTACCCTGCAAATGTACAGTATAGTCTATGTGTCCTGTGTCCTATATGCTTGTATGGTAGTCATGGCACCCCTATATTTAGGCGTAGGGGTAACTACCCTCTTTAGGCTTCGGTTACGTTCTGGACAAATACGTATTTTATAATCAAACTTTTTAATGTTAGGATTGTGATTTGTAAATATATGCGAAATGGTGAAACAGATATCTCAATGCCAATATCATACGGTCAAAATTTATGTATGATGACGTCACATCATTCTATTTATTTATTTTACTAGAGAGAATATTTGAGATCTCGGGTTCGATTCTCACAATCGACAAACAATTTTCGTCACATTAAAATTGCTCCTGAGACTATGTGGCTCCTCCTCCACTAACATCTTTGCGGATTGTAATTTGACGGCAGGAAACCGCACCTCACGAATAATAATAACTTACCGAGATCTGTAAACGCAGTAGGGTAAAAGGCGTAATGGTACATTTATTTTATTTTATGATTTCCAAACAAACAAAACCGTTTATTTTAAATATTTTATGCACAACTGGGCCGAAAAGCATGTATTTTAGTCCTAAAAAGCGGGCTTAAAAATTTCTTTTAGGCCCATGAGCCAAAAAAAAATAATTCTTATGGATACGTAAATAAAATGACAATTTTTGTTTATTGTGAGTACTTGATTCCTCTAAATGTTATTTTGACATATAACCTATTTACATATTTTAATCTTTTGAACATATAATTAAATGTTATTTTGTTGTGCATAAAATATTGTTTGTACCACGTTTCAGACCCTAAACATGTTATTATCCCTCGGCGCTTTGCGCCTCGTGCCAGAAACGCCTATTTTCACCCTTGGTACATAAATAACTATTATGGGATTTCCATCAGATTTAATTTTACCCCTGTGGTTCTCCCACCCCTACCATCTTTGGGGACCGTGATTTGACGGCTGGTAATTTCACTTCACGCGCAAAATATATCACTTATCGAGATGAGCTACGGCAGAGTGCTACACTCAATAATGGGGAAAGGTGTGATGTTATATTTGTTGTTATTTTACTGCAATAAAAACAAATGCACTTTTCCGATTTAACCGTCTTTCTATTTTCCAAACAAAATAAATATGCGTTGGTAAATCGTTTACAGTAGACATCCTGTACAGAATATACAGACACGTGGCGAAGAATTATTAAATTTTAATTTGTTTGCTTGCCAGCTTTGATGTGTACGTACACGTGTGTATTCTATAAGTTTTAATTCAAAAGATGAAATATAACATCAACATCACCGAACTGGATGACTAGAAATGTGTTACAAATATGAAAAATATGTCCCAGTGGTGGTATTCACTTTGACAGTTAATTTACCAACATAAAGAATTTCATACATGTGCTGTCACAAATATTTTTCGGTTTTTGTTTAGTTTTATCGGGCAATCTGGATATACTTGTTTTTATTATATGCGAGTAGTTTATAGTTCTGAAAGATTTTTTAAAATTCATTACATTGTTAAATTGAATATGGTACGTACAACTTGTTTCTCTAATAATTTTATTTTTGAAGGGTGGTTTCCTCACCTAATAAACTTAAATGTTAATATACAGTACATACAAGATGCAATTCCACGAACTCTTTCAAATGTAAATATTTAATGCGCGGTTGTATAAAACATTGTCAGCTAATCACGTTGTTAATTACGCGAAAAAGTTGAATTAGAATTTAAAAAAAAAACTCAACACAGAAATTTCAAAATGTCCAAACGACATCATTTCTATAGTATACAATTTTTATGCGCAACCAGGCCGAAATTCATGTGTTTTAGCCGTAAAAAGCGGGCTTAAACACTTCTTTTTGGCCCTAGGGTCATAAAAAAATAATTCCTATGGATACATAAATAAAATAACAATTTTTGTTTATTGTTCATCATGCCATCTACCCATTACTCGGTAAGTGATATATTTTTGCGCGTGAAGTGCGGTTACCAATCGTCAAATCACGGCCCCCATAGATGTTAGTTGTGGGAAAGCCACAGGGGTAGTTTTAAAATGGTGAAAATTGTTTGTCGCCTGTGGGAATCAAACCAGGTTTCTCAAGATCCACAGGCCGATTTGATACCGCTGAGCTAGCTACCCCATTATTGTGAATACTTGATTTTACAAAATGTCATTTTGACATATAACTTATTTACATATTTTAATCTTTTGAACATATAATTAACTGTTATTTTGTTGTGCATAAAATATTGTATGTAACACGGGTGAAATTAGAGTTTCTGACCTTAATCATATTATTAGCCCGTGGCGCTTTGCGCCTTGTTCTAATAATCATGCCACGTGCCAGAAACGCCTGTTTTCACCCTTGGTAAATAAGTAACTATTATTTGTTACAAATATTGTTTTACTATTATTATTTAACTAACAATAAACATTTTAATGCTATTCTTAATTAATTATGATATAAAAATCCGATCATATGTGAAATGTGGTGTCCGCCATCTTGGCTATTGTTAGCTTTTAACGTGATGTTAGTTGACATTATAGTTAACATCGCTTTATGCAACCGGGCTTAAAAGTTGTGCAGAATAAAATTAGGTATTTAAATCAAATTCGTAATCACTCAAAAGTGAAGCCGTTTTGAAACAGTTATAACATACAGAATTAAAATAAGAACAATACATATTACAGGAGTTTTATTTAAATTAATTTTGTAGCAGATCTCGGTACGTAATATATTTTGCGTGTGAAATGCGATTACCAGCCGTCCAATCACGATCCCCAAGGATGATAATGAAGGGGGAGCCACAAGGGTAGTTTTAATGTTGTGAAAATTGTTTGTCAGCTGTAAAAATCGAACCCGGGTTCTGAAATCCACAGACCAACTCGAAATTACTGAGCCGCTTACCCTATTGTTATTATTATTGTTTATATATTTATTACATTATTCAATGAGCGTGTAATAATAGTTATTACTTAAGAGGACGAAGTTGAATACACGAGGAAATACATATTCAAAATCTAGTCACCTTATCTTTAAAAACTTTAAATAAAATTTGTTGTTTGCAATATGGTAAAATGCTTGTTGACAATACAAGAATTTTCGCTTCTGTATACTATTAATCAACTTTTCACCTCATTCCAGAAATATGTAGTAAAATAAGTAATAAATTGCATCAAGTGTCGTAAGTACAACATGTAGATAACTGTAGTAATTTAGTAAAAGAGTGTTTCATTCTATCACCATTAGTAGGTGAGACCATAATGTATGATTAATTATTTCATATAATTAACTTGAGTAACAAGCATCAAGCAAACAACTCGTTGAAAATTGTATAGCAAAGTTACATCAATACATACTTGTGTTTATGAACAGTAATTTTAACGCTGCACTGAGAGAAGTCATTGGTTCATTGCATCGATTAGATATTAGCGCTTTGTAATTTCTCACTGAGGCATTCATTGCACAACATTTCGATGTTTGGATGTAATATGACAAAGGGGGTTATATATTCTTGTTTCAACACATTCATATTTGAAACGCAAACGTGCTATAAATTATTTTTAGCGTGACGCTCCTGGTTGCTGGTTAAAATGGCCGATATTTCAACAATAACCCTCAGTTTATGTGAACATACGGCTGCTTTGTACATGAATTCATATTACGAAAAGTTGAAAAGTAAACACCAGGCCTTGGTACACATGAGTATAGTACGTAAATAAATAGTTGTCAAATTGTTCTATCTTATACCCTTTACATACCCATACCGTGGGTCTCGAGTAACCAAAAACATTGGCGTATTGCATAGATAACAGATTTTTTTGTAAACAAAAACAGCCAGATTCTCAAAAAAAGTTTTAGCTAATCCTGAATTATAGATGAGCTAATCTTATGCTAGTCCGACTTAAAAAAAGTAATTCAATTCACTTTCCAAAAACTAAATGGTAAGAAGATTGTATTAAAGTTCGTTTAAACTTTTTTGGCAATATGGTTTAGCTTAATTTGACAACTTTAACTGAATTCTAGCTAATTCTTAAGAGATTAAGTTCAAAGTGCCAAAATTTACATTTTAGGATAAAGGTGTTTTTCAGATATTGATCTTATTAAAATAAATACGTGGCGATTATTTATATTATTGATATTATTCTATTAAATATAATAATAATAGTATATTACACAACGATGCTATAATGGATGCTATTATTCTCAACGATGAAGTTTACAGCACGAGCGAGCAAGGCTTGTAATCATCGGAGAAAATAATAGGCCATAGGATGCGGGGACTCACATGATACTTTGACGTTTTGTGACGTAAAAACAGCTGTTCGGGCATAGATCACTGCACCACCTACAAAATGAACTATTTTTTTGGGACGGGATTTGAAAAGAACGGTTCTTTTCAAATCTTGTTGGGCTGCGATCATTGCGCCACCTACAAAATGAACTATTTTTTTGTGGCGAGATTTGAAAAGAACGGTACGGATGTTTTTATCAATTTTTCATATTTATTTTCATAATGAGGTAGTGGTTCAGTGGTATCAAGTCGGCCTGTGGATCCTGAGAACCCTGGTTCGATTCACACAGCCGACAAACAACTTTCACCAAATTAAAATTACCCCTGTGACTCCCCCAACACTAACATCTTGAAAATGGATTAAAAAAAATGATTGTGTCATTTATTTATTTATTTATTTGTTACTTTGCACAACAGGAAGTAAATCCCAATTACAGTACAGTGGACCTACAGCGTATAGTGGAATCCGAACCATTCAGACAATCGTATTTTTTTGGATATAAGTAGAAGTCAGTGAGATTTGAACGCACGACCTCTTGCTTGTATGTTTTACCTCTCTTTTATCCATTGAGCTACGATTGCCTGTACGGGATTTAGTCTTCATTTGACTTTGGAAATGATCATTTGCATTAATTACGTAGCATTTTATTATTTTACTAAAATGTAATTTTGACGGTTTCAGAACTTTTGTTGTTTTGAGTATTTTATCCAATCATCAAGGGAATCTTCTAATTTCATTTAACTTACGTTAACACTATTAAAATAAACAGGCGCGATGGCCGAGCGTGTTAATGCACATCTCTTAACATGCTGTGACGTCATCCGAACCAAGGTTCGTCAGTTCGAATCCGCCTGTCGACAAAGTATGATTTGTCGTTAAAATAAAAAATACAGTTACTTGTATTAATCATACTCGGGCGCTATAAGCTAGTCACTTATACATATGCCTTAAAAGTAAGTAACATCGACTCAGAAAACCGGCAGTACGGCAGCGTAAAAACTGCGGCTCGGTGTGCCCGGTAGGCCCAGGCCCGACTCGGGCTGTAGCGCCAGTAAAGAAGAAGAAGAAGAACACTATTAAAATGGTGAATATTGTAATAATTGCTCTTGAAAATTGAAATACTATTTCATAATTAATTAATGCTGATATTACATTACTCTTAGATCTATCCAATTATATGTAGAACAGTAATAATTTAACGATTTGTAATTTTTTGGATCTTAGTGATTATTAATTTGTTACGGTTTAAAAAAAAAACCTAGAATATATAATGAATTAATCTTTCTTATATAAGATTACCTTCTTATGTAAGATATTTTCCATGTAAAATTTATTAAGATACACACCGCAAACTAAATGTAAGCATAGAGGGCTATATGTAGCATGCAAGCGCAATTAAAAAAGAAGAGCGTTGTTTCTGGCAGCGAGTGTACATGCACCACTGGGACAAAGACCCACATAAAGTTCTCCGGCTGGTAGCAACTTTGCAGTTTATATTACGTGTGCATTATTTATGTTCTTGGGGGGATATCATTTATTTTTTCGCCTGTTTATAGGTCAGTAACGTGGGCTCAGTCTAAATTGTTTTACGATACGTAGTCAGAAAGTAGGCGTGGGCTGCATCGTTATGTTTTGTTTTTGAGATATTCTGCAAGCGTACCAAGCATGGTATTGTAATAATTACAGTTGTAGGTTGAGTTTATGGACAAGCCACGAGTTTCTATAGTGATTGTCGATTGTTTGTCGAACTTGAACACTTGAGAATTATGTACGTGGCTATATAGTTTCGATACTGCATGTTGCTGTTGTTTTCAACACTTTGACAATTTCTCTGATCTTGAACTGCAACGAGGCAACTACAATAAATTTGTATTAGTTCCATAGCACTACTAATTTCGTGTTTTACAAATTTACAATACATGTGTAAAAATTTTTCAAAATGACGTTTCGTTCACTCAATTTAGGCCGTGTTCGGAGTTATACTTTTATCACCCTAAAATTCCAAACCGTGTATTTGTGTAGCCTTAACATTATTCTCGTTTGGCCGTAATGCGCATGATTTTTAATTTAGTGCTTACTAACTAGCTAGCTCAGTGGTATGAAGTCGGCCTGTGGATCCTGAGAACCCTGGGTCGATTCTCACAGGCGACAATCAATTTTCATAATTTCAAAACCCTACCCCTGTGGCTTCTCCACCACTAACATATTTGGAGGCCGTGATTTGACGACTGGTAACCGCACTTCACGCGCAAAATATATCACTTACCGAGATCTTCTTCGGCAGAGTGCCACACCCAGTAATGGGTAGAAGGCGTGATGATATATTTATTTATTTTTTATTTTACTAACTTCAAGCAATAGTGTACTCTTACAACTCCTAAAATATAATAGCTAAAATCCTAAATATTGACGTCATTGAGAACACACAAATTTAGGATGTGGTATTATGGTGCAATCTGAACACGGTCTTAGTTGTGATAGTTACCATTTTCTTCACTAGTGATGAAAGTCATTTACTTCTATCACTAGTGAAGGAAATTGTTAAAACCTCAACTAAATTGAGTAAGGCAAATATCATTTTCACAAGTAATGTTGACAAAAATTAAATTACGTTTATATTGCAATATTTTGTTATGTAACTATGGTTTTTCATAGTTCCCTATCAGTTTTTATGTTTTTTTTTTTAATTGCACAGATAAATAATATATATATCATCACGCCTTCTACCCATTACTGGGTGTGGTACTCTGCCGAAGCAGATCTCGGTAAGTGATATATTTTGCGCGTGAAGTGCGGTTACCAGTCATCAAATCACGGCCTCCAAAGATGTTAGTGATGGGGAAGTCACAGGGGTAGTTTTAAAATGGTGAAAATTGTTTGTCGCCTGTGGGAATCGAACCAGGGTTCTCAGGATCCACAGGCCGACTTCCTACCACTGAGCTAGCCACCTCATAACAGATAAATTGATTCATAATAATTTTCTGATTGGTAAAGAAGAGGGAATAATTATTATTATTCCCTGCGGGATTTATACATGGCATTATTTAACAAAAATCACACATGTAATATGCATATAAGACATTAGTCGTAGATAAAATTAATGATTAAATAAATAATTATTTTGGGGAGGAAAATCGGCCGACGCCGTATTTGAATCTGTTACTTTTTATCTCTGAAAAACCTTTTTCTAACGATACTACTCATATTTCGGATTGGCGTGTCAACATCATTTGAGTTTTACTCTCCATTTTTTTTTATTATGCGTCTAAGACAACCTCGATTCCTTAATAACTGATGTAATCAATTGATAAGTATGTACTTATATTAATAAAATTAGAGATGTACTTGAAGGTAATAACAAAAATTAAAGACCTGTATTTTTATTATCGAAATGTATCTAGAACGTGTAACGAACACATGTTTTCTTACTTAATTAATTACTTTGCAAGATAAATAGATATTATCTAAGTTTATCTAGTGTGAAAAATTAACGCGAGTGAAATAAAAATGTATAATTATTACCAACAATAACCTAGCAGAAACATATGAAATATTGCGAAGCAAGCGTTTCTAATTAGAAATTTATTGATCACATCATATTACCTGTTTTCATTCATATTCGAATAAAGTGACTTGCACACTTCCGCGATCAATTATCATTATCATTTGACATTTTCATTTTGATGACACACATTTTATTTTTATTGTTTTCAAAATTTCTCTTTCAATTGTGAAAATGGTTTCATTTTATAAATATTTGATGCGCCACAAATGTGTCCAGGGAAAATATTTGTTCATATTTGTTTATAAATTTTATTGTGTCATCAAATTAATCACCTATAAACATTTGAACGTTTAAATATGTTAATGCTAATTAAAAATTGCATGACGTCATAATAATCAATGTTTAATAAATTAAATGAGCAATTCAATATTGACTAACTGGAATTGAAGCAATTACAAATTGCCGTATTGATTTTAGAATAGCGTATCTTCATCTACCTGATGTTTACGTAGAAACGCAGAAGTTCTAAGTAATAAATCCTACTTATTTATGCAGGCCGGTGTCATCTTAGACGAGCTTCAAATCTTGTCCAAAATTGGAAATTCTAATCTGAACTGAAATCCCTCTTGTCCAAATTTATGTTATGCAAATTAACTTCTCACTTGACATTCTCTCAAGTCTTGCTAATTTTAACAACCATATTTACAAGATTTAGAAACGCGACAATGAATAAAATAGTTATTTATATACCTAGGGTATTATAAAGATGTTTATGCCCTCCGAGGGCGATGCTTACAAGACCGAGGATTTGTAAGTCGCCCTAGGAGAATAAACATCAAGTAATGCCCGTGGTGCATACAATATTTTATCTTACTTGTATTTTTTAATAATCTAAATAATAAATAATGAATTGCCTGGTAACACGAAATTTATGGGGTAATGGATCAGTGGTATCAAGTCGGTCTGTGGATCCAAAGAACCCTGGTTCGATTGCCGCAGCCGACAAAACATTTTCACCAATTTAAAATTACCCCTGTGGCTCTCCCACCACTAACATCTCTGGGGGTCATGATTTGACGCCTGGTAACCGCACTTTACGCGCAGAAATGTAACACTTACCGAAATTTGCTTGCGGCAGAATGCCACACCCAGTAATGGGTAAAAGGCGTGATGATATACTTATTTATTTTATTTATTTACGAAATTGAAGAAATATCAGTTTTTGACAGTATTGCCATAGTAACATCACTCTTAATGCCCTAGGGTCTATTAAAACCTTATAATACCTTAAGGCATTATAACCTAAATAATGTACTTTTGTATCCATGGTATTAATAAACAATAAGGAACAAAATAAAATAAATATATTATCACGCCTTCTACCCATTACTCTGCAGAAGCAAATCTTGTTAAGTGATATATTTATGCGCGTGAAGTGCGGTTACCAGTCGTCAAATTACGGTTCCCAAAGATGTTAGTGGTGGAGGAGCCACAGGGGTAGCTTTTAAAATGTTTGAAAATTGTTTGTCGCCTGTGGGAATCGAACCAGGGTGCATAGGCCGACTTGATACTATTGAGCTAGCTACCCCATATAAGGAACTAGGCAGATAATTGAAAAATTGTTGTACAAAATATACTTGACACGGCAGAAACTATAATATTAAATGTTTTTATGGAATATCTCAATAAGAATGCGAACCTAGTGGCGCAATTTTAAACTACGACAAAGCAGGATTTTTATGAGATTTGTATGCTGTCACATAGAACGCTACTGTTTCGATATTGTTTGTGTATTTATTTGATATATTTCTGAAGAAAATTGCATTTAAATTTCATCCTTATACTTTCTTGCTTCTGTGTAAGTACAAAATAATTGTAATTATGTTATGTATTTCATACGAAATAAAATAGTAAATGTGTAATGACATTCGTAGGTTATTGTAAAAATTTAATTTTCTTCAAAAAACATTAAAAAATAGAAAGTATTGTTGTTCTGAACGTAAATTTACTGCGAAAAAACAATCGAACAGCTAGATACCACAAATTATACTTACAATAAAGTTAACTACAAAGATAACCTAACTAGTTTATAAATTACGTATCTAAACTGTAAAATAAAAATTTATGTACTACTTACACTAACAACAAAAAACACTAAACTATAATCTACCTATATTATTGATAAAAACTTAGAAAACACTGAAAATATGAAAATGAAACAAAGAAATACTACAGCCCGCAATATTGCACGTACGGAAGTCAAACAAAAGTGTTGCTTTGTTCAACTTTTGTCATATGGGTTTCAGCGCCATCTCTTATTAATGAGATATACCAATAACTGCCAAACATGTTTACCATCACTTTGTTTTTAAAAAGTTTAGTATTTAACACGATTGCACAACACCTAGTTCACAAACTACTTTTCCAGAGTATCGCATTCTCGGAAAATCTATCCCGCTACTTTGGCGTTGATTGTTGTTTTTCTTTCACGCATTTTCCGGAGCCGGTGTTTCCCGGATGTGTCATCACGCCGCGGAACGAAGGCTCGACCTGTGAGTCATGCTATTCACAACGCCTACGACACAATTCGCTCGATGGAGAGCTGCTGCTGTTCATTTGTTTCCTTGCTTAGTTGTCTAGTTTTAGATCTGGGTATGGAGTTATGTTTCGTTGTTTAGGAACCCTTGGTAAACATTACATGGAGTTTTTGTCATTGGGGTCACGCTTTGCCTGCGTTTTAATTTTGTAAATAATTAAAATTATATTTCATACACATTCCCTTTCTGTCCGTTTATGTTTGACTGGGACTTAAAAACATTGACTAGAAGTTACCAAACATAAGAATTTGTTAAATGGTGACGTGGTTTGCTTCCTTGAATTTTATAGTTGAGAATTGGATAAATGGTTTAAGAGGATCAAGGTTTGATTTAGGCATTGTGGAGCCTCTAAGTACAATCTTTTTTTGGAGCCCTTTTCTCAAAAAATAATTAATTTTAAAAAATCCAAAAATTACACTCATTATTATCTCTTTATATATAAAAAATAAATAAATATATCATCACGCCTTCTACCAATTACTGGGTGTGGCACTCTGCCGAAGTAGATCTCGGTAAGTGATATATTTTGCGCGTGAAGTGCGGTTACCAGTCGTCAAATCACGGCCCCCAAAGATGTTAGTGGTGGAGGAGCCACAGGGGTAGTTTTTTAAATTATGAAAATTGTTTGTCGCCTGTAGGAATCGAACCAGGGTTCTCAGGATCCACAGGCCGACTTCATACCACTGAGCTAGCTGCCCCATGTATATATAATGAATACAAATAAATTTACGATAAAGAACAAATTACTTATACTGGCGACACTTCAGCAAACTCTCCGATAAATTTAAAACAGTTCTTGATAATATAAATTGCGAATCATTTGAATTTTTGTAAGTTGTAAACCCACAAATGTCATCAGAATGAAAATTCAGAGGACAGTGTAAATAATTTATTCTTTCAGTTATAAAATTTAATATGTATTTAATAGTTATAATAATTTAATACTTATTAAATGTTTTTTTCATGAATTTTTGTTAAATCAAAATTGTGTAATACAATAAAATATTTAATCAGAAATTAATTCACACAGATACAAATATTTTATGACATTTTTTCAGGGTCTCCGATGTGCGGGGGCCCTAAGCAACTGATTATTTTGCTTATACGTAAATCCGGCCCCGACTGTACTGGGTATTTTCAAACGTTACTCTGTTTTTTAACCAGGAGGAGTAAATGCACAAGTCAGATTTACACTATAGAAAGTTACCAAAGAAAGTTACTAGATTTTAGTTCGCGCGAAATACAAAAATTTCTTACACATCTGCACTGATTAAGTCTCATGGCATTTATTTTAAAATACAAATGACATTATAAACTCTAATTTATCACTCCGTATATTAATAGTTCTTAAAAGAACTGATTTTTGTTAATATCACAGAAATGCAAAAAACCAACAAGAAAACAGATAACCTCAAAACTTATGACAGCTCTAATAAATCAAATGTAAAATCTATGTACAGTGTAAACTGGACGAAGCACTAGCCAATAAGAAGCCTCAGTTTTAGCGGTTAAAATTTAAATTACTCCTCCTGGTTAAAAAACAGAGTATAGTAAGACTTAATTCTGATAAAAAAGTATGTACTTAATTATCTTGTTGAAATCTCCAGTCGGCTTGTCAATGTGCCAATAATTAGTTTGGCGTTTCGCTATTATAAATTTTCACTTATATTATTTTGTCGGGCAGTACGAATCGGAACTTTCCTAGTTCGAATCTCACTCAAGCTAAAAATATAGATGAAGTTCCTGTTGTACAAAGTGGCATAAAAAAATGGAAGTAAAGCAAGCCAAATGCAACAGATATGGGGTAGCTAGCACCGTGGCATCAAGTCGCCTTGTGAATTTGAAACCCGAGGTTGATTCCCACAGCCGAAAATAATATTTACCACATCTTTGGGTGCCGTGATTGACGGCTGGTAACTGCACTTCAAACGAAAAAATATATCACTTACCGAAATCTGCTACTAATGGGGTGACTAACTCAGTGGTATGAAGTCACCCTGCGGATCCTGAGAACCCTGGTTCGATTCCCACAGGCGACAAACAATTTTCATAATTTCAAAAGCTACCCCTGTGGCTCCTCTACCACTAACATCTTTGGAGGCCGTGATTTGACGACTGGTAACCGCACTTTACGCGCAAAATATATCACTTACCGAGATCTACTTCGGCAGAGTGCCACACCCAGTAATGGGTAGAAGGCGTAATGATATATTTAATTATTTATTTATTTAAATCTGCTACGATAGAGTGCCATTCCCAATAATGGGTAGAAGGCGTGGTAATATATTTATGTTTATTATTTTGTTTAGATAAGACGTATATATTGTAAAATAACAAAATTTAGTTTCTATTTTGTGTCGTTGAGGCCCCATATTGTCCTTGAATTTATTTGACTATGTTTATAGTACTCATAATATTTAATTATGGTTGCAATTAATGTTATTAGCCATTGCGGGTATATAAAATTTCTAAGATTATACGAGTATGGCTTTTAAAACAGAGTAAGAAAGAACCGATTTACTAAAGTGGGATGTGTAGTGAAACAAGATAACAACGTGGAATACTTTATGAAAAGCTGTATTCGCTTTGTGGACTCGCCCTTCTGAACTTTACGGAAGAATAGCTTTTAAATTATGCATATGTTTTAAGAGTACGTTTGGTTATTTACTATTTCCACTGAAAATGAAAGCAACTACCCTCAATAGAGTACCTACTGTGTTTAAAAAATGAATAGGCTCTAAATTCACTTGAAAAACTTTTTTTGAATTATTCATTGCAGTTTTGTGTGAAATGAATTTTAATTAATTGCAGTTGTTGGCGCAGACCATTTTAAAATGATTTTTTTTAGTTTATTGTATTTCTAAGGGGTAGGTGGCTCAGTGGTATCAAGTCGATCTGTGGATTTAAGAACCTCGGTTCGATTCTCATAACCGAGAAACAATTTTCATCACATTAAAATTACCTTTGTGGCTCTCCCTCCACTGTCATCTTTGGGGATCGTTATTTGATGGCTGGTAACCGTGCTTTTACGGGCATAAATATTATCACCTACCGAAATCTGCTAATTCCACTCCAGTAATGGGTAAAAAACGTGATGATACATATATTTTTTTACATAGTTCTATTTATTTCGTTGTTGTTATAAATAAATAAATAAATATATCATCACGCCTTCTATTCATTACTGGGTGTTGCACTTTGCCGAAGCAGATCTTGGTAAGTGATATATTTTGCGCGTGAAGTGCGGGTATCAGTCGTCAAATCACGGCTCCCAAAGATGTGAGTGGCGGGGGAGCCACAGGGGTAGTTTTTGAAATTATGAAAATTGTTTGTCGTTGTTGTTTAAATAAAATAAATAAATCACGCCTTTTACCGTTTTACCCATTCCTGGGTTTGGAACTCTGTCATAGCAGATTTCGATAAGTGATATAGTTTTTGCATAAAATGTGGTTATTAGCCGTTAAATCTTAGCCCCCAAGAATATTAGGGGTGGGGGAGTACAGGGGTAGTTTTAATGTTGTGATAATTGTGTGTTGGCTGTGGGAATCGAACTCGGGTTCTCAAATCCACAGGCTGATTCTATACCAACAGTGCAACATTAGTTTTTCAATTTGCACGATTTATGTGCAATTTTAAACATAAATTTGCGGTTTAAAAGTAATTTGGTCTCCAGTTTTTGTTGCCAGTCTAAATGCAAGTTTAAGTGTGATTTTGGGAGCAATGACCTGAGTATACATTAAAACATCCTATAATTTAAGATTATTGTCATTACAATTAAAACGGGCCTTGGCTTAAACTCACGCTCATTATCTTGTTAGTAAATTAAACAAAACAATAATATTATTATTTGTAGGAATATTCAAGTAAAGTTTTACGATAAAACCACTTCATTATATTATTTGTCAAAATAACTATATTCTTCACATCAAACTGCCGTTGTAGCTGTCCACTCTATATCGTATTTATCTAAACGTGCATTTGTTTTGTAAACAAGAACATTATCTTAGAATATCTATGAGATACCACAAAGACAGTTTTAGCGGTTTTGTCTTATCGTAAGTTCCTTAATCATATTATCAAATTTCGAAATATAAACATTGACTTAACGATATTAGTTAGAAAATACACAACTTTTTATAATTTGTAATAGTATTTTACAGTGCTAGTATGGTAAAATAGTTTTCACTGCTGAAAGGAGAAATTGACGTGCGAGCCTGTCATCTCCTGGAGGCAGTAAAAAAAAAGTTACTTACAATATTTTAATTGTTATTCATTTATAAACAAAATTAAAAAATTATAATCAATAAGTTACAAAAGTTGTGTCAAATAGTATAGTATCATATTAGTGTATAAGTAAGTCTTTAAAGCACGTGTGCTGAGTTTAAGAGCGAAGCGAAGTGCTTTTATCGACCGTGTACTTTAAAGGCACTTATACACGTGTATCAAATTTTTATACCTGTATCATAGTCTGGAAAATAGAGCTGGAAAGCAGCATTTTCATTTTGATTCATTTCATAATTTTGTTAGCATGGAGATAGGTTGGCATTTGTTCTTAATGTTACTATGTGTTTTGCAATTTGTTGTGATTAATATGGGTGGTATAAAAGAGCAAAATGATTTTGTTGTGCTTAAGTACTTTAAAACAAGGCGTGTTGTGTTTTCGTACGCCTTTTTATTTATTAAACAAGAATTATTGCGCATGTATAATAATTTTTTTTCACCCACTTGAATATGATACTATTATTTCAACTTTTTCAATAGTAAAAGTACGATATTTCAGAAATGTTTACGTTACTATGGATATATCATCGTTTTTTTCGGCCTAGTACCAAAAATAGCATTTTTACTACAGTTGTCATGGTGATAAAAATAATTTTGTCAATTTGTTTCATTTTAATGTGAATAATGCTGGATTGCATAAAAGTTTTATCGGTTCATTAGCAACTAACGGTTCAATAAATTTCAGAAAATGGCTATAGATACTGTTGCTAGATAAACAATTCTTTAACTAAAGAGCTCTTAATTTTTTACTTGCAACCCAGCATCAATCTGCGAAATTTTCTAATTAAGTGAGTAAAAAAAATTTGTTTCATTCGGACTAAAAATACTATTTTGAGTGTAATATTGCCAGACACCGCTACGCGTCGTCCAGCAACCTTTATTACTCGACCCGAAATCTTGTATTTTCAGTCCTAGAAACAAATAACTATTAAATTATATCTCATAAGTTACTGTGGCAACGCGACTTGTAAAGATTAATTACCATAGTGAATAAACAATTTTCAAGTAAGCAACAAATGTCTTAACACCGTTCTTTTCTTGCAGTAGACCATGGCGTCTCCCAACCAATTGCGATGTCCGGCCGTCGAGGCAACTTCCCCGCTGGCGGTGGTGCTGGTGGTGACTCCGGCGGCAGTATTCTCTCCCCCAGAGGTTCCGATACCGGCGGCCTCGGCGTTAAGATGGTCGAGTACGTGCTGGGCTCGTCCCCCACGTCCAAGGACTCGCTGGGTGGACTGGAGCCACGTATGCGCGGCCTCGGCCTCGGCGACCAAGACAAGGATAAGGATAAGGCGGCCAGTCCTCTAGGAAAAGAGGAAAATGGCGTTATGCAGAATGGAAATGTGCCCATACAGAATGGAGTGTCCGCCCTTGATGACGACAAAGGATTTAAGTAAGACATTTTCATTATTATTATATATTTCATTTTTAGTTTATCACTAAAGTACGGTATTCGAAATAATTACATAACATTTTAAACCCTGCTAAGAAGGGAATGCAAAGTTGTCAATTATTTAGGGAGATAAGAATTAAATTAATTTATTCTTATTTTACAATTTTATTTATAAATAAAAATAAATAAATATGTCATCACTCCTTCTACCCATTACTGGGTGTGGCACTCTGCTGAAGCAGATCTCGGTAAGTGATATATTTTTGCGCGTGAAGTGCGGTTACCAGTCGTCAAATCACGGCCCCCAAACATGTTAGTGGTGGAGGAGCCACAGGGATAGCTTTTTATTATTTTTTTTATTTATGATAAAGACAAAAATATATTTATGTGAACTAAGAATACTATTAGTATAAAAAGTGTTGTACAATCAGGGTCTTAACTAGGGATGTTGATTTGAATACGATTCAGATATTTACATAACGGATATTCGGTTTTGGCCATCCGGATAGATCGGCCATCCGAATGGTTCGACTGGTGGATAGTTTGAATATCCGAATAGCTCGGTAATCTGAACTGATCGCATACTCGAATAATCGAACAGTCCGAATAATTCGAATATTTAATGAGACTGAATAGTAAAATAATAATAATGACAGAATATTTCAGTCTGCGTTAAAAGTTTGCATATAAGTCAATTCGGACACGAGGAATTCAGTGCCATTGAGCGCATCTTCATATCTTGTTTGGTTTTTAAGATATAGCCTCCGAAAAAGTTCATTTTTCCTATAAAAAATTACCTCATTATATTTTCGAATTCCTCGAAGCTATATCTCAAAAACTAAACAAGATATGAAGATGCGCTCAACAGCATTGAATTTCTCGTGCTTCAATTGGCGTGTAAACAAAGTTACAGCATTTTTTATTTTTCAAAAAGTTTTCACTAACATTTTCTCATCGAGCAGTTTTTGAACAATATCGCAAAAACTCGAAGACATATGCACTTGAGGATTTGACCATTGGATTCAGCGGGTCAAATTACATATGTATGTAAATTTTCGTTACAATATTCGTACGAGGAAGTATTTTAGAGCAAGCAGTCTGAAAATAGCCTAAAATCGAAAAAAATCCTCTAAAAATTTGCTTTTAAGTCAATTCGGACACGAGGAATACAATGCCGTTGAGCGCATTTTCATATCTTGTTTAGTTTTTAAGACATAACCACCGAAAAAGTTCAATTAAAAAAAAACACTTCATATTTTTGACTTTTCCGAGACTATATCTCAAAAACTAAATAAGATATGAAGATGCGCTCATATGTATTGATTTTCTCGTGCTTCAATTGACTTGTAATCAAATTTTCAGCATTTTTTATTTGTATCTCCAATAACTATATATTTAAAAACCGACAGACAGTAACGCATACAAAGAAATATCTTGCTTGTTGACTACAATTCAAATTTGAAGATTGAGAGTATGGTCCTTCTTACAATTTCTTTGATGCTGATAAAGAGTAAGGTTAAAATTTGAAGAAAGTCGTTGTGCGTGATATTTAACTCAGTGCTACAGATCTTAGTAGAGCGTGATGTTCAGTCTTTAATGTTTTGAGATCATGGTCGACCTGCTGCAATTAATATAGAGATTAAAACACCATCATTATATTTAGCATAAGACTCTTTATCTCGAGTTTTGCATTGATGATTCCATTTGGGACATTTAATTTGTCTGTAAAAATCATTTTGCAATGTCTGTCATTTGTGTGCTAAATTCGGTCAAAGTAAATTAAACTGCCATGGTTAAAAATTATCTGAATTACGTAAGTATATTATCATTAACACGAGTATATATCCTTCGATTTTAAATTGATTTCTCCCACATGCAAGACATCTCTTTTGTAAAGTTCATAATACAGATATTTCAAAAGTAACTGTACGTATTGTACAACTTTGAATAGATGTTGATTTTTATTGATGGACGTTATTTACAATTTTAAAACATGCGGTAGAGAAGCACATTAAGTTTCAATAGGTACATTTTACATTTCAGTGTGGTTACTATTCGTTACGCGGCAAACCAGTGTTTCTCAAACTTCAGATATCCGTGTACCTCTTTAAATTTTCATTATCATCAAGTGTCCTTCTTACTCTAATGATAAATAAAAATAAATAAATATATCGTCACGCCTTCTACCCATTACTGGGTGTAGCAAATAGTAAATTTTTACTTAATTTGTCTTGAATGATCGAAGTTAAATTTCAGTATTGATGCATAGACGAAAAATTGTCACTTTTCACGTACCCTGGAGGCGTGTCTACCGATCTGGAATTCCTTGAAATTCCTGGAAAATGCCAGGGATTGAGAAACATGCCTTGACATTTTTTTCGGCATAATAGCTGGGGGAAAAATATTTAGAATAAAAAAAAAACTTTTTAAATTTAGTTTAAATTTTTCATGTACAGGATAATCGGGGAAATAAGTTTTTACTCAACAATGCAGTAAAACACTTATGTTCCGTGTATTGTACAATGTTTTATTTGTTACTTATTTGTAAACAAAATTTAAAAATATAATTAAATTCTGTCATTTACTGTTTGTGTCAAAAATTGTTTAAAGTGATATCTCATAACTGTTACTGTGTTTGCTAACTTGTAAAATTGACAGTTGTCCTGTAAAATGTTTACAAATAATAGTATATTACATAATAAGTCAGGAAAGTAATGTTTTACTTGACGAAGGGGTTGGTTTAAATACGAGGCCGTAGGATGAGTATTTTAATCCGCTGAGTCAAGTAAAATCACTTTCTTGACGTATTATGTATACTATTTTTTTTCTGAAACCGTTTGATTTAATTAATAATTAATAGAAAATAATTTAAAAAAATTTATATTAATTGTAATGACAGCAGACTACATATCCAATGTTACAACGAAAGTCGAGTAAAATACAAAATTGTCAGGTAAAATATTTACTAGACTGTTTTGTACTTTACCTGACTGTTATTTTTGTTGTAACCTTGGATACGTACTTTACTTGACTGTTTTGATAGAATCTACTATCCATACTAAAATTAGTCAGGAAAATAGACACTTTCTTGCTGGTTTCAGAAAAAATAAATAAACGGTGTAGTCTCAACAAAAATTTGGATTTATTAAAAAATTGTGATAATGCTACGAAAGAATCTAATTTATTATATATACCTAGCTTACGAAAATTTCACTGATTTCGTATTTCAGTTTTTGTAAGATAAACAGAAAGATTTCACTCTGTATTTGCATTAGTGAAATTCGCGATTTTGTTTTTATTTTAGTCGCAAGTTGTGATACACTGTAAATATAACGATTGAAAATATTTAATGCTTTATTGATTGATTGATTTATTTAGTATGTAATATAAAGTATAGTAACAATTTAAAAAGACGTTAATAAAACGTCACACTTTGAACTCCTTAAACATTAATATTTGCAGTGGAAAAAGTATTTTAAAATCACGTTTTTATTATTTATTGATTAAAGCAATATTTGCGAATAATTTTCCAGGGTTACTTCTTAATTTCATTGACTTCCTGAGTGAATTAAGTGCATTAAAAGTTCTATTCGACGGCGTTCAACAAATTGATATACATTTCGTTCATCTCATTCAAGTCCTCACCGCTTGTTCGCTCGTAGTTTAATTGAATCACTAATACAATCACACCGCTGCTCTTAAACTTCACTCGATAATTTTAGATGGATCCGCGACGCGCCTGGAATGAATGTTTAGCTTTTGCGCACTGATAAATCATCTGTTTATTTATTTACATTTACTATGTTTTTAAACCAGCAGAATGAAATTTATTGTTTACGCGTCAGCTAAGAAAAAAATTGACACTTGATAACTTAAATGTGATAACAATAACAACTGAGTTAAATTATTAACGACGGTTGAGTATTGTTTATTGTTGTTTTATCTACAGCGGCGCATAATTTATAATCACTTTTTTTGTTTGCGAGCTGTAATTTTTTATGGTGTTCATCAATCTTGACACAAAAAAGGATAATACGATGCCCTTAAAATGTTAATTGTGCTATAAATTTGAAATAATAGCGTAATATTTTTACTCAAGGTGTAATGTCTGTTTAATATTTTATACGCACTGGAAATCTACGCATTACGTTGTGCTTTTCCCTTATAAGAAGACAGCAGTCGAGTAACTTGATCCCGCAATTCCGGAGCCCCATATTTTAAATGCTCGTACCTTCTTCTACTTTCTCAACCAATATAATTTGAGCATATGTACTACTGGTTTCACTGTTGGCTGTGAAACTTGAGTTTAATTCAGATTTTACATAACATAATATAACGAAAATATAAAATGCATGCCAAGTTGTGTAATGTTTCATAGTTTTCATCGTAACATAACATAATATAAGTTAGAAAAAAAAATCGCATATTTATTCAAATTAAAATAAAACAAATGAACAAAATTATCCATGGTAATTAAATATTCCTCAAATAGCGTTCGTTTAATATTGAAAAAGTTGAAATAATTGTGTCATATTCAAGTGAAAAAAAAAACTGCAGATTTCCGTTGTAGATTATGTAGCGCATTTTATTTTATCGTTTTTCTTTTCTTTCTTCTAGTTTTATTACTTTTAGTGTACATAATTTCTACGATAATGACAGAAATAATAACATCTGTATCAATCATGATTTATACATAAAAATGCCAAAATAGAACTGAATATATGAGTAACAGAATAACATGAAGTTGGTATCTACACATACATAATAGGAACTGTGAAACATAAAATTTTTGTATACGATAAGTTACGTTATTTTATGCTATGATATGTTACGTTATGTTGTGTAAATTTTGAATCTAGTTTTAATAAGTAAATTCATATTCTGTCGGAAAAGGAATCCGTAAGCGTATATTAAATTGTGATGTTGCATTGAAGTCTTTTTGAAAAAAGTTTGTGCGAAGGTTATATTGAAATAAATTTTGTAGAGTGGTTCTTCTAAACTTTATAGTTACCTCGCTAGAAGACAATATATGATTTGGTCTTTACTTTTATTTTTGTCTAGAGAAATATTAATGAAAACAAAGTTCTAGCTCTAAAGAAAAACTGGTGGTAGAGGAAGTCGCCTAATTTTTGTACCCGAACAAAAAAGACAATTACAAGCCAACCATTTAACAAGTTCTGGAAATTAAACATTACAGCAGCCAGTCACCATAGATTCATTAAAACCAGAACGTGAAGGCTGCAGTCATCCACTCTCAAAGTGGATCTGTCTCTCCAGGGCCGAGGTCAAGACTAGACTCCTCCAGCATCCACTTCGTGCGTGTGATTGTGGCTTGTTTCAAGGTCCGGGGGCCTGTGTTGCTCTTGCTCTACCTTGGCCGGAGTCAATGACACGTGCTGCCGGCCGGTTGTCAAGGTGACAGCCGCAGCTGGTGCTCGCGAACAACGCGCTGCGCTCGCTACATCTAGCGGCGAACGAACATACTAACCAAACAAACTGTTCGACGAGGTTCGAGTTCTTGCTAACAGAGTGACAGTTGCGCTACTCGTGGCCACATAGCTAACTAGAAATGAGCGGGAATGTGGTTTGAATGGATGTTGCAACCTTGAACTTGAGATATCTGTTTCTAAACTATGTTGTTAATGTTGAGTTGGTTAGTTTGTGGTTAGCTCTTCTGTCAAATAAAAGAACTTTTTATTTAATTGGAATATTGGAAGATGTAAACAAATTCCTGGGGTTTAGTTCAATGATTAACGAGATTTTGAATGTTATGATAAGTTTAAGAATACCGTACATATTTATTTATGTTCATATAGTGTTAGTTATATGTTTTGTACTTGACATGTTTGGCAGGTAGTTAATTATTATTATTGTACTGCAACTCATTATAAATCTGTAACTTTGTCACTAAACAAGCATTAAGACACTGGTTTAATGGTCAGTTGCACAAACAAAATTTAAATTTTAAACTTAGTTCAATTATTTCATATAACTTTGATTTGCTTTTATTAATTTAAACCAAGTTTAATTTTTGTTAGTGAAACTGCAACAGATTTATAATAGAATTGCTCATATATATATATGTCAACAATCTTTTCGTAAGAAAATGTCTAAACTAATTTTTAGTTATTATTCTAGTCGAACTCCGGGCAGCCGTCAACCATCCCCTGCCGAAGAAGAACTAACCAAGAACACGCTCGCCATGCAGCACTCCGGCGGCGTTGTCATCCTCAAAGCTGAAGATCATCTTCAGCAACTGCCTGCGGGATATCAGCACTTGGGTCCTCCACCTCACGGACCCCACGGCCATGGGCTAGCGCACGGGCTGGCCCCGGGACTCACGTTGTCCGAAAGCGTTAATCAGCACTTTGAACACTTCGATCAGCAACCTGGATCTTATGATCCTACGCCGCCTCATCTCGCAGCAGCAGCAGCAGCGGCGGCAGCCCAGTCCGCACAGGGGCAGTACGCACCACCCCCGCAGCAGCAGGTCGACAACTCGGTTCTCCAGCAGCAGCACAACTTCGATGTACAGGTCAGTGAAGATTCCTTTTTTACTTATTTGCGGTTACAGATGGATACATAAAGTTATGGACATAAGATTTCATTGAGTGTAGTGTACTACATTATAAATGATGGGTATTAAAGTTAATTCTTAAATCAAAATTAGTTCTAGTTTTATGTTTTACGTTTTATACCTTTTTGGACTACCATTTACAAATCATGTTTTAGTTAGTAGTGATAAATGTGAGAAAGATATGTTAGGTAACTGGTGACAAGCCATCAGAAATTGTGATAACATGTTTTTTTTTATTAGTGGTCCAACTAGTGACAGTAATTTGTCAAATAGTTCAATATTTAATCGGGCATATTCTGCGTCATTTAATCACATCTCTTGTAGCAATTTTTTTCAGTCTCCTAATTCTGTTCGTATTTTATTTATTATATTTTTCTTTTTTTTTTGTCAATTGTATAATTTTATTACTATAACTGCAGTTAACAATTTCATATTACTCATCACTATATAAACAATTGCAAAAAATATTGACAATTTTAAACAAGGATAATTATATATCGCTAGATCATTGTAAATTTCTAAGTTAAAACATAAAACTAAAACATAAGTTTGAAGTTTGTAAACTTTTGTGTTAAAACCAGAACTAAATATCATGACTACAAGATAGTTAAAACAAAAACGAAATACATAAAACTAACACTAACTTTGATTTCAGAATGAACCTTTAGATAAAGAATTAAAATTGGTAGTAGACTGACGGCAGTACTGCAGTGATGAACAAGCTGCATATTACAGTATAAAACGGGATTTATTTATTTTTTAGATTTTGTTTATTCAATTAACTACTTTTGTTTTTATTTATTTTATTATATAAAAGAAGTTTAATTATCATTGTTAATTAGATAATTACAAAAATAATTTGTATAATTAATGCAAGTCACATTTAATTATAACATTTTAATAACATCCACACCTTTTGAAAAATTAATCTTGTTTTTTAAGGTCATCCAATAAACAAAAATTGTACATTAATTAATTAACAATTTGGAAAATAACTAATTTTTGATGTTATTGATTTAATAATTCTAAGTAATGCAATTAAGAAGATTAGTTTTTGAGCATAAATTCCTCTCTAAGTTATTAAATAATAATATAGAGTTGGTTGACCTTATTTTATGGTATTTATGTACCTTTAGGGATTAAATGCGTGCTATGTACTGCTATAACAACACGCATATTTATTTGAGTGCCACATATTCGTGTCGGGCTAATTATAAGTACAAACAACTTAAGTGGATTCTTGCGTGAAAAATTTGACAACGATTTAAGTTCGCGTGTCGCATTTTGGAGAAGTTTTGTTGAACTTTTCCTGGCTTGTTGATTTGTAGTTCCGGTGCGGTCGTATAGATGGCACCACCTGTCTGTATATTGTATGTTTTCGAACTTTAGCAATATTACTTTGTTTATAACTGCGAATTTGGAATATTGTTTTAATTATGATACATCTGAAATGTTACAACGAAATGCACTTAAAATATTAATTAAATTTAAACTTTGATATTGGGTTAGTGAAATTTTGTGTTCGTATTATGATTTATATTTTATGATTAAGAAACTTTACTCTTCAAACTCAAAGGCTGTATTTTAAAATATTTAATCGTGTTATCTTCTTTTGATTAAAACAAAAGGTGTTAATAAAAAATTGCTCTAAACCAAAGATTTATTTAATTAAAATATCAGTTACAAAGGACCCTTACAAAGTGTTAGATCATTAATATATTTCATTAAACCGTGTTTTTACTCAAGACCCGAAAAAGTGTCATTTTCCTCCATTTATCAACCGCTATGACGTCATGCGGGTAGGTTTGAAATTTTCCAACAATTACCGATGCTAATCGACTGTCCACTTTCTTGCATTTGTTGGACAGGACGTTTTGTCGATTGGTGTGCTGATTGAAATTAAAATATTCACCGCCGTCTCATTACTTTCTCTTCTTTGCGGGTTTTAAGCCCATCCCCGCTCCGCCCCATTCTTGTTTAATTACTTTGTGTGTTTAATCAGGAAATTAGAACACCCGTCGACTGGAAATAAATTAGATGATGTTTTATCGGTTGAATTGTGGTTCTCGCTGTTGAGTTTCGTTGTTTTTGTTTCGTATTTGAATTTGTCTTTATGACTTTCTAAGTTCAATTTTTTGCTACCAGTTCCTTCAAAGTTTTAAGTAAAGCAAAATGAGGAAATTCGAGGCAAATATTGTTACATATTTCTTTACACAACGTTCTTGAGATGAAAATAAACGTAAGGAAAGTTTGTTTGTGTAAAAATTTGAATATTTTAAATAATGTAAATTAACTTGCTGTATTTTCCGCGTATTTCGTAACTGAATTACAAATAAAATTTTGAACCAATTTCTAATTAAACTTATGTAACTGTTATATTAATATTAATCAGCACATATCTAGTATATAATTTGTAATATAAAACTGAGCTACTGAACATTCAAAATTTAAATATCTAACATTTGTATACAGGCTGTTCATTTTAAGTGGTGCACCATTGCTATCTCGAAAAGTATAGGAGCTACGAAATTTTCTATTCTACAAGACTACTTTAATGAGCGAAACAATAATTTTTTTAGATCAATGGGGCTCAAAATTTCTCATTTTAAATGGGAATGTATTTTTCTTTTTTTATTTGCTTATCCGATTCAGTTTTTTTTTTCTGAATTCAACGAATGCAAAGTTTGGTACCCTCACATTACAAAATTATTTAGAAAAATGTTTATTAAATTTACTTTAAGGTAGTACTAGCGTGAAATTTTTTTTGCAGATCTGAATTAAATTTGGCGCACGTAAACATCTGAAAAAGAGTGTACATAACTCGCTCGAAAGTGTGATAACAGTACTCGTGCGCTGCCTCGTTTTTCAATTTGTACACTCGCACGTTATCTTACACTTTCGATGCTTATTATGTAATATACTATTATTCAATGAAATTCTTAACAAAATAGTCGTATTGATATTTAATAATTAATCGAACCATCAAAAATATTATGATTTGTTCATTTGTTTGTTTTATTGCACGCTGAATCCTATGCAATTTGAATAAAATTAATTTCAATTTAATATGCATTTTTCTCAAAAAAATTGTCATATGAGGGTACTTTACTTTATATTCGTAGAATTCAGAATCAAATTTCCTTCCGAACAAAAAAAAATCATTATAAAACATATTTTCATTTAAAATAAGGGAGTTGTGTTACATATTTGGAGAACCACTGATCCAAAATGTATTTGTTAATAATTTTATAATAGACTTACAAAATGGTAATTCTTTGCTAATTGAACCAACCTTGTAGCTCTAATAGTTTTCAAGATAGCAATGGTAGCACACTTAAAATGAACACTCTTTATAATTATATGTTTCTAATTTTGAGTTGTAAATCGACATTCTATTCATTCGATGAATACATAAATAAGAAAGTAATCAGTCAAGTTGTCTTTGAAAAATTTGAACGTTCTTGATTGACTTTATTGCAACAAAAACGCTTCATAATTAACATTAATTGCTATTTAACAGCATATTAAATACAATTAAAGATTTTTAATTCTATTATTCTCGAGTTGAAAGCAGATCTACTTTCATTTTATTTTAATAATATCATCAATTGACAAATTGCAGAATAATGTTTCATAATAGATCAGATTTATTTTCACTCAATATATCTCTGGCATCTGTTTCACTTATCCATTAATTATATTGCATCAAAATCTGAGAATTTATTACTGGTATTTAGTATCGAGTAATTAATCAAAATTCATTTACTAACACTCTTGTCAGCTTAAATCTTCTCTACCGTTTTGAATGAAATAGAGAATGTTGCAGAAATGTAACATAGCATTTTAATACACCCTCTTAATCATGAAGATAAATAACAGATTTTGACTCTAAATACATCTTTTGTTATCTTCTGAACAAGACAAGATATAAGATCATTTAGCAAAACTACAGTATTTACAATATCATTAGAGGAAAATGCATTTTTGGTTTAAGTTATGATTTATTTTATGAAAAAAATCTGCTGTTTTGACCACAGTACTGCCTCAACTAGAAATTTAGACAAACTCGGTATAATTTGTATAACTTTTGAAAAAACAATTGACGATCGGTTAAATGTTTTATATTTTTATTAGAATTCTGTGCATGAGAACTTGAATGCAGCCTAATTTGAACAAATTTTAGAAAAAAAAAGAACAGTTTCCCATCGCTTAAATATAATTTTTGACATTTTTACTAGAATTCTCTGTGTGGGTATAAATATTTTTAATAACTTTAATAAATAAAAAAAAACTATTGACGGACGCTTAAATGTAATTTTTGACAATCAATTGTGAGTCATACGGACTTGAATTTTATATTATGGTATTAATAATTTTTGTTCTGCACATTATAATAATGTTCCTATTTTTAACAAATGAACCGAGCAGAATTTTGAAAACTATTTCAAGTAAAATTGTTTTAAATCAAATTGAGGAGCATGTTAGTTATTAGGTATATTGTATTTAACATTACCGTTTACGAAATAAACATGAAAAACAAAATAGTTGTTCTACCACTCGTTAAGTACAGTTTTTCGCATATGCATTTAAATTTTAAGTTTGACAATATCGCTTCAAATGTTTAAAATCAACGTGAAAATTATTCAAAATCTCAAGATGAAAAACAAATCAATACTCATCCTATTATATATGGGTCAGGAAAGTAAAAATATCGACTTTTCGGTATATTCAGTGTACATCTTCGTCAGACTGACGAATCTGGATGTTCAGTTCGTCGAATCATCAATATATTTTTATGTAATAAAGTACCTATATTTTTCTTTAATTCGAAAATATGAAAACACCATGTTAGTTAATGATGACACAATACGAAAACAATTTCTGTAGAAATCTGCACTTTGGGAATTATCGATTCCACTTCCGGCAAGAATTTATGTTAATTTGGTGTGAGAAGTAAAATCTAACATTTCCACATAATAAATTATTCCTGTGACTCAACCATTATCAATATCTGTATATACTATTATTTGATAGCTGTGTATATATTGTAATATATAATTATTGTTGCGATAGCACAGTTAAAATTAGGTAAATGCCAGTATGATAAATTTAAATGTACACCAATCAACTTTATAAATAATAACTTATAAGTTACAATTTTAAAATAAGTAATTTGTGGTTTTTGGTGAGAGTACAATACTTATATAAAATAAATAAATAAATATACCACGCCTTCTCCCCCATTACTGCTTAGCTACTTTTTTAAAGAATAGCTTTGCCTGTAGCTTAGCTACTTTTTCTAAGTAGCTTGCCCAGCTCTGATTGCCACGCCTTCTACCCATTATTGAGAATGGCACTCTATCGTAGCAAATAAATAAATAAATATATCATCACGCCTTCTACCCATTACTGGGTGTGGCACTCTGCCGGAGCAAATCTAGGTAAGTGATATATTTTTGCGCGTGAAGTGCGGTTACCAGTCGTCAAATCACAGCTTCCAAAGATGTTAGTAGAGGGGGAGTCATAGGAGTAGTATTAATGTGGTGAAAATGTTTGTCGACAGTGGTAATCGAACCAGAGTTCTCAGGATCCACAGGCTGATACGATACCACAATACAATACTTAAAGATTAATAAAACAGATGAATACGATCACTAACCATTAATTGAAATTGTTCAGATGCAGTAGTGGGAAAAAAAGATGAGTGTTGTTGTAACAAATGATAGCAGCTTATTTGTTCAATTATAATAAATGGCCTGCAGCTTCAGTGGTGATAAAAACGTACATTATTAGTTACAGCGCCATGTCATTCGAAAATGCATCCAATATTTGTAATATATTAATGTGCACAGCGCTCTTGAGTCTCATAAATCTTACTGCGTGTGACGTCACTGTGGGACATGCTTTAGTGTCCCATTAATGTTTAGTGTATATTGGATATCTCGGTAATATTATACATAGTATCCAATATTAAAACTAAATTGTACAATCGTATGTTTTATCAGTACAAACCATTTTACCTATATATGGCATCTCAAGTTTCAGACGCCGCGCCGTCGTTTGAGAACTAAATGTGATATCGAAATACGGTTTCCGCCAATGAATTGGTCGTGCTTCAATTTTTAATTAACTTACCAATATTTCGCGTTTTTTAATTTAAAAAGTTGACGAGATAACTAAAAACTGTGAACATCAGTGAAATAATAAATACGCAGAAATCATATTTCTATTAATAATAATTTTTTAAATTGATCGAGCGCGTAGACCCCTGTTTGTTGTGACGTAAGACACCCTTGTAGACCTGGGTTCGTTTCTATCGACCGGCAAGTGTGTGTCCCATTAAAATGTCGCAATACCTGTTTTTTAATCACGCTTTATTCTGTCATTGGGATTAAGTTCCTGTTGGGCAGAATAACAAATAAATAATATTTTAAAAATAGTTTTCATTTTAAATTTAACTCGAAATATTTAGCTCGGGGAGTAGACATTTTGCATATTACTATACTTCTGTAGTTTTGACTGATGAAATTCTCATTCATCTATTTAGTGTCTTGCGAATTATTGAACAAAATAAGTTTTTTTTCCATTTTTTAAATCCTTATCTGTCTACATAAAATAAACAATATATCATTACGCTTTTTATCCAGTATTGTGTGTTGCAATCTGCTGTAGCAGATCTCGTTAAGTAAAATATATACTTATTTGGAGTGCGGCTACCAGACGTCAAATCATGACCTTCAAGGATGTTATGGAAGGGGAAGTCATAGGGGTAATTTTTACAATATATTAATAGAGGGGTGATTTTCAAATGCATAGGCCGACTCAATACCACTATGTCATAATTTTTAATGTTATGAAAATCAGTTAGCCCGTATGGGAATCAAAATAAGGAAACTAGATTTTATATAGCAATTTCCTTCTATTTCTTTGAAAAATAACTATGAACCAAATAAATTTAAGAATATTCATATGGCCAGTTATATCGCTGTCATTTAAATTTTAAGTTTTACTTATATTGACAATATCGTATTATATGATCTGTCAGGTGAATAATTAAATATTGCTGTCAAATATTCGATTAGATATTTTTCATTTAATGGATCCTTAAAATTTAAGTGAAAACAATATAATTGACTGTTGATTCTTTTGAATTTGATTTTTTACTACTTTTATTTGATTCATATTTCAACTATATTGAGTAGGTGGCACAGTGGTATCGTGTCGGCCTCTGAATCCTGAGAACCCTGGTTCGATTCCCACTGGCGACAAACATTTTCACCACATTAATACTACTCCTGTGGCTCCCTCTTCACTAACATATTTAGGGGCCGTGATTTGACGGCTGGTAACCGCACTTTACGCGCAAAAATATATCACTTACCGAGAACTGCTACGGCAGAGTGCCACATCCAGTAATGGGTAGAAGGCGTGATGATATATTTATTTATTTTTCAATTATTTTCAAATTTTTGATTTTGCTATGAAACTGCTTAGATTTTTTATAATATACTTTGAAATTTTTAAATCTGTAATTTTATATATTTTTGGCTGGTATTATCAATCACATTTATTTCTTAAATCTAGTTTAAAAAAGACAACAACGAATTACTTATGGGAAATTAAAATTGCTGCCGAAATTGAAAAATTTGATAATTAATAGACACGATGTTTGTATACCTCAGGAAATGTACAATTTTATATTGCTAGTTTATTCAAAGAACTAAATCAATTTGTGAATGCATGAAAATGCAAATTTTTGTAAAATCAATGAATCCCCGTGGCATTATCCCCTTTAAACATAACCTACTCAATTCCATCCCGCGTTCGTTCTCGAGTTTAGCAAAGTACATACACAGCATCCTCCAACAACAAGGACCGCAAGTTGTCATTACCGTGCACATCCCAGTTAATTAATGTCCGCTATCGAAGCAAGACCCGTGTTGCGCTGGCTTGACTCGACTTGGCTGTTGACAGAATTCGTCTCTTGCTCTCACAATGAAGTGACGTCGTTCTTTGCCATGTCGTGTTGCGATGTGGTAGCTGGTGGCACTATCTGCAGACCACACGCGAGTTCTATTGAAATTTTGCTTATTTTTACGCTGACCTGTTCATTGTCTCGGAACCTGTTCAGGTTTGTTTATTTTGAGCGAAATTAATGATTTGGTTGTCAAAGTGATGCTTGACTTTTGTTTGTTTCCTTTTCAACTAATTTAAAATTAAAATAACAAAACCAGAAGCATTTCAACAACATCATTTTCTTTTCAATGGGGTAATGGCTCAGTGGTTATCAAGTCGGCCTGTGGATCCTAAGAACCCTGGTTCGATCCCCACAGCCGACAAAACATTTTCACCAATTTAAAAGTACCCCTGTGGTTCTCCCACCACTAACATCTTTGGGAGCCGTGATTTGACGGCCGGTAACCGCACTTCACGCGCATAAATATATCACTTACCTAGATCTGCTTCGGCAGAGTGCCACACCCAGTAATGGGTAAAAGGCGTAATGATATATTTATTTATTTATTTTCTTTTCAAATATATTCCTATCATCTTGCCTTAAATTATCAGCGAGATAATTAAAAATATATCACTTTGAAATGATGTCATTTTCTGATGCGATATTTTTTTTAATTATCCTGCCAATAGTTATCGGAAACCTTATCTGGATATGGAAAAAGTCCTAAGCAAATGTTATTATATTTTTTATAAACTTGAAATCATCATGAATGGTTATCTGCTTAACGCAGGTTCTACATAACTTCTTCCTTCTTTCAGATGGTCTACCATCTTTCTCCTCCTGCTGCCTCTTTTACCTTCTCCTTCTAATGTCCTTTCTATTACGTCCGTCATTAGAGTATCCCTTCTCAACACAGCACAACCACATTCTCTTCCTTTTCAAAATAGTCTCATACAGTATTCTTTTTTCTCCTACTCTTTCCAACTCTTGTTCGTTGCTAACTCTATCAGACCACTTAAGGTAGTATTAGCGTGAAAAAAGTTTTTTGCAGATCTGAATGAAATTTGGCGCACGGAAACATTGGATAGTCATACGCTTCCTATTAAAATATGAAACACATTCATCGTCTGTGAACAAATATATTCGCTTGTAAAGTTGAGTTCTTATACACGAGGCTTATGGCGATCATCACTCAGAATCGCACATATTTGGTTTGTGTATCTCTAAAATTTTGCAGTTTCATTTGAAAACCTAGTATGATGTTCTAGAACTATCCATGTATATTGTATCAGAAGGAGAAAGTTTTTTATCGTTTAGTAATGGATATATAGCCATGCAAAGCCTTGTTTTTAACGAAAAATTAAGAATCCCAATTTATAATGGCAACACCACACGGTGGTATGGTATTTGAAAATTAACTAGACCAACAACCTGTTAACAATTCATGATATTCAAATCATAATAGGTATAAAACACTTTATTTTATTCAATTTTAAAATTTTTTTGAGCGTCAGTTTCGCCACTCGACAACCGATAGCGCCACCGTCACACTAGTACTACCTTAAAATGTTTTGGGAAAATAAGTTTTCGGGTTATTATTTAGACGCAAAATTGTTGTTCGGGAAAATTGTCAATCGGGAAATAACCTACAAGAAACTAGACTACGGAAAAAAGTCATTCGGGAAATATTTATGCGGAAAAATTTTGAGAAACATTCTGGAAAAAAATATTCAGAAAATTACATTCTGGAAAATGATCAGGAACGCTTTTCCAAACATACCTATTCTTTCGCTTTATCCTTCATCCACATTTAATTCCTGTCACAAAATAAACTCATATCCACCATTTATTCCTAGAACAAAGATGAGACGGAGTGGTAAAGGATATAAAATTTTATTAGAGTTTAAAATCTGTTATGGTTAAAATATAATTGAATTTAGTTTCTAGACGGATGTAAAACATAATATGCGGTTTCAGCGCACCACAGAAAGGCTTCACAAACTATGTGTGTGTGTGTATATTTGAGAGGTTTTTAATGAAGGATTGTTACGCTGCATAAATTTTATTTGGGTTGTTTCATTGTTAATTTACAATGATTAATTAGTTCTCCTACGTAAATGGAAATGTTTTAAATGTTTATATATCAATTATAGCATCTAAGATATGAGATAAATTGTCTGCGGCCAAGGTCGAGTGCTTTGAAGCGCTTAGTTTGAATTCAACGTCCTGAAAGGTCAAGGTTCGAATACGATGTAATGTTATTGCCTTTTACATACTTAAATGTAGTCCAATCGAATGAGTGAAGTACGATATTAAGATTGCGAATTTATTCCATTCTTTTTGTACTTTAAAATAAATAAAAAATAAATATATCATCACGCCTTCTACCCATTACTGGGTGTGGCACTCTGCTAAAGCAGATATCGGTAAGTGATATATTTTGCGCGTGAAGTGCGGTTACCAGTCGTCAAATCACGGCCCCCAAACATGTTAGTGGTGGAGAAGCCACAGGGATAGCTTTTTCAAATTATGAAAATTTGTCGCCTGTGGGAATCGAACCAGGGACCTCAGGATCCACAGGCCGACTTCATACCACTGTGCTAGCCATCCCATCTTTTTGTACTTTGATTCTAAAATAATATATTTTTAAAATATCATATTGATGAGGTGTACAATATCAAAATAATGATTTGTGGCATTCTGTAACTCGAGACATGGTTGATACAATCTAAAATAAATAAATATATCATTACGTTTTTTACTCAATACTAGATGTGACACTCTGCCATAATAGATCTTAATAAATGGTAAATTTATGTGTGCGAAGTGTAGTTACCAGCCGTCAAATCATGCCTCATCTCCATTAATATTGGCGGTGGTGAAACTAGAATTGTATTTGTGACGTTATAAATAAAATAAAATATATATTATCACACCCTATTACTGGGTGTGATTCTGCTGTAACAGATCTTGGTAAGTGATATATTTTGCGCATGAAGTGCGTTTACCAGTCGTCAAATCACGGCCTCCAAAGATTTCAGTGGAGGGGAAGCCACAGAGGTAGTTTTAATGTGGTGTAAATTGTCGGCTGTGGGAATAGAACCTGGGTTCTCAAATCTACAGGCCGACTCGATACCACTCTGCCATCTACTCCATTTGTGCCGTATCCAGCATTAAAATAATTGAATATGGGGTAGGTGACTCAGTGGTATCGAGTCAGCCTGCGGATTCTGAGAACCCTGGTTCGATTCCCATAGCCGACAAACATTTTCATCACATTAGAATTACCCCTGTGGCTCCTCCACCACTAACATCTTAAGGAGCCGTAATTTGACAGCTGGTAATACATCACTTACCGAGATCTGCTAGGTAGAGTGCCACACCCAGTAATGGGTAAAAGGCGTGATTATATATTTATTTTATATAATTCATTGATTGTAGTATGGGGTGGCTAGCTCAGTGGTATGAAGTCGGCCAATGGATCCTGAGAACCCTGGTTCGATTCCCACAGGCGACAAACAATTTTCATAATTTCAAAAACTACCCCTGTAGCTTCTCCACCACTAACATCTTTGAGGGCCGTGATTTGACGACTGGTAACCGCACTTCACGCGCAAAATATATCACTTACCGAGATCTGCTTCGGCAGAGTGCCACACCCAGTAATGGGTAGAAGACTTGATGATATATTTATTTTTATTTTATTGATTGTAGTAATTTTATGAATGGTAACTGGTTTAATCTGAAGATCCCGAGTTCGAATCCTATTCAAGTTAAGTTCAGATCCTGTACTGTAATTGAAATTATGTTCCTGTTGTAGGGACTAGCATGAATAAATAAATTCCAATTTAACGGCTGCAATTTCTTGAATTTGCTTAATGTTTTATTGTTTAAAGTGCGTATGAAACGAGTCAAATGCGTCTCAGTTTAGAATTCCGTTGTTGCTCGAAGCGGCAAACGCAGAAAAATTATCATACCTAAAGGTAGTCAAATGACATAATAATATATCGTATGTACCTATTTGTAGTTCCTATACAAGTTTTTTAAGTATACTTCTATTATATTGGTTTTCCTTTGTAAATGTAATAGCTATAATTAACAATTAAGAGAGAGGCAATAATCCTACTTGGTTATAAAACTGTGGATTTTAAAAGTGTTTCTATTCAGAAGTGCTCGATTAAGATATAATAGCGTCAAGAGAGAGCAAATTCTAGTTTAAACAGCTTAATGAGCGAAAAACCAAATCTATGATCGAAAATGTATTATTTTCACTTCCATCAGATGAAAGAAACAAGTAAAATTGCTGACAAATCCCGCTGTGTGACTTTCTAGTCCTTCTTGTGATTGTGAAACTACCTTTTTGCTTCCTCAAAGACGCTAAAAATTAAACAGCATTCGATTGTATCGACAGACGTACAATCTACATTTTTCCACAATGTGCTACCATTTACTTACATTTTAACGACTCTTGTTAAAGTAATTATGCACATTAATAATCTATGTGCGATCACTATTTTGTCAGTTATAATTATAGTAAAGCTAGAATTGATACATTTGCAGATGTTTCATATTTAATGTGTTTAAATGATTGCGGACGACGTCAGGTTATGCTTGTAGTCATATTAATAATTTTGTCCGATTGAGGAAATGAAATTATAATTATATTTAAACCGGATTTATTAATATTGTAACGTATAAATTATTTCATTAGTTGTACAACACTCGTCGTGATATGATATATGGCGGTGTCTAGTTAATTATGGTTCAATATGTCAGAATAAATTTGAAATTAATTTGTTGCCGTATATTTATGTTCTAAATTATAAAGTTTTATTGGTACATGAAAATTGAAAACAAATTGTTTTCATTATTATTTTTTCTATTTCGGTGTTCTTATAGCTGTATAAATCCACTGTAAACACGTCGTCAAGGAGATCTATAAGCGCACTCATTTTGGCCCTTTTTATTTTGTAGGAGTGGTATGAATTCTATTAAATCTGACAAATGAATGACATATAACCTCAAAATTGTGAATTATCGGTGTCGAAATATTACTAAAAGAATATGCTATAATTATACAAAATTCACAACATTCACAATACAGAAAAAAACATTGATTAATTGTCAAAAAATTTGAATTTTGTTATTAGAAGCACTACCAACACAAGTGATAAAAAAACACTAACTTATATTTTTGACAAGTCGCAGTTTTTAAATCTAACAGAATTATAAAATTATCTCAATAGAAAAAATAGTATAAAGAACACGTTTCATAAGGCCTGTTATCGCACTCGTCCTTTGTAAAACTTGTTGCCGCGCGGCTCGTTTTCTAAACTTGGACTCTTGCGTTAACAGATTGCCTTATGAACCTAGTTCTCTAATATACTATAGGATGCGGGCACTCACGTGACACCTATCTTTTTTTAAATGCTTGGAAAGAAATAATAAAAAATGTTATTTAGAAAACATGAGATTCACGCTCATTTGTTTCTCCATGTAAAAATCAACACTTGACTCATTCCAAATCCATTACAAATGAACAAATGCTAGTTGATTTGCAAGTAAAGTGACTTATCTTCACTGACGCATCTTCGAATCGTCTAGTACGACTATATACTAGAAGAGTGAAGCTCACGTACATACATGTTGTTGCCTTTTCGCATATGCAAACGGTTGTCTTTGAGTTCTGCTGCGACAGAGTCGCATTACCGCTGATGACACTGGTCTACTTCCGGTTTCACAGGAACTCTACATGAATCTGGCGCTAGTAGAGAGTTATAATGATGCAATGAAATATTAGTGTGACGTTAGAAGACAAATCACTGATTCAATTTATTATAGTAACAAGAAACTTATAGTAGAATTACCTACGTCATCAAAAAAATGTAACTAAATAAATGCCTTAGTGTAAATAAAATAAATAAATATATCATCACGCCTTTCACCTATTACTGGGTGTGGCATTCTTCCGTAGCAGATCTCGGTAAGTGATATATATATATATATATATATATATATATATATATATATATATATATATATATAGGATGCGAGCACTCACGTGACACTATGACGTTTTGTGACGTAAAAACAGCTGTTCGGGCAAAGATCACTGCGCCACCTACAAAATGAACTATTTTTTGTGGCGAGATTTGAAAAGAACGGTTCTTTTAAAATATCGTCCTAAAAAATAGTTCATTTTGTAGGTGGCGCAGTGATCTTTGCCCGAACAGCTGTTTTTATGTCACAAAACGTCACAGTGTCACGTGAGTGCTCGCATCCTATTTATGCGCGTAAAGTGCGGTTATCAGCTATCAAACCATGGCCCCCAAAGATGTTAGTGGAGAGGGAGCCACAGGGATAATTATTGTAACAACATGTATCGATAACAAAATTAATTCTTATTCAATACTCTTGATTTGTGTTTCGTTGCTTATTTTGTTTTTAATTTGTCACTTAAAAATAAAATATTACACCAGATTTTTATGGTTTTTCTGAGATTTTTCACAATTAATGACGTAAGGCAATCCCTTAAACATTTCTGCTATAACAAATAAGGCTAGGAACTAAGATTAAGGATTGTAATTTGATCTATAAATAAAAGTAAATTAAAGTTATAATCGTATTAAATAGATTATATTGCTGTCAAAGCGTTGATTTATTATTGTTCATTTAGCGAACACATAAAATTGAAGTTGTTGTTATGACCATAATTAACATACATATAAAAATGAAAGTCAATAAAAGTACGAGAAATTGTATATTATTGACCGGATCTTCATACCTTTTGTAATTTCAGAGTTACAGTTTCTGAAAGTTGTTCTTAAATCGTTGAAAAACTAATTATTTATATATAGAAGCAAAAATAAAAATTATACGTCATTAAATGACAATGAAGGAAATTGCTGCATATTTGATGCCGTCAGACTTTAACACTACTTTAAATATTTAGTCAGACTAAGCGGAAATGTAAACTCCATCTTTATTTCAGAATCATACCACGAAAAAATCTGTTGTAATAATTATGAAGTAAGTAGATGAAACGCTATTGTCTGCAGTTAACATTTTCTTGTTTAACCACCCGATCATATTAGATTAACTTCACATTTTGTAATCTAATCTTTAACATCATTTTCAAAAGAGTTTTAGCTAGAATCTTGCTAATCCTAAATTGAATTTCTTGTCAAATTAAGCTAAATCATATTTCCAAAAAAAATTAAATAAACTTTAATATAATCTTCTTTCCATTTAGTTTTCAGAAAGTCAATTGACTAGCATAAGATTAGCCAATTCAAAATTCAGGATTAGCTAAAAAAATTTTTGTGAATTTAATTAACTAAGTGAAAAATTAACAGCCCAATTCTTAAAAAAGTTTTAGCTAGAATCTAGTTAATCCTGAATTTTGGCTTATTCAAATTAAGCTAAACCGTATTCACAAAAAAAATTAAATAAACTTCAACATAACCTTCTTACCATTATATTAAAGGTTATTTAAACTTTTTTGGGAATATGGTTGAGCTTAATTTGACAAATACCAAATTCGGGTTTAGCTAGATTCTAGCTAAAACTCTTTTGATAGTTGGGCTAGTCATTTTATATTAAGACTATGAGTAAATACAATCCATATTAAAATGTATTATTTAGTATCGACATAAGTTTGCTCGATTCTTAGATGTCATTTAAAAATTCTTGGAATGTTCATGAATCATACAAATAACTAGACCATCTCATACATACTCTATTGATTTATTACATTATAAATAAATATAAATATATCATCACGCCTTCTACCCATTACTGGGTGTGGCACTCTGCCAATGCAGATCTCGGTAAGTGATATATTTTGCGCGTGAAGTGCGGTTACTAGTCGTCAAATCACGGCCCGTAAAGATGATAATGGTGGAGGAGCCACAGGGGTAGTTTTTGAAATTATGAAAATTGTTTGTCGCCTGAGGAAATCGAACCAGGGTTCTCAGGATCCACAGGCCGACTTCATACCACTGAACTAGCCATCCCATATAAAAATATCATTATAAAATATGTGTAATAATTTCTTGAAAGCAACACATTATTTCATAATAAATTTTGCAATAATTTCCAAAATATGTAACAGTCAAAGATAATCGTTGTTCGAAAGATAACCAATGTCGAAACAAAGACCGGGCAATTGTCTTTCATAATGATTTGGCTTAGCTGCGAGACGGTCTGAACATAATCGCATCGAGGCAGTATAATGGCGGATATAATAGACAAAAGCACATCAAACAGTCTGCTGTCGCACTGGGGTTAGCTTTGTGCTGCCACAACCAAATCCAGTTTAGCAAATTGATAACAACCCTTTTAAACACGAATAGAGAATATGTTCTATCTCATGGTTATTAGAATTGCGGTAGCGAATTAGATTCATCTTGTAAATTGCTTAAGCTGCTAAGAAATGGTAGGGTTAGTAATGTCACAGTAAATCCAATAGTTACTTGTTACATTAGGATTTAAAATACTAGTTTTCTGGTCGAGTAATAAAAGTAATATTACGAGACTCCAAATAGTATTTTTTATTCCGATGAAAACATATTTAGGAAATTTCACAGATTTATTCAAATTAAAATGAAACAAATTGCCAATATTATTATTTGTCCCCATGAGAACTGTAGTATAAATGATGACGTATCCGTGGTAACGTAAACATTCCTGAAAAGCGTTCTTTTACTGTTGAAACACTTGAGACAAATAATGAAACTTTACCCACGTGTTATATACGATATTTTGTATAAAAACGGAAAAAATCGTTAATAACAAAAGAGACTGTTAACAGCATGTAAAACTAGTAAGAATGAAGCACATTCCTATAAACGAAAAACTGTTTATTTTTTAATGTTATTAAGAAATATTACAAATAATTTCAGTAATAAACAAGAGAGTGAGAATAATTTGACAGATCTTTCGAAAACTTGTTGCCAGGCAATAGTCACAAAAGCCCGTAAGGCCCGAGAGGCTATTGCCAAGTGGCAATTTATCGAACTCTCGAGTTATATTTAATTAGATTATTTTTTATTTTAGCTGTTGAGGTCGATTCATCCAACTTAAAAGATTTTGAACTGGGTCCATATCGATTGATTACTTATTAATCTATTCTTGCAAGTTGTTTCCAAAATTTGTTGGTGCCTTTCTGTATCTGAATTGGAACTAAATCGATTTTTTTCCCATATTTTACTTGATGCGTTGACAGTTTTAAATTACTATTTACAACTACCTATCATTTGTCACAAACAAAAGCACCTACAGAGATTATTCCCGGGAATAATCACAAGAGCTTTATTTTCAGTATAATAATGACAGGATTGGTTAAAACTCAGACACGTGACATACAATGAAGCATTTCATTGGTTTTGAGAAACGTCAAAAAATTATCGCCTGTATTCTATCATAGAATTTAGAATTTAGAGTTGCGATTTAGCGAGATCGAAAAATTGCAAAATTTTAGGTTTTTTATTAAGGCCAGTGAAACTGCAAAGAAGTTCAAGTCTTGATATCGTTTTGATTAATTTGCATCATAAAATTGCTCCAGATTCAAAAACAATTATTTGTTCATGATTGTAACAACACATTTACTGTTGCAGATAAAATATTTCAACAAGTAATTACTAGTGTTCAAGTTACGTGTGTGGTCGTTGTTCAACACAATATAATTTTCAAATTCAACATCCTATTAGTAAAACAATAGTTTTATTATTAATACTAAATTATTATTATTTTTCTTACTAATTTAATGTCTTTTATGTAGGTACATTAAAAATAAGAAAAACGTAAAATAAAACAATTATTTTTTTAAATTATTCCATTTACGTTAATTATTTTTGCGTCAATTTATGTTCTTTGTTCATAATTAAGAAAATAATTTATGATAATTTTATGTCCGACTAGGCTTGGGTATTATTTTAAAATTTTATCAAGACTCAGATTGTGCCTATGAGTTCGAAAAGGGAATCAAATTAAAGTCAAAGTTAGGTGGTATACATTTTTAGGAAATTTTAATTTAAAATAAACTTTTCATTATTTTTCCGGAAAAAAAAAGAAATGTTTCCACCAGTATTATTCAATATTTTTTTATTGAGATTTTTTGTTAAAAGCAAAAATAAATGGTTTTCTAACAAAACGAAAAAAGAAATATTAAAATCAGAAAATTGCGCATGTGAAAATGTGCAGTCATACGAATATATTTTTTAGAATAAAAAGTTGGGAAATAACAGTGAATCTATTTCCTGGGATAAATGAAAAAGTTCCCGAGTATGTGAATTTGATGGAATTTCATAAATGGCATTGTTCTGCGGTCAAGTAAGTTCACACGCGCGTCTCTCGCAGGGCCCCATTGTCACGGACGTCACTGGCAGGTTCACTTAAACTTGTCCGAATATGAGAATTGAATCTAATTTACTCGTTTGTCTTCTAGCGCTGCCAGCGAGTCGGATTTTAATTTTGTGCGGAATTAATTTTTCTTATGTGTTTTGATAATGAACATCTTCTCAACAGTCGTAATTTATAAGTTAAAAATTAATTTTCGTTTGTTTTTAATACGCCGAAAGTCCAGTAATTAATTTTGTTTCAAATATTTAATTTATGGGAATTTAAATTAGAAAGACGTTTGCTGAGGAATTTTAATTCTTCTTGTTTTGTTGGTTAGTTTGCATGGAATACTAGTTTTATATTTTATACCAAGAATTTTTTTTTTCACTCAATATTACACTTTTCTATAGTAAAAGAACGCTTACGGTACCATGGATACGTCATCATTTTTTGGTCTTCCGACAAAACATTGTATTTTTACTACAGTTGTCATGGCGATAAAATAGTATATTGAAAAACAAGTACTACATTGATCATTATTATAATATGAGTACAGTTCGTGTAACGAATCGCAGGCGATTTACGCAAAGTACGAATATTACTATTGCCCATTGTAACATGTGTTTTTTTATACTATTTTCCCTATATCGCATTAATTTTCTTTTATTTCAAATTTTTTATTAAAATAATAATAATAATAAAATTTCAAGGATGTCAGATTCAATAAACATTTGAAATTTAATTTATTTTGACATTTATTAATTGGATTTGATTTCAAATTCGGAATTATCTAGGTTATGTTACAAAATAAAATACCTTTAATTTTTAATAAAAAATTATTTTGCAGTTTAATGTATTTATTTTGTTATAAAATACCTAATAAATGCAAAAGACAAAATATATTTCAATCGGACTAAAAATAATATTTCGAGACTCGCAATATTGCCAGACTCCGCTACGCGTCTCCAGCAACCTTTTTTTACTCGACCCGAAAACTTGTATTTTTAATCCTAATAAAACTATAAATTTACAATTGAAAAGAATTACTTAAAAGTTAAAAGACCTGACATTTATTTCACGGTACAATAATTACGATGACAACAACACAATTAGAACATTTGAAATTGATTTGATGTCGTATTCTTATAGTAATTATAACTTTTCTATTTGTAGACTTTCAGTTCTATTGATTTTGAGTGTACATGAAACGAACTCCTTTTTCTACCGACTGTAGTCCTTCTCCAATCTACGTTTGAGTTCTCGCGTGCCAAGTCAGAATATTTGTTCGCGCACGTCAAAAAAACTCAAATTTATTATTTTTCTTCTTTATTTACAGTAGCAATTCCAAACCGTACGACAGGTTAACGGACGTTTAGATATATAAAAAAACCAATCAGTTGTTTATTTTAAAACCAGGGAGACAAAAAAATGTACGTACAACATTGTGGACTGGGATTGTTACACTTGACGAAATATCTGGAACGAAACATGGATGCTAAGTCGTGCATCCAGAGCTTGCGTTCTTCTAACAATAGTTTTCAAAATAATAACGTTGATCTAAACATTAATGTAGAAAGCGTGATAGTTTTGCACATTTCTTAATGTATGAGTTGAAAATGACAGAGCATGTAAGAGATAAAATAGTGTTATTACATTCATATTGTGTAAGTTTTAACACCAAGAAAGTGATATTAGTATTAATTATTTACGATTAAATGCAAATACTATTCTACTCTCTCATCTACAGTTTTATGATTCTATGCAATTATCATGAGATTGTCAAGACGCCGTTGCTGCAAACATATCTGTGACATTCCTCATTCGCTTCGCAAATTTTTTGTGTTTAATTATTTCTTGCGAGTTTTTTTTTACGAGAAGAAATTGAGCTAGAAGCCGATGCATTGAGTTGAAATGACTCCAGATCACGTTTTATATCTATCTAAAAATAATTAGGAATAATATTTGAGACAAGAAAATATCATAAAAAAATCAGAAAGTAAATATTTTTTATGTTGTATATTTGCGTCATTTATTACAAAACACGGGCTAGAAAACACGATTTATTTACTCTTCTGATATATGTGTATAGGGGAAGTTAATATTGTTGAGTATAGGCAATTTATTTAACAGGAACAATATTTTTCGTTTCATATGTAGCTTCAAGCATATAGAACTTCCGGCATCGTATGCTGTTAAAAAACGTAGACAAATTTAGTTGTAACTTTTATGTCAAGCATTTTTCTGTAACAATAATGTAATAGAATTAATTCCGGATGGCACCAACTGAGGTAAAACTTGCGTCTCAAAATAAGAAGTCTTGCATTCAAATCTCGTTGATTTATACTCAAATAAATAAATATATCATCACGCCTTTACCCATTACTTGGAATGGCATTCTGCCGAAGCAGGAGACCGTTTCTAATTCGTAGCAACCAGCTGTAGCGACTGGCTTGACGTCATTTATTGTCGCTACCGATAGTGTAGCTACCTTGCGGGATAAAATGTAACTTACGTTTGACGTCATTATTGGAGACTAGACACTTTCTAGCGACCTACTGCTAACAACTGCTTTGAATCAGTCGCTAACTCAATCGCTATGTCCTATTCGTATGTTTTTCAGAGCCGTGGTTTGAAAAGTTTGGTTATTTTAATAAATAATACGTACTAAATATAGAAACATAGTTACGATCTCAATCAACAAAGAGGACTTGTTAACAATAAATAATCACGAAAAGCGACTACAAGTTTGTCAGAAAAACCACACCAAAATATATAGTCTGATCTTTGGTAGAAAATAAATTCCCTAGAAATTTAATTAAATCGCCTGACGTCATCAAAAATACGTCATTCAACTAAATATTTGGTTGCTACGAATTAGAATCGGTCTCCAGATCTCGGTAAGTGATATATTTTGCGCGTGAAGTGCGGTTACCAGCCGTAAAATCATGCTCCCCCAAAGATATTAGCGTAGGGGGAGTCATAGAGGTTGTTTTAATATGATGAAAATTGTTTGTCGATTGTGGGAATCGAACCATGGTTCTCAGGATCCGCAGGCTGACTTGATACCACTGAGCCACCAATTTATATAAAATAATATGATTGTTTCTAAGGATTTTATATAAACAATGGATTGTTTACTTGCTTGTAGTTTGCATTGGAATCTGTGAGGCAAACAAGAAGACGGCGGCCATTTGCAGAGCAGGCAAAAATGGCACTATATTTAAATATCGTATGCATTAATGTATTAACATATTTAAATTTACTGAAAATGTAAAATAAACATTTTAATAAAGAAAAATATGTTATACGATATATTTGAAAATTAATCATAATAATATAAACAAATATAGACAAAAAAAATCTTGATTATAGATCGAAGCTGTGGGATCCCTGCAATTTTAATTGGAATAAAGTTCCTATTGTGTAGAATAACGAATAATATAAGAAATAATCTAATTATGGGGTTGGTAGCTCAGTGGTATTAAGTCGGCCTGTGGATCCTGAGAACCTTGGTTCGATTCCAACGACCGATAACCATTTTCGCCACATTAAAATTACCGCTGTAGCTCCCCTTCCACTAACATCTCTGGGGGCCGTGATTTAACGGCTTGTAATCGCACTTCACGCGCATAAATATATCATTTATCGAGATCTGCTTCGGTAGAGTGCCACACCCAGTAATGGGCAAAAGGCGTGATGCTATATTTATTTATAAAAATATGAGCTAAAAAGTTTTTATGCAAATTGAATTTGATTCCGGGACTACAAGCCATCATGCAGCTTCTGAACTAACCAATTTTGATTTAACTAAATCAAAATTATTATAGTTGGCAATCTTATATGTGATTTCCTTCTTGAAACGTAGTTATGAAATATAATTAATTTTTTAGTTTCTCAACACTCCTAGAAGGCGAAATAGCGTAATAATGATTTTCTAATACTTCAAGAGTTAGCCTAAATTACTACGTTATACTGACAATCACACTTCAGTTTTAAGAAAAAAGTTTGATTCTTAATATACTTAGCTTGTTATATTATAACAATAAAACCTCGTCACCCCTAATCAGAAGATCTCAACACCGCATCACCCCAGCAACAAGCAACGCGAATCTCATATAACAACAACAACATCGCGTATTCCGCTGTGAGGTGTGTGTCAGTGTCGGGTGCGGTCGTTGCCCCCTCAGGAGCGGCCAGTGCCCCTCCAGTCACGGACGCTCATGTTTGGTGTTCTTCAGTGGCGCAGCGGCTATGCTCTTTGTCTTTGTAGAAGTGTAGAGACGTGGTGGTCGTCCAGCTATGTCGTGACGAGATGGTACTGTTACTATGTTCACATGAACTCAACTAGGATTGGATTCGACTTTAGCTTCGGATTGGAAACAGGAAATTACTTTAATGTAGATGCACTTGTTTATATGCCATCAATAAAAGAATATTTAGTAGATAACAGCTGCTACTGTTTACAGAAATAATTTTATTGTAATGACTTTATAAGTAATTTTTCTTTTTCTTTTGTATGTAACTACATATGTATAAAAATAAACAGGCAGATTCATAAATCGGTTTAGCGCTAACACCACTTTTTATTTCTTTTTAACTATCTTGTCAATGTGTGAAACAAGTTTATTTTAACTTGAGTGAAAAAGAGAGTAAATTAGCATCAAATTTAGTTCATTTCTTTAATCTGTATTAATTTGAAACAGAATTATATATTAATTTTTTGTCATATGAATGACTTTCAAGTACAGTGACAATGATGATTTGAAAGTAAATTTTATGACAGAAAAATTATCATTGTCACTGTACTATTATGTAGATAGAACACAAGCCTCATCAGCGAGAAGTTGCAAGATCAAAGCTTGCTGATTTTAACTTTAACCGTGCGTCGTATTAGTTGACCCGAATCTTATTTTTTCGTTTGATGTTTTATTTTACAGTTTTATTTCTGGTGTAGTAGGCAAGAGAATTAAATGTAATTTTAATGAGACTTATACTACTATGTTGTTAAAAACACATAAAGTTTGAAGTCAATCGATACATACATCTTGTAATGACAGTCATTGAACGAAGAAGTAAACAGTTATGTATTAGATAACATGACTACAACGATGTTAAAACAAAAACGGAAAACATAAAACTAACACTAATTTTGATTTGTGAATGAATTTTTATTTATTTTACGAATGGATGAACTACTTTGACAAAAAAAAATGATCCAAAATTGGCATTTGACAGAATGCTAAATGTACGAAGTAAAACTGTCTCATTTTTAGTAGTTTATGAATGAGTAGATTTGAATGCTCTAAGCAAATGTAATTTAATTTTAAGCATGTCATGTAAACGTAGTAGAAAATTGTTTTACTTCTTACTTCTCGCTAGTGGTTGGCGGCGGTTGGCGGCAGGAACAATACGTGCGAACATGATTTACTAGAGGAAAAGTATTGAGATTTATTGGTTACGCCGTTTCGTTATGGATTACGTGTCAGGGAATAGGTTGTTTAGAATTCGAGATGTTCAGATGTTTTACAAGTATTATTTATTTGCGTACAGTAATTTTCAATCTCCTCACTAGTTTTTACGGTGAGGATATATTTTATATTTTATTTTACATACTGGCTTCATGAATAACTCATCTAGGTATATTTAATTTATTTGTTATAAATAAATAAAATAAATATATCATTAAAAACTTTGACAACCACATTTATTATTAAATTGGATAGACTTATTGAATACAGTAAAAATAAATAAATAAATATATCATCACGCCTTTTACCCATTACTGGGTGTAGCACTCTGCCGAAGCAGATCTCGGTAAGTGATATATTTATGCGTGTGAAGTGCGGTTACCAGTCGACAAATCACGGCCTCCAAAGAATTGGGTATAGTAACAATCGTAAATAAATAATAAATATATCAACACGCCTTTTACCCATTCTGGGTATCGCACTCTACCGTGGCTCATCTCGGTGATATATTTATGCGCATAAAGTGCGGTTATCAGTTGTCAAATTACGGCCCGTAAAGATGTTAGTGGAGGGGGTAATATGGGTAATTTTAATGTGATGTGATGTGATATGTTTGTTAGCTGTGGGAATCGAACCGAAGTTCTTAGATCCACAGGCCGACTCAATATCACTGAGCAATCTACTCCGGATTTATTTGTTATAATATAGGAAAAACGTTCTGATGTTAAGTTAATTATAAAACTGGTAATTTGTTAGTTTTTCTGTTTTTAGTCTACGTACTCTTGGTTAAATAATATTCATTTTCCAATTAACGTAATGTGTATTATAATTATATTACGTCTGGCTTCGTTAAAATACATTCTCTATTATCATAATTTTCTCCGAGACATTTAATTTGAACACGGAACATTACTACATATTTATAAATCTGTTCATTTAATCCGTATATAAAATTGTTCGTTAGTAAACTGCATTTAAAATATTGCAGAATAGTATGAATCTGATACCAAACACAATATACATGTTGCAAAAAACTTTAGATAATAGCATAGACTGCATTTCACTTTTATCATTGACAGTTATCGCTAGCTATTGTAGTAAAACATTTTCCTTGTTTTATTAAATTTTTTAAATCCTTTTTTTTATTATCAATTTATCTAATTCACCCTCTCAAAAGTTCTCGTCCCCCGAAGCCTAACAGAATTACGATCGTAGTAACCTTCAACCCTCGACTCAAATGACGTCATAAAACATCGCAACATCAAATGTAAAACGAGGAGTCGTCAGCAATGAAGCGGCGGCATCGTCTGTCGCCAATTTAACGCAAAAAATAAAAACGAGACGAAGGAAAAGTCCATTTCCCTGCGCTCAGCGATGATGAGTAGTCACGTGGTAAGAGGGGGTTAGCTGGGGGGCAGATGGACTGTACGATGTGCACGCTATCGATCCGAGATGGTCAGCCATGGATAACAAGAACTGAAGGCGAGATATGACGAGGAATGTCTTTTCAAATGACAGACAAAGAAAGGAAATCATTTGGATTTCAGGCGTTCTCAAACTTTAACTGATTTAGTACTTAAGAATGTATTTTTTTGTTTCTCTTCACAACTGATATTAATTCTAACAGTCTGTCACCAAGTTTTTAATTTTCTGTATATATAATAATAATAATAATAATATATACCTTTATGAGGTAATAGCTCAGTGGTATCAAGTCGGCCTGTGGATCCTGAGAACTCTGGTTCGATCCCCACAGCCGACAAAACATTTTCACCAATTTAAAATTATCCCTGCGGCTCCCTCACCTCTAACATCTTTGAAGGCCGTGTTTTGACGGCTTGTACCTGCACTTCACGCGCATAAATATATCAGTTACCGAGATCTGCTTCGGTAGAGTTCCACACCCAGTAATGGGTAAAGGGCGTGATGATATATATATATATATATATATATATATATATATATATATATATTTATATATATTTTTATTCCATGAAATATCTAGATAATCTATATGATTTCATTTGTAAAAGTTGTATTTTACAGGCTATATTTGTATATAGAATGAATTTTTGGCGAAGCTCGCTTCGTTCGCATTTCTAAAAAACAAACCCTAGGTGCCTAGAACACATGCTCCACACTCCAACAGTTATAGTCGATTTTAAATCCAATAAATTTGAATTTTATACATTTATTTCAATATTGAACGTGTTTTTCGCACGGCTTGCTTCGCAACAAGCACACCCTAAGCCCATAAAACGCACGCTCCACAAAAGCAGGCTTTGTATAGTTGGTTTTTTTTTTTTGCAAAATTAGCATTAATTAATACTATATTTCACACATTACCTGAATTTTACATTTTAACGGTAACTTATATGATTCTAGGTAATGACTTAAAAAACCAGTATTTTTTTAAAATCAATTAATTATTTATAGTTTACAAGAAAATTAAAATTAATAATATTTTTTGGAAGTATCGCAGTGTGGTAGTTCATATATTTTTAGCTCGAGTGGGATTCGAACTCGGGCTCTTCGAATTCGAATGCCGTAACGCTACATGTAAAGTAAATGATGAGCGGGCGTTATGAATCATTATGCTTCGGGCGTAATGGTGTTGTTTATATACTTCGTAACATAGCAATAAAGAACAAATTATATTCAAGTGAAAAAGTTTTTAAAATGTATTTATACCACTCTAAAAAAAAATATTCTATTATTTTTTTCTGTAGCAAATAAATTGAATCGTATAATAATTAATTTGGAAAATTCGTATGCAGTTGAGTATTTTTGTATTGTTTACTCCAAACACAGTTAGTGATGTACTGCAGCAAACAAATAAAAAATGTTTCAATTCTACGGTCAAATAAAAGCCCCAAACAATGATTGTAGCAAATAAAATATCAATTACGTTTGAATTGTGCAGTTAATATGTACGTAAATTTAACGGAGCATGTACTAGTCGAACAAAAATGGAGGTTTGTGCGACAAATTCACTTTCCAGTTTTGTTATTTTTGCTGGAAAACAGCGCTGCAAACTGGAAAAATACCGCTACGTTGCGCGGAATTGCTCTTCCGGAAAATGTTCGTATTTAACGTTTTCTTTTTCTCATTGCGAAAGCAGAAATGAAAATGTAATTATATTTGAATTTCCCCAGTTACTGGATTCTTGTTTGGTGTCATATACGCGATTTTACTTAATTGTTGATTTTAATTAGTGTTGCAAAAATGATTGATGTAATTTACTGTCGCTAAGTGTTGACACTTTGCCACTTTGCGGTAATTTAATTACGGATATGAGAACTTAATTGTTGCATGTTTCGCATTGACGTGCTTGTCAGTTGTTTTCACTTATTTTTAACCACAAACATACACAATTATTATTTCAATCAAATTTAAATATTTTTTATTGTCTGCATTTATCTTATTAAATTTCTTTTTTTATTATTTTAAGCTTTACTTTAATGAAAAAGATTATTTAACAATTCATTATGATACTTTATTGTTTATTAAAAAAACTTAAATTGGACACCCTCAAATTTCCTTTTCTGAAACCGACAAGAAAGTGCCTACTTTCCCGAACAATTTTAGTATGGAAAGTTGATTTTTACCAAAACAATCAAGTAAAGTACGTATCCAAGGCTACAACAAAAATAACAGTCTGGTAAAGGCTTTTTGTACTCTCATCATTCAAAATAATGTTTTCATTACTTTGAAAACCGACGGAAAGTTTTATAAAGCAATAGAAAAAAACACCCATTTTTTATTATTCTAAATTTGTACTATTAAAACGCTAATTGTACTTATACACACATATTTTAAGGAATTTATAAAAGAAATAGAGACATTTGCTTCTAACGCCATGAAGCAGACATATTTTAACAAATTTTACGAGAAAAAATAAACAATTTGTTTTCAAATAACAAATATCAATTCATAGCATATTTAACTGTCAATATCAATTCACGCTTTAATAAATTTCTTCATTATCGATTATATAATTTTTGCTCGTTACAAAAAGCATTGTACAAAACTCGTGCACGAAGACGTCATTTGCGCCGTTCGCGCAAATTGAAACACTCGCTTCGCTCGTGCTTTAAAATTGCGCTCATGTACAAAGTATGTCTTTGCGCACTTGTTATGTAAATAGCTATTACCTGATTGTTTTGTACTTTATATGCCTTTTTAAAAAAATTATTTGCAATGTTTAATTGCAATTATTATTGTATTGTTACTATAACAATAAATAATTTTTTTCCTTACATTCCTAGGGCTGTAAATGGCTAATTACGTCCTTGGTGACCGGAATTTAATGATAAACATACTATGCTAGTGGTAGAAAAAGTCTTTATAAAATATATTCAACCAATTTATTATACGGTGGTACTATTAAATTGCACACCCATTCCAGGATTTAAAATATCCCCAGATTAAATTATACGACGTCACATCTACTTCCACCTAACAAGGTCGAAGTGTCATCACATTATCGACATGCGGCTAGGAGTTCCCGACTTGCGACAGGCCCAAGAGGGTGTGCCTTGCTGTGTGACACAACACATACAAACACACCCCTATATAGACACGCGAAGTTGCGTGCATCGTGTCGTGCCACCCCCCGTGGCTTTTAATTAAAAACAAAAGGTGGCGCAGGACGACGGACCAACCCACCAAGATGAATTAATTAAAATACGGATGAAGAATGATAGCGAAATGATGAATTCACTATGGCGAATTAGTGGAATAGTTACGAAACTGTTTCTGTTGTTTTGAGGATCAATATTATCAAAAATTATTTCAACGTTGAAAATCTTTGTTGAGGATTACATTTAGGACCGGTTTTTTCATCTCCGGATAAAGGTTCCAATAAATATCAGCGGGATAATATACAAAATATCACATCGAAATCTTAGCACAAATGGTATTTATTGATGCAATATTTTTTCACTTATCCTGCCAATAGTTATCGAGAAGACTGAAGACTTATTTTTTATTTTATTTATGCTACTCTGTACAACAGGAACTTAATCCTAATTATAATACAGGGCCTGAACTCACCGAGCTATAGAATGGTAGTTTATATATTTTTAGCTTAAATGAGATTTAAACCCGGAATCTCCGGATTAGAATGTCGTATTGCTAACCACACCACCACACTGCTGGACTTTTGTTACATTCGCTACTATTACTGACTAAGCCAGAAGTAGTCCACCTGTCTATGTGCGTCAGTTTAATTAGTCATCTGGTCATGTGATCTGATTTATCTGAACTCCGACTTAAGTAAGTCAAGTGCTAAATTAAATATAATTAGAAATCGACTATCTTTCTCTCTTCGGGGATTGTGAATTGACGGCTGATAACTGATCTTCATGCGTACAAAAATATATCATCTATCTGCTAAGATCAAAGCCGGCTTATCTTAGTCTAATGAGAATGGTGCACATTGGCGTCCACAGACATTTTTCCAGGGGGTGGCGGATCGCAAAAAACTCAGATATACATAAATTTGTAAAATAATTTTTTCATAATATAAATACAAATACAAAAACGAATAGATAAAAAAATATTTAAATTTGTGAAATAAATTACTAGTCTTCGTCGCCTGGGTTGAATTTAAGAGGAAGGACAATTTTCTAATAACTCTTCCGTAAATTGACACCATTTCTACAATAAATTCCAATTTAGCTGTTTTTACAGTTTTTAGTTTGTAATATTTTGTGTCTGTGTATACTTAATAAACTTAGATTAACTCAATCGTTACGATAGGGAACATGTCGCAAGCTGGTCATAAGAATACTGCTGGAAATTCAGTTTCAGCTTGAATTTATTATCTTGAAACTTATAATTTAATTTTTATTCAATTTATATATATATATATATATATATATATATATATATATATATATATATATATATATATATATATATATATTTTGCATGCTTTGTATCGGCACAAATTAGATCTGAAAATGACTAAAAAATTGTCTCAAAACTAGCAATAAAATTAAACAAACGTTTGACGTTCAATCTGTCAAAATAAATTCTTCATTTATTATTTCACTTATTTTGACAAATAAAACGTCAAACATTTGGTTAATTTTGTTTCAATTTTATGCCTATCGATAGTTTTAGAGGAAATTTTCGTCATTTTCAAATCTAATTTGTGTCGTTTCATAGTATGCAAAATTAATTTTGTTTATTGGTTAACGTGCAGAATTTTATGCCCTAAAATTTTTATTTCTAGCTTTTTTGCTTCAAATATTTAGGGAAGCAGGGAATTACAAAATTATAGTTTTACATGTTAAAGTCGTGGTCCTCACCCTAGTTAATATCCGGGGGGGAGGGGAGCACGCGCCCCTCCTTGCTTCCCCCTGCGGACGCCCATGATGGTGCGAAGATATGTTTATTATTTTTCATTTGAATGTAACAGATTTTTCGCATATTTATTTTCTTTGAATTAAAGATCCTTTTAGTACCGACAGGAATGTAAATCAAGAAATGCATGTGATGACAAGAAAAGTTATAAAAAAACGAATGTAAAAAACGAAGTAGGTACATTTCCCTGGACAGATGTATCTTATGCATCGCAAAGAAGTTTAATTTTACGAAGTACATGCTTGTTTTATCAATTTTTGCATTTTATTTCTTCATCAGAAGAAAATATAACCAGTGTTTTCAACACAAACTTATAAATGTAAATTAGAAAAGAAATCTGTGAATTTTACGTGATTGGTATTGTTATGTCTATTTTATTGTTTACTCTAATGCCGTTTGCGGGAATTGAAAATACCCTAAACCAGGATTTCAATTTCATTTACATATAAATTCACTCGAATGCAAAACAGTTAAGTACGGATTCCATTCTGTCCAACAAAATAATGAACTTGTTGATTGATTATTTCTATAAGAACTTTAAATACTTGAACCATTATAGGATTGAAAATCTTTTAAAAATTAATAATTCAAAAAAATCAGATGCTCTAAATATCCTTAAAGGAGATATTAAGGAGCGGTAATGAAATTTCATTAAAAGTTCGACTGAAATCTACCGAATGCCATTAGTCATAATCAAAGTGTGCTTAAGAAATATTATTAATTGCGAATAGAATGACATGTAAAGATCTGGTTCAAAATTACAGAAAGCTCTTGCAATATGCTAACGCTTTGAAACAGAAGTTCTAAAGTGACAATAATTTTGTAAAATAATACTATATAACATAATAAATTAGGAAAGTAAAATCACTTTCCTGACATACACTTTTATGTATACTATTTTTTCTGAAACCGTTTAATTTGATCAATAATTAATCATAAATAATTCAAAATGTTTAAATTTCTTTATATGAATTATATTGACAGCAGTTACAAAAAAAAGAGCTATAAAAGTAATTAGCTTTGGACAACTATGATGGTATCTCTCGTTTTTTTTTTCTGTAATTCTTTTTCTTCCTCATTTACATCTCTTTTACCCTTTCGAGTGTCAATTTTTGTAATTCAGTTATATTTAATTTTATAAATATATTGTTGTCAACGGCCATGGCTGCGCTCGTTGGTACTGATCTAAGCGATAACGCGAGTTAAGCAACGTTGCGCGCGGGTAGTATTTGGATGGGTGACCGTCCAGAGAAAACTCGCGTTGCTGTTGACAATAACAACTAAAACGCAGATCAGGCCGTAATGGCGGCATATGACCTGAGTAGTTGGTCCGCCAAAGAAGCCAGAGAAAAAAAATATATATTGTCTGACATGATGCAGTAACGCAACTAGTGTATTATTAAGCAATTATTTAACAAGTCTTAAATTTGAACATTTGACCATGTTTTACATTATAATAAAAACATGATCTCTCATTTTATATCAATAAAAATATGTATATTTATGCAGAAAATTATGAAGACTAACATGGTTTTTTGTTTGGGCCCGTAGCTAGCTTAGTTTTTGACATATAGTGCAGTGGTCAAAACGAGATGAATTTAGAGCAAAATTTTACTTTTCCGGAGGCTATATCTCAAAAACTAAACAAGATATAAAATTGCGCTCAACGGCATTGAATTTCTCGTGTTTGAATTGACTTATAAACATATTTTCATTTTTTGGTTTTGGTTTTTTGTAAATTTCTTAAGGGGTACTCCTTAAGAAATTTTCGATTTTAAGCCATTTTCAGACTTATTGCTCTAAAAATCTTCCTCATTCGAATATTATACTAATAATTTACATACATACGTATTTCTATGCGCAGAATCCAATGTTCGTATCTCTTTTAGTTTTGGAGATATTGGCCTTAAAAATTTGTGTATATTGAAAATTTTGGTCAAAATATCAAAAATAAAAAAATGACTACAAATATGTGTGCAAGTCAATACGGATACGAGGAATCCAATGCCGTTGAGCACATCTTCATATCTTGCTTAATTCTTGAGATATAACTTCTGGAAGAGTAATTTTTGCCAAATTTTACGCCATTTCACATTTTACACAATATTAGTCAATTACATAATAAGTCAGTAAAGTAAAAATACTTTCCTGACGTATTATATATATACTATATTTCTGAAACTGTTTAATTTAATCAATAGTTAATAATAAATAATTAAAATGTTTATAAATTTTATTTGTAGTTTATTGACAACAGACAACGTATCCATGGTTACATTAAAAAACAGGTAAAACACAAAACAGTCAATTAAAGTCTGTATCAGACTGTTATTCTTCTTGTAACCTTGGATACGTACTACTTTCTTTAGTAAAATTGATCAGGAAAGTAGGGACTGTATTACCAGTTTCAGGAAAAATATTTGAAGTTATCATGTTGAAATTACATTTAATGTGTGGCTGCGTAGTAGTGCCAATCTTACAAAATAAAAAGTTACCAGAAACAGTTTAACAATAGCTTCCATTATTAAACGATTTTCAGTATAATAATGAACCGATTGTGAAAGCAAAGTATAAAAATAATTTTGTTTAACTAAGAAATAGTAATTGTTATTAATTGTAGAATAGAATTAAATTGTTATTGTAGATTTCTAAATTAGCTTGACATCTGTTTGTAGGTAATAAGGCTATCTATCCGCTTTCGAATTGAAATTTATTATAATACTAAAACGGCAAGTTCATGTGTAGTAGATATGCAATTACATATTATTTATTAATAATAACATGGGCATATAAAACCCATCTAATAAGAAATGGTTACACATATTGCATTGAGTTATGCTTAGAAAGTTAATAATGTTTTCTGTTACTATTAAGGATTAGAATTTTAAACGATAAACATATATTAAATAGACACGTGTAAGCAATTTTTCTAATATCAGTGTTTTGCATTTTATCGTTAAACATTTATGTTCCTTAACCTTGCAAAATAGTGCAAACTAATTATTTTTAATCATAAAATATTTTTGTATGTAGGTACTTGTTACCTACATGAATATTTCACAAAAATGTGCCAAATTTGTCGCAGTTACGTTCATTTTGCCAAGTTTTCTGTATTCAGCAAACTACGGAAAACAAATATTACACTAATTTACCAAATGTTTGATTAGATTGTAAATTGCAAGGAAATTAGGCAAAATAATAGATAAAGTTTTAATGTGTGGTTTTTAGTATTTCCCAAAGAAACAAACATTGATATGGTATGGTTTTGTGGTTTTTAGATAAAGTCTAAATATATTTTTCTATTTCGGTGTTCTTATAGCTCTATAAACGTACTAAACACGTTGCTAAGGAGATCTATAAGCGCATTGTTTTTGGCGCTTTTTATTTTATAGGAGTGGTATGAATGCTTTTAAATCTGACAAATGAATGTCATATAACCTCAAAATTGTAAATTGCCGGTGTTGAAATATTACTAACAGAATATGCTAGAATCAGATAAAATTGAAAACATTCATAATACGGACAAAATATTGATTGTCAAAAAATATGATATTTCAATTGTCTGTGTTATGAGAAGCGCTACCAACACAACTGATAAAAAACACCAAGATATATTTTTCACAAATCGCAGTTTTTAAAAATCTAACAGAATTATAAAATTACCTCAATAGAAAAAATTGTGTAAAGAATTCGTTTTATAAGGCCTGTTAACGCACTCGTTCCTTGTAAAACTCGCCGCAGTTAACAGATTGCTTTATAAAACTAGTTCTTTAATATACTATTTTCTCTGTTTCGACATTAGAATAACATATTCTTGCACGCATATTGATGCTAGAATGAGCTTCATTCTTAAACGATTTTTTGTGATATTTTGTTATCATAGATTGGTATAATAGCATTAAATACACAAAATATCTAGGCAACGGACAAAATCAATTGCAAATCACTGTCACCAACTTAACTATTCTATCAATAAATTCCCTTAATGGCAAATGTTAACTATTTTTATAAAGGAATTATGCAAAGAAAAGTCGAAACAGAGAAAATAGTATAAAACACTCGTTTACAGAAGGCAATTCTAGCACTCGCTCGTTCGGCACCTCGCCGCAGGGCGGCACGTGTCCGAATTTCGAACTTTTGCTAGAAGAGGTTGTCTTCTGAAACTTGTATTTTAATATAATATTCTTTAATTTGCTGAAATAAACACGAGGAACATTTCGAATTTGCCTTAATCTTGTTTAAAAGCTTTACAACATTTAATATTCATAACGAGTTTTAATTAAATAAAAAGTACAATAAAACTTACCTGCACTTAAAAGTTCGAGCTTATAAAAGTTTAGTAATGTGCCATCTGTTGGGCAGCAAAATAGCGATCATAAGAACAAAAATTTCAACTTTTATTGTGCATTACGTGAAGTAATGAATAATCTGCAGGTGGTGAGATGATGAAGTGTACTAGAAAAACAAATAGCGATCGATTTTAATTGTGCTTTTTTCTTTCAATTTTCCTGTTCGTGTGCTGGTATCGTCATATCGGTATTTTCGTTATTTTCCACTTTTGTACGGCGGTTGAACAATCGGTTTTCTTCTTTCTTACTCTTTACTTCTCCGCTTCTCGAGGTTTATTATGTATCTTTTTCTATCGTGGTTTACTATTGGCTGAATTGACTGAACTGGAGGTAAGCATGCACGCTTGCCTGACATTTTTATTCCACGCTCTTCTTTTGTTCTGTTGTAATAAAGTGAGCAATATAAGTTTTTTTGACGGTTATGTAAATACGAATTTGAATTGGCTTCTTACGTGATTTAACATTAAATATTTGCTTGCGGTTCAGCTAGAAATTATATTAAGATATTTTTAAATAAACACAGTTACGATAAGTTTTTTTTAACATATCATTACGCCATTTTATGAGCGTGACACTCCGTTTATAGTAGAGCTCGGGTGTTCAATAAGTCTTTTCGTCTTAGGTGGCTATGGGCTGTGAAACACATGTTTTTACTTTATTCATACAATTTAACCTTAAACATCGTAATTTATTTGACATAAATGTTTACTCAGGTACAATACACATTTATAGTGCAGTCTTATTTTCACAATGGAAAAGGGAATTGCACTTTCCTCATTTTAAATGACGTTTGTCGTTTTATTTATGGTAACTTGTATGAATAAAGTATAGTCACGTGTCACAGCCCATAGCCACCCAGAACGAAAAGTGTTATTAAGCACCCTTTATTAAAAAAGTGTTTTTCACGACATACGCAGGAAACTCGAATTTCTCCACGCGAAATACTACGTAAAATATGTTTCTTTATTACTCATTTGTAAACGTCATTTGTTCATACCGTTTATTCACTTTGAAAATTAATCTTTACAAAGTACTAATATGTCAGCTGTCCATTTTGCAAGTTGTACAATATATGAGTACTTCACCTAAACATTTTTTTGAAAAATAGTTGTAACTGACGGGATTTAATTATAATTTGTAATATTGTTTACAAATATGTAACAAATAAAATATATATATATATATATATATATATATATATATATACACACAACTTTTTTTTACTGCTTCAAGGAAATGACAGGCTTGCGTAATCGGACGTCAGCCAATCAATTCCTCCTTTCCGCAGTAAAAACTATTTTGTAAGAAAGTGCTTACTTTCCTGACCAATTTTAGTGTGGAAAATAGATTTTTAATAAAACAGACAACAAAAATACCAATCTGGTAAAGTACGAAACAGTCTGGTAAAGACTTTACCTGACTGTTTTGTATTTAACCATGCTAGGTAATGTAATATACTATTCCCCCTCTTTAAATTGGAAAAAAATTGCAGTTTTACGAGCATGCATATTATTATTAAGTAAAAAATACTTAGAAAAATTCATTATTTTATGAGAATTTTAATTTAATAATAATATACTTTAAATCTTTAAATTATCTTACAATTTATGGGCTGGCCAGCTCAGTGGTATGAAGTCGGCCTGTGGATCCTGAGAACCCTGGTTCGATTCCCACAGGCGACAAACAATTTTCATAATTTCAAAACTACCCCTGTGGCTCCTCTACCACTAACATCTTTGGGGGCCGTGATTTGACGACTGGTAACCGCACTTCACGCGCAAAAATATATCACTTACCGAGATCTGCTTCGGCAGAGTGCCACACCCAGTAATAGGTAGAAGGCGTGTTGATATATTTATTTATTTATTTTATCTTACAATTTAAATAAAATAAATAAAATATTATTAGTACTAGATTAATCCCTGAATATTATTGAAAGATCGAATAAGCATATCGTGAAAAAATGTTGTGTCTAACACGAGAGGAAAGCGCTTTTCCACTTTCGTTCGAATGCCTCATTTGCTCTACCGCTTTCTTTTCTAATTTAACATATAACTATTCTGCTAAATGATAAACCGAGCATTAGAGATACATTTTTGTGCATGAAGTGCGGTTACCAACCATTAAATAATGGCCTCATATGACGTTAATAGAGAAGGAACCACAAGGTTAATTTTTATGTGGTGAGAATCGGTTGTCGGTTGTGGGAATCGATAATGTTTATTTTATAGCTTTTGCAATATACTGTAATTTCTAGTAGAAATCAATGCTTAATAATTATACTAAAGTTCAAACAAAACTTTCTAAACCTATAAACATAAAAAACAAAACACATCATAAGTTGTAATGCAGATTCAGATCACACCTAAAACGGTAAACTAGAGTAACTACAAGATCTCGTTTGAGTAAAATAAATTAATATTAATCAGCGCATTAGAAAACTAATTTTCCACACTTGACTAATAATTATAAATATAGAAACCGTAAAAACTGCGATAAATTATGTGGAAAGTCCTGCCCCATACATCAGCAATCTCTCATAATTTAATAATGTCAATATTTATCACGAAATAAAATGAAACACGTTCGGAAACAAACGATAATCTCACTGTTTGTTTATAACAGATTTGCGCAGTTTGGTCGTCATCGCTTGCTCTATAATTATATGAACGAAGCGTTTCAACCACAGCACAACATGATTTAAGTGAGAAACTGGGATAATTGCTAATCTCTCAGAGAAACCGGGCGAAAATTGTTGCGCTTTTAGCGCTAGAACTTTCTTTACTTGACGAAAAACCGAACTATTGTAAGATTAAATGTCGTACCAGAAATGTCGTACACTGCAAAAACACACATTGCTCTGAGTAGTGCACTTTTTTTGATGTCACTTTCTAAGTTAAAGTTTGTTTTGATTTAAATAAATTCTTTGTTACAAGTGAGTAGTCATTCTGTTATAAAACACAGGAAGTTGATATTGCTATGATTTTTAAAATGAAATAATTGTTTATTAACAATTTATAAAAAGATATATAGTAAGAAATTGTAACAACTGTTTTCATTTCTAATAGCTTATTTGTAATAAAAGTAATTATGTACCGTATACTTTTTTATACACTTTTTTTTAAAGAACATACTAGGTTAGTTTATACCTAGAAGCAGTCAAAAAAATTAAGTATTTTCGGAACAAATTGTTTTTTAATAATACGGTTCCAAATAACAACATATTCCGGTAGAACTTTTTTCGAGCAGTATTCTTCATTTAACTTGAAAAATACTCAGAATTTTATTTTTCAAAATCAACCCTAAGAGCAACTACAAACATTTAATGACTACATTATTATCCTGTAAATACGATGTAAAAAATAAAATATACTTTTGTAAACAAACAATCGGTAGCAGTTTAGATTCCAGAATGGTGTCAACACTGGAATACAAAGGGTTTTCCGTGAGACAAAAGAACAATTACTGTCGGTATTATCAACCATTATTATATTTTAAATATAGTTTCAAATAAACAACAGGCAATCACTTAAAATTATTAACTTGTCAAAATTATAACTGTTCTTAACGATAACTACATATTTAAAAGTTTGCTAATACCGGCCATTAAATAAAACGCAAAATCATAACTATTAAGCTTATTAAACTGTACCTTAGTACAGTTTATTTTAAATATATCGTACAAGTTATAATTTTACGATTCAAGAAATGAGAAGCAACTAATAAGTATATCTTCTTTTTCTTCTTCTTCATTCTATTTGAACCGTACAAATATCAGTAATGACGTAAATATTAGCTGATTTAATAGTTATTTATGTACTAAGGGCGTAATGAAGCCCGAGGCGCCAACCGAGGGTTAAAAACACGTCAAATGCCTTAAAAGTAAGTTACTGCCGTGGTACATATATAACTTTATATACGGTCGAAGATTTTCCAATTTAGACAAAATGTTTCTGAAAAAAAAATTTCACCCACATTTAATGATTGCTTTAGTTCAATTTTTTGTGCGTCACTATGGCAGCTGGATAACAATAACAACTTTAGCCACTGCTACAGCTTAAACGGTTTGATTGATTGTTGTGATTTTTTAAGGATTTAAAGAATGTTTGGAGCCAGTGTTTTTTGGCTATTTTAGATTTTTTTTGGAAGAGTAATCGGTGTAAAATTAATTTAAAACTTTGCCAATCTTTGATGATCAAAGAGCAATATGTGCATTGCTATTGGTAGTGTTAAGGTGCATAACGTTCTAAGCTGTCACTTTTGACATTACGAAATAAACTTTGTATATAATTATTTAAATATCTGAACAAGTTAGAGAGAGTTTGTAAATTGATTAAAGATACATGTTTCGAACTGTTGCAACTGCATTTCATGTTCATATAAAAGTTTTAAGATAAAACTTGATAACAACAGTTTATGCGCCGATTGTTTAATATTTCATTATTGCCCGCGTGCTATAATGAGGTACGAGGGCTATAAAAAACGTTTATGCACAACCGGGTCGAAATGCATGTGTTTTAGCCCTAAAAAGCGGGCTTACACACTTCCTTTTGACCCACGGGCCTATAATTCGTGTATAATTGTCAAATTTTGTTTTGGCCATATTTAAAATAAATTACATATATGTATCTAGTAGAAACAAATTTCTAATGTAATTGGACGGTCTCAGGGTAAAAGGGAATAAGTCAATATTACAGGATTTTTGTTTACCATGAAGCAAGTCTCTTGTTGCAACCTTTTTCACGTGATTATTTCATTTTGTAAAACCCTATTTTTCAATATACCAATCTAGCATAGACTTAGTTCCTTTTATCACGTGAAAATGTTGCAACAAGAGACTTGTTTCATGGTAAATAAAAATTCGGTAATATTGACTTATTCCCTTTTACCCTGAGACGGTCCAATTTTATGTAGAAGTTTAGTATAACGGTTTGTTAAAGGCAGGAACAAAACAAGTGTACAAAAAAGTTTGCTTATATATGCACATCCTGTTAAAATGTTTGATTTACAAAGTCATAAACATGCCTTGGGAAAACGACAACTATATCATCATTAAGTTTATCTAGTACCTACGCACTTCTACCAATTAGGAAACTAGTAAAAAATCTGTCTTATTTTCTCTTCCGTTCTACAAAGATAATCCAACGCGTCACATTATGTTATATCCGCAGAATAATAATGCAACTTTGTTTCCACGTCGCGTTTTTATTATTTATGCGTTGGTAAAGGATGTTACATATGACTGTTCTTATCGCTTAGTGTGCATTTACATGCCTAAGGTAGTTATTCAATGGACGAATGAATATTTATACCGCTTGCTCTATAAACTGTGCTACTTATTGAAATGATAATTGCGTATTATTTGAAAGATTCACGAATCGAGTGTTTCATTACTATAATGCGTATTTGTAATGTAGGTCGGTGCAAACTACTCGTTTTCTTTGCGGTTTCCAAATGATGATTCTGTTAGACGCTACCGCAAGTTATAAATTATTTACTTGCTTTGCCCTTTTACATTAGCTGTTTACCGTAAGTAATTTGCTTAAGTGTAGGTGAATTTTAAATACTCGAAGGTGTAATAATAAAAAGTAAAAACAATTAGTAATTAAAAAAATGTTCTACTTTTACTGCGTTTGTAATTTTGTCATGACTCTACTTTTGCTTTTGCACGTATTAAAATGCTTGAACAGCAGTTTTTCAAAAAATGTGCTTCGTTAGATTTTTAAACCTTCTTTGTTTTATTTTACAAAGCATAGCACATTTTATTATAGCTGTAATAACGTTTATTATTATTCATGCATTTATTACTAAATATTAATTTATAAACAGTGATGATGAGTAATATGAATTCTGTTTTAATTAAAGCTATTATGCATTATTGAATGTTTAATTAGTTATTGAAATATGTGATAATCCTAAAATTCATCCCTTTCATATAGCGATTATTTAAAATACGATTATTATGCAGCTTTGAACTGTTTATCAATTTATAAAATATGTATTTTAATAGTTATTTATTGTACAAGTGTTTCATAATAAAAAAAAACAAATATATCATCACGCCTTCTACCCAATACTGGGTATGGCACTCTGCCGAAGCAGATCTCGGTAAGTGATATATTTTGCGCGTGAAATGGGGTTACAAGTCGTCAAATCACGGCCCCCAAAGATGTTAGTGGTGGAAAAGCCACAGGGATAGCTTTTTTAAAATTATGAAAATTGTTTGTCGCCTGTGGGAATCGAACCAAGGTTCTTACGATCCACAGGCCGACTTCATACCTCTGAGCTAGCCACCCCCATAGTGTTTTATTAGGTATATAAAAAACGAAACAAGAAAAGTTTAAACAAGAGACAAAAGGTCGAGTGTTTAATTTTTCTTAAGTGTTTTATATACCAATAAAACACAAGTGTAACACAAAATTGTATCCACAACTCATAATTATAGGTATCGAAGAAGATTGGTCGTAACGTTTAACGTTGATTCAGTTGTATATAGTTTTTCAAAATACAATAACAAGTTGCTTACAGTGTTTTATGGAATATAAAACACTAGTGTTTTATGAGCCATATATTTATATTGAAATCAGTGTAATTATGTCCTTATAATATATGAGTTGTGGATAAAAAATTTAAAAAGGGATAATTATTTGACGGTAATGATAACATGTCAACTACAAACCGAATACAATGTTTAAACTTTGGATTTAAATTAGTTTTTTAAACTTGCGAGCGAAGCGAGCCATTGATAATAATTAATTCTGATTTATAGCTTAAATAACAAAATTGGGGTCCAATTTAAATGCCACTTTTTGGTGTGAAAAACCCCCAGTTCTATTTTTGATTTTGCCGGATGCAAAGTCAACATAGTTTTTTTTAATTGTCAATAAATTAAGAAAACGTGATTTGTATTTAATGTGCATGCAATATTTTGTATTACTAGTATTTTTTAATAATCTAAATAATAAATAATGGCTACCTGGCAACACTGAATAGAAGAAATGTCTGTTTTAGTCAGTCAGTCTAACCTAACCTAACTTTACAATACTAGACACATTTCATTATATCACATATCACGCCATTTTTATTTTGACATTTTACAGATAATATAATAATCTTTATTATCGACATTTCAACATATTTTAATTACAGATAGATATGTCTCTATTAAACTAAACCTAAACATAAATTAACTTTATAATAAATAGTAAAAAATAAGTAGCTTATTCTTTCAATCACTAAAAATTATGAATCAATCAATTAATAAAGTGTGTAAAGAATAATGAACATCTTTGTTAAAAACATCAACCACCCATCATATTCGGGCACAGTCCATTAAATTTCCAATCCGTACTCCTAAGTGCATGTGCATGCAATCAGACATGCAAAGTACACGTCATTACGGATGAACATTAGATTGAAATTTCGCTCCAACGCGAATCGTTTCCGCGTTCACGTTCTCTGTTCTTTGTTTATCAACAGAAACAGGGCCGCGACCTGCTACAAACGCATCAAGAACTTGACCGGAGAGTAATATTGTAGCCAACAGAATCACTCATAGGCCGCATTAAACACTAGCCAGCAGAGAATTCGCAGAAAAATGGGAAAACTGCTTATTTATAGAGTTCATCACACAGCAACAGTAAATTTGGATAATGCTATTAAGTTTCGCGTTCTTTAATTGACTTATGACTTTTTCAAGTATTTACTTTCACCGTAATTCAAATACGAAGTTTATAAAATGCTGAAGATTAAGTAATGAATTAAGTTAAAGTCTGGATATTAAATAACTTCATAAATTTCTTTTAGTTTTTGAGTTACGAGTACTACTTTTCTATAATATTTGTAGTATTTGCTTCAAATGCTATCTTTATAGTTATTTGTATACCTAGAGCTAATAAGATTTTCGAATATCGAGAAGAAGGTCGTCGATTGGGGTAGACGACATTCTGGGGACATCTAAATACATTTCACGGTCGAGGAAAGGAGATTACTTAGCAAATGTTTTCTCTTTGTTTACTTTGATGGGTTTTTAAAATCAATTAGTAATTTATTTTGTTTGCTTTGGTAACACTGAAGATTTCAAGGGGTGTGATGCGATTTAACGAGAAATGTCAAGAGATATTAGCCCTCTGTACTGCAATTGGAATTTAGTTCCTGTTGTGCAAAGTAGCAAATAAATAAATTATATGTCTTGAGATATTGGATATTTTACAATCTCGATAAATGATTTTTTTTGTTGTTAAATTAAATTTCGATATTCCTCACTCGTAGTAAAGTGTAGTGCCGACGCGAGATAGGTTTCATAAAGGCGGAAATATATTTTTACGCGATTTTTTATTATATATCTCTAATAATATGAAATAGAAATCATGTTATAATGACATACATTTTTCTAAATATACTACCCATAAAAATAAACCATGATATTGCACAACTATTATTTACTGACTTTAAAATTTCAATTATTTTAAATTATTTGTGGGGTAGGTGGCTCAGTGGTATCGAGTCAGGTTCGATTAACACAACCGACAAACAATTTTCACCACATTAAAATTACGCCTATGGATCCCTCACCACTAACAATCTTGGAGACCATGATTTGATGGCTGGTTATCGCACTTCTCGCGCATAAATATTTCATTTACCGAGATCTACTACGGCAGAGTGCCACACCCAGTAATGGGTAGAAGGCGTGATGATATATTTATTTTATTTATTGTATTCAGTAGTCTATCCAATGTAATCATAAATCTAGTTTTCAAAGCTTTACTTATTAAAAATTATTCTTTTAGAATAATTTTATTTCATTATCACGAAGTTATTTTACAACTAGCTGTCCATTAAAAGAAATTTGCTTAAAGACATCTAACCTGCAGTAGAGAACTTTAATTTTCTTTCAAGTATTCTACTGTATCCTCGTTGTTTAATAGCGAGATAAATATATCGTGCCATTTCAGCTAGAATTTCTCCCCAGAATGAAAAGATTTAACCAATAGTATCCCCAAATCTCTTCATGATTTCGTCATGAAAAATTCAGTACGAGATTGACGGTAATCTTATTTCATTTCTAGTGTCAAGTCGAATTTGAAATAATGGAGCAATAAAACAATATCGAATCGATATCGCACTCATCAGATTGCTTCTCATAGTCTGAAAATTAACTCGAGTGGGTCTTATCTCTGGAGGAATTGGAATGGAATTGTGTTAGAGACTCCATTCGCCTTCGCATATTTTGTTTAATGCGCAGAGCTAGCGAATGAAGGTTAGGTATTTCCATCTCGTCCACTGCGATACACATTTGTTATTTTTAGTATAGAGGTATGATATACAAGGTGTTATGATCAATATGTATGTTGTTATACAAGAGTGAATCGTATTCGAATACGTTGATTTATGGTAAATGTAAGCTTGAAAGAATGTACAACCTGATTCTCATAAAAGTTTTAGCTAATCCTGAATTTTGACATAGCTAATCTTATGCTAGTCCGATTTTAAAAAGTAGAATCAATTCACTTTCCGAAAACTAAATGGAAAGAAGATTATATTAAAGTTTATTTAAACTTTTTTTAGAAATATGGTTTAGCTTCATTTGACAAATCCGGAATTCAGGATTAACTCAATTGTAGCTAAAACTCTTTGGAGAATTGGATTGTGGTAATGTGTAATGGCGAAGATCAGTCGTTTTCAAACTTTTTGGAGGCAAGCCCTCTTGAAGGCAAAAATCATAAATAAAGTCTGTCGCAACATCCTTACTTTTTTTGTGATCAAAATTGCAGTTTTTAAAAGGCTGATTTTATGATGTGCATTGCAAAAATAGAACCTTTATTTCAGAAATTTGTCATCCAAAATCTTCTCATTAAGAATTTTGGTTTAATTTTTTAGAAATTTTGGTATGTTGGTATAATAGTTTAACGAAATACTTGTATTTTGGTATCAAGCTTGTAATAAATGATTGTTTAGCCATGTGCAGTTTATGTCGAAAGAAGGGTTGGTGAAACAGATATCTTTAGGAAAAATTGGTCATGTAAATTTGTGTGTACAAACTAGGAATAAATGAATAAATATTTTTTCCTATTTTATGTTCATAACAAAGTTATTATGAAACTCAGTTGCGTATCAGTTGCGTATCGAAAGAGCCTTTATTATCATACGCAATATTTTGTTTTAAACGATTGATAGCACCGGATGATATACAGTAACTGTCAAGCTGAGAACATTAACATTTTAAAATGACCTTAAAATCAATTTTTCGTAATAAATTTATTTTATCATGCTTTCAACTACTTTTGAACAATTGCATAAATGTCAAAACAGTTACCAACCACAATGTCGCACTTGTTCTTTAGAAAACTCGTCTGCGGCTCGTTCTCTAAACTTAGACGTGTGCGAAAAAAACATGTTTTATGAAACTTGATCTTTAATATACTACATTTTATTTGATACTCTGCACAACAGGAACTTAATCCCAATTACAGTACTGAGTTTGTATTGCGGAATTTTACTGGCATACACTCTTACTCGGCCTGCCACCGCATCGACAATATGATTGAAAATACATTATTTGAATGGTTCTGAGTTTATATGAAAGGAATTACGTATGCGAATAAGGCTCCAGTTATACCAGAATGTTTTATTGTTTCGGCTCATATTAATTGCAGAATGAATTTAATGTATAAATTGTCAGCAAATATTTCACGAATTCATCCGTAATATTTAAATTTATTTCTGTATCTTCTTTTTTTTCGAGTGTGGTAAGTAAATGAGCTTATGTAGAAGGATCTTTGAATGTGGTTGAAGTGAAGGTTATGTGTCAGGATGAGAATCTTTGATGAGGACTGATTATTTGCTAAATGAGTGAATGTTTTATGAATGATTTTAGGATTCGTGCTACTCCATTTGTTGGAATATAGCGTGATGTTATGTATGTATGTATGTATGTATGTATGTCTGTATGTCTGTATGTATGGTTGTATTTCAGTATCTGATTTGAAATAATATGAAAACTATACTTACAGAAATGATTGCCAAGGTTTTATTTCGTACTGAGACAGTAGAGATGCTATAAAAATTTACCGCGACATTTTACTGTTAAACAAGAACAATATCTTACGAAATGTTCCTGGTGAGATGGGAATGGTCTAAGCGGGAAGACACCATCTCAGGTCAGGTTGGATGTGTATTGTATCTTGGAATGTTGCGGCTGCGTCGAACAGAGTTCGCAATCGGATGATTGCCCCCGATAATCGGAATTGCATTGCATTGCCGCCGAGCGTGAGCTTATGCTCCCGCCCGGCTGTTACACGCCAATTGATTTATGATCAAGAGGCTTTGTTGGATATGCTCTGTTTTTATTTGATTGCCGAGCTAAATGTTTGCAGCATTTCCAAACGTGATTTTTTTCAAGTGTTTTGTGTATTTTTGCATTTTAGAGAGCTTAGTTTTATTTGGTTTTGTTTATTTTTGACGTTTCGTGAATTATACATAAATAAACCAATGTTTCATCTTCAACAATAAGCTCTATATTAATGTTGCACAAAAAAAGTACTCGTTTAGGTTTTAATTTTATTTGACAGGAACAGATGTCATGTTTATGTATGTTTTGTAGCACCGGATTTTATGTCCCGGTGTTTTTGTCTTGTGAGAAAATTTCGAAGGAAGTGTTGGTACATATTCTTTAGTTTTTTCTGTATCAGTTCTACGTAACACTCATTATGAAAACATTCATTAAAACAAACACTGTTTGCATATACTATACATTTAAAATTATAATTTCAACGCACAGATAATCTACAAAATTATAGCTCTAAAATTTTTGTAATTTGTCTATTAGACAATATTGTTTTCGCGACCGTCTACAAAATTTTCCTTTTTTGATAATTTTTTTTAGAGTGATTGGCTTTAGCAATCTAGATCGGAAAGTACGACCAGAAGGATTGATAAAACTTTAATCAAATTGCAAAAAGAGATAATAGAATGCAGACGATAATTTTCAAATCGCCAAATTAGTATTGCATTCATAATTATTTTTTGTACTCTCATCATTTGAAATAACGTTTACATTACTTTGGAAATTGTGATGTAAATTTGATTTTGCGCACTCGTGCTTCAAAGTAATTGAAAAAACACCTATTTTTACTGTTCTAAAGTTTGACTATTAAACTTGCTTCTCTCGTGCTTTAAAATTGTGTTTATGTAAAAAAGTATGTCTTTGCGGACTCGTTATGTAAATAGCTATTGCAGTAGAAATGTAGTTTACATAATTTGTGTACTAGCATCGATTGTTTTATGCTATATTTGAGAAAATCATAATATTTGCTTGATAGATGACAGCGATTCTATTGTTCGAAATAGAATTCTATATGGTGCGATCTGGGGGCATAAAATTAATGTTTCCATGGTGATCAGTTTATTTTGTGTTTTCGTTTGTTAAACTTATGAATAATTTGCCTTTGATGGAAACAAAAAATATACGTAATATGTCCTGAAAGTTTTTTCACTGGACTCTCGAGCTTTCAAAGCTCGCCTACGACTTGGCTGGAATATGTTTGCTAATCCAGTAAAGTATCCTTTCAGGGCTTGTGATGTAAATAACTATTTTAATCATAAATATTAAACGTTAACTGCTGACGGGCAGTTGTAAGAGAGAAAGAGAAAATAAAACTGCGTTCGAATGATTCAAATTCTATTAAAAGATGCAGGACCACTGGATTCGATTTGGGATTAATTTCCTGTTGTGGAGCGTAGTTAATAAATAAATATTGAACAGTTTTCCGATATAATCTGGTCCCTGAAAGCATTCTTATTGAATATAGTTCGTGGTAATCCTGTCATAAATAAAATTTCAACAATTTCCACTTTATATCTATCTACTAAAAATGAAAAACATTAGGTATATTCCATTTGTCATTTAGATCAGATCAATCTTACATTTACTGAACCAGATCACTTATTTATTTCGCTGGATCATTTCACTGACTTTATGTCCATACTAGAATGAATTACTTATTCTAATTTACTTTGAAATAATTCACCCCAATAAGTACATCAGTTTGCTTAATTCAGTTCATTAAGGGCAAGGTTTACAATCACCAATTTACTCATTAATGTTAATATATAAATAAAATAAATATATCATCACGCCTTTTTACCCATTACCGGGTGTGACACTCTGCCGAAGCAGATCTCGGTAAGTGATATATATATATATATATATATATATATATATATATATATATATATATATATATATATATATATATATATAGGCGCGTGAAGTGCGGTTACCAGCCATCAAATCACGGCCCCCAAAGATGTTAGTGGAGGGGGAGCCACAGGGGTAATGTTTAATTTGGTGAAAATTGTTTGTCGGCTGTGGGGATCGAACCGAGGTTCTCAGGATCCACAGGCCGACTCGATAACAACTGAGCCATTACTCCATAATGTTAATCATGATTAAATAATAATGGAAACCATAAATTCCATGATTATCATAAATAAAATAAATAAATATATCATCAGACCTTCTACCCATTACTGGGTGTGGCATTCTGTCGTAGCAGATCTCGATAAGTGATATATTTTGCGCGTGAAGTGCGGTTCCCAGCCGTCCGATCACGGCTCCCTAAGATATTAGTGGAGGGAGAGCCACAGGAATAGTTTAAACGTGGTGAAAATGTTTGTCAGCTGTGGAAATCGAACCAGGGTTCTCAGGATCCACAGGCCGACCCGATACCACTGAGCTACTTACTCCATCATTATTTAATCATGATTAACATTAACCGGTGATTGAAAAACTAGTCCTTAGTCATGTTGTCTAATTTATCTGAACTGATATAAGTGAACCAAGTGGCAAATAGAATACAGCTAACGTCGTAATAATGAAATGAAATCCCAAGTGTAAATCCAGCTGCACAATAAAAATATCATCACTGCCAAACCAGCAACATGTGTACCATTTTCTTCTGAAACAGTCGCCATAAATTCACGTAGCCCCGGCAGAAAAACGCAGCGGCCGTGACAGAAAGGACCAGTTAAGTGTCAGGATGCACCTTATACATCATATATCACTAGCCTGGCTCAAAGCCAACTCGGACGAACACTAACCTACACTTGGCAATGTCTTCCATCGGCAAATTGTCTGTCCCAGCCGATTAACACTAGATTATTGCATGTTTATTGGTCGAATTTATCTTTTTTACCGGAAATATACATTTTTTTCCATGTTGAAAAACTTTGTGTTTTGAAGATTGGATAATTTATGTGTGAGAGAATCTGACTGACAAATTGGTCTCATTTATCGTGTGAATAAAAATTTCAGCGTTTCAAGTGCCAATTTTTGTTGAATATTTAATTTTTAAATTTGTTGTGCCAGATCTGAAATTGGATTGTTGATTTAATTTGTAATAATGCGCCATATAAACTGGTTTAAAAATTCAATTTGTAAAATATTATCGGAAGCCTGTACGAGCTAATTGACTAATTGGGACGATTTGCATAAATTAAATGATTGATTTAATTAAAATTTAATTAAACACTTAACAATTAAATTTAAAAAATATAAATAAATTATATATTATATAACCATTACTGGGCGTGACACTTTGCCGTAGCAGATTTCGGTAAGTAATATATTTTTGCGCATGAAGTGCGGTTACTAGCCATCATATTACGGCCCCCAAAGATGTTAGTGGAGGGGAAGCCACAGGAGTAGTTTTAATATGGTGAAAAATATTTGTCGGCTGTAGACATCGAATTTGGGTTCTCAAATCCACAGGTCAATTCAATACTACTGAAAAATAAAATTATAAAAAGAAATATTGGGATTTGAACCTAGGACCTATGAACTTCTGTCATATGCTTTTAAACCAACTAAGCTGCGGTTGCCATGTGATTCAAGTCGGATTTTATTCTAATTTTTCTCTTTATTTTGTTATTCGTCAGGTTCAAATCCTGACTGTTTCCCAATTTTTGTCTATATAATTCAATTTAATTTAAATATTTAATGAATCTAATATTTCTATTTAGTATCACAATTAAGTTAAATCGTGTACTTATTATACATACATACATTTAACATCTTTTTGTCAGTAAAGTAACTCAACCGAATTTCTCTAATCACATATTATAACACGCTCGATTAACTCAACATGTAGTAAAGAAAAAACTATCATCTTGTAATCTCTGGAAAAGAATATTCCATCTTCTCGTGGCACAAAAGTCAATCCGTCTCACATAACTTGTCAATTTGTAGCACTGAAGCAAACAGCGAAGACTGATCGCCTATCGACTTATTTAGATCACGTTCTAGTTCCTTCTAATCTGATTCGATCCCAGACGTCGTCGTTATCTTTCACCTCGTATATACTTCGTTCAATCTTTCCTGCACAAAGAATGTGGCAACCAATAAACAGTATTCTAAGAAGAAATAAGACTAAAATTAAAACTAGTTTAACCAATTACTTATTAATTTACTAACTGCTTAATAGGAAAGTATTCTTTATTGCAATTTCTAAGAATCTATTTGACGTAAGCTGTGTTCCATTTGTCACTTGGTTCACTTAAATCTGTTCAGATTAATTAGACAATATGACTAAATGAACTGAACGAAACAAATTGATCCAGCACTTATTGGGATGAATTATTTCAAAGTAAATTAGAATAAGTAATTCTAGTACTGGAAATAAAGTCAGCGAAGTAATCCAACGAAATAAATAAGTGACCTGGATCAGTAAATCTAAGTCTCATCCAAATGGCAAATAGAATAATTTAATATGAAAAATCAGTTTTTCTTTGCGCAAAAGTTTCCAAATTAATTTAAACAAAAACACTTCATTTAATATTGTAGAGCAGTGATTTTAAAAATGTGGGTCGCGACCCCTTACGGGTGTCGCCAAGACATTGAAGGGGAGTTGTCGAATGCTATTTACAAATTTTAAAAACATGTTTCCAAAGATTCAATCCGTTGCAAGCTTTTATTTAAATTTTAAGGATTAATGAAATGAAAAATATAATATATACCATATCTGAAAAAAAAAATCAAGTTTGAAGTTTTTTTTTTCTATTCCTGAAATGTATCAGTTTTAAACTTGATGTTTTCAGTTATGAATGTCAAAATTAACATTGATTGTCTACAACATTTATTTGAAGTATTTTTGTCTAAAATAATTTAGGAACTTTTGCGCAAGGAATAACTGATTTTTAATGTAAACGCTTATGGCCAGTTTTTTTATTAACACTCTGTATATAAGTAGTCACTAGTGAGATTTGCATCAACACTAACTAACCATGTAGTCAGTTATCCGTTGCTCTTATTGTTCTTAGAAGAGGAAGATAATCTCTGCAGGAAATGAAGAAACACGTATTTCTTTATTTGTTACTCTGCAGAACAGGAACTTGATCCCAATGACAGTGCTGGGGGTCTCTACATCTTATAGTAAAATCCAAGCCACTCAGATATAGAACTAAAAAAAAAATAAATGTAAATATAACATCACGCCTTCTATCCATTACTGGGTGTGGCACTCTGCCGTAGCAGATCTCGATAAGTGGTATATTTTGCGTATGAAGTGCAGTTACTAGCCGTCAAATCACGACCCTCAAAGATGTTAGTGGAGCAAAGCTGCAGGGGTAGTTTTAATGTGATGCACATTGTCGGCTGTGGGAATCGAATCCGGGTTATCAAATCCACAGAACGACTCGATACCACTGAACCAAGACTTAATCGTATCCGAATACGTTTATTTATGATAAGTATAAGCTTGAGAGAATATAATGTGTAATGGAGTAAGTAGCTCAGTGATATCGTGTCGGCCTGTCGATTTAACAATCCCAGTTCGACTTCCAGAGTCGACATACTTTACTCGTCTTTAAAATTGCTCCTATGGCTCCTTCTCCATTAACATCTTTTGGGGACGTTATTTGACGGCTGGTAACCGCACTTCACGCACAAAATATATCACCTGCCGAAATGTGCTACTACAGAGTGTTAAGACAAGTCTGTTGCTAGGTCGAATTTTTTTTTACATACCTACATACATATCTTCACGCTATATCCCATCAAATGGGGTAGCACGAACCCTAAAATCACTCATAAAATATTCACTCATTACATTCATCAAATAATCAGCCCTCGTCAAACATTATCATTCAAACACACCACCCTCACTTTAACCACGTTCATAGATCATTCCATATTATTTATTACGCTCGAAATCATTTATCACACAACAAACATTTTTTTTTTATATAAGTTATTTAAATTATCGAATAGTAATCGTAGATCACGGTAAAAATTGTATCTCACCAAAATTTGTAAAGATGTGAATTGTTTATATTTTGTTTTATTTACAAGATACATTTGTTTGTGCCAAAAGATAAGAAGAGAGTATATAAATACAGAGAAATACTAGTTCTTGTACAGAAGCAACAACTATAGCAAAACACAAGAATCAAACGATCGAACGGTTCATAAATTAGAAACCCGTGTCGCGTTCAAGCTAAAACTGTCAGTCGTGCGAATCGAGATCGGCACAAGAAAATTCTATCGCGTATCAGAAACTATCACACAGATGTTGCTACTCTGATTTTATACGATCAATTAACGCCAATTCAATGTCGCGTACTTTTGCGAATGATTTATTTTATGGACCAATTTCAAATTTCTGTAAGTTAGGATCAAATAGAATGTGTAACTCTGTTGGTTCAAACGTAGAAACTAATTTCTGTTTGAATTTATTGTTATGTGAGTTGCGATGGGTTATTTCGTGCCAAGTTGAGAGTAATAAAATAAGTTGTATAAATATTTATGAATAACTTGTTTGCATAAATGCACATTTACATGCTAAGTGTTGTTAAAATTAATAGAACTGGATTTTCTCTACAAATGAAACTAATTAATTTCAAGAGGGATAAATAAAATATGGTTTTAATTATCTTTTTCGATCAAATCTCGTTTAATATTGCCACTAATTAATTAAATTATCTGTTGAAATTGATATACATATGTTTTAGTGCTATTAAGCAGGTTGTCACTAACATAGTTTTTGAACTATATTTCTTTATCTTCAATACGGCAGTACAGTGGTGGGAATAGCGTAACGACATTAGAATCCGGAGATCCCAAATTCAAACTCTACTCATGTTAAATATATATATATATATATATATATATATATATATATATATATATATATATATATATATATATATATATATATATATATATATATATATATATATATATATATATAAACTACCACTACGGCTCGGTGAGTTCGGACCCTGTACTGTAATTGGGAGTTCATGTTATACAAAGTAGAATAAATAAATAAATAATATTCTAATTTTAAAAAATAGTCATAAAAATTGAATTAAAAAAAATGTGTTCAGAAAATTGCAAAGATAATTAAAATGTTGTTAGCGAACTAACCTAGTTTATTAATCTTCTTGATTATTTTTTAACGTTTCTCCAATGGCTAGCACAGTGGTATGAAGTCGGCCTGTGGATCCTGAGGTCCCTGGTTCGATTCCCACAGGTGACAAATTTTCATAATTTGAAAAAAGCTATCCCTGTGGCTCCTCCACCACTAACATGTTTGGGGGCCGTGATTTGACGACTGGTAACCGCACTTCACGCGCAAAATATATCACTTACCGAGATCTGCTTCAGCAGAGTGCCACACCCAGTAATGGGTAGAAGGCGTGATGATATATTTATTTATTTTATTTTGTTTCTCCAAACCAATGAAGTGCTTCATTGTATGTTACGTGTCTGCGTTTTAAACCAATCCTGTCATTATTATACTGAGAATAAAGCTCTTGTGAATATTCCCGGGAATAATCTCTGTAGGTGCTTTTGTTCGTGACAAATGATAGATACGAGTAGCTATCAAATAATTATTTAAAACTGTCAACGCGTCCAGTAAAATATGTGGTAAATTCAGATACAGAAATACACTAAAAAATTTTGGAAACAACTTCCAAGAATACATTAATAAGTAATCAATCTATATGGGCCCAGTTCAAAATCTTTTAAGTTGGATGAATCGATCTCAACAGCTAAGTCAAAAAAATCTAATTAAATATAACTCGAGAGTTGGATAAATTAGAAAATAATTCTCCAGTATCTTTCTCAAACTTGTTGCCATTTGGCAATAGCCATTCAAGCCCTACGGACTTTCATGACTATTGCCTGGCAACAAGTTTTCGAAAGATCTGTCAAATTATTTCCAATTTATTCTCACTCTCTTGTTATATTATTACTGAGAATTAAAATGTTGTTAGCGAACTAACCTAGTTTATTAATCTTCTTGATTATTATTTGTATAAATGAAAAATGCATACATGTCTTATTAACTAGACTACATAGGCGTCGGATTATCTTAGAAACCCCATTTGAATTTAAATAGAAATAAATAGAAATATCGCTCCTTTTAACCGTCACTTAATGTGGCATTCTGTCGTATGAGATTTCGGTATGTGATATATTTTGTGCGTGAAGCGGTTACCAGCCGTCAAATCATGACTTTAAAAGATACAAGTTATAGGGGAAACTTTAAAGAGAAGTAAAGTTTATCTGCTCTGGAAATTGAACTCAGGTTCTCAAATTCACAAACCAACATGAAACCACTGAGCTATATACCCCAACTAGACTACTCTAGAGTAGGATTATCATTCATTTGAATTTTACTCGCAATTCTTTTTGTTTAAATTTATATTAAGACAGCCATTTTATTTTTTTGCTTTAAAATAATAGTTGATTTAATTAATTGATAAGTTTTTCCGTATGAAATAGAAGTATTTAGTTTCAATTCTCCGTTGAGTTCATTGTTGTTAGTATCAAGATCAAAAGTGTGGGTACACCATACATTATTTTTTTTTATTTCACGATTGTTTTATAGTCTCCTAAACATCCCGTTAATTCCAAGATAACAAGCTTCATGTCGTCAGTCATCTAGTCCCGGATCTAGAACACAATCCTGCCTCCCAAACATCATATCACCGACTCCATAAAAAGCATGATTGCACTCTCACAGTTACAGTTCGCTCTGCATGTGCTCAGCAGTCATTCCACCACCGCCACCGCCGCCGCACATTGTTGTGTCGAGGGCGTTTTTTGCATCCCGCTATCGCGTTACATCGATACCAATATGTCTGACGCAGCCGATGTACCGCGCAAACACAAAAAATAAACGCGCAACACATGTTGGTCGGATGCCGAGCTCGAGCTCGACAGATAAGTGATGTATACGTGTGACTTATACGCTTTGGGAAATGGGTTTGAGCAGATCGATGTGATATATGCTGCTTTTCAATTATTTTTAGCATGGAATTGGAGAGTAAGAGTAACAACGAAAAGAAATTTAAACTTGCATGTCTTTAAGGAAGACCTAACAATTCCCTATATTCTGTAACTGTATTATTAATTGTGAATAATCGATAAGTTAATAATAATTTTCATTTTTCACAGTTATTTTAAGATCAGATTTTCGATATTCTAATGGCCGGTTTTACCAACAAAAATTTAATTTTAAACATGGATTAAATAAATAAAAGCAAATCAAAATTACATGTCAAATGAAATAATTAACATTGCTGTCATACATTCGATTTGCTTTTATTTCTTTAAACCATGTTTAAAATTTAATTTTTGTTGATGAAACCGGGCATAAGAGCAGAATAATTGATTTTAATAACATTTTTATGTTATATTCATGTATTTCATAAAACCAACATATGTCGCTGTTATTATAAAATATAATATAATGACAGCTCACTGATAGTTTCGTAAAAATAATATTTTTTTATATTAGCAATTTTGTCGACAAAAAAATGTGTCACTTGAATTGAATTGTATTATTTTATTAATTGTAGGTCAGAGCTGAGCAAGCTACTTAAAAAAAGTATGTAAGTTACAGCTATAATCTACATTTTGTAAAATATAGCTAAGCTACAGCTAAAAAGCTTTCATTAAAGTAGCTGTTAAATTTTAAAGCTACTTTTTTCAATTATTGTGAATGATTAAATTTGCCATTGTCATATGATCAGTTGATCAGTCTTTTGTTATAATGACTATTTATTTACTATTATGTACATAAATATAAAAAATCGCAAATGGACATATGTACTGTTAATTTTTTATGCTATAATTTTTATTTATATCGGAATAAATTAACAGTCACATTAACAGAAGAGTCCTAAACAGTCAATGTTTAGTTCATCTAATATTTAATACAAAAGTAGGATAGGTTAAGAACAAGTGAAAAATAAAATATGTTAATAGATTTTACACTATAAAATAACTTGTAATCCTACAGTTATAGAAAACAATAAAGAAGGTACAATTCAAATACAAAACAAAAATTAATAGGTATTTCTTATTGAACAGTGGTAGCTTTAAGCTACAACAAGTAGCTTCAGTTATAATATTTTTAAGCTAATAGAAAAAAAAACATAGCTCGCTACAAGCTACACCTATATATTTTCACATTTAGCTAAGCTACAGCGAAGATAAACGCAGCTAAGCTAGTAGCTAAGCTACAAAAATAGCTAGTTACTGCCCAGCTCTGGTGAAGATATTGCATTAACATACAATAAAAACAAAAATAAAGAAGAAAGTGGATCAAAATATTGATTAGATGCAAATGTGTCTCAATCTATAAAAATATTTGTCTCTTGTCACGAACAACTTTTTAATTAGCAGTCGATGAAAGTTTAAAACCGCTTATTTGATAAAACGTTGCTTGATATTCCAACGACACATCTCACATTTTCCGTAACAAAATTCCAATTTCTAATCCGATATACCAGTGGATAAACACCGGCAACCATCACACTGATGTGTTTATATTGAAATTTACAAAATTGAACTTCCAGTTTACGTCAATATCGAGAATATACGTCACATCGCATCACGCATACAAGTACTTTAAGTTCCTCGCCGGGCTCTCCACCACTCTTTATCAAATTTAATCCAGTCACGTATGGCATATTTATTTCCGTGTGTCCGCGTGTCATCTACCTCCGACCACTGCTGCCGGCGGCGGTGGTGGCTCAAGTCACTGAGCCACTCCATGTGTCAAGGAGACTTGCTAAGCCATCCACTTTGTGCTTGGCTGCACCCTGGAACATTACCAAACTACACAAAAACTTCATGTACTTCACGCTAGCGCTCGTATCATACATACTGCTGATGCTAGATCCTTTGACATCTTAATCTCGAACCGCCAGGGGAAGATTGATTTGTTTGGTTGTGTAACATTTAGATAGGGTGTTGTTCTTAATAAGATTAGAGGTAAACTTGACCTTTTGTACATTCTAACTTGCTGAAGGAATAATCTTGGGGTTGACACCGTAATAAAAAACTAGAAACTTGATGGGATTCGTGTATTCTCCATCTTTACTTTTCCGACCTATAATATTACAGGTAGATTTATAAAGCGAATCAGCGCTAATATCATTTTAACTCTCTTTTCAATATATGAAATAAGTTTATTTTAACTTGAGTTAAAAAGAGTATTAATTAGCATCAAACTTAATTCATTTCTTGAATCTGTTTTAATGGGGACTTATACAATTCAAATTTTTCGGTTGCCATCTAGTGAGTAAAACGGTATAGCTTTACAGTTTGACGTTTATCACGTGAGCCAAACGTTAAACGTCAAACAAATAATGGGATCTGAGGGCAGAAGGGTTGAATGGGGAAAGAAGTTGTTCGACTCGGCCTCAGACAAATGTTTTGTCTGAGGACTCGGCATAGTGTCACTTCGCTCTTTCTACAAATTTGGTGTTTCACACAAAATTGTGTGGTGGGGGATCTGCTGCATGTGACGTCAAAATTGTAAGTCCCCATTTGAGATAGAGTTATAGATAATATTAAAAACGGTGTTAGCGCTAATCCGTCTTATGAATCTGCGTGATAGGGATAATTTTTTGACGTTTCGCAAAACCAATAAAATGCTTCATTGTATGTCACGTGTCTGCGTCTTAACCAATCCTGTCATTATTATACTGAGAATAAAGCTCTTGCGATTATTCCCGGAAATAATCTCTGTAGCTTTTGTTTTTGTTGATATGTAGTTGTCAAATAATGATTTAAAACTGTCAACGCATCAAGTAAAATGTGTGAAAAAAATCGATTTAGTTCCATTTCAGATACAAAAATACACCAACAAATCTTGGAAATAACTTCCAAGAATACATTAATAAGTAATCAATCGATATTGATCCAGTTCAAAATCTTTTAAGTTCGATGTATCGACCTCAACAGCTAAGTCAAAAAATAATCTAAGTAAATATAACTCGAGAGTTCAATAAATTAGAAAATAATTCTCCAGTATCTTTCTCAAATTTGTTGCCATTTGGCAAAAGCCACTCAAGCTCTACGGGCTTTCGTGATTATTGCCAACAAGTTTTCGAAAGATTTGTCAAATTATTTTCAATTTATTCTCACTCTCTTGTTATATTATTAATGAGAATATAATTTATCTCACGTGACATGTTTTTCTCCAATCAACAATGATAATCTTCTTTAGTTACATGTCTATCACAGTGATGATAAAAAAAAAACAAATGAAATTATTACCTTATTTTGGTCCGTTGCTAAGGAGAATTTTTCTTATTCGACAGCTAACTTTGTAATTTAAAGTAAATGTATGTAGTTAAAAGTGTTCATTTTAAATTTTAATACATCAAAACTTAGGTTAACATATCCGCTGTGTTGCTTTCAGTAAACTTTAGATGTGTATTCGTTTTCAATCCGCTTCATAACAAATAATTATTCATTATAAGCCGAAGCAGTAATCTGCAGCTCGGTTTCACTTATACATATTACCTTTGACAGTATTGTGATGGTGATTTTTCTTGATCTCGGATGATTATTTGTTTTAGATCTTATTGAACCTAAGAAACAGTAATAAATGTGGGTCTGTCTGGAATTTTATATTTAAGCTTTTAAGGGAAAAATTGAGGTTAAGTTCTTTAATGGATTATATATAACCAGTGGTAGGTACCATCAATCCATTGATGGATCTTTACGTTTTTATGTTTATTTTGTATTCATCGCAAAATACGTTATAACTAAAGCGGACCATAATTTGATTTAAAACAACTTTTCTTGAAACATTTTTCAGATTAATTATTGGTTCAATTGTTATACATAACTAATAGTTGAGAGTCAAAAATGGTATTTAAATGTTATTCAAAATATGCTGAATTTTGAACAGAGAATTCTATTAAAAAGCAATTGTCAAATTTTCTTTAAATTAGGTCGAATATAGATCAAATAAAATATCTCAGGCGAAGAACAATACATTTACTCGTTTATCCATTATTTTTTCAAAAGTTATACAAATTATACTAAGTTTATCTAAACTTATGGTCGAGAAAGTACTATGGCGGCCAGCGCAGATTTTTTAAAATTTTAATATATTTTTTTGTTGGATCTCTTATAGATAGTTGCGGATTCTGTTTCGCCAATAAATAATACAAAAGAACACAAATACCTTTAAATAGTATATTAAACTTTCTTTGTAACAAATTGTCTAAAGTGAAATAAGTTTTTTTTTTTAATTATTACTTGTACGGACGACAGTCAATTTACTTTCTAATGATTGATTCGCGTTTCCTACTGATGATCAAGCAAATTAGTCCAATGTTTTTTAAATTTAGTTCTTCCTGAACTTTTCAAAATAATATTAGTACGTTGCCCGATTAAAGTAGTGTCGTTGCCAAGAGAGGATGCCAAAGAGGTAAAGGAGAGAAATTCACTTAATCACGTCATTGTGAAATTGTATTTATTAGACTGGTCTATTACAGTTAGTATTGGTCGACAGAGCGGTTCATGTATTACGTATAACACTAATAGTAAAATATTTCTAATAGGGACTCATACAATTCATATTTTTCGGTTGCCATCTATGGAGTAAAACAGAATTGTTTATCACGTGATCCAAACATTAAACGTTAAATAAACGTTGGGATCTGAGGGGAGAAGTGTTGAAAGGAGAAAGCAGTTGTTCGACTCGACATGGTGTCACCTCGCTCATTCTACAAATTTGTTGTTTCATACAAAATTGTGTTGAGGGGGGTCTGCTTCGGGTCTGCTGCATGTGACGTCAAAATTATAAGTCCCTATTGTAGTGCCACTGTATACAGATACTACAATCATTTCACTTTTTTGAGCTTGGCATACTCTCATGTCGATAACAGTATAATGGATGTACAGTTTTTAGTGTGGAGCTAGAATCAGATGAAGTTTTATTTTAGTTATACGCAACCAGAAAGCTACCTCAGCTCGAAGCAATTTATACTTTTTATAACTCTTATTAGCGATTGCAATTTACAATTCCCTTGCAACTTAACGAGTTCATTGAAATGCACTGCCAAAAAATATAAACACAGGTCTGGAACATATAATTTTAATTTAGAATCTCAGTGGAAGGAAATTGCACAATCCCGGTCGTAGTTTCCATCCATTCTTGTTTAATTGCGGAGCCTTGTCTTGGTGGTAATTAGCGCGCGCAGACCACACCAGGCAGGACAACAAGTCACGTGACGGGACGTGACGTACTTAGAGTGAAAACGATCCTCTCTCGTACATCGTAGTTTCTGTGTCTTCCTCGCATGGATTCGTCCGAGTACGTGCTCCGTGCAACGACTGCGCAGGTTAATTAAATTCTAATATGGTTTGCTCTTTGTAGGACTCGTAGGCCCCTGCTTGGAATCTGTTGGGATTTGTCCTAACTGAATTTGATTATTCTGCTCCACGGCTACGAATTTTTACCTACAAGAAGTCACTTCGGGTATAAGATTTGAGTTTTGACGATTTTAAATTCGGGGAATTCATAAATATATATTAGAGTTTTGGGTTAGTTTTCAACAGCAATCAAATTGTGCAAATCGTATTTCCAGTGTTTTAATTTTCAATTACTCGAACGGAAGTTTTAGCTGGAATGGAATTACCTGCATAATTTGAAAGATTATCCAGATATTAAAGTTGAAATCACAAATTAACTTACACACTTAAGCAATCATTCTATTTAAAAACGTAATTCCTTCTTAGCGTAAAACAGAAACCTTACTACTAACTTCATGTTAACATCGATCTTTACAACACGGAACAAAGTTCTCGATAACTATCTGAAGTTGGAATGAATTAATTTCGCAGTAATTTAATTTATAAATAACTGTAGTAAATCATGATAATTTAATTATTATTTTGTAAGTAAATACTTATTACAAACATACATACATAACATTACGCTATATCCCATCAAATGGGGTAGCGCAAACCCTAGAATCATTCGTAAAACATTTACTCATCAGATTAATCAAATAATCAGTCCTCGTCAAACATTCCCATCCTAACATAACACCCTCTCTTCAACCACATACATCCCTCCATATACGCTCATTTATTCAGAACACTCGAAATGATTAATCACGCAACAAACCTTCAATCACATTCATCCAATTACTCCTATTCACTTTTCATTCATCTTTCTTTGACGTACGTTAATATGCGCAAAACAACTCTAATAAATAAATACTTAGTAATTAATCAAATTAAATTATGTATAAAGAGAAATTGGAATAACATTGTCACTGCAGACTAGTTTCGTGTCAAATCTTTCAGTATATGAAAGAATCATGAATTCGAGACTGCCTATGACACAACAAAATAGAGAGAAAAATTGAAATACAATCAGATTTGAATCCAGGACGAATGTGGTGTAGATGGTTAAAGCATATGACCGGAGTTCATAAGGTCCCAAGTTCGAATCCTGGAGGTATCCCAATTTTTCTCGTTATAAACAGGTAAAGTGTACCGAGAAAAAAGGAATAGATTAGTTCCACAGAATGTAGAAAATCTTAATACCAATTTATCGTGTTTAAACTTTAAAATTACCATGATTAGTTAATCATTAATTAATTGATATTCAATTAAATAACTAAATTAGATACTGCATTGTTACTAGTGTTATCTGTTACTTCAAACTATTTGATATTAGGCTGTATACTAAACTAATATTCTGTGCGACATAAGGTACCTAATATTTGTTGCATCTCTAAATAAAACTAAATGTCATATGACATAATTGATATTATTGTCAAACATTCAATTTGCTTTTATTTATTTAAATAAGTAAATCAAGTTTAAAATTTAAGTTTTGTTGGTACAACTGGCCATCTATATTTCATGTATTTATTTAGTTAAATGAGGTAATGCTACAATAATTAAATGATGTAATTTATTACTCAGATTGTTACCGAGCCCTTTAACCGGAGGTGAAAAAAAAGGACAAAAACAATATCCTTGCAAAACACTGGAACTCAAACAAATAATTAAACCACTTCCTTTATTTGTTTCTTGTAAAACAAACAAAAACTATATTCATAAGTAAGTAATATTCATTGTCATAGTTGCGTATCATAATAGCCGTGGTGTAACAATCAAGGACAATCGCCTACGAAACAACAACCGGTGTGGCAGTGTAAAACAAATGCGTGTGCCTCGCATACCTACAGCCAATTAACAATACTTTACAGTAATTAATTACCGGTAAAGCGGCGTTGCATTTAATCAACAGACTTTCTGCACCTGAAAGAAATCCATCGAGATTAGGCTGCTCGTTCACCAGTCACGAACTTCGGTGCGTACAGCGTACACCGTTTTGAGTGTTTTCCCTTTTCGCGATAGCTTTTCATGTAGTTTTATCGCTTGTTCCGTAAAAAGCTCTTTTAAAAATACATTACTTGGGCCATGTATGATATCGAGGAAAAGCTTTTAAGCACACAGCTACTCCTAAACATGGAGCTTACAATTTTTGTAGATACAGCATTATTTTTATTGCAATAGATTTCTGCTATTTGTGCTCATATATCTTCGGGCTATGACATAAAACTTTATATACACATATCTCATAACATGTTCTGTGCATATTTACTTCCCACTAATATTTTATTTTGTGTACTGTACTGTGCAATTCAAAATGCCACGAAAAAAGTACTATTTTTCAAAATAAACAAAAATCAAATTAACTTTTTATTCACAAAAATAAAAACAATTCGCAGTATTCAGTGTCACATCACAAATGCAAAAATAGTAGTCCCAAATAAATGAACATGAATATATTTTTATTTATACATATTTAGTTTCTTGCTTATATTTAATTCAAGATATACATATAGGTTCTAATACAATGTATACAAGGGCGGATCCACGTAGGGGACCATAGCCCTCCCTTCGGCTTATTATTGTTATTATGATTATTTTTTTTCAGTTTTTTATAAGTGTTATTTTTAGAAATAAAATCGTTGAAAAACTTTGTACTACTCTGAAACAATGTTGAAAAGCTTTCAAAATTTGGATTGTCAGATATTTCCGAGTTTTTTAGACTTTTTAAAATTTAAAAACTAAGAACAGAATACAAAATACATACAAATATATATTCCACACAAAAATTACCGAATTGTTTGTCAGAATTTTTTTTCCTTTAAAAAAAAGCAAAATGCCCTCTCCCCTGAAAATTTTCTAGATTAGTCCTTGAATGTATAAAACACTTTCGGTATCTATTTTACATTATAAATTGTAAAAACAAAATATCTTGAAACATGTGACATTTATACTTTGCAAGTGAGAGTGTACTTTAAGAGAACTGCTAAAAATCATAACATAACCTAAAAGCTTATTTTGTTGTTATTTCTAAAAAGAAAATACACTTATAATAGCTCAGGCCTCACGCTCCCCATGGGCTCACGCTTACCATCGGCCGCTACCAAACGTTAGATTGACATCTTCATAGTTCACATTTTATTCACTAGAGTTGCCAGCCATTGAATCTATAGCAGAGACATCATGTGTAAATTTAAAATTTGAAGAAAATTAAAAAAATATCGAACGAAAATACACTTACAATAGCTCACGCTCCCCATGGGCTCACGCTTTCCCTGGGCTGCTATCAAATGCCAGTTTGTCAGCCATATAGTGCATATTTTACTCATTAGAGCTGGGCAGCCATTGAATCTACAGTATTGACGTCGCGCATATATTTGAAATGTAGAAAAATCATAAAAAAAAAACTATGTTGTATTAAGAAATTTAAAAAAACCTGAGAATTAGTACCATAACTCGAACAAGAATAAAATGAAAAATAAATAAGTGGAAGACCCCATACAGAGGACTTACATTCGAATGCAATTGTGTTTTTGTTTATAAAGTCAGCGATGTTTGAAGTAACAGCGACTTTGTTTGCGTTACACTTTTTAGCTTTTTTTTCTAATTATTGTTCATATCTCTAAAGGAATTAAAGCAGCGAAACACATTACGGTAGTGACAGCAAATCTGCAAACATTAAAAAATCATCAGTGTCGAAAGTGTAGTACATTGTTTTTCCGTGCGAGCAAATACACAATTCACGGAGTTGTCAGTGAGTTGTGTGACTCCGTCTGTCCGATGAGCATTAGAACAAGTTAAACATCAAATGAGGCCAGTGGACTGGAAAAATATTACCATTCGTTTTGCAACAGCGCTTGCGTTTACTGCCATATGGCTCAGTAGGTAGACGATAAAACAATACCGTTATTAATATTTATCAGTTTTGCTTGATACGTCACTATCTCAACAGTTTTAAAATTATTGTGGGATTAGGAGTTATCTTCTCATAAATCTTTTTTATACTACCTGTCATTGTTTCTACATAAAACAGAGTTGAATACATGAGATTTTTAGATTTTATTATTGATTGTTTATGAACAGGCGTGATGATGTTTATTTGTTACTCACAAATGGAAAATAAATATTTTGCATAGATATTGGATTCATATATTTGAGATTTATTCAAAGATAACAACATATAGACACATTCATGAAGTAGTTTTAACTCTTTTTTTATTTAATGGACCAAATTGATTTGAACTAAGTTTAAAAAGAAATTTATGGGGTAGTGGCTTAGTGGTATCGAGTCGGCCTGTGGATCCTGAGAACCCCGGTTTGGTTCCCACAGCCGACAAACAATTTTCACCAAATTAAAATTACCCCTGTGCCCCCCACTACTAACATCTTTAGGGGCTGTAATTTGACGGGTGGTAACCGCATTTCACGCGCATAAATATCTCACTTACCGAGATCTGCTTTGGCAAAGTGCCACACCTAGTAATGTATAAAAAGGTGTGATGATATATTTATATTTTATTTTTTAAAAAGAAATTTTAATTTGCTGAATCTGCTAAAACTTCAAACGGAGTTATAGATGATATTAAAAATGGTGCTAGCGATTAACAATTTACTAAAATATGTTTATTTAAATAAAAAATAAATTTATCAAAACGCCTTCTACCCATTACTGTGTGTGGTACTCTGCCCTAGTAGATCTCGGTAATGATATATTTTGCGTATACGGTTACCAGGCGTCAAATCACGGCCCCCAAGGATATTAGTGGAGGGGGTAGGAATGTGCGATACTAAAAAAGTATCGATACTTGCATAGGGAAAATATCGAATAAAATGTATCGATACTGATATAGAATTGAAAGAAAAATATCGATATCTTCAAATATTGAAAGAAATATATACAGGAAGAAATAAGAAATATAATGGTCAGTGCGTATGTGCTGTGAATTTAAATTTATACTTTCAAAACAAGTTTCAATTTAAACTATATTTTTTCGTTTACTGTTATTTTGAAATAACAAATTTCTTATAAAAACTGAGTAAATTTTTTATTTTTAGCAGATATTTTTAAAATTTCTGATACTGGGTATATCATCCTGATACTAGTAACGTATCGAAAGGTTGGTATCGGTACCAAAATGTTGGTATCGAAACGAAAGTATCGATACTAATATCATATCAGTAGTATTGGAACATCCCTGGGAGGAGGAGCCACAGGGGTAGTTTTAATGTGGTAAAAATTGTTTGTAGGCTGTGGGAATCGAATCCGAGTTTCGCTTGTATAGGATTACAAAATATCCTTTTCCGACAATCACTTATAAAAGTAGCTATATCAACGTCCTAAATTACCACGGAAAGTTAAAATTACATACATTATTATAACACACACTTGTAACATAGTAGTTCTAGTTCCACTGATTGATAACAGATGGTGATCAGATAAAAAAACTATTTGAATAAATGAAAACAATATGTAGTATGTGCCTGTTGTTTATATCTTCTCTAAAATAATTTAGTATTATATTTGACAACAGTACATGGTCAAGATCTTTTTCAATTTACTACCACGTAAACTAGGCTGTAAAATATATGAACAAATTTGTTTGATACATCTCTGTAAAATTCAAAATGACCTAATAAATGGGGCAAAATATCGTTAACACAAAATTAACTGTTAATTGCGGATTAACCTCAACTAAAATTTAATTTGGGTGAGAAAATTAGTTGGTAAATGGTTGCAATTTTTTGCTGTAAACCCGTATGTGTACACAGACTGCAGATGACTACTCATTCGCAAATCAACATCTGTGCGAATCACACGCCAGACCGTCAGTTGCTTAATTACAGGGCAAATCATTACGGCGAGCGCAATTAGTCAGAAGTACCGAGTAGCCATCGAACCCGACTAAACAGCAACCCTCGCTGACGACGCGCTAACGCAACTGCACTGCATTGCGATGCGAAATGCGTTCAATGTAAATAAATAAATCTCGAGCAATTGTAAGTTTATTGTGTTGTAACTTTTCTCGAGAAAATGCTAGAAATTGAATTGTTCTTTCTAATTTAATTATAAAGAGAAACATTGGGATATCGCCAGGATTTGAACCTGGGACTTATGAACTCCGGTTATATCTATTATCTATTTTATTTCATTAATTGTTAAGTATTTACTTAAAATACTAATTAAATTTGTTCTTCGTATTTTTAAGATAAAATTATTCTAGATATTTGGTAGTGTGTTTTAATAAACCAAGGTAATGTAAGAATAAAATTAAAGGACTTATGGTCAAATTCATAGTTGTGACTCACCCTCACCTCATTCTCATCTCAGACTTAAAATTGAAGTAACTAGGGCTACTAACTCAAATTTTGCAAATTCTTGAGTTAGTTGCCTGAGTTACTTCGACTTTGAGCGTGAGGTGAGATGAGATGAGAGTGAGTAACGACTGTGAATTTGGCCCTTAGGCTTAAGTTGTAGTCATTTATTGAAGATTAGTTGACAACGTTTCGGTTACGGGTGTAACCATCTTCAGGTCAGAGAATTAGTTGGTAATAAGTCTCACCAACTCTTCAGAGTCGGCATTGCAATTTAGAGACCTGTTTTTGCCTTGTTAACTTCATATTAGTTTTTTTTTATTTGCGCATAGCTGACTCTGAACTTCGATTTAAAAATTTAAGAATTTTTTGTAAAAGAATAAAATTTCTTTATATTGTTACTTATTACCAACTAATTCTCTGACCTGAAGATGGTTACACCCGTAACCGAAACGTTGTCAACTAATCTTCAATAGATGACTACAACTTAAGCCTAAGTCTTTTAATTTTATTCTTATTCTAGATATTGGCAAATTGCGGTTATATCTACTTTGAAGTGTGCCAATCAAATCAATTTAATGTTGAGTGTTTTTTTTAATCAACTTCTAATCGGTTCTACGAAGTAATCAAATAAATTTATAATCGAATGTCTTAACGGATAAGGCATACAGCAAATCGGACATTTATTAGAATTGTTAAGTACAGTATTCCGCAATACATCTTTATTTCTCACACAATCAGTATTACAATCTTATATACTAAACGGCTTAATTCCCTATGTATAGATTCATCACGATCATTCTAACAATTTTACAGCCTAGACGGTTTATCCGATTTAATTGAAACTTTTTTTATTTGATAGGGATTACTTATGCGGAGTGCCTTTTGATAGTCTCAGATTTTTCGTGCACATGATGTGCGAGAAAACTTGAAAAAACATGCATTTTCAACTAAGAGTGTGGAGGCTTTGAAATTTTTAAGAAGAACATCTACTGTAATTTTGACATTTGTCTGTGGACATGTCGCATATTTAATTATAAATTATTTAAATATTAAAGGTTTTAGAGTAGTTTTGAAATATTTTACGCACATTAGGGGACTGAGGGGACGTTTTTATTATAATTACAAATTTCAAATATGTGTATTTAAAAAGAAAATTTTTAACAGTCCACTATGAAGTTGGTTTTAATTCAAAACGTCAAATTGACAAGTTTTATAAAATATGCAGACAAAGAGTGTGGAGGCTTTGAAATTTTAAAAAAGAACACCTACTCTAATTTTGACATTTGTATGTGGACATATCGCATTTTTAATTAACAATTATTGAAGTATTAAATTTTTTAGATAACTTTTGATATATTTTACACATATTGGGGGAATGAGGCAATGTTTTTATTATCATTACGCATTTTATATATGTGTATTTAAAAAGAAAATTTTTGACAATCCACTAAAACAAAACGTCAAATTGACAAGTTATATAAAGTATACAGGTAAACCCAACCAAATTTGTCTCCAGTAATAATATACAGTAAAACCAAGCAAATTTTATCCACGGCAGAGTACAATTTAGAAAAACCAGATAACTCGAATTGGAATCATTTGATCACTCTTAAATTTTCTTTCGGTAATACGAAAGTTATTTTAAAGGGCATGTGGGCAAAATTATAATATTTTCCATCGGCAATTATTTTAGTGAAATTGCAACAAAACCTATCGTGTTTGGTGTCATATTAAAGGGCTTTAGAAGAACTTTCAGAAAAATGAAAATTGTTGAAATCTCTTTCAGACGAAATAAAAAAATTAAGACTTTACGGTTGTTAATTGTTTCAAATTTCAAATATTCGGATTAATGCCGTATTTAATGTCATATGAAAATTTGGAAGAAATTTTATATGAAATAAAAAAAAAATTAAGAATGTCAATTGTTTTAAACATAAAATATTTTTTGGTATCAAATAAAAAGTCTTTTAAAGGGATCGCGTGAATTTCTTTTTTCGATTCGCAATTGTTTCAGTGATATTGCTTTGAAACCTATCGTGTTTGATATTGAATGAAATGTCTTTTGAAGTGTTTTCGTGCAGCATTTAATTTAATTTTGATCGGCAATTGTTTCAGTGAAAGTGCTTAACAATCTATCGTGTTTGGTATCTAATGAAAGGTCTTTTGAAGAGATCGCGTACAAAAATAAATATTTTACGATTGGCAATTGTTTTAGTGAAAGTACATCTGAACTTATCGTGTTTGGTATTAAATGAAAGGTATTTTGAAGGACTTGCGTACAAAATTTATTACTTTTCGATCGTCAATTGTTTTAGTGAAAGTGCTTAAAAACATATCGTGTTTGGTATCAAATGGAAGGTTTTTTGAAGGGCTAGCGTAAAAATTTTTAAGACAAAACGTCAACTTGACAAATAATTTTTAAAAGTATGTAATAAAACAAAGCAAAATTTGTGTGCGGTAATAATATACATTTAAAAAAAAAATAAAATTGACAGCAGCATTCTACAATGCAAAAATGTATATTTCAGCGATTTCCAACAATTTTTCAAAAAAGTTTAGAGAAAAATTTCAATTGATTTCATGTACATATAAAATATAAATGTAAAACATTATAAAAAATGACGTCCAAAAGATTTTTAATAGTTTAGCAAAATGTACAATTTTTTTCGTGAAAGTGTTTAAAACCTATCGCGTTTGTATCAAAAAGAAAGATTTTTTGAAGGGTTCGCTTACAAAATTTAGTACTTATAGATCCTCAATTGTTTTAGTGAAAATGCATTAAAATTCTTCGTGATTAGTATCAAATGAAAGGTCTTTTGAAGAGCTCACGTGCATAATTGGATTTTTTTCAATCGTCAGTTGTTTTAGTGAAAGATCTTCGAAACCTATTGTGTTTAGTATCAATTAAAAGGTCTTTGGATGGAATGATACGCAGAAATGATTTAGATTTGTAATAATTGCATTTCTATTGTGTCAACTGTCTTACAAAAGTGAATTCTACTTCAGGGTCCGCGGAGCTAGCGTGAGGCCTGGCGAAGCCAGGGCGACCGCTAGTCTTATATACTAAACGGCTTAATTCCCTATATATAGATTCATCACGATCAGTCTAACAATTTTACAGCCTAGACGGTTTTTCCGATTTAATTGAAACTTTTTTTATTTGATAGGGATTACTTATGCGGAGTGCCTTTTGATAGTCTCAGATTTTTCGTGCACATGATGTGCGAGAAAACTTGAAAAAACATGCATTTTCAACTAAGAGTGTGGAGGCTTTGAAATTTTTAAGAAGAACATCTACTGTAATTTTGACATTTGTCTGTGGACATGTCGCATATTTAATTATAAATTATTTAAATATTAAATGTTTTAGAGTAGTTTTGAAATATTTTACGCACATTGGGGGACTGAGGGGACGTTTCTATTATAATTACAAATTTCAAATATGTGTATTTAAAAAGAAAATTTTTGACAGTCCACTATGAAGTTGGTTTTAGTTCAAAACGTCAAATTGACAAGTTTTATAAAATATACAGACAAAGAGTGTGGAGGCTTTGAAATTTTAAAAAAGAACACCTACTCTAATTTTGACATTTGTATGTGGACATATCGCATTTTTAATTAACAATTATTGAAGTATTAAATATTTTAGACAACTTTTGAAATATTTGACACATATTGGGAGAATGAGGGAACGTTTTTATTATCATTAAGCATTTTATATATGTGTATTTAAAAAGAAAATTTTTGACAGTCCACTAAAACACAACGTCAAATTGACAAGTTATATAAAGTATACAGGTAAACCCAACCAAATTTGTCTCCAGTAATAATATACAGTAAAACCAAGCAAATTTTATCCACGTCAGAGTACAATTTAGAAAAACCAGATAACTCGAATTGGAATCATTTGATCACTCTTAAATTTTCTATCGGTAATACGAAAGTTATTTTAAAGGGCATGTGGGCAAAATTATAATATTTTCAATCGGCAATTATTTTAGTGAATTGCAACAAAACCTATCGTGTTCGGTGTCATATTAAAAGGATTTAGAAGAACTTTCAGAAAAATGAAAATAGTTGAAATTTTACAGTAAGCAATTGTTTCTAACATAAAGTATTTCGAATCATATTGTATTGGGTGTCATATGAAAGGGCTTTAGAAGAATTTTCATATGAAATAAAAAAAAAAGTTGAAATTTTACGACTGTCAATAGTTTCAAACTTAAAGTATTCCGTATCGTACCGTATTTAGTGTCATATTGAAGGGCTTCAAAAGAACTTTCAGATGAAATATTGAAAGTTGAAATTTTACGATAGGTAATTGTTTCAAACTTAATAAATTCTATAAAAAAATTCACTCGCATGGTGACTGCTCTAACCAATTGAGCTACAAACACTCGGCGAATACTCATGCCTTTCGAGCAACTTTTAGTTGAAGAAATGCTAGAGCAGTCACCATGCGAATGAAAGGTTCTGGATTCAAATTCCGGCAAACGCTCATTGCTTTTTCAAAAATTATTTATAATATCTACAAACAAACAATTGTGTCAATAAACAAATTCTTATAAAAAGTTAGTTTAGCAAAATGTTTTCGGAATGACACACATATTTGAAATTTTACGACCTTCAATTGTTTTAAACCTAAAGTGTTCCGTATCATATCGTGTTTGATATCATATGAAAGGGATTTAGAAGAACTTTCAGACGAAATAAAAAATATATATATTTCGACCGTCAATTGTTTTAAATTTAAAGTATTCGGAATCATGCCGGGTTTAATGTCATATAAAAAAGTTTTGAATGAACTTGTAGATGGAATAAAGAAAAAAATTCAATATTACAACTGTTAATTGTTTCAAACTGAAAGTATTCCGAGTCATGCCGAGTTTGGTGTGATAACTTAAAGTATTGGTGTATAAAAAGGCTTTAGAAGAAAATTGTAATGAAATAAAAAAGTTGAAATTTGACCTATCGCGTTTGTATCAAAAAGAAAGATTTTTTAAAGGGTTCGCGTACAAAATTTAATAATTTTAGATCCTCAATTGTTTTAGTGAAAATGTTTCAAAATTTTTCGAGTTTAGTATCAAATGAAAGGTCTTTTGAAGAGCTCGCGTGTCAACTGTCCTACAAAAGTGAATCCTACTTCAAGGTCCGCGGAGCTAGCGTGAGGCCTGGCGAAGCCAGGGCGACCGCTAGTCTTATATACTAAACGGCTTAATTCCCTATATATAGATTCATCACGATCAGTCTAACAATTTTACAGCCTAGACGGTTTATCCGATTTATTTGAAACTTTTTTTATTTGATAGGGATTACTTATGCGGAGTGCCTTTTGATAGTCTCCGATTTTTCGTGCACATGATGTGCGAGAAAACTTGAAAAAACATGCATTTTAAACTTAGAGTGTGGAGGCTTTGACATTTTTAAGAAGAACATCTACTGTAATTTTGACATTTGTCTGTGGACATGTCGCATATTTAATTATAAATTATTTAAATATTAAATGTTTTAGAGTAGTTTTGAAATATTTTACGCACATTGGGGGACTGAGGGGACGTTTCTATTATAATTAAACATTTTAAATATGTGTATTTAAAAAGAAAAATTTTTATAGTCCACTATGAAGTTGGTTTTAATTCGAAACGTCAAATTGACAAGTTTTATAAAATATACAGACAAAGAGTGTGGAGGCTTTGAAATTTTAAAAAAGAACACCTACTCTAATTTTGACATTTGTATGTGGACATATCGCATTTTTAATTAACAATTATTGAAGTATTTAATTTTTTAGATAACTTTTGATATATTTTACACATATTGGGGGAATGAGGCAACGTTTTTATTATCATTAAGCATTTTATACATGTGTATTTAAAAAGAAAATTTTTGACAATTCACTAAAACAAAACGTCAAATTGACAAGTTATATAAAGTATACAGGTAAACCCAACCAAATTTGTCTGCAGTAATAATATACAGAAAACCAAGCAAATTTTATCCACGTCAGAGTACAATTAAGAAAAACCAAATAACTCGAATTGGAATCATTTGATCACTCTTAAATTTTATATCGGTAATACGAAAGTTATTTTAAAGGGCACGTGGGCAAAATTATAATATTTTCAATCGGCAATTATTTTAGTGAAATTGCAACAAAACCTATCGTGTTCGGTGTCATGTTAAAAGGATTTAGAAGAACTTTCAGAAAAATGAAAATAGTTGAAATTTTACAGTAAGCAATTGTTTCTAACATAAAGTATTTCGAATCATATTGTGTTGAGTGTCATATGAAAGTGCTTTAGAAGAATTTTCATATGAAATAAAAAAATAGTTGAAATTTTACGACTGTCAATAGTTTCAAACTTAAAGTATTCCGTATCGTACCGTATCTAGTGTCATATTGAAGGGCTTCAAAAGAACTTTTAGATGAAATATAGAAAGTTGAAATTTTACGATAGGTAATTGTTTCAAACTTAATAAATACTATAAAAAAATTCACTCGCATGGTGACTGCTCTAACCAATTGAGCTACAAACACTCGGCGAATACTCATGCCTTTCGAGCAACTTTTAGTTGAAGAAATGCTAGAGCAGTCACCATGCGAGTGAAAGGTTCTGGATTCAAATCCCGGCGAACGCTCATTGCTTTTTCAAAAATTATTTATAATATCTACAAACAAACAATTGTGTCAATAAACAAATTCTTATAAAAAGTTAGTTTAGCAATATGTTTTCGGAAATAACACACGTATTTGAAATTTTACGACCTTCAATTGTTTTAAACCTAAAGTATTCCGTATCATATCGTGTTTGATATCATATGAAAGGGATTTAGAAGAACTTTCAGACGAAATAAAAAATATATATATATTTCGACCGTCAATTGTTTTAAATTTAAAGTATTCGGAATCATGCCGGGTTTAATGTCATATAAAAAAGTTTTGAATGAACTTGTACATGGAATAAAGAAAAAAATTCAATATTACAACTGTTAATTGTTTCAAACTGAAAGTATTCCGAGTCATGCCGAGTTTGGTGTGATATGAAAGAGTTTTGAAAGAAAGTTCAAATGAATTAAAAAATAAATATTTTACAACCATCAACTGTTTTAAACTTAAAGTATTGGTGTATAAAAAAACTTTAGAAGAAAATTGTAATGAAATAAAAAAGTTGAAATTTGCCCTATCGCGTTTGTATCAAAAAGAAAGATTTTTTAAAGGGTTCGCGTACAAAATTTAATAATGTTAGATCCTCAATTGTTTTAGTGAAAATGTTTCAAAATTCTTCGTGTTTAGTATCAAATGAAAGGTCTTTTGAAGAGCTCGCGTGTCAACTGTCCTACAAAAGTGAATCCTACTTCAGGGTCCGCGGAGCTAGCGTGAGGCCTGGCGAAGCCAGGGCGACCGCTAGTCTTATATACTAAACGGCTTAATTCCCTATGTATAGATTCATCACGATCAGTCTAACAATTTTACAGCCTAGACGGTTTATCCGATTTATTTGAAACTTTTTTTATTTGATAGGGATTACTTATGCGGAGTGCCTTTTGATAGTCTCAGATTTTTCGTGCACATGATGTGCGAGAAAACTTGAAAAAACATGCATTTTCAACTAAGAGTGTGGAGGCTTTGAAATTTTTAAGAAGAACATCTACTGTCACTTTGACGTTTGTCAGTGGACATGTCGCATTTTTAATTATAAATTATTTAAATATTAAATGTTTTAGAGTAGTTTTGAAATATTTTACGCACATTAGGGGACTGAGGGGACGTTTTTATTATAATTACAAATTTCCAATATGTGTATTTAAAAAGAAAATTTTTAACAGTCCACTATGAAGTTGGTTTTAATTCAAAACGTCATATTGACAAGTTTTATAAAATATACAGACAAAGAGTGTGGAGGCTTTGAAATTTTAAAAAAGAACACCTACTCTAATTTTGACATTTATATGTGGACATATCGCATTTTTAATTAATAATTATTGAAGTATTAAATTTTTTAGATAACTTTTGATATATTTTACACATATTGGGGGAATGAGGGAACGTATTTAAAAAGAAAATTTTTGACAATCCACACTAAAACAAAACGTCAAATTGACAAGTTATATAAAGTATACAGGTAAACCCAACCAAATTTGTCTCCAGTAATAATATATAGTAAAACCAAGCAAATTTTATCCACGGCATAGTACAATTTAGAAAAACCAGATAACTCGAATTGGAATCATTTGAGCACTCTTCAATTTTCTATCGGTAATACGAAAGTTATTTTAAAGGGCACGTGGGCAAAATTATAATATTTTCAATCGGCAATTGTTTTAGTGAAATTGGAACAAAACCTATCGTGTTTGGTGTCAAATTAAAGGGCTTTAGAAGAACTTTCTGATAAATGAAAAAAGTTGAAATTTTACAATAAGCAATTATTTCGAATCATATTGTGTTGGGTGTCATATGAAAGGGCTTTAGAAGAACTTTCATAAGAAATTTAAAAAAAGTTGAAACTTTACGACTATCAATTGTTTCAAACTGAAAGTATTCCGAATCGTACCGTGTTTAGTGTCATATTGAAGGGCTTTAAAAGAACTTTCAGATTAAATATAAAAAGTTGCAATTTTACGTTAGGTAATTGTTTCAAACTAAATAAATTCTATAGAAAAATTGTGGAACTATCAAAAATTACATCCAACGGATTTTTAATAGATTAGCAAAATCTTTTCGGAAATAAAACACGTATTTGATTGAAATTTTAAGACGATACCGTTTTTGATATCAACTAAAAAGTCTTTTAAAGGGATCTCGTGCAAAATTAATTTTTTTTTTCGATCCGCAATTGTTTTAGTGAAATTACTTTGAAACCTATCGTGTTTGGTATCAAATGAAAAATCTTTTGAAAGGCTCGCGTACAAAATTTATTATTTTTCGATCGTCAATTGTTTTAGTGAAAGTGCTTAAAAATATATCGTGTTTGGTATCAAATGAAAGGTTTTTTGAAGGGCTAGCGTAAATAATTGTTTTTTTCAATCGTAAATTGTTTAATGAAAGTGCTTAAAACATATCGTGTTTTGTATCAAATGAAAAGTCTTCTGAAGGGCTCGCGTGATTGACTTTAATTACAGAAATTTTGAAAATAGATTTAGGTATTAGAAGATTGAGAATACATGTTTTGAACTGCTTTCAACTGATTTTTATATTCATATAAAATTTTAAAGACAAAACATCAACTTGACAAATAATTTTTAAAAGTATGTAATAAAACAAAGCAAAATTTGTCTGCGGTAATAATATACATTTAAAAAAAAAGAAAATTGACAGCAGCATTCTACAATGCAAAAAGTATATTTCAGCGATTTCCAACAGTTTTTCAAAAAAGTTTAGAGAAAAATTTCAATTGATTTTATGTACATATAAAATATAAATGTAGAACATTATAAAAAATTACGTACAAAGGATTTTTAATAGTTTAGCAAAATATACAATTGTTTTCGTGAAAGTGTTTAAAACCTATCGGGTTTGTATCGAAAAGAAAGATTTTTGAAGGGTTCGCGTACAAAATTTAATACTTTTAGATCCTCAATTGTTTTAGTGAAAATTCTTCAAAATTCTTCGTGTTTAGTATCAAATGAAAGGTCTTTTGAAGAGCTCGTGTGCATAATTGAATTTTTCCTGTCATCAATCGTTTTAATGAAAGTTCTTCAAAACCTATTGTGTTTGGTATCTAGTAAAAGGTCTTTTGAAAAGCTCGCGAGCAGAATTGGATATTTTTCAATCGTTAGTTGTTTTAGAGAAAGATCTTCGAAATCTTGTTGTGTTTAGTATCAATTAAAAGATCTTTGGTTGGAAAAATATGCAGAAATGTTTTAGATTTGTAATAATTGAATTTATATTGTGTCAACTGTCCTACAAAAGTGAATTCTACTTCAGGGTCCGCGGAACTAGCGTGAGGCCTGGCGAAGCCAGGGCGACCGCTAGTCTTATATACTAAACGGCTTAATTCCCTATGTATATATAGTTTCATCACGTTCATTCTAACAATTTTACAGCCTAGACGGTTTATTCGATTTATTTACAACTTTTTTTATTTGATAGAGGTCAATCTCGGGGAGTGCCTTTTGATAGTCTCAGATTTTTCGTGCACATGATGTGCGAGAAAACTTGAAAAAACATGCGTTTTTGGGGCAAAGTCAACTAAGAGTGTGGAGGCTTTGAAATTTTTAAGAAGAACATCTACTGTCACTTTGACGTTTGTCAGTGGACATGTCGCATTTTTAATTATAAATTATTTAAATATTAAATGTTTTAGAGTAGTTTTGAAATATTTTACGCACATTAGGGGACTGAGGGGACGTTTTTATTATAATTACAAATTTCAAATATGTGTATTTAAAAAGAAAATTTTTAACAGTCCACTATGAAGTTGGTTTTAATTCAAAACGTCATATTGACAAGTTTTATAAAATATACAGACAAAGAGTGTGGAGGCTTTGAAATTTTAAAAAAGAACACCTACTCTAATTTTGACATTTATATGTGGACATATCGCATTTTTAATTAATAATTATTGAAGTATTAAATTTTTTAGATAACTTTTGATATATTTTACACATATTGGGGGAATGAGGGAACGTATTTAAAAAGAAAATTTTTGACATTCCACTAAAACAAAACGTCAAATTGACAAGTTATATAAAGTATACAGGTAAACCCAACCAAATTTGTCTCCAGTAATAATATATAGTAAAACCAAGCAAATTTTATCCACGGCATAGTACAATTTAGAAAAACCAGATAACTCGAATTGGAATCATTTGAGCACTCTTCAATTTTCTATCGGTAATACGAAAGTTATTTTAAAGGGCACGTGGGCAAAATTATAATATTTTCAATCGGCAATTGTTTTAGTGAAATTGGAACAAAACCTATCGTGTTTGGTGTCAAATTAAAGGGCTTTAGAAGAACTTTCTGATAAATGAAAAAAGTTGAAATTTTACAATAAGCAATTATTTCGAATCATATTGTGTTGGGTGTCATATGAAAGGGCTTTAGAAGAACTTTCATAAGAAATTTAAAAAAAGTTGAAACTTTACGACTATCAATTGTTTCAAACTGAAAGTATTCCGAATCGTACCGTGTTTAGTGTCATATTGAAGGGCTTTAAAAGAACTTTCAGATTAAATATAAAAAGTTGCAATTTTACGTTAGGTAATTGTTTCAAACTAAATAAATTCTATAGAAAAATTGTGGAACTATCAAAAATTACATCCAACGGATTTTTAATAGATTAGCAAAATCTTTTCGGAAATAAAACACGTATTTGATTGAAATTTTAAGACGATACCGTTTTTGATATCAACTAAAAAGTCTTTTAAAGGGATCTCGTGCAAAATTAATTTTTTTTTTCGATCCGCAATTGTTTTAGTGAAATTACTTTGAAACCTATCGTGTTTGGTATCAAATGAAAAATCTTTTGAAAGGCTCGCGTACAAAATTTATTATTTTTCGATCGTCAATTGTTTTAGTGAAAGTGCTTAAAAATATATCGTGTTTGGTATCAAATGAAAGGTTTTTTGAAGGGCTAGCGTAAATAATTGTTTTTTTCAATCGTAAATTGTTTAATGAAAGTGCTTAAAACATATCGTGTTTTGTATCAAATGAAAAGTCTTCTGAAGGGCTCGCGTGATTGACTTTAATTACAGAAATTTTGAAAATAGATTTAGGTATTAGAAGATTGAGAATACATGTTTTGAACTGCTTTCAACTGATTTTTATATTCATATAAAATTTTAAAGACAAAACATCAACTTGACAAATAATTTTTAAAAGTATGTAATAAAACAAAGCAAAATTTGTCTGCGGTAATAATATACATTTAAAAAAAAAGAAAATTGACAGCAGCATTCTACAATGCAAAAAGTATATTTCAGCGATTTCCAACAGTTTTTCAAAAAAGTTTAGAGAAAAATTTCAATTGATTTTATGTACATATAAAATATAAATGTAGAACATTATAAAAAATTACGTACAAAGGATTTTTAATAGTTTAGCAAAATATACAATTGTTTTCGTGAAAGTGTTTAAAACCTATCGGGTTTGTATCGAAAAGAAAGATTTTTGAAGGGTTCGCGTACAAAATTTAATACTTTTAGATCCTCAATTGTTTTAGTGAAAATTCTTCAAAATTCTTCGTGTTTAGTATCAAATGAAAGGTCTTTTGAAGAGCTCGTGTGCATAATTGAATTTTTCCTGTCATCAATCGTTTTAATGAAAGTTCTTCAAAACCTATTGTGTTTGGTATCTAGTAAAAGGTCTTTTGAAAAGCTCGCGAGCAGAATTGGATATTTTTCAATCGTTAGTTGTTTTAGAGAAAGATCTTCGAAATCTTGTTGTGTTTAGTATCAATTAAAAGATCTTTGGTTGGAAAAATATGCAGAAATGTTTTAGATTTGTAATAATTGAATTTATATTGTGTCAACTGTCCTACAAAAGTGAATTCTACTTCAGGGTCCGCGGAACTAGCGTGAGGCCTGGCGAAGCCAGGGCGACCGCTAGTCTTATATACTAAACGGCTTAATTCCCTATGTATATATAGTTTCATCACGTTCATTCTAACAATTTTACAGCCTAGACGGTTTATTCGATTTATTTGCAACTTTTTTAATTTGATCGGGGTCATTCACGGGGAGTGCCTTTTGATAGTCTCAGATTTTTCGTACACATGATGTGCGAGAAAACTTGAAAAAACATGCGTTTTTGGGGCAAAGTCAACTAAGAGTGTGGAGGCTTTGAAATTTTTAAGAAGAACATCAAACGTCATTATGACATTTGTCAGTGGACATGTCGCATTTTTAATTATAAATTATTTAAATATTAAATGGTTTAGAGTAGTTTTGCAATATTTTACGCACATTAAGGGACTGAGGGGACGTTTTTATTATAATTATACATTTCAAATGTGTATATTTAAAAAGTAAATTTTTGACACTTCACTATGAAGTTGGTTTTAATTCGAAACGTCAAATTGACAAGTTTTATAAAAGAGTGTGGAGGCTTTGAAATTTTAAAAAGAACACCTACTCTAATTTTGACATTTGTAGGTGGACATTTCGGATTTTTAATTAAAAATTATTCAAGTATTAAATATTGCAGACAACTTTTGAAATATTTTACATATATTTGGGGAATGAGGGAACGTTTTTATTATAATTACGCATTTTAAATATGTGTATTGAAAACAGTCCACTAAAACAAAACGTCAAATTGACAAGTTATATAAAGTATACAGATAAAACCAACCAAATTTGTCTCCAGTATAATACAGTAAAACCAAGCAAATTTTATTCACGGCAGAGTACAATTTAAAAAAACCAGATAACTCGAATTGGAATCATTTGAGCACTTAAATTTTCTATCGGTAATACGAACGTTATTTTAAAGGGCATGTGCGCAAAATTATTATATTTTCAATCGGCAATTATTTTAGTGAAATTGCAACAAAACCTATCGTGTTTGGTGTCATATTAAAGGGCTTTAGAGAACTTTCAGGTAAATGAAAAAATTGGAATTTTACAATAAGCAATTTTTTCTAACATAAAGTATTTCGAATCATATTGTTTTGGGTGTCATATGAAAGGGCTTTAGAAGAACTTCCATATGAAATAAAAAAAAAGTTGAAATTTTACGACTGTCAATAGTTTCAAACTTAAAGTATTCCGAATCATATCGTGTTTAGTGTCATATGGAAGGGCTTTAGAAGAACTTTCAGATAAATGAAAAAAGTTGAAATTTTACGATAGGTAATTGTTTCAAACTTAATAAATTCTATAAAAAAAATGTGGACCTATAAAAAATTACATCCAACGGATTTTTAATAGATTAGTGTCAATTATTTCAAACTTAAAGTATTCCGAATTATGCCATGTATGGTATCATATGAAAGGGCTTTAGACGAACCTTTAGATAAAATAATTAAAAAGTTAGTTTTTGAAAAAAACAATGAGCGTTTGCCGGAATTTGAACCCAGAACCTTTCACTCGCATGGTGACTGCTCTAACCAATTGAGCTACAAACACTCGGCGAATACTCATGCCTTTCGTGCAACCTTTAGTTGAAGAAATGCTAGAGCATATGAAATAGAGTTAGAAGAACTTTTAGATGAAATAAAAAAAAGTTATTTTAACAAAATGTTTTCGGAAATAAAACACGTATTTGATTGAAATTTTACGACCGTCAATTGTTCTAAGCTTAAAGTGGTCCGAATCAAATCGTGTTTGATATCATATGACAGGGCTTTAGAAGAACTTTCAGACGAAATAAAAAAATTAAGACTTTACGATTGTCAATTGTTTCAAATTTCAAATATTCGGATTAATGCGGTATTTATTGTCATATGAAAATTTGGAAGAAATGTTATATGAAATAAAATGAAGAATGTCAATTGTTTTAAACATAAAATATTTTTTGGTATCAAATAAAAAGTCTTTTAAAGGGATCGCGTGAAATATTTTTTTTTCGATTCGCAATTGTTTTAGTGATATTGCTTTGAAACCTATCGTGTTTGATATCGAATGAAATGTCTTTTGAAGTGTTTTCGTGCAGCATTTACTTTAATTTTGATCGGCAATTGTTTCAGTGAAAGTGATTAACAATCTATCGTGTTTGGTATCTAATGAAAGGTCTTTTGAAGAGACCGCGTACAAAATTAAACATTTTACGATTGGCAATTGTTTTAGTGAAAGTCCTTCTAAACTTATCGTGTTTGGTATTAAATGAAAGGTATTTTAAGTAATAAATTTTGTACGCAAGGACTTGCGTACAAAATTTATTACTTTTCGATCGTCAATTGTTTTAGTGAAAGATCTTCGAAACCTATTGTGTTTAGTATCAATTAAAAGGTCTTTGGATGGAATGATACGCAGAAATGATTTAGATTTGTAATAATTGCATTTATATTGTGTCAACTGTCTTACAAAAGTGAATTTTACTTCAGGGTCCGCGGAGCTAGCGTGAGGCCTGGCGAAGCCAGGGCGACCGCTAGTCCATATACTAAAAGCGTAAGAGGTAAATAGGTTTGTTTGGATTCATCACGGTCAATTGCTCACCTCTACAGCCTAGACGGTTTGTCCGATTAATTTGAAACTTTTTTTATTTGATAGAGGCCAACTTGAAATGTGACCTTTTTATAAATTCATAATTTTATTACGCATGATGTGCGAGAAAACTTGAAAAAACATGCGTTTTTGGGGCAAAATCAACTAAGAGTGTGGAGGCTTTGAAATTTTTAAGAAGAAGATCAAACGTCACTTTGACGTTTGTCAGTGGACATGTCGCATTTTTAATTATAAATTACGTAAATATGAAATATCTGTGAGTAGTTTTGAAATATTTTACACATATTGGGGAAATGAGGGGACGTTTTTATTATAATTACACATTTCAACTATGTGTATTTAAAAAGTAAATTTTTAACAGTTCACTGTGAAGTTGGTTTAAACGTCAAATTGACAAGTTATATAAAGTATACAGGTAAACCAAACCAAAATTGTCCTCGGTAATAATATATAGTAAAACTAAGCAAATATTGTTCACGGTAATGTACATTAAATACAATTTTATTATTATTTATTGAAATTAATTATCAAAATTCAAAATTTATCGTATATGGTATAATACCAAAGTTTTGAAGGTCACGCATGTAGAAATGAGATTTTTTCAATCAGTAATTGTTTTAGTGAAAGTGCTTCAAAACCTAACGTGTTTGGTATCAAATACAAAGTCCTTTGAAGGGCTCACATACAGAATTTGAATTTTTTCGATCGGCAATTGTTTTAGTTAAAGTACTTCAAAACATATCGTGTTTGGTATCAAATGAAAGGTCTTTTGTAGGGCTCGCGTGCAAAATTAAATATTATTCAATCGGCAATTGTTTTAGTAAGAGTGCATCAAAACCTATCGTGTTTGGTATCAAATGAAAGTTCTTTTAAAGGGCTCGCGTACAAAATTAAATATTATTCGATCGGCAATTGTTTTAGTAACAATGTATCAAAACCAATCGTGTTTGGTATCAAATGAAAGGTCTATTGCAGGGCTCCCGTAGAAAATTAAATATTATTCAATCGGCAATTGTTTTAGTAAGAGTGCATCAAAACCTATCGTGTTTGGTATCAAATGAAAGGTTTATTGAAGGGCTCGCGTAGAAAATTAAATATTATTCGATCGGCAATTGTTTTAGTAAAAATGCATCAAAACCTATCGTGTTTGGTATCAAATGAAAGATCTTTTGAAGAGCTCGCATACAAAATTAAATATTATCCGATCGCAATTGTTTTAGTAAGAGTGCATCAAAACCTATCGTGTTTGGTATCAAATGAAAGTTCTTTTAAAGGGCTCGCGTAGAAAATGAAATATTATTCGATCAGCAATTGTTTTAGTAAAAATGCATTAAAACCTATCGTGTTTGGTATCAAATGAAAGGCCTATTGAAGAGCTCGCGTAGAAAACTAAATATTATTCGATCGGCAGTTGTTTTAGTAAAAATGTATCAAAACCTAACGTGTTTGGTATCAAATGAAAGGTCGCTTAAAAAGTTCGTGTGCTAAATGGGCCTTTTTTTTATTGTCAATTTTGTAATGCCAGAGCTTCGTAACCTATCGTGTTTGGATCAATTAAATGTATTTCAAAGGACAGACATGCAAAACTTTTACTTCGGAAATAATTTGATTTATATAGTGTCAATTGTCTTACAGAAGTGAATCCTATCTCAGTGTCCGCGGAGCATAGCGTGAAGGCCTGGCGAAGCCAGGCTGACCGCTAGTCCTATTACTAAAAGCCGTAGAGGTATATGAGTATGTTTGTTTGGATTCATCACGGTCAATTGCTCATCTCTACAGCCTAGACGGTTTGTCCGATTCATTTGAAACTTTTTTTATTTGATAGAGGTCAATCATGGGGGGTGCCTTTTGTTAGTCTTAGATTTTTCCTGCACATGATGTGCGAGAAAACTTGAAAAAACATGCGTTTTTGGGGCAAAATCAACTAAGAGTGTGGAGGCTTTGAAATTTTTAAGAAGAAGATCTACTGTCACTTTGACGTTTGTCAGGTCGCATTTTTAATTATAAATTACATAAATATGAAATATCTGTGAGTAGTTTTGAAATATTTTACACATATTGGGCAAATGAGGGGACGTTTTTATTATAATTACACATTTCAAATATGTGTATTTAAAAAGTAAATTTTTTACAGTTCACTGTGAAGTTGGTGTAAACGTCAAATTGACAAGTTATATAAAGTATACAGGTAAACCAAACCAAAATTGTCCTCGGTAAAAATATATAGTAAAACTAAGCAAATATTGTTCACGGCAATGTACATTAAATACAATTTTATTATTATTTATTTAAATTTATTATCAAAATTCGAAATTTATCGTATATGGTATAATACGAATGTTTAGAAGGTCACGCATGTAGAAATGAGATTTTTTTGAATCAGTAATTGTTTTAGTGAATGTGCTTCAAAACCTAACGTGTTTGGTATCAAATGAAAGGTCCTTTGAAGGGCTCGCATGCAGAATTATAATTTTTTCGATGGGCAATTGTTTTAGTTAAAGTGATCCAAAACTTATCGTGTTTGGTATCAAATGAAAGGTCTATTGAAGGGCTCGCGTACAAAATTAAATATTATTCGATCGACAATTGTTTTAGTAAGAGTGCATCAAAACTTATCGTGTTTGGTATCAAATGAAAGGTCTTTTGAAGGGCTCGCGTAGAAAATTAAATATTATTCGATCGGCAATTGTTTTAGTAAAAATGCATCAAAACCTATCGTGTTTGGTATCAAATGAAAGGTCTATTGAAGGGCTCGCGTAGAAAATTAAATATTATTCGATCGGCAATTGTTTTAGTAAAAATGCATCAAAACCTATCGTGTTTGGTATCAAATGAAAGGTCTATTAAAGGGCTCGCGCAGAAAATGAAATATTATTCGATCGGCAATTGTTTTAGTAAAAATGCATCAAAACCTATCGTGTTTGGTATCAAATGAAAGGTCTATTGAAGGGCTCGCGCAGAAAATTAAATATTATTCGATCGGCAATTGTTTTAGTACGAGTGCATCAAAACCTATCGTGTTTAGTATCAAATGAAAGGTCTAATGAAGGGCTCGCGTAGAAAATGAAATACTATTCGATGGGCAATTGTTTTAGTACGAGTGCATCAAAACCTATCGTGTTTAGTATCAAATGAAAGGTCTACTGAAGGTCTCGCGTAGAAAATTAAATATTATTCGATCGGCAATTGTTTTAGTAAAAATACATCAAAAACTAATAATTTGATTTATATAGTGTCAATTGTCTTACAGAAGTGAATCTTATTTCAGTGTCCGCGAAGCATAGCGTGAAGGCCTGGCAAAGCCAGGCCGATCGCTAGTATATAACTAATTAACAGAAGTGTTTGTTGATTTTAATCACTCCTAGATTTCAAGAATAAATTTATTTTCTACTTTGCACAGCTTGAGATTAAACTCGATACAGTATAAGGGAGCTAGAGCGTATATTGGCATTTAACCTATGGGTCGCGACCCCCAAGGGGGTCGCCGCGGTTATTTTTATTGGAAATTTACCAATGCAGTGTTAGGTTACAAATAGTAATGATGTAATTCAATAATGGCCGCGATGCTTGTGTTCCAAGTCTTACTTCCATTTGGCTCCATATATCTTTGCAAGCCTGAATTTTCAACGATTGTTTCATTTTAAAAGGAAGAAACATTCTGAATTGGCTTTATTAAATACAGACATGCGAATTTCGAAGCTGATTGTCCAGATAAAAGTACAATTCTGTAACAAAAATTGCTAGTTATAGCAATTGCAAAGACCTCAAAGAACAATGATTGCTATGAAAGTTGCTATCAAAATGTCATGTTAGCAATTGTTATACTTAGCACTTAGTACTTTATGTTATATAGTTCCAAATGGCACATTAAAAGATCATTTAAAGATTTTTAATTTGATGTTAATATTGAGACTGAAAGTACACCTTTGTTCTCTAGACATACGCGGTCGAAAGTTGGCTATTTCGTCCGTAGGAAGAAAACTGACTTTTTTCTCCCTAGAGCGGAAAGTAATTGTTTTTCTTCTCTTATTTATGATTGATTTCACGACAACCGTCAGCAGCATATTATTATTTATTTTTATTCAAATATCGTAAGTATTTTCAAATTTTTACTTAAATGACCTGAAAGAATGGCCAGAAAAAATCATATATGATTACTGCCCTCATGTACTTCACCCGCGGTAGGAAATAATACACTTTTCACCCACGTTGTACAAAGAATTACCTTCACTACCCAGTCAGAAATTAAATTTTTTTTTCTCTGAATTGAAGGAAGAAAGTGAAACTTTTCCTCCTTAGGTAAGAAAAGTAAATCCATATGTACGGTAGCGAACATTAGTGACATCCATCTGACATCTGTAAAACGAATAAGAAATCTTATTTAAATTTTCAATTTATATATGAAAATTTTACTTTGTAATAGGGTGATGAAAAAAATTTACATTTCGTGAAGAAACTGCAATTCTTCCTTCGTTTATGACTCGGAAAATGAAACTGCACATTCTGGAAGAAATGTGTCATTTGCAAATAACAAATAATTATTTTTTACGCAAATTTATCTTAGGGTGACATAGTAGAATTCTAACAGCAATTTTGTGTTCTGGAAAAGTTTCACAAAGCAGATTAATCAGTCACTACTATCATATTTACCATCATCTTTAACTTGTTCTAACAAAATATTTTATGATTTGTAGCATAAAATAAAAATAGTGTTTTTGATAAGAATTTTACGAATGAAAAACCTATTTCAGAATATTGTGCACATACGACTAGCTACAAAGCTGTAAAAAGTAAATATCCCAGAACAAAAAGCCAACTTTACACCACAAAACAAACACAACCGTGTCATCCTTACATAGTCCTAGCACAACACTTTGTTCCTGCTGAATTGGCACCACGTTGCCAGCAGCTTTGCGGAGCAGGCGAGGGTAGTTTCCCTTCCACCCTGCACGTTTCACACCCCTGCTCCATCAACCCCATCCGTCGGTCGGGCAGACGTCATTTATTAATGTATGCATCCAGTCCGCTGCCGTACAAATGAATTTCCTCGGGCGTCGTGTTCGTTCTGTTCACGTAGTTCGTAGTTCGCAGGTATTCGACGATGAGTCAATATTTGGTTTCACCATCCAAACCGCACGAATATGAAATCGGAATTTTGTTTGGGAATTAAACATTAATGACTTTTTGCAATGACGCCGATGTGGGTGATGCTGTGAATTCCAATGGTTCGATGTTTTGATTATTTTGTCATTAACTTATAATTGGTAATTATTGGTTTATGATTTTGTAAATTTGGAATGGAATCGATTTATTAATTGAAAAATCCTTTTAACGGACACCTCTTTAAATGCATCTCTCTACTGAGCGGACATTTTTGTTGAGGTAAAATTAAGCTAGATTAAATTAAAGGAATTAAGAATGTGAGCGAAGCGAAAGTTCTATGTCACGACAGGAATGTTTGGTGAAGATCTATTCCATGAATAATCTGATGAATTCGTGCTTCTCCATTTCATGGAATAAAGTGTGATGTACAGAATTATAAACTGTATTATTATTTATGGGGTGGGTGGGTCAGTAGTATCGAGTCGGCCTGAGGATCCTGAGAACCCTAGTTCGATTCCCACAGGCGAGAAACATTTTCACCACATTAAAATTACTCTTGCGGCTCCCCCACTACTAACATCTTTGGGGGCCTTGATTTCACGGCTTGTAACTGCACTTCACGCGCATAAATATATCACTTACCGAGATTTGCTTCGACTGCGTGCCACATCCAGTAATGGGTAACAGGCGTGATGATATATTTATTTATTTATATTTTTATTTTAAAATTACCCCTGCGGCTCTCCCACCACTAACATCTTTGAAGGTCGAGATTTGACAGTTGGTAACTGCACATAAATATACTCCTAAGCCTCCCCCACCACTAACATCTTTGGGGGCATGATTTGACGACTGGTAACTGCACTTCACGCGCATATATATATCACTTACTGAGATCTGCTTCGACAGAGTGTCACATTTAGTAATGGATAAAAGGCGTGATGATATATGTATTTATTTTATATAAACTGTATTTTTTTTGCAAAATTATTGCTCAGAGCAGTTGATAAGTGAATTGAGATTAATTTAATTGAAATGCACCCAAAAAGAACAACATTTTACATATTGAAATAGTAAGGAGATGAATGACAAAGCACAATACAAATAATTTTATGTTTGTCAGCCTTATCATCACGTAAGCTATTTTGAGTTAATTTCGATTGTTTTACTACACAAATTTACATTTTCATATCCACGTAAACTCAAAATCTGACAATTCTTCTTATAACATTTCTCCTTCTATTGAACTGCATTGTACACATCATTTTGAGTGTTTTTCGTAAATTGAGTTGAGACTAACAAATTTTGATGAAAAATAATATAGCTAGCTAATATGTAGAGTTTGGCGCTGATATACGAGATAATAAATTAATTTTGAAAAAAAAATGTGTTCATTTCCAGTGTAAATTTCATAACCTTAATTCTCAGTTTTATCTACTAATTCTGGTGAAAGAAATGCCATTCGAATGCGTTTTTAATTACTAATGCTTAGTTTACGCACAGATTTCTTATCATTTATATTAAGAACTAAGCTAACATTTAAACGTTGTTTCTCCAAGTTTTATTTATCTCATCGAATTTAAAATGGAAATTGCTATATCCATCATACCAACTTTAATATTTATCGAGATGATATAAAAACATTAAATGCTCGATTGTAGATACATGTTTGATATAAATAGTTCATATAAAGCAATATGAAAAACAATTTTTATTCCACAGCTAGGAAATATAAAACAATAGTTATTTTTGTATTAAGTGCGCGAAATGAGTGCTTTTTTGTTGCGCGTGAGAATGTCACTTTTGGTCAAGACCGTTAGGTCGAGACAAAAAAGTCATTCGAACGCACCAAAAACACGAATTTCGCCCACGAAATACAAACAACTTTTGTTCTACAAGTGTCAAAATTATTGATTTATTTAAGTAAATTGAAAGGAAAAAATAAAAAATAATATAAATTTGATGTGTTGTAATCTAGGAAACGTGAAAATGTTTGATAAATAATTTTTTCAATGAAAAAAAAAACAAATTTCGCGTGTCCATAGCGATGTAAAAATGCCATGTTTTTTGACTGTTGTAGAAAAAATTAATTTTGAATAGAAATTGAATTTCAACAGCTCTCTAAGCTACTATCTTCGTTACCTTAACTCAATTGAATTGAAACAACCTTGACTGCATCAAAGAATAATCAAAGTACCTCGATGCTTTTATTCCAGTTTGGAAGAATTTTAATAATAAGATGAAAGCATTTCGATTTAAAGCAATCAGATATATTTCGCATTTCACGAATTGAAAAGAAACTGAAAAGCGCCATCAAACAATAGTTTCTTCATCTAGTGAAGCTTTTTAACCAGGCGTTACAAATCACAATAATCTCACTTTATCTCCGGCGATCCACCCACGTAATTGCGGTGAAAATCTTCTATGAATTTGCGTGATTTGCAAAGCAGAACAGTGCAGACATCTCTGCGTATATATATTTTGTTCTTTTATGTTATGCTAAACGATTCCTTACCGATTGTTATCTTGAAAACCTGGATAAAAACTTGTCGTTTGCCTGCATTGCGGAGTTTTATTCATCACGGTGATATGACAGCCGGAAAAACGTCATCCATATCGTTATGCCGATGTGCTAAGTGAACCGATGCCCTACGACAATCAGCCCTCAACCTCAACCCTCTATCACAACCCTCCCGCTGATGCGATGCTCTGTTGTTTCATCGATTTTCGATTTTTTCCTCGTGATTTGAAAGCCACTAGATTCCAATTTCTACTTTAATAGCACAGGAAATTTTATACCACACAGTAAATATGCTGCTGTTTTTTGGGTAAATATACGACAAAAGTTGTAATTTTAAATGATATTACTTGCTTCCTTTATGCTCAAATTTATGTATTTACTTCCTCAGAGATAATTTAAAAGTGTAATATATTGCGCGAAGGTATATAAAACTGTAATTATTTTACGGGAAATCCAGGAATAAAATCTGAAATAAATTTTCCTGCTTTATAAATAATAGAAAGTGCCATTCTTCATACAATAATAAATCCAACAAATTATTTTATAATTAATGAGGACTATTACATTTAATTGAGATACTAGTAGTTATTATTTATAATCAATCATAGAAATGTAAGGAGATACATCCTCTTCTTAAAAGTTTCCTATTTAACTAATTAGCCCATTTATACTATTATTTAATTTTCGAAATATTACGCTAATAGCTAGAAAATAAATTACTGTAATTATTTATGATACAAGTAGGAACTGAAAGCAGATTTTGGAGATAAAAAATATTTAAAGTAGGACACATGAAATGAAATCAATCATATAATCTATTAAATGTTTAAAATGATTTTAAAACAAAACTTGTTATATTGACAAGTATATTTATCATAACGGTTGTACAATAAGACTTTCGTCCTTCTAGTCAACGAAATGAAATAGTTATTTGTGTACCTAGAACAGAAAGTAGTCTATTTATTATCGCTCGCGCATGTAGATTGTTGATCAAGGAGTAGCAGAGAAAAACAACCATGCAAGACACTTCTGCTCGAAGTACACACAATATTTTTTTCTACGATATCATTTAGAAACGCTTGAAAAATAATTAAAAATAATTATTGGCAGTTTTTCTGGCGACAGTTTTCATGTATCCATGGATACGATGATATATTCTTACATTGCCGCTTGGCGAGCGGCAAAATCTTATTGCCGCTGGGCAAGCGGCAAATGTCATCTTTCTGCTTTCAACTAACAGTTGAAAATGTTTATTTTCTGCTTGTTCGTAGACAAAACGAAATTGTATTTTCCTCATTTTGAATGAAGTTTGACGTTTTATTTAGGTTAAATTATATGAATAAAGTACAGATACATACGTGTTTCACAGCCCATAGCCACACAGAATGAAAAGACTTATTGAACATCCGTTATATTTACTTACACAATTCTGTAACAAAACAAATGAAATCGTCAGCAAAACATGTGAATTTCAGAATAATCCGAAAATAATGAATGTTCTTTATAGCGTTACCCCGTTTTTATCTTTGAGCAAATAGCTTAGAAATGCATCTGCTGTTGAAAGGATCGCTTTTTCAATCATTGCTTCTATTTGTTTTTCAAATCTAATTAGTTGAATTCGATCCACTCTAGTTATTCTACGAACCTGTCACAAACATAGAAAGTCTGTATGAAAATATTTTACTAATTGAATCGAAACCATTTAAACGAGAAAGCATATTTTGTTATCTATAGCCTTTCAGTTTAATTTATACACTCAATGATATTAATTTCTCTATAGATGACATTTTCTTCGTGTTCTAGTTGTTCAACGGACATTTTGAATACGATTCATTGTATATTTCCATTTGGACGCATAGATAATTAAGAATTTAATTAAAACAGTTCTTCGTAATTCCAACAACACTTTACTATTACAGTAAATACCGAAACAGCACAAGTTAAAACTCAAATTCATTTCAGTTGTTTTATGCTTGACAGCTGACTGAGGATAATGTGTAAACTGCAAATCTTTTGCTATAATTCTGCATAATATTGAAATTTGTATGTTTATTAATAATTTTCTTTAAGAGTATAACTGTGTTGTGAAGCGGCATCTTACTTATTTTGATGAGTTCCTGCTTTATCTTATTTTCTGGGAAAAAATCTCAATTTATAAACAGAACATTAAACTTATAATTTATTCGTAACTGGTCAATTATGATTACAGTTACTGTTTAGACAAAAATTCTCTAATGACAGCAACATTATAAAAAACTGTACAATAAAAATAACTTTTAGTTGAAATTTGTTTAAAATGAGCCGTTTATGCTGTTAAAACTCTTATTCTTAGCACAATACTCAGTCTGTTATAACTATTCAGAATTGGAGTAAAATATATATCATCATGCCTGTTACCCATTACTGGGTGTGGCACTCTGCCGAAGCAGATCTCGGTAAGTTATGTATTTATGCGCGTAAAGTGCGGTTACCAGCCGTCAAATCACGGTCCTTCAAAGATGTTAGTGATGAGGGAACCACAGGGGTAATTTTAAATTGATGAAAATGTTTTGTCGATTGTGGGGATTAAACCAGGGTTCTTTGGATCCACAGGCCGACTTGATACCACTGATCCATTATAAATAATAATATAGGGTAGGTGGCTCAGTGGTATCGAGTCGGATTGTGAATTTGAGAACCCGGATTCGATTTTTAGAGCCGATAAACAATTTTCATAACATTAAAATTCCCCTTGTAGCTCATCCACTACTAACATTTTTGGAGCTGTGATTCGACGGCTAGTAACTGCAGTTCATGCGCATAAATATATCACTTACTTAGATCTGCTTCGGTAGAGTACCATACCCAGTAATGGGTAAAAGACGTGATGATATATTTATTTATTTTTTAGATTAATAGTTTTGGATGAAATTTTTGATTTTTTTTTATCAAAATATTTGTTTCGATGTACTAAAATACATTGAAATGGTAATGGGAGTGCTAAATTAATTCAAAAAGTAATTAAAATTCGAAAACGTTCTTATAATTTTAATTATATATAAAATGGCTCGTTTTAATTAAATAATTATAAATTGAAGGTGTTCAGTACACTTAAAATATCAATATTTTGTAAAATTAATTAGAACTTCCAAACAAAATGAAAGATTTTTCATAATGTTCACTGTATACTAATATATTTTTTTCTTTTTCAGGTAAGACAAGTTCATGGTTACTTTCTTTCAACTTCGGTTCCATCCACAAAAGGTAAATTATGTAAATTGATCTTTAGCACTTTTGAATGATAAGCTAGATTCACTTGGAACGTTCACGACTTTGATTTTCCGGACGTGACGGCCGTTGGCACCATAAAAAACTGCGAGGTTGTTCACATGGAACGACAAAAAATTCAGGCTTGCATATGTTAAAATGATCACATCAAAATATTGCTAAATTTCGTTTACCCAAAATGTTATGTTTGTTGACGGTTCAAATTGTCTCTTGTTTTCATGTAGGGTCACGTTGTTTATGTCATAAATAATTACGTACAACAGTATTTATTACAAATAGTTAACCAATTCAAATTATGGTAAAGTGCAGTAGCACTAATCAATTTTTAAAATTTTCTCCATCACTATAATGACATTTACTTATCAGTGATCCTACAACTTTTTTAGATATTTGAAGCTCATCGCAAAGGAGTATACATGTCATAAATGTATTAAAATGGCAAAAACTGAAGCTAAAGTGCAGTATCACTATCCAGTTTTCAAAATTTCTCCCACCACTTTTCTAACATTTACTTATCTGTGATCCTAAAACTTTTTCAGAGATTTGAACTCATTCCATAGGAGTATAAATGTGATAAATGTATCAAAATGACAAAGACTGAGATAAGGTTTGGTTAGGTTAGAATGACTTATTTTTTTTATTTCCTGATAATAGTAGATTACATCATGCTTGAGGTTTGAAGCTAGAAAATATTTTTCAAATAAAAGTTTCGAAGCACTGGTTTATGTAGTAAGTTTTAGGGACTTTTGAAAAGCACAAAATTTTACCAATATAAAAATTCGTTTTCAAAAGTTGGTTAGTGATACTGCACTTTTGCCAAAACTGAGATAAGGTTTGGTTTGGTTTCAAAGAATTATTTTGTATATCCTGATAGTATGAGGTTATATCATGCTTGAAGTTTGTAGTTAGAAAATATTTTACAAATAACAGTTTAAAATCACTGGTTTATTTAGTGAGTTTTGAAATTCACAAGATTTTACCAACCTAAAATAACATTTTTTAAAATTGGTCAGTGATACCGCACTTTTGCCCAAATTAATTTATGTTTTGTTGGTACAATGGAAATATGATGTATTGAAACAAAAATTACGTCGATGATGGCCGTTAAGACTGTTAAAAATTGAAATATCTTGGACCGGCAAGATTTGACCAATCACACCTCAGAACGTCGTCAACATCGACAAATTTGCCTGTGTAAACGGTCCATGTGAATCCTGCTTAACATTGAACAAGTTATCGAGTTTGTAAATTTAATTTGAAGCTGTCCGGTCCGATTTTAGTTGAACCTTTATCTGTCATGTATGGTGTCCTGTCTGCAAAATTTTCCACATAATCCACCAGATTCCATCGCCTTTACGCCTCATTCCATATTCTTGAAATTTATGCCACGGAAAGCTGTCACAATCTATCAGTATCAAAAATTCCTCGTACGTCTTTATCGGTGGATCGTTTCCATAATACAGCTCTCCGGAACAAATCCGGATATAAGTTAATAAATCAAGTCGCCTTGATATCTCGTAATTACCTCCTAAATCTCGATTGTGACTCGGGCGTCAGCGTCTTGAACTCGCGGCTCTTCGAGGTTCCGTGGCTTGTGGTCGTCCATCCGAGACATGCCCCACGGGTGTAAAGACCTCTACACCAGTGCCGTGCAAGAAGGTTTTCGCTCTTTAGAATTCTTCTACCATGACTTATTGTTACCACAGGTGAACTGGTTCTTAGTTTTTGGTAGTTACTTTTAAATTTTGACATTCAAACATATGAAGGTGATTCTGAAAGTAAAAAACTGAATTATAATGTGTATTATTGAATAATTTACAAAATAATTCAAGTATTGTCTCTGTTGCATAATACCGATTTGAAGATAATTCTATACCAACAGAATTTTAAATTTTATACTTGGTTTAATTTAATAAATGCAAATTGAAGTTACGTGTCATGAAATAATTTATATTGCTGATAAACCTTCGATATGCTTTTATTTAGTTTTGGGGGCCGTGATTCGAGTGCTGGTAACCGCACTTCACGTGCATAAATATATTACTTACCATGCTCTGCTAGGGCAGAATTCCACACTCAGTAATGGGTAAAAAGAGTGATGATATATTTATTTTTGGTGGTGAAACTGACCATAACAGACATATTTATTAGATTAGCCACTATTACTATTTTTAAGGGGTAGCTGATTTAGTGGTATTGAGTTAGGACTGTGAATTTGAAAACTCAGATTCGATTCCCACAGCCGATAAACAATTTAAACTACTTTAAAATTACTTTTGTGGTTTCATCATCACTAACATATTTGGGAGTCGAGATTTGATGGTTGGTAATCGCACTTCATGCGCATGAATATATCACTTACCGAGATCTGCTATTGTAGAGTGCTACACCCAGAATGGGTAAAAGGCGTGTTGATATATTTATTTTTCAAAATATTCAGTCCTGAATAAAAATGGATGTTTTTAACTCCAGTTTTAATCCTCTTTACGGATCTGTGTATAAAATAATTATTGATTTAATTAAATAACAACTTTTAAAAATATAAATAAGTATATCATCACGCCTTTTACCCATTACTGGGTGTGGCACTCTGCCGAAGCAGATCTCGGTATGTTATATATTTATGTGTGTGAAGTGCGGGTACCAGTAGTCAAATCACGGCCCCTAAAGATGTTAGTGGTGGAGGAGCCACAGGGGTAATTTTAAGAACCAGGGTTCTTAGGATCCACAGGCCGACTCGGATACCACTGAGCCATTATCTCATAACAACTTTTAATTTTAAAAAAATACTATTTCTTCCATATTGGTACTTTATTTAAAGAAGCTTTCAATATAAGAAAATAAGATTTCGTAAAATTCGGTTCAGTAAATATTTTCTTTCAAAAATTTTAAAGTTGTGATCTCTTCTTAACATCGTAATGCCCAAGTTCGTATCCCACTCTTGCAAAAAATTATATGAACTACACTCCGCACCCTGTACTGTAATTGAAATTAAGTTCCTGTTGTACAGAGTAAAATAAATAAATAAATAAATAAATAGAGCGCCACAAACCTAAGTAGCGAAAGAAAATCTAAGCAAAATTTGATAAATGTTGTTTCTTTGAACTGTATTTGAATGTAGAATAGATACCTGTCTTTTATTGAACATATAAACAGAAAAGTCAGTATTGTATTAAATGTTTTACTGTTTCTAAGTTTAAAGGTTTTCGTTTTACAATTAATAATTTAACAGTAATGTAATAATAAAAAGCAATCAATTTTTGATCAAAGCTTCCAGATTACACTTTATTAGTTTGTTTATATGTATGATAATAAATTTCTGGGATAGATTTATGAAGGAAATAAAATCCAGTAATTATATTTTACAATTGATAGCACCACGTATAAGAAATTTATAGAAATAGCTGTTATAACGAAAAAAATAATTCTCTCTTCTCCCTAATTGTGCTAAAAGTAAGGGTACCATGGTATGTATTTGACAGTACCCGCATATCACATTTAATAGTACAATTACTCAGAACGAAATCGTAATATGCCTAAAAGTAATTTATAAATTAGTTTCCACCAAAATTTGAAACATTTTCTTCCTGCTTTGTAATCTTCTACAAAAGACATTCCATTCATAAAAGGGCAAGACTATAAAATATTTATATAATTATTCAATAATGGCATAGTGATTCCCACCCTCTGTGCGATAGAATGTCACATCGCGTTGAGAACTCTCGTTGCTAGTGCGTGGAAATCATAACGTGATTACAGCGTTACCAACTTAATTATAGCTGAGGGGAAACTTGGTGTCACTCTAAGTTACGGTTATTGTTGTTAGATGTCGGGAAGGGTCTTGTTGTGCACACTATCGTGTGTGATTCATGTACCGAATAATTGTTACTTGCTCACGCTCGCAATATTGTGGAAAAAAACCTCTTTCGCACGATGTAGGAATTTCTTTTTGAGCTTGAACTAGTGTGGATCTACTATGAAGCTAATTAAACTTAAGATTCAGGGGCCCAAAAACTAAGAAGGGGAACCAGCTTTATAAAAAATAGTTTCCTTTTTGTTCATATATTTTTGGAAACATTAAGGGGTAGTGGCTCAGTGGTATCGAGTCGGCCTGTGGATCCTGAGAATCCCGGTTCCATTCACACAGCCGACAAACAATTTCCATCAAATTTAAATTACCCCTGTGACTCTCCCACCACTAACATCTTTGGGGGCCGAGATTAAACGGCTGGTAATCGCACTTCACGCGCATAAATATATCACCGAGATCTTCGGCAGAGTGTCACACCCAGTAATGGCTAAAAGGCGTGATGATATATTTATATTTATTTATTTTATATTAAGGGCCGGTTTTTCAATTACCTGTTTATCCCCAATTAAGCTAATTTTTAATGAGTAACTATAGATATCATTATTATTTAATCATGATTAACTTATAGCTGTATTCCATTTGCCACTTGGTTCACTTAGATCAGTTCAGATAAATTAAACACATCACTAAAAGAACTGAATTAAGCAAACTGATGCACTTATTGGGATGAATTATTTCAAAGTAAATTAGAATGAGTAATTCTAGTACTGGAAATAAAGTCGGTGAAGTAATTCAGCGAAATAAATAAATGATTTGGTTCAGTTAATGTAAGTTAGATGTGATCCAAATGGTAAATGGAATACGCCTATTAATAGAGAGTAAATCAATGATTGGAAAATTTGTCTGAAATGAAATAGTTATTTCTAGAACTGAAGAGGAAAACTATATTTTTCTCACATGAGTTCGAAGTTTGCTGAAATGTAACTTAAAGTGTACTAGTTGTTGCGTTTGTTTAAACAGTTATTTTAATAATCATCAAACTGTCAAATTTGTCAAAAAAAGTGGAAAAATATGTTCATATATTACAAGACTTTGAAGAATCCTAACAGAAGTAAAATAAATTACATTAAATACAAAGGAATTAATTAATTAATTAAGTTTGATAATTATTTTGACTTTTCACATTGATAGAAGTCTAATTTACCTTTATAGTCCAATAAAGTACTTTATTATGGTCACTAAATGGTGTCTTGGTGTCTTACATCAAGTACTTATTGTGCAGTTGAACATAAAGTATATTATTCTTAAAATAATTAAAACAATTTTTTGTTTAAGTTGTCCATATTTATTTAAAGCGGTAACCATTAACTTTCTGTGTGCAACTGATAGTTGAAAATGTCTATTTTCTGCTCGGTCGTAGAAAAAACTAATTGTTCTCACTATTTCGCGAAAGAAGAGAAGAGCTTTCTGGACATATATATTGATATTAAATTGCTACTATGACATTAGAAATAATATTTTAATAAGTTAAAATTACATAGTTCTTTCTATATCAAATTTTAGAATTGCAGGTGTTCATTCATATGTATGTAATGTTATTTATAAGATAAAAATATGATCGTAAAATCATCTTATTGTCGGTTTTCTTTTATGACAATCATTTTAAATTTTAAGCAATAAATTCTTTTGTATACTTTTGAGTATATTTTTTATCTTATTTACATTTACGAATAAATAAATAAATTTACTTACACAAAATAGGACAGAAGATATATTTTTTTTATTGGTAGACAAATTAAGTATAGCTATATTTTTAATTTAAAGAAAAAATATTTGGATTTATAACAATTTCTAAATTAATTTTTTTATCTCTGACTAATTTTAGTTTTAGGCCCCCTAAAATGTAGGTATTAGTATTACTTCATTTCTAATTATAGCTAATGGCGTAGTGGTATCAAGTCGGCCTGTGAATCCAAAGAACCCTGGTTCGTCCTCCATAGCCGACAAAATATTTTTACCAATTTAAAATTACCCCTGTGGCTCTCCCACCACTAACATCTTTGGGGACCAACAATTTTGCGGGCCAACAACTTTGGGGGCCGTAATTTGATGGCTGATAACCGCACTTCACGCGCATAAATATATGACTTACCGAGATCTACTTCGGTAGAGTGCCACACCAACTAATGGGTAAAAGGCGTGATGGTATATTTATATTTATTTATTAATTTACTAATTATAGCAGGTATAATTCAGAACTTATTGAATTAATAACTAGGTAACTAGTAGTAGAAACGAATTAATTAAAGGAAGATTAAAGCAGCTAATCTTCAGGTTTAGCCTTCTTTAAATAGATAAAACAAATCAATGCTACGTGCTAAGATAAATATTATGTTGCTATTATTATTATAAGTGGTTATTCGATAAGATATAAAGCTTGGTTCATAATGGAGCAAGAGGTTTCCTTGGAGTACAAAGTTCCCGAGATCAGAAGTTCATATTGCGTTGGTTTTGTTCTTAAAAAGTGTGTTCATGTCATGTTGTATGTAATTTCCGACATTCCGTTTCCTGTTGTACGGGACGTTAACTTGTCTCCCATCTAGTTCTGTGATGTGGTTGTCGTGGCACGTGAGTCGCTTGTGTTTACTTTAGGAAATGAAGCTAGAAAATGATTAGTTCAGGTATGTTATTCCGGTATTGTGAAGTCGGTGTCGCGATTTCTCATTAGATACGGCACTGTAGTGCGGCGTCTTCGCCGTTGAGTGGTAACACGGACAACGGGCATCGGGCAACGGCAACGACCCACCTGCCGAGGTGTCCTGTTCACTTCCTGTCGACGGTAATCTGGGCGCGCGCATTGTTCCCCCACTCGACCCCACCGCGTCGCGCACTGGTGGGGTCGAACAGCGCTCGCGACCGCCAGTGCTCGAACTGGCGTCGCGTTCAACGTATGTCGCTTCCAGGAACTTACCAACAACGAAACCAACTGACGATCATGTGCGATATTCGATTGTCCTCAAAGCGACATCAGTTCACCATGACCACAACAATCGGACAGATTGACACGGATATGATTTCTTCGTGTTGATTGCATGTTGAAATGAAAGTGCGCGAATTGCATTGTTGGTGTGAAGTAAAAGTGTATTTTGTTTGATAAAGGTGGAGTTTTGTGTTTGTTTCTTCCTCTACGTAGTGACTGTTTGCTCTGATTGCGGTTCCCATACTTTACCGGCAACTCGTATCTCTGTTTGTTGAGATTACGTTTTGACGATTTCCTTTTAAATGTTGTCGCGTTTCCGTACGCGGTTTTTACTTATCTCCGACTTTTATCGCTCTGGTTTTGCAACTCTTTGTTGTGTTAAAATAACCTGATGACTTTATGTGTCTGGACGTTTTGAATTATGGACGTGATAATTTTTGGCTGACTTACAGCCGCCCTGAAAGAACTATTTTCGTAATTAATGCTCGAAGTAATTGTGTTCATTAGATGGGCCAGAAATTCGTCAGGAAAGCAAAAATTCATACCAGGAGTTCTTGTAGGAAATTTACCGGTGGCAGCGAGTTTTCTAACAAATCGTCTCTGCTGACGCGAATATTTTCGGTGTAATTTATCAAGCCGTGAATTTCACATTGCAGCACAATATTATACAGCAACACGTCGTGTTTAGCTTTCAGAAAAAGCGTTGAAAATGCGATAATTTATCATTTGGTAGTTTGGAAAAAAATGTTGGTGCAGGCATATTTGATTTTCCCTTCTCGGCATTATTGAATTCGATGCATTTGGTAGATTGCGAGTTACGACGTTGAATGTGTATATATGTTAGTTACCGGTGTTAATAGCCTCGACCGCATCCACTTAACCTGGTTTTCATCGCGCGGTGGCGTACGTCTTCGCGTCTACCTGAAGGCAGATAGATTTTCCGTGCGGTGTTGGTTCGCGTTCCCGTGAGATTTATTGGTCGTGGCTGCCCGACTGCTGATTTGTGACACCCCTGACGTATTTGCCGAGGCGCGAGGCGCACCCTTGATTTACTGACGCCCCCACGAGCTGCGCCGGCTTTTTGACATTTGTTGTTGATGTAAATCACCGCATCGTCAGAGCTTGCAGTCACTTATGTACTCCTCTCTCTGTGTTTCAGTTATATTTCCGTACTTTGTTCTGTGATTGTTATTTCTACTAGAAAATCATATTTATTAAATGTTAGAACTTATTTTGTAAGTGAACCCCTATTTATTTTTGAATAGCTGTGATTTAAAGTGATCCTTATAAATAAAAAACTCTATAAAAGAACGCATGTGACTTTTCACGGGAACACACTCTATATTGGAACTGCTGTGATTATCAAGTGTCCTAATTGTTACTATCGTAAAACAAAGGTTCTAAATTGACCAAATACAATAAATGTGTATTTATTTGTGAAAAATAATACTGAACTGGACGACCAAGCTTCAGTGCCTTTGACGTGGAGATCACAACGATTTATTTATCTAAAATATTTATCAACAAAACTGCAGTGAAGCAAACTATCACACCAAAGAAATTGATCATCAAATACCTATTTATTACCCACATATCAACGAATTTATTTACCAAACAATATAAATAACAACAACAATAATAATAATAACAACAACAACAAACAGTGTGACCAATTTGACCAAAGTATATCATCATCACGCCTTACGCGAAATCAAAGTGTCTTAGTGAGAATAATAATATCAACCAAACCACAAAGTTACTAGATATAATAAAGGTATTTACACGTGCACATTCGTGTCTGTGATACACGTGAGTGACTCGTCTCGTGACTGTAAGACCGGCATGCGCTGTTGAGCGGACATCGTCATCATGGTTGTCCTGCAGGATAACAGCTCGCCGATACAGGCACCGTGTCCCCTTCTCGACCCACTGGAGGCCTACAGGCAGAGTGCCACCTGCATGAAACTCCTACCCAAACGCTTCATCAGCATACATCAGTGGCTGGGACCACTTTGCCCCAAGGAACTCAAAGCACAACTTGTAAGCACATTCAATACTTTCTAACTTATAACCTCCCGTTTCCGTTCAATTCAGACTAATTCCAAACTTGATTTCTGTTGCCTGAATTTGGCACACGCCGTTTTAGAACTGAATTATGTTAATGACCTTACCTTTTTTAGAAACACGAACATGAATTTATAGAATATTTATTTGTTAAAAAAGTAAACAAACACTATTCGTACATAAAAGTAAGAAATATTGAATGAAATTAAGAATTCCTTTTAGAGTATATTTTACTAATGAATAGTATATTGTAGGATAAGCATGGAATGAACATTCTATGTGAGTTGCACACTATAGTTTTTTATAATAAAGATGTCCCGATTTCACTACTCCAGTATAACATTTTAAAGTATCATAGTAACTAGTAACAAAAAAAAAAACAAATTCAATCACATTATTTTTCATAACAAGTTTTCAAATTTTGTGAGATAAAAGTGACTATTTCCCTCATCATGCTTGAAACCAATCAAAATGCTTTATTTTTCATAGAAACCAAGTACAACAGTGATTATTTTGTTTGGTAAAGAATATTGTGTCTTGGGAAAAAAAAATTACAAATTTTTTCCACGTTGTTTGGATTTCCTGGCTTTTATTTATTCAAAATAATAAATGACGACGTTTCAAACCTTGGTTTGGTTCATTTTCAAGTCGAAGGTAAAAAAAAAGTTTTCTTTAAATTAACATGATGAGATGATACATTTAAAAAATTATTTTTAAGGAGTGTACACTCCTGGAGTCAAAAGATTAATGTCGTTAATCATTTATTATTTTGAATAAATAAAAGCCAGGAAATCCAAACAACGTGGAAAAAATTTGTAATTTTTTTTTCCCAAGACACAGTGATTATTTTGGTAACTAACCGATATTACAGCGAATATGCGCATAATAAATATATTATCTGATTTATTTATTTTGTTTGTAAAAATGCCTAAAATGAATCGTGATGATTAACATTGTTGTTTAATTTGTTTAATTCGTGAAATACTATTCGAGCATCGAAAATAATAAAAAAATACTTTTGCCTCCTGGTTCGATGGTCACAAAACACCCATCAATCTACGGTCTCGGGAGTGTTTCTTTGCAATACGTCTCATCAGTCGACAATATTTTCGATTATTTTCGAAGCTCTTATCATATAATAAATTAGGTTAAAAAGAGAGTTAATTAGCATCAAATTTAATTTATTCCATTAATCTGTTTTAATTCAATACAGTGTTATAGATAATATTAAAGACGATGTTAGCGCTAATCCGTTTTATGAATCTGCCTGTTAATGGTCGTAGAAAAAGGAAATAATTCAATTAATGTTAAAGTACTTATAAATAATAATGTTTAGTAGACGTGACGTATGCTGTCGTCCACAGCGCACTTTTTTCCAATTTATCATAGCAAATTAAATTTTACCTGCGTCGACCTTTCAATTAGATTAGGTAATAAAATTATCTATTGATTTCCCTCGAAATCCGGTTTTCCAATTAAATTCATCGAACCAGACTTTCAGTTACGCTCGTCAAAAACACACAAAAAATGGAATCGTTTAATGCGTCTTCACAATGTCATCATCAGTGATGCATCGACGCGAAAAATGAAAAAGAAAAAACATCAAGTCCTTTACGCCAATCACAAAATCAATTTTGCCGGCGGGTCCGTCCCCGACGCGTCGTAAATGAGCGACGCGTATCGCAGCCGGCGGTGGCGACGGCGGCGACACTAGTTCCCGAGGGACGCCAGCAGCCAACACGTATACGACGCGCACGAGAGCTCCCTATAAATTATTTGAAGCCGAATCGGGTTACGCTGCTTGTTCCCTCGGCTCTTGAAAATGGAAAATTTACTCGCTTGGAAGAAAAATGTACGGGGAAATTTAATCGTGCACGACAAACGAGTGAAAATGAATTGTTATTGAAAGCGGCTCCCGTCGAACGGTTTTGACGTTTGAATTAAAAACATGACTTACATTACTGATTTTTATGTGCCTTTCATTCTATTTCGCCAGCTTATACACACTTTTCACTAATATTTTCTCAATTCCAAGAAATATGAACTTTAAAATGGCCTAACGATATTATCACGGAAATAGTTCACTTAACGGTGTTATTACCTTTGAAAATTTGCAGTGTAACATGACTTTGTTTTCTTGTGTAAATGAAAACAATTAACATGTATAACATACATCAGTGTTGTTGTTATGCATGTACATATATTAATTAAATGTGAAAAAGAATTATAATTAATACATTTTTTTTTGTGCGAGACTGTGCAATGACCTTTTGTAATTCTTTCTGTCATTACAAGACTTTTTGCGTGAGTAATGAAATTGTTCATATTCCCGTTGTTTAGACCAGCAGTCTCCAAACTACATTTGGCTCTCAAGAGGTTTATGTCCGGCACGCGATTATTTTTTAATTGACCTTAATACTGATGTAATATTTTTGTAACTTTTTGTTAATGTTTAGCTCAGAATGATGTTATAAATGTATTAAATTAATTAATTAATCCTGCGAATCCTGGTTCGATTCCCACAGGTGACAATTTTCATAATTTCAAAAACTATCCCTGTGGCTCCTCCACCACTAACATCTTTGGGGGCCGTGATTTGAAGACTGGTAACAACACTTCACGCGCAAAATATATCACTTAACGAGATCAGCTTCGGCAGAGTGCCACATCCAGTAATGGGTAGAAGGCGTGATGATATATTTATTTATTTATTTTATTTCTTTCATATCAAGATAGGTTAGCATTTGTTGTTTACGTTACTATGTATATTCATTGTTTTGCAATTTGTTGTGATAAATATGAGCTGTATTGTATTTGCCACTTGATTCACTTAAATCAGTTCATATAAATTAGACAGCATGACTAAATGAACTGAATTAAGCAAACTGACGTACTTATTGGGGTGAATTAGTAATTCTGGTACAAGAAATACAGTCATCGAAAGAAATAAGTGATCTGATTCAGTAAATGTAAGTTAGATTCGATCCAAATGGCAAATGGAATACGCCTATTGATGGATTTAAACAGCAAAGTGGTTTTGTTGTCGCGGCGTGTTTTAATGTTGCGTTTTCGTACGCTTTTTAGTTTATTAAAGCAGGTACAGGTTTCATTTGTCATCTTCTCAAAAAGATTGGTGATCCCTAGGAAAAACTAATTGAATTACTATCGTGACATATCAAACCAAAATAACTTCATTGACGTACATTCATCCATTAAAACAGCGGCAGTATAATAACGGTATTGTATAAAACTGTTGTAGCATAAAATACCAGGATTTGACATTACACGTTCCCGATGATCCCTCGGGATTTGCCGCGCCGACCTTTGTCTCAATCTGGAAAGGTCTGACGGATAAGGATAATATATCCCGCACTTCGGCATAGTTTAGGGCGCGATCGCGTCATTCTAATTACATGTTTGGCATTTTGCGCCTCATAAACCACGTCTTGTTGTTAGCGACGTTTGTTGTTTAGCGCTACGACCAAATTACTTTGGCGGCGAATTGTTAATTGCCACATTAAATTTTGAACGGGGTATATAATTGGCTGAAAATAATTAATTAGAACTGGCGAGGATGGTTCTATTAAAATTGCTGGTTCGGTTGACACGAATCTCGTTCACAATCAGGTTTTAAATTCATATTTTTATAATGTGTTCATGTTTATGTCAGTCATTTTTTAACTGATTAAAATGCATAGCCAACTCGTGTGTTAACATTTTTCATGAGCGCGAAATCATAATATTTTTAATATTTAATTACTGAAATATTTTTTAATTACCTGTTTGTAATTACTCTAGAAAAATTTTAAGTGCTAAATTGATTAGTTTCAATCAATTCTATTATGAAGTGCATTTAAATTGTTCGAATAAAATGCTTATTTATTACTTTATTTAACATACATTTGTTCTAGTTATAAACTGTGATAATTTGATTTTAATTAATCCATTACATGACATTTCATAATGTACTCTGGATTTTACATCGACCACAAAAACCAAAACGGTAGAACAATGATATACTAAACATAACTACACATATATCAAAAATATAACATATGAATGACAGAGTGTTGCATACGTTTACATGATATATTCGTATATGTAACCGGTTTTAAATTGTATTACGCGTTGCTTCTTTGGAGAAGACAAGATTTTTTTTTATTTCGCAGATATTTTGGAGTCCATGATCTACTAATTAGCGCATCTGGTTCTCTAATAATTTTTAAATTAATAATAATTAATAACGTATATATTAATTTAACTCTTGTATAGCACTTATGGGTAAATCTGGTCCATTATGTAAATATTCTTGTTCAAACTAATTTATTAAATGAAGAATCAACATTTGATATTCCTTAACAAATTTCTTTCCATCGGCATTGTTATAATTCTATTGTAGGTCAAAGTCAAAGTCCTTAACAGATTTTTTTATGTTTGAATCAATAGATCATGAAACTCGATATAGGCAGATATTATGTGTCATATTTACGTGCAAAATATAAAATAATTATTATATAAAATTTATGTTGCAATGCCATTTTTTTTTGTCAGTAATAATATAACAAAAGAGTGAGAATAAATTGAAAATAATTTGACAGATCTTTCGAAAACTTGTTGCCAGGCAATAGTCACGAAAGCCCGTAGGACTTGAGTGACTATTGCCAAATGGCAACAAGTTTCAGATAGATACTGGAGAATTATTTTCTAATTTATCCAACTCTCGAGTTATATTTTATTAGAATATTTTTTTACTTTGCTGTTGAGGTCGATTCATCCAATCTAAAAGATTTTGTACTGGGTCTATATCGATTGATTACTTATTAATATATTCTTGGAAGTTGTTTCCAAAATTTGTTTGTGTATTTCTGTATCTGAAATAGAACTAAATAGATTTTTTTCACACATTTTTCTTGACGCGTTGACAGTTTGAAATAATTATTTGATAACTATCAATCATTTGTCTCAAACAAAAGCACCTACAGAGATTATTCCCGAGAATAATCACAAGAGCTTTATTCTCAGTATAATAATGACAGGATTGGTTAAAACACAGACACGTGACATACAATGAAGCATTTAATTGATTTTGAGAAACGTCAAAAAATCATTTAAATATTGCACCAGTCTTTTTATGAGTTTGTTAAGTAGGTATTTATATTTACAGATAGTCATTTTAGAATGAATGTTTTATAAGCTTCCAAACATCTCGCCGGATTAAAACTAATCCAAGTAACTCTCTCACCGTTATAAAATCTGTTCTCGAGACCATCACCATCTGTCAGACTTCATATTGCGGGATCTCACACAAAAAAACCGTCATATCACCGCGTAAATCCTTGTCAGCTCTCGATGTTTGCCGCACTTTTCTTCATCTACTTCGCTGGTGTTACTCTTCACCTCGATGAGAGGAAACCTTCGTGAGTACCGGCTGAGTGCTAGTAGACCGGACGCGAGCTTATCTCGGTCGGATTTATTCGCGTATTTCCGGGAGCGGATTATCGCTGGCCACTGCTCATGATAAGGACTTTGTGACTTGGGCTTGGACTGTACCTTGTTTTACCGGTTTCTGTTGGAATTTATGTGGACATGACATACACGTGTATTTGTTTATTGTGGGGTTTTTAAACTCTGTAATGGTGATGATGATTTTAAAAAAAAGATAACGCCATAATGTCTACCAACCTGGAATTCATGGAAATTCTGGAATAAGCCTGAAATTGAAAAACCTGTTTTTAAATATTTCTAAAAAATAAATAAATATATCATCACGCCTTCTACCCATTACTGGGTGTGGCACTCTGCCAAAGCAGATCTCGGAAGTGATATATTTTGCGCGTGAAGTGCGGTTCCCAGTCGTCAAATTACGGCCCCCAAAGATGTTAGTGGTGGAGGAGCCACAGGGGTAGATTTTTAAAATTATGAAAATTGTTTATCGCCTGTGGTAATCGAACCAGGGTTCTCAGGATCCACAGGCCGACTTCATACCACTGAGCTAGCCACCGTGAATATGTTTATAATACTTAGTATATTATTTTATAAGGACCTAAAGTGATACTTTTTGTAGTAAATCTGTATTGACGGACGCAGAGAGGCCGACAACTACAAATGAGAGGCACAAAAAAATATGCAATTTTGTTTCTTCGAATGCCAGAATATTTACTCAATTAAACATTTTTATGTCATAATATCATACTTATTCTGGACAATCAGTGAAACTTGTTGTTAACTGTTTCTATAGAGTTCTGAAATGTCATCATTTGTTATGTTTGAAGAAAAAAATCAGTTTTTACGCAACAATTGTCTAGCAATTTGTGGTAATTTTTAATTCAATTTTGTACAGTATAAAAAAATTCAAAAATATGAATATTTTTATTTTTTGTCTATAACAAAGATATTATAGGACCCAAAATAATTCGTTAATAGCTCATAAGAGTGTTGTAATAGCGTAGGACAATTTATATTATTAAGGTTGGTAACACTGCTGAAATATCGTAATATAAAAAAAAGGGATTTGCTATGATATATGTCAGGTGAGGTACAAGAAAAATCATTACAGAAATATGTTGATCTTTGTTCAACAGTAAAATTATTACTGTGTAGATTGTTCGCTGTAGTTCTAGAAAATGAGAAATATGATTCCTGGACTAAGCTTTCTTAACATGAGCGGCATATTTTCTCTTCTATCTTTTTCCAGTATTTGTTGTCGCTTTCTTCATTACTACATCGTAGACTCGCAGTTATTTTAATTGGACAAATAAGAATCACAATAGGTTGCCAAGATCTAAAACAAGTAGCAATAAGAACAACAGCAATGTAGCTGTCATTTGCAGCCCAATTCTCAAAAGAGCTAATCCTCAATTTTAGATTATTCAAATTAAGTTATACCATATTTATAAAGCTTACACAAACTCTAATATTAGTCTTGTTACCATTTGGTTTTCAGAAAATGATTTAGATTAACTTTAAAAAAAAGGACTAGAAGAAGATTAGCTAATCTAAAATTCTGAGTTCGCAAAAACATTTTTTCTATTTTACGTTCATAAGGAAGTCATTATGAAATCTAGTTGCGTATCGAAAGAGCATTTATTACGATACGCAACATTTTAATTTAGACGGTTGGTAGCACCTGATTACAAACTATAACTGTCAAGCTGAGAATATCAAAATTTCTTTTGAAGTAGATTATTTATCGATGCTTGCAACTACTTCACGTAGATCAGGCGAATTGCAATTGATTTAATCTTCCATTATATAAAAACATAAACAAAATCTAACAATAATAATAAAGATTTTAAAATTAAAAAACGATGGCGAACTTTTGAACAATTGCATAAATGCCAAAAACAGTTTCAACAACAACATTTCATAAAGTTTCACAAATTGCAGATTTAAAAAAATAATAAACATTTAGAAAAAGAAATTTGACGCGTGCGAAAAAAACTGATTCTTTAATATACTATTTGAGAATCGGGCTGTTTAATTGCGAGTATCAAAAGTCACCAATATTGCTAGACAAAACAAAACATAAAATACTCGTACTTGCTGTAGGAGTCGTGTTTAAATATATATTAATATTAAATTCCTCAAATATATAAAGTTAAAAAAATATATATCATCACGCCTTTTACTCATTACTGGGTGTGGCACTCTGCCGAAGCAGATCTCGGTAAGTGATATATTTATGCGTGTGAAGTGCGGTTACCAGCCGTCAAATCACGGCCCCCAAAGATGTTAGTGGTGGGGGAGCAACAGGGATAATTTTAAATTGGTGAAAATGTTTCTCGACTGTGGGGATCAAACCGAGATTCTCAGGATCCACAGGCCGACTCGATACCACTGAGCCACTACCCCTTAATGTTTCCAGAAATATATGAAAAAAAAAAATGTATTTTTTATAAGACTGGTTCCCCTTCTTAGTTTTCGGGCCCCTGAAGTTTAATTACCGTCTTGGTAGGTCCACACTAGTTCAAGCTCAAAAAGAAACTCCTACATCGTGCGAAAGAGAAAATGTTTGTAGACTGTGGGGATCGAACCAGGGTTCTTTGGACCCACAGGCTGACTTGATACCACTGAGCCATTTTCCCATATATATAAAGTTATTGTATTCAAAATAATTTTACTTGCAAATAGTTAAAGAATCGATCACGAAGTGTTGTTATACAAAACTGATCAAGGTTACGGTTCATATTTCATCTTGAGAGTGTTAAATAAAAACCCGTGCATGTTACGCATTAAATAAATCATCCTTTTTACGAGTATTTTATCACTACTGATAACTGTTCCATTTGTTATATAACCTATAATAATGTATTTCAAGGTGCGTTATTTTAACAATTGTTCAACAATAAATAAACACTAATATACATTTGCACTGTAACATATTTATAAGAATTATCACGATTTCCACATGTTATTTAGTCTAGAACAATCACTAGCAATTTGTAGTTTAATTGTCTTGATAAGTGTAGGTAAATATTTAAAATGTTTTTGTTATTTCCGCAATGTTTCATTATGTAAATCGTGCTAAAAATGAGTCACTCACTGACTAATAAATAAATACACCTATTTAAATCACACCTTTAACCTAACCCTTTCTAAGCATGACGACTCACGATTCTCATTTATCAAAACTAACTCATCCTCTGAAATAGGCGTCAAAATCCAATCTACAGTCAATGGTGCCAGAAACCAACATCCGTTCGTTCGAGGTCATTGATCCAACTGTCAATTTTTTTCGGTTGATTTGTGATTCGTTCTTGTTTTGATTTTTTACACATTAGATCGGTGAGTTTGCGGTTATTTCTGTATTTAGTAACGGAGAGGATACAGAGTACCGGTGTCGCCGCGGGCTCCAACTAACGGGACTGGTTCAAGTTTAACGGTACCATCCGGTCAAGGAATGTGCGCTCCGTTATTAGGTCAACTGTATGTGTTTTGGAGATTTTTTCTTTTATTATTTAACTTCTTGTTGAAATTGATCGGAATAAATTGCTACAACGGTTCTACCAATTATGTAATATAAAGACCAGGCCGGTTAGTTTTTTGACTTGCTTTTGTCGGCGAAATTTACTTCGATTGATTTCGAAAGTACTAGCACTTTTTTATATTGCGTAGGCTTGCCAAAACATATATATGTTTATTGTGTTTCAAAGAATGATAATAAGGAAGTTGGTCACCATCGTTAAATCCTAACGGAATTCTAATGAAAAGCCTCTGCGTTAATTTTAACTAAATAGACCATGAGTTCAATTGTTTCTTTGGTTCGGCATTAGAATAACATATTTTCGCACGCATATTGATGCTAGAATAAGCTTCATTATTAAACTACTTTTGGTGACATATTGTTAGCATAGATTGATATAACTGCATTAAATGCACAAAATATCTAGGCAACGGATAAAATTAAAAACACAATTTATACAAATATTTTGGCAACGGACAAAATTAATTGCAAACCACTAACTGTATTCCATTTGCCACTTGGTTTATTTAAATCAGTTCAGATAAATTAGACAACATGATTAAATGAACTGAATGAAGCATTCTGATGCACTTATAGGGGTAATTTATTTCAAAGTAAACTTGAATCAGTAATTCTAGTACTGGAAATAAAGTCATCGAAGTAATCCAGCGAAATAAATAAGTGATCTGGTTCAGTAAATGTAAGTTAGATCTGATTCAAATGGCAAATGGAATACCTCTACTGTCATTTAACTATTCTTTACTGAAAACGTTATAAATAACGATTGACGTCATCAAAAAATATAACTAGATGAGTGACATAGGGTGCTGCTACGTTTACATGTAATCGGTTTTTAATTTTATTGCGCAATGCTTCTTTGGAGATGACAAGATTACATTTTAGAAACCGTGGATCAACTAACTTTTAGTGCATCCGGTATTCTCTAATAAATTTTAAATTAATAATGAAAATTAATTACATATATACAAATTTACCTCTCGTCAGGGTAAGAGCACTCCATTATTTGTATATTCTTGTTCAAAATAAATTATTAAATATGAATAATCAGCAATTCACATTCATTGACAAATTTCTTTCGGCATTGCTATAAAATAGCTTTTAAGAACTACTATAGGTCAAAGTCAAAGTCCTTATACAGATACTTTAATGTTTAAAACAATAGATCATGAATCTCACAGATTAATAACAACTCGATAAAGACAGAAATTGTGTGTCTTGTGAACGTGCAAAATATAAAATAATGATTATAAATTAAACAGAATTATTTTCAATATATGAATCGTTAGTAAATATAGCTATTATTATATGTTTTTATATAAGATTTGTATTTTAATGTCATTTTTAAAAAATTGTCATTTAAATATTGCACCAGTTTTTTATGATTTTATTATTTTTATCAGGATGGATGACATCAGTCGATCTTTATAACGTTTTTAGTATACCAAAAATTTCTCTTAATGGCAAAAGTCAACTATTTTTATAAAGAAATTATGTAAAAGAAAGCTGAAACAGAGAAAATAGTATGAAACACTCGTTACAGAAGGCAATTCTAGCATTCGTTCGTTCGAACTCATGCTAGTATAGGTTGCCTTCTGTAACTTGTATTATAATATACTATTCAAAACCATGTAAATCATACAATACCTTCGATGAAAATAGCACCAGGTCTTCAAAATAACTTACCAAGCTTCAAACTGACTCATTCTGTTTTTGGCATCTCCTGGTGACAGTTACGTGACATATATGTTTCTACGGTACCGTTATCTTTCGTCATATTTACTTCACATACGTTCACACTAGGAGACAATACACTCAAAGTGTCAAGTTCGAAGTTGGTCATGTTTGCAACTTGCCTCTAATCAGTTTTACGATCCAACGAGGGATTCTCCAAAAGTCTTCGACATTCTACTATTGCTTGTATAATACAAACGCTGGAGTTGAGTAGATGAAGGTCTTTTAGAAATTGTGTATTTGAGGGAGGTAGTAAGAGGAAGAGATAATGTTTTTTCACAACTGATAACACGGTTTCTATGTTTGATTTAACTGTTGGTCACGTATTTAGCATTTCGTGCGTTCTAACAGCATTGTGGATTATTATTACACTGATGAGTTAATTATAGGGTACTCATATCGTTATATCATAAACAATAAACTGTTGTTTATACATGTTTATGTACAAATTGAGAGAATTATTAATACATGTCATTAATCCCAATCACTATACAGGACATCTAAAGCTTATAATGTAATTTCACCCACTCGGACGTACTTATATTTTGTTCTTACAAAGTTAATAGCAAGGCTGCAAACTGAACCGAAACGAAATTTGAATCAAGCTGGTTCTCTTTCTTGAATACACGAACCGAACCGTTCATGTAAAACTAAGCAATTAAACTCAACCGAACATTTGAACCGGTTCCAACTGATATTTTAAAAATATTTATATGGGATAGGTAGCTCAGTGGTATCAAGTCGGACTGTGAATTTGAGAATCTGGGCTCGATCCTCACAGCCGACAAACAATTTTTACTACAATAAAATTACCCCTGTGGCTCCCCCTCCACTAACATATTTTGGGGCTGTGATTTGACGACTGGTAACAGCATTTTATGTGCATAAATATATCCCACACTCAGTAATGGGTAAAAGGCATGATGATATACTCGTAATTCTTTATCTACTATCGTCACATATTATTAAAATTATGTCACTATGTGAATGTCGTAATAACACATTTTGCCGCACTAGTGCGGTAAAGTGAATAAGTATTGTTTTTCATTAATAAACATAAGAATCAGAATTCATGGCAACTTTGCTTTTTTCGTAATTCTGCTAATGTTTTTATTTATGAAACATTAAAATATTTACTTTTATTATAGTTTTGAATAAAATTCACAATAAGAGATAAAACATTGTACGATATTATTCGTATCGTAATGTATTATACGAAACCCAGTGGGTTGTCATTTTCCTATCTTGTTTTGTAATATAACAAATTACGATATTATATCGTAAATAACAATTATTTACCGGACAATTTAAATTGTAGAATTAAAATTATTATATAAATCGTGGGTATATATAACAAAAATTAATAACAATAATTGAACCGAATCGTCGGACCAAACCAATCTTGTAAATCGATTCATACCAGAAAAATAACCGAACCGACAAAATATGATGAATCTCGAACCAAAATCGAACCAGTTTTTTTAATCAGTTTGCAACCCTGAATAAAATTAAAAAATTATCGTTACAGCTGTCCGCGATAATACTTTATGTTACATAAAATAGTGGTGTTTTTGATAGCAAAATGTTAAAATATGTCTTGGAATAATCACAGTTAAAACGTTCAAAGTTAAAATAAATAGTTTGTTCGATATGTCAACACTGATTTATTATACCGGTAGAAATCTAGATTGCTGGCTTGTTTAGCAATAAAAATTGATTTTATTCAGCAGTTAATACAATATTAATAGTAGACAACACCAGTCAGTAAACAGCTCCGTAGTGTTAATATAGCTAGCTGTGGCTCGTGCTAAAAGACCATTGAACTCTGCTTTCTCTACAACTAAAACGTACAGCACAACCTAAACCCAACGGTCATATGTCTCCGACTACATTACGTGTAAAATAGCTTCGTATGTGCGCCACGCATTTCTCTAATCATAACACTTCTACGTGGAATTTATCTCAAAATTGGTTAACAAGAAAATGGCAGAGTGTCAAGAACACATTTATTTTCCCCTATCGTAAAGTGTATAGTTTCAGATAAAATAAATCACGTTTTCCCCGATAACTCAAACATGAGAAAATAGCGTGATAAATAATAATATCACCATCACGCCTTTTCGTCATTTCTGATGGTAGCAAAGCTCAATAAAATATTACATTACCTGGATATGAATCATTCAAAGCCTACCACCATAAGCGATGTAGAAAGTAAAAACAATGCCTAGAAATATGTGCATAAATTAACAAACAAAAATGTCTACACGTACGGTTTCATTAGCTACTATATTTCACACTGTGCCACTTTGAATTATTCCTCATATAAGGAAAATATTCTCCAACACAAATATAAAATACCGCTTCAAGAATTATTGCTATTCTTGCAAAATTTTTAAAATGATTGTTAGCTTTGCACAACTGCAGAGTTTGATTTCAATCATGTCACTTCATTAGATTAGTTAGAATTTATGTGTTTATGCTACTTTGTATAACAGGAACCTAATTACAGTACAGGGTCTAGTGCTTTATTTTAAGCTTGAGTGAGATTCGAACTCTAGATCTTCGGATTCGACTGCCTTAACGCTAATTATACCACAGTACTGCCGGTTTTAACTGTTATGTAAATGAATATTTATTTCTCATTTATTTTTGTGTGGTACAGTCATAATATGAGCTTCATGTGTTGGTTAAAGACGTAAGGAATTTTCAAAACAACTTGAAGATTTGGCATCGTATATTTACGATTGTCAAACTTTAGTTCTAGAGAAAAATGTTTCAAATTAATGTGGTAAACAATCTTCTACTTGAATCAATGTTCTTTGAAATAATTTAGAAAAATATGATAGTTGAAAATGTACTGCCTAAATGAAAAACGAGTAAAGTAAAGAGCTTATAAAACGAGTCACATATTATACTTTTGCCGCAAATTAAGACAACAACAAAAATGTAAAGTTTTATTAATTATTTGAAAAGTTACAATGGTATATGCAGGAAGCTAACTTCAGCCCGTACTTAATATGTATATCAGTTATTAACTTCACGCCGTGATTAAATTGTTCATAGCCACAGTGTGTCAACATGTGATTAAGATGGAAACCAGTACGTTAATAGTTATTTAACTAACTAGTGTGTTAATGAAGGAGACTAATAATCGAGACATTTTAACGCGAGAGCGTAGCGAATGCATTAATTGTTGAGATTATTAATCGCCCATTAGCACATAAGTTAGTTACAATATTTTTCCGTTGATCGTACCTTTTTTTAATTTGGAGAAAATATAATTTTATTCCATGATAAATTTGTTAAGTTAGTAACGTTTGTAATTGGTTAAAGCGTACATGTCTCAAATGTTTTGACAGCAGTGGATGCGTTCAGTTCACTTGACGTTAGCTAGCACTAGCGGTTTTTTCATTTTTATATTATGTTTTGATTTTTATATTCTTTTTAAAGAAATGCTACGTGAATATTATTTTACCAGAAGTATCAAAATCATTTCGTTTGATCCTGTTTAGTATTTTGCTACAACTTAGCGCTAGCCAATATATTAAAAAATCATACATTAATAGGAGTCATTAATGTATGATTTTGTATACATTAATGAACAATCAACGGAAAATGATATTTTAATAACGAGAGTAGAAAAAGTAATTCTTAAAATAGTTGTGTTTTGTGTAGTAGAATAGTTTTTAGGACAGCTTTTTAGTTGAGTTGAGTTATTAGTATGAAATCGTTATAGCAAACTAAACCTCTAAAGAATTGCATAATGTTTAGGTAGGAAATATATCTGTGGTAATATATTTTTCTGGTAACGGTAACTACATATGCCTACCATATAGTTAGTTATACAAGCATCGCCTAAAGCTGGTGCATTTTTCTAGCCGCTTATGTTGTCATGTTACGCGACCAAAACAGCAGCGGTTTAATTAGTCGTTAGGCGGCGCGGGTGCACCAGCCAACTCTTTCCATTTTGTTTTTCTCCAGTCCTGTATTTGGTTAGAGAAATTGTAGGCTTCCGTGATTTCTACACCATTTAGGTATGACGGAAAGGAACTGGTAATTAGTTTGTAATTGGTTTCGGCTTTGAATGCCGATAATGGGTTTGTTCTTGCACGCGAATTTTGGAATTGAACACGGCAAGTGATCTATGAAAAGTAGTCACGTCATTAACATGAATTTTGGCATTGGGAAACTTACTACCTCACTCGAACTGCTTTTATCTACACACAGAGAACATAAATTGCTTTTATACTACACTCCATAGTCATTTATTATTTAAACGTGCAGCAAATAAATTCTACTAACAAAGGTAAACAAAAATAAAGCGATATCAACTCACCATTGATACGTTTATGTTTATATAAAATATTGTTCTGGGAATACTATTTCAATGTGACTCTTTGCTGTTTATTTTCATATGAAATTAAACCTATAAATAAATATACTTATCATGCCATCAAATAACTTTACTGTTAGTACAATTCAAAACATAACATAACATAAAGATGTTAACATCAACAGTTTTTACACAATTTGGTATCAAATTTCGGATTTCAACATTGTGATGAAAATTATGATGGTCGTTAAATAGACTATCAGACACGATCACAATCACGAAGTATATTAAGGATGAAATATGTTCTGCGATTATGATTACTTCAATTTCAAAAATGACTGATATGCACAACAGTTTTATGGCATCAAAATTCAATTTTACGTACCATAATTTTCATAATATTAAACGTAATGTTCCAAAACATGAACCATTTATAATTTTCGTTAACAAAACTGTCATATTCCATACAAATGATGTTATTATCCTAGCGTTGAGGGAAACTGGCAACATACATGATATAAAATTTTTTGTAATGAATTGTTTATCATGCGGTAGTCTTTAGTAAAGATGGGTTGAAAATAATTTCAGTTGAAGTTGGTTTAAATTATTTAAGTGTTAAATGATGCCATTTCGACCACTCATTATAAAGTCTTAGTTTAATTTAAGATTAAAAAACCGAAATTTATATGATAAGTTAACTTTTAAGAAGTACACATAAAGATTCATTTACAAATCTTAACATAGTCACTGTTTTTGTCGTTTGTCATAAACAGTCCGATTCTCAAAAAAAGGTTTTGCTAATCCTGAACTTTGGATTAGCTAATCTCATTCTAGACCTGTTTTAAAAAATTAATCAAAATCGTTTACCGAAACCTAATGGTTACAAGATTATAGTACAGTTTATTTTTTAGAATATGGATTTAGCTTTATTTGACTAATCCGTAATTTAGGATTAGTTATAACTTTTTTGAGAATTGGGCTAGAAATGCTTTACTTGGGTGATAACATCAAATCTTTCCTAGCTACAGTATTAATCTTTGTCTTACGCATAAGCAAACTTTTGTCTTTGTTGTAACCTAAAATATTTCAATTTATTTCTTAAACTACTCGTATACAAACCAATTACTACAGTTTAGTAACATTCTATATTTTTTAAATGCACTTTATATAATTTAATTAAAACAAAAAAATACAAAAACAATGTTGAGGTCAACAACTAGAAATGGTTCATTTGATTCGACAAAGACAAAAACAAAACAGTAACTATGTTAAGATCTGTGCTTAACTTTAACCTGATAATATCCGAAAAATCGTCGTATTTGCAATTACATAATTCAAGTCAAGTAATCCAATTGAAATTAATTTCCATTTTGCCTTAAGTAATATTCGACTTATTTCAAATTCCAGTAAATTAGGCTTTAATGGTTCCATCGATAAATATTTATATGGTTGAAATTTCAGTAGTAGGTTTTGCGATTCGATTTGCGATTTTTATTTCCACACTCCGATTCGTTACCATCAAGCTATTTACTGCATTACTTAAATTTCGTACAAGTAATTTTATATTAGGAAGTTTGGCAAAAGCATCATCAGTTTTATAAGTTTTCCTGTAATAAACTTTTATGAACCCAGAATGTACCTATATCGATTAGTTAATTAAAGTGCATGAAAGCACTTTGTATCAAATTCAGAGATAACCTGAACTATTTCAGTGATCCAATACAACGTGTTAGTTATTAGAGCGATATATTCCCGATGTAGGTTGTGGTGGTAGATAGCTAGGTACGATATTAGCCGTGCGGGTCCGCTCCACGCCGTGTATATATGCGGTTAATTGTTGTCATCGCTCTTGCAGCCTGTGGGTTAATAGCTACTGCTACTAGTGGCTGCGGGTCAAATAGCTGCCAGTCTGATCGATTTAGCTGTTATACGTCGTGCAAAATAGTTCCAGAGTTTATTCCGCGAGAGTGAAATATCGGTTATCGGATGTTGAAGAGAAATTGAGATATTATTTGCAGGTTATAGCCGTTTATAGCTGATTATTAATGGATTTTGTGTAAATCTATATATAATACATATTGTCATGTGGCAGTTTTCATAATATCTGATTTGTAATTACATGGAAATTCAATAAAGTGATTGACATCACATTAGTTTAGTTAGAATTTCATTTAAATAAAAGCAGCGTAAAGCAGTACGGTGGTATGGTTAACATTATGGCATTCGAATCCGAAGATCCCGAGTTTGAATTCCACTCAAATTTAAAAAACTCTCCCTATTCTATAACTGAATTATTATCTGTTACTGATCGATAAGGTAATGACAACCCGTATTTTACATGATTACTCTACAAATTAACACAACTTCGACTTTTTGTGGATAAAATAATTTATTCTGTTCTTTCTCTTTTACCTTTATGAATTTGAATTTCGAATGAAACTAGCAATATAAAACTTTTCACTTTTTAATCACACTTTTTACGTAACTGTCATTGAGTTGTCAGTACATTCATTTTTATTATAATAGCTACGCATACAAGTAAGAAAAAAATATTAAAATAACAAAAATGTCAGGGTAAATTATTCTGATCAAAGAGTACCACAATTATATTAATCTACACAGTAAAATAAATAAATATATCATCACGCCTTCTACCCATTACTGGGTGAAGCAGATCTCGGTAAGTGATATTTTTTGCGCGTGAAGTGCGGTTACCAGTCGTCAGATCACGACCCTCAAAGATGTTAGTGGTGGAGGAGCTACAGGGGTAGTTTTTTGAAATTATGAAAATTGTTTGTCGCCTGTGGGAATCGAACCAGGGTTCTCAGGATCCACATGCCGACTTCATACCACTGAGCTAACCATCCATCTACACAGTAATCTTGAAAAATAAAAGTGTCATTAATTTATCGATCATTAATAGATAATTATATAGTTACGGAATGGGGGGCGGGATATATCTACTACCATACTGCAGCTCGGCTAGTTCGAACCCTGTACTGTAATTGGGATTAAGTTCCAGTTGTACAGAGCAGCATAAATAAATAAATAATATTTCTCTTAGGGCGGTTTTCATAGTCATAACTTAAAATTAAGATTACCTTAAAATTATTATAACCATAGTGACTTAACACAAATTTATGGATACAACATTTTTCAATGAATTCTTAAAAAAAAAAATTATGTAAAATTAGTTTAATTCAGTACTCGTCTTTAGCTTAAAGATCGACTCTAATAATCATGGAAACATCTTTTATCTTTCCTTATTTTTAGTATTATTGACGTCATCAATAACGTACCATTCTTCGTATTATTCTTGCTGTTTAAAAATAAAAATAAATATATCATCACGCCTTCTACCCATTACTGGGTGTGGCACTCTGCCGAAGCAGATCTCGATAAGTGATATATTTTGTGCGTGAAATGCGGTTACCAGTCGTCAAATTACGGCCCCCAAAGATGTTAGTGGTAGTGGAGCCACAGGGGTAGCTTTTGAAATTATAAAAATTGTTTGTCGCCTGTGGGAATCGAACCAGGGTTCTCAGGATCCGCAGGCCGACTTCATACCACTGAGCTAGCCACCCCATGTTGTTTAACTTTCGTAAATTATTTTCAAGTTTTACAATAAAAATCAAAGATACAAATTATGAATATTTTTTTACAATTTATATTTAAATTATTTTTCTCTAAAATAATTTAGGAATCTTTGATAGCAAGAAAGACAATACACATTTTTGATGACGTAATATCCTGTATATGTATGCTGAATATACTTTATTTCGTGCAAATTTTCCTGAAGTGATCTCATCCATTATAATCTAAGAAATTAAACATGTATTAATCCCAGTCCTATGATTCCTGTTTACTTTCATTTTAAATATTATAAAATATTTAAAGTGATCGTCATATTGAAATTTGATTAAATATTTTTAATGTTTAAAGTTTAATGTAGAGTTTTAATTTTATTTCAAATCCTATAAATCCAAGATTGTTTAATTGTTTTGCTATTATAATATAATAATAATAATAGCTGTTGAAATAGATGTAATATTTGGACTAGTCTAATCATAAGAGTCTTATTGCAATACCTGCAATTAAATAGCCTCCGCTCCATTTGAACATGGTTGCCAGTGAACATTGTACATTATCTGCCATCAGTTCCATCCTTCATGTTCTGAAAATAACCTCAAACAGTGTTCTACTTCCTCGAATCCATGCGTATTGCGTCTCTAATTATTTGATCGCCATTATTCCGGTAAAACAACGAATACGCTTGGCACGTGTACAACAGACTGGACTCGAGTGGCGTGGCAAGTGGCATGACGTCTGACACGTGACGCGTGACGAATCCAGAGATGCATCACGGACACGCAACGTCAACTGTGCTTTATGGTACTTTGTATGTTTATATTGTGGAGGGTTACTAACTACCAAGCAAGGTTTATAATGGAGAAGTTAATTTAGTAGTAGTATGTTGCTAATTGCAACAATGGTTATTGATCAAGAAGGAAAGTCGTTGGAATATACTCTGAAATTAAATATACAACTTGAACAACCTATCGCCGAAATTTTCAAACTTTTATTTGCGCATTTCTCGTGTACAGTTAAAATTTTGACAGCAATATTAGTTTGCCATAAATGATTCGCTGTTTTCTTTCTTAAACTAGATTTAAGAAGTAAAAATGGTTGATAAAACCGGCCTCTAAAGTATTATTAATTAATTAACTTACGGTTAATGATTGGATTAAATTATTCATGTGGAAACGTATGACTTATTTTCCTTACAATGAAAATTAGGTTTAATACAATTTTTAACAAACAAAAAGGCAGACTCATAATGTGTGTTCATCATTAACACCATTTTTAATATTGTTTGTAATTCCGTTTCTAATTTACGTTGTTGTGTCCGGTTGTATAACATACAGAATAAATTTGCTTCCATGATAAATGTATTTTAATTAACAAATTCGAATAAATAAATTTCATTAAGTTTGGAAGTAAATTAGTTTGGCAGTTATAATACCAGTCATTAATGAAATAATACTATATTTGTGGCTTCCGGTAATAACCAGGTTAGTGCACTATTAAAGATTTAAAAAAAAAACATATTTTAAGGAAGTTCCTTAAATACACTAAAGAAATTCTAATTAATTCAAATTTGGTGCACTTAAAACATAACGATTAGGAATAATTTCTCAAAATTTTATTGGTCTTCGCTGTATCGTTTCCGAGTTAAAAAAAATTCAGTTAATTTCAAAATTTGTTTTCACAAAAACAGTACTGTGGAAGTGAATCATATTATTCCTCCTGATTATTTCTTAGACTTCAAACTTTTCCAGGTGAAAATGTACAAAAATTGCGATATTTTTGTGATAATATCTCAATTGTTTTCTAAATGTGCAGTTATCTGGTTATTACCGGAAGATTCAGCTATAACAAGGGACCAAAGTGCTTCTTTTAATTCCAAATGAACATTTTTGTGTTTCCGCTCTTTTTAACCTTCACCAAAACAAACTTATCTTGAATTGGGACGACAATTTTAAATTAAAAATAATGTTCCTTGCTAACTTGCTTTCTTTGCTTTGTAAATTGTTTTACCAAAATTTCCAGTTAATTTCAGCTTGATTAAAATGTTGTTTGAACTAGGCTAGAGACTTGATAATCTATCAATCAATCGCTCGACCGAATTTGTTTAATAATACACGATTTTTGTAGAAATTGTTTTAAATAGAAAGTTGGCAGTTAATTCTTAAATTCAGCTTGATTATAAAGGTATTTAAATGTCTTACCAATCGGTTGACCAAATTTTTTCAACAAATTTAATTTCAGTTGGAAGTATACTATCAACCAAAACTAGAACGAATAGATAGCAATTTTCAATAAACCTATTATTAGTTTCAACTGTTTGAAAAGTTTTGTACTGTTTACATAAGTGATCAAATCAGCTGACCAAAACTTTCCTTGTGTAAACAGAGCCTTAGACACGTGTTGTTGTGTAATCAAGCAACTATTTTGGGGTTGGAGCTAACGATTTGGTGGTTGAATGAATTTTTTATATGTTCGGTTCAAGGGGTGAATTAATGAGTGTTTGAATATTCTGAAGCTGTTTTTGTTTGGGTTTGTGTTTGCTGGTTTGACATTTTATAACAATACTAGGATAAAGAATGGATGTAATATATTCATAAACTAAAAACAAACAAACATTTTGAATGTACATATTGGAATTATCATGTTATACAATCACTACGTTGTACTGCTTTTGTTTAATTGTTTAATATAATACTTATTTCCACAAAAATACACTATTAATTTTTTGTATTTTAAATCCGCAATATCACGTTTATCCAGCAATTTTGTATTCAAAATCTCTTTCATTTAAAACAATATATCTCATACATAAATTGCACAATATATGAAATTCATTTCATAGTTTGCATACAAATCCAGTTTTGAATAAACCATTGAATTAGTCACCGGTGAAACAAATAAAAACTGTCACCAGCAGAAACCTGTTACACTGACATCAGCAGCGACACCGATGTTCTGATGTTATCTCACAGTTTCCATGGAAACGAGCATCTTAACCTGCCTCAATCTGCTATAAGTTATTCTCTTTTGCTGGCGTTAGCGCTGTTTTTAGTTTTCAAGAAACTCTTCCGTATCTGCGAGCTATTCAAATCCTAAGGGTAGGGTTTTTTATCTCCGAATAAAGTTCCAGAGATCTATCGCCAGGATAATTGAAAATATACCGTATCAGAAAATGGCATTCAGTGTAATTGTTATCATTTGTGCTATGATTTCGATGCGATATATTTTTATTTATCCTGCTGATTATTATAGGGAGCTTTATCCGAAGATGAAAAAATTGGTCCTAAGTCTAGAGTCTAGAAATTTAGATCATCTTCATGCAAATAGACTTACTTACAATATAACTTAAATGTTTTTTAAATTGACATCAAATCTTCAAATCGAATATTTCACAGCAAACTACTATTTCATATGAACGTTGAACAGAATTATACTTAAGATGATTTTAATTCAAATTGCTGTAGTTCGTTTTGAGTCAGTCATATTGACAAACAGAGCTGGGCAGTAGCTAGCTACTTTTGTAGCTTAGCTACTAGCTTAGCTACATTTACCTTAGCTGTAGCTGTAGCTTAGCTAACTGTGAAAAAATATAGCTGTAGCTTATAACTAGCTACTTTTTTTCCTATTAGCTAAAAATAACAACTGAAGCTACTTTTAAAGCTAATTTTTGTAGCTTAAAGCTACTTTTTAAGCAGAAGGTCAACAAAGTACGCATGCGTACAAGCTAAACCCACACAAAATAATTATTTGTTGTCGGTTCTAACTGGCTCTCTAATACGCAAAAATACACAGTAGGTGCCAGATGGTATTTGCTATTTTTGATATTTATGTACATAATAGTAAATTAACAGTCATTATAACAAAAGACTGATCATATGACAATGGCAAATTTAATTATTTCACAATAATTTAAAAAAGTTGCTTTAAAATTTAACAGCTACTTTAACGAAAGCTTTTAGCTGTAGCTTAGCTACTTTTTTAAAGAATAGCTGTAGCTTAGCTACTTTTTTTAAGTAGCTCTGTTGACAAGCATCATTCCGAAGTCACCAAATGTAGAAATCTTCTATTTACATTATTAGTATTAGACTAGAACCGTAAAATCTTTTAAGTAAAAATAAAATATATCATCACACCTTTTACCCATAGTTGCGAGAGAGACTCTACCGTAACAGATCTCTGTAGGTGATATATTTTACGCGGTAAGTGCGGGTACCAGCTGTCAAATCACGGCCCCTAAATATAGTGGAGCGAGAACTACAGGGATAATTTTAGTGTAAAGTTTGTCGGTTGTGGGAATCTAATTTAAGTTCTACCACGGAGTTATCTACTCTATTTACTATATTTACCTGTAAGGAAATCGATGTATTTTACTATTTTATCCAAATTTGTTTATTTACTTTTTCTACTGTCGTTTTGTATCAACATTCAATGCGGTAAGAAACCGTTTATGAAATTGTTTCCAAGACAATCATTGTTGAAGAATTATTTTCTTTTTAAATTAATGTGAAATATAACTGTTTATGACATATATCAAGTATCGATTTTAGGAAACAAAAGTTCATGACCGTAGAAAAAAAATAGTATTGGGAGAACCACCGGTGTAATTATAATATGGAGAAAATTGTTTGTCAGCTATGCAAATCGAACCCAAGTTCTCAAATGCACAGTCCGACTCGATACCACTAGGCCACCAACCTCAGAAATTTTGATGTAAACAAACTGCTTTAATAAACAATTTGATTCCATTAAACTAGCGAGCTATACATTATTTTGTTCACTATTAAATTAGTTTACCACAAAGTTCTTCAACATTGAAATTAGTTTTAGTTTGTCCAAAAGTATTAGCATCCATATTCGAAATGGATGCGATTAAATTGGGAAGTAGATAGTGTGCATCCACCATGTTCCACTCGCGTTACTCGTTATTAATTGTGTCCATCCGGTGTTCATTTGTTAACAGCGCTCAGATGTCGAGAATCTGAAAAACCTAGTAATGATATGCAATTATGTAGTTGCGTGATTATTATGGGTATTTAATGGTAGACCGTTTCGTCAAATGCCGATAATCAGGCCGAAGGTTTGATTGATAAATTACGAGAGTTTATTGAATTTATTTTAATGGAGTTTGAACTTGATATATGATTACTAGTGGTTTAAAAAAAGTTTGCACATGATAAATTGCTCTAAATTATTGATTTTTAAGGTTTTTCGCGAGGTGTATCCTGTTATTAAGACCGTAAAAACGAACCGTCACTATTTTCAATATTTTTGTTGTTAAATGATTGATTTTTATAGTTTTCGAGGTTTAAGCTGAAGCTATCCTATCATTAAGTAATTGCAGAAGTATTTTATTTTTTAATTTCTCAGTAGCAGGTTCAAGGTAATAATATTTAATTTGTTGTGCAAATCTAGCATTTTATTTCATTCGTTACTTATTTTTTATTTGCTCATTAAAGTAAAATAGTCTTTTACCGTAATTTATAATAATGATTTGCGTTTAATTGAGAAATAAAATTATTCACGACAATATTTCAAAAAACAAAAAGTTACTTACCTTGATAATTGCCTTTAAACGGAATTATTAAACAAGTACAGAAATTAATATTTCCACGTACCAATAAAATCCAAACAAATAAACATTTCTAAATAGCAAGAATAAATAACATATCTTCAGTAGTAGGTTAATTTGCTATGAAATATAATGTAGTGAAACATATTGACTTGTCGTAGTATAACCAGTGTAAGCTGAGGATTAATCTAAACTGACTATTGTGCAAAACTAGCGGTATTCATTAGATTAACGAACGCCACAAAGGCATTGTTGTGAAGAAGACAGACGTTCTTCGTTTTTTATTTTGTTTGGCCGAGCTGATTGGTGCATGGTATAAAAATGCACGTATTTTGAAAACGTCAGGTCTTTGTGTGATTTAAATTAAACTCTGAATATACAAATTACTTCTTTTGTGCCGCTCTGTTTTCCCATGCGCTCCAGAGTTAGTTAATCTCAAGTGCGATGGGAAATATGAACTCACATTTTGAAGTCAATAACATTTTATTCCAGTTTGTGAACTTCAATAATTTAGGAAACTTGTTGAACCAGCAAATTTTACTTTTGTACTCCTGCATATTTATACATTCACTCTGATTGATGTCACAATGAAAAATCCACTTTTTATGGCGAAAAGAGAATCGTATATTTGTAATATGAAATTTATTCGTTTTAATATCAATAAAAAATAATAATAAGATAAAAGTCAGTGGTATCAAGTCGGCCTGTGGATCCTGAGAACCCTGGTTCGATTCTCACAGTCGACAAACATTTTCACCACATTTAAATTACCCCTGTGGCTTCCTCACCATTAACATCTTTGAGGGCCGTGATTTGATGGTTGGTAACTGCACTTCACGCGCATTAATATATCACTTACCCAGATCTACTTCGGCAGAGTGCCATACCCAGGTACGGGTAAAAGGTGTGATGATATATTTATTTATATTTATTTAATATGAATCATATGAAGTAAATGGTACAGAGGTATCGTGTCGGCCTATGAATCCTGAGCAATTCCCACTGGCGACAAACATTTTCACCACATTAATTCTACTCCTGTGGCTCCCTCTCTACTAACATCATTGGGGGCCGTAATTTAACGGTTAGAAACCGCACTTCACGCGCAAAAATATATCACTTACCGAGATCTGCTTCGACAGAGTGCCACACCCAGTAATGGGAAGAAGGCGTGATATATTTATTTATAATATGATATGGGGTATCAAATCGGTCTGTGGATCCTGAGAACACAAGTTCGATCCCCTCAGGGGATCAATTTTTCACCATTTTAAAACTACCCCTGTGGCTTCCCCACCTCTAATATCTTTGAGGGCCGTGAGTTGACGGCTGGTAACCACACTTCACGGCAAAATATATCACTTACCGAGATCTGCTTCGGCAGAGTGCCACACTCAGTAATGGGTAGAAGGCGTGATGATATATTTATATTTATAAGTATTTATAATATGAATCATAGAGCAATATTAGTACAATTTTAAAGAGAAAAACATATGTTGCATATTCAAGGAATATTTTAATGCCTTTTTCAGAAATTTCTATCCGTTTTCGCAGCAGTTAAAATACTAATTTCCTCTTATAGTTTCCAACTTCTTTTTAACTCTAGTAAGTTTTAACTTTCAGAGCGAGCAGTTGAGAAAAAGTTTTTATGGTTAACTAGTTTCAAATTTCATATAATTTCTTTCACGATGCTCTGATTTATTTCTGATTAAACTAATGAAATTGGTTACGCAAAACCATGTCGACCAATAATCATTTTTTACTTGACCCAATTTAAAAATTAGACATTCTTTCACGAAGTTAATAAAATAAAGACTTTATTTAGATAGTTATAAAACAAACAGATTGCTAGTAGTGTAACTGCTGCAATATTATAAGTAAAGAGAAAATAATGGAATGTTTGATTGCATACCGCGCATTTAACTTCCATTGTGTGTATTTTATCTTGACATGTGTTCATTGTTTACTAATTAGTTTGTTTTTTTCTTTCTAGGTAAGTCAAGTTCATGATTATTCGGCTTACAAACGTGGCTTCATCGACAAACAGCAACAGGTAATATATTTAAATTAAACTCGTCTTTTATAATAACCTCCATTTTTTGTAACTGTATCATTATCTGTTAATGACAACTTTTATATTTCATGATTGATAGTATAGTTGCAACGAATATTAGATATCTATTCGGTATTCTGCCTATTCGGTAGCTGTTCCACTATTCGGCAAAACAACGAATATTTAATTACTATTCGGTCGAATACCGAATAATAAACAATATTCGAACCCAGAATCATTATTTAACCCATAATTTTTTTTTCGTTCACTATTTAAATAATACTGAAAACACAGATATCTTACATTTACTAAATTTTGCAATTAATTTTCAACATTTTTTACTAAATTAACTAACTTAAATATACATCAGACACAAAAAGGTATAGCATTATTACTAGTAATTTTATTTGCTAAAAACTAATTTGCCAAAATTTATTTATTTGTCGCCATGTTGTTTTAAGATGGCCACCAGGTGGGACTGTCAAGTAAAAAAGACTGGCCGCCATTTTGTTACAATATGGCCGCCAGGTGAGGCTGTCAAGTATATAGACATGCCGCCATTTTGTTTCAATATGACAAAAACTGTCAGAATTTTAAACGCACATATGGACTATCATGATTATTATCTTGTAGGCAGTTCTCGGATGAAATAAAGGTTAATTATAATTTAAAATAAACTTTATTATTATACAGTTTTTGAATTAAACGAAAAAGTTTTAGTTAATACAGAAATGTTTACTTCCTCTTTCAATGGTTGTCATTCCATGATATGTGTTTTTCATTTGTTCTAATATCAGTCTCAGAAAAAGATCTACAGAATTTTCAGTTATTCGGCATTCGATATTCTGCACATTTACTTTTCGTTGCATCTCTATAGATTATCATTATTTCGGTATTCTTTAACCAGAATAATTTACCCTTTCTTTTTTATATTATTTTCTTGTATTTTACTAACTTATATATCTATGTAGCTGTTATTACAAAAAAGAATATAGTGACAGCTCACTGACAGTTTTATAAAAACTGTAATTAAAATTGATAACGGCTTCCTACGATAATAAATTAAAAGTAAATAGGAATAAGAAACTAATAAATTTTAGTCACAGAATACCAAAATAGTGGTAATCTATATAATAGTCATGAAAAATAAGGGTAGTCATTATCTTATCAATCAATGACATAATGATTGAGTTACATAATAGGGGGATAACGTTCCAAATACAAAAGAATAAATATTTAAGTAGTCAACAAATATTAATAATCATAATTAGTGTTAGGGAAAACAATATTCGATTTTCCATTACGGAAATAAACATTAAGATAAAGATAATTAATGTATAATCAAATGGATTTATTTAATTATCGTAATAAGGTTGTTAATGATTTAAACGTCAAATTGATACAAGTCATTATTTTTTAATAAGTACATCAATTAATGTTAATTGTAAACAAAAGAACATAAAATATATATATATATATATATATATATATATATATATATATATATATATATATATATATATATATATATAAACCAGCATTATATTTGCAGTTAACTAACTAACAAAACAGAGTAAAGCTGCAGTTAAAGTTACCGTTTCACACAAATGTCATATTACGAATAAACCCCGTTAATATTGTATATTATAATATTGTTTTGAGTTGTATGAATGCTGAACGCAACAAAATAGCATCTATAATCGTAATAACAGCAATTCTTTCCGCGATTTGGAGTAACAATTGTTCGCATTATACGCTAGTTAGTCGCTGGTATGCGAACAGTACGCAGTACAAGAACGAAGTACCAGTACTCAGTGCTTGGTAACCGCTGTGGGCAACCACAGTTGAGGTCACCTCACCTCGACATTTAACCCCGTCTTGCCTCCCCCCTCGGAACAATCGCGCATCATCTCTGTTGGAGTCGACCGTGGCCACTAGCATCTCGCAGACGAAACAGAAACATGATGGGATTCTGAAACAAGTTTCAGGAGAGTAGATCTTGCGCTTGAGGAAGTTACACGTCAAGAGATTCATTTTTCAACGTGCAAGAAAACGATCAGAAAATGTTTAACAATGATGGGATAAAACGAAAGATAGTTCATCTATCAGATAAGTGCAAATATATCGCATATTAAACTGCGAGCACATTTTCCAACAAGGAATAATCGTATGTTTCGTGATTTGTATCGGAGACATGTTTTTCTACTTGTACGAGTTATAACGGATGAGAAAGCATGTACATAGAAATATTTTATTACGATCCGGTCGGAAGGTAATATTTCATTCCTTCAGTTGAGGAAAGAAAGTTACACTTTTATCCCTAGGGGAGCAAATGATACTCTTCATCTCTAGGAAAGATAGTTCAATTTTCCTTCCTAACGAAGGAAACTAAAGCCATATCCATGGCAACTCAAAAATAACGGTTGTGTTTGACATTAATAAATAGAATTAATAAATATATAACCACGTCTTCAGCCCATTAGTGATTGTGGCACTCTGCCGTAGCAAATCTTAATAAGTGATATATTTTGCGTGTAAAGTTCAGTTACATGCCGTCAAATCACGGCCCTCAAAGATGTTAGTGTAGGAGAAGCCACAGGGGTAATTTTATCGTAGTGAAAATTGTTTGTCAACTGTTGGAATCGAACTGAGGTTCTCAAATTCACAGGCCGACTCAATTGCACTACACATTGAAAATACTAGAGGGAATTGAAATACTTTCATACTTTTTATTAGATTTTGGTACGCAACCGATTAAAATGGAGAACATGTACAACTTAAAATTGTTCTGATCATTTTGACCATATTTGTAACACTGTTTTATAAAGACAAATACCAGTAATTTTGGCAGTAGCGCTTGAGGGCTCATCTTCACCAACTACAGAATCTTGTTATATGAATAAAGGATACTTGTGTAGGTATTAAATGTATAATTTTAGTATTTCGCGGTAGCATAGTTTCCCTCTGAAGTTTCTTTGTGCAAGAATGTGAGTTCGGTTGTAATGTTTCGCGTTTTGGGTCGAGTATGTATCGATTCTTGTTTTGTGGCTGCTGGTATGTACGGTTTACAGTACGGATGGTGGTTCTGTTATAACGTTTCAGTTTTGTTGGAATTAAATTTGTTTCTGTTGTAATGGAAATTGAAACAAGCCTTTGAGGCGAGAATATTCTTTTTAAAATATACAATAGATCTGGTACACTCTGTCAGAGAAAAATAAAAACTCCACAAATTTGATTCACAATTTTTTTTGCATGCGAAAGTATTATATATTTCAAATTACAGTTCGAAAATTTAATTCAGGAACCAAAATTTTTTTTTTATAAGTTTGGGGAACTACAGACAATCGTAGCTCAGTGGTTAAAAGCGGGTTAAACTCTCGTTGCTTAATTAGTAAGTTGAGAGGTCGTGCGTTCAAATCTCACTACTTTTACTTACATTCAAAAATAAGATTGTGTCTGAGTGATTCGGTTTCCACTATAAGCTGTAGACCTCCTGTACTGTTATTGATAATAAGTTCCTGTTGTGCAGAGTAACAAATAAAATAAAAACAAGTATAAGTTAATCTCCTGTCAAGGAACTTGCTGAAAAACCTATTAATATTCATTGCCGAAATTTAACATTAATATATCAAGTTAACCTTTATCATAAAAACGACCGTAAATAATTCCATCAATTGTTAATTTCATAACTTAGTTTCGGAAACACTAAACAGCACCTATAGTTAGTTGTGCATGGACCTATGTTTTGCATCATGCTTGCAACTTTCAAATGATTACATTTCTCGTTACTGCGTTCTCTAAGGTCAAAGTTCATTTTCCGTGACTCCCCCACTCTGCTCGCATCGTGACGCTGGGCGCGGCTCTGTCTACTTCCAGACCCGTATTCACAAATTTACCACATTATTTAGTTTGCAAACTGTTGTTTTTGTTGCAATCATTTTTAAATGAGAAATTTGTGTAAAATTCCATTTTTTTATTGCTAAAGGTTGATTTACGCTCTATTAATATCGTAAGAGCATAAATATAATTTGGTATGAAAGTAACATTGTTCACATTCTTTCCATTGTTATAATTACATTGCAAGAGTATTTTTTAATTACTTACTAGTATTATTACTGTTATTTCGTACTCAAATAATTAGATATATTTGAAATACATAAGTATATTAAAAGTTACATTGCAATGGCTCGTTGGTTATTGCATATCGTAAGATACAGGTTCAAATCCTGTCAAAAAGTATAATAGCCGAATTACCGAAAGAATTTTAATTAGTTAAGCCCAATCATATTCTAAAAAAAGTTTCAATAAACCTTTTTACGATTTGGTTTTCAGAATATGATTTAGATTAAATAGAATCAGATTTGCTAACCTACAATTCCAGGTTAGCTAAAACTTTTTTGAGAAGTGGGCTGTTATTGTATTATATTTGTTTGGGGCAGTATTTTATTCGATGTTCGGTAAATAAAAAATAACAAAAGTCCACAGGGAGAAGAAAAATTCTAGGAATATTCAATGCACGTGTCATATTCAAAAAATCTAAAATTTTACAAAATCAATATTTTGAGATGCTTATAATAACATATTCTTTTCATTATTATTAACAATTTTTATAATTTCAAAAACTACCCCCGTGGCTCCTCCACCACTAACATCTTTGGGGGGCGTGATTTGACGACTAGTAACCGCACTTCAAGCGCAAAATATATCACTTACCGAGATCTGCTTCTGCAGAGTACCACACCCAGTAATGGGTAGAAAGCGTGATGATACATTTATTTATTTATTATTATATGTCAGACCTAGTTGCTAAGTAACAAAAAAAATCGAGAAAAAATGTCAATTTTTTTTATACAGAAAATCATCACTTATTCATTTCCAAGACAACGCTATTGGTTGTTTAAAGTCGTGGGACAATATTCAGTAAAATTACTCATTTTGTCAGTAAAATTACTCTTTTAATCAGTAAAATTACTTGTCAAAAAATAAGTATCAGTTCGTTTAAAACGCGAGCGAAGTGAGCCTTGTCAATATTCAAATAAATGTATGAAACTTGCAAAAATTTAACTCCTAAATTGTATTAACTATACAATTGTTCGTAAATTTACCATATAAAATTGATCAATTCTAAGATTTACCCATTTTTGGTCATTTACAGTAACATATATAATTCAATTTTCATTTAATATGAGTTGAAATCTTATTTACTGACAAAAAAGTATTTTTACCGATATTTTGCAATAAATACTGACAAGTAAGTATTTTACAGACAATTCGTAGTTAAAAAAAGTAATTTGACTGGCATCTTTTTCTAAATACTGGCAAAAAGGTTATTTTACTAACAAAACAGTTATTTTACTGGCATTTTGTATTAAATACTGACAAAGAAGTAATTTTACTGACAAAATATTGCATCTATTACTGACACCTTCAATTTTATACTGACAATTAAAATACAAGGCTCTGTTATTAGTAATCAGTTGTAACTTTTGTAGAAAAGTGCAGATAGTAAAAAATGTCGATATTTGCAATGAAAAATTACAAAAATGTCCTTTCTCTTATTAGTCACATTTATAATTTTATCTTTAAATACCAAATATATAATTTCACGAAATGTTAATATTAATCTAAATAGACACACGTCATAAATTTCAATTAAACAGATACCATCACGTCTTCCATTAATTAATATTTCGTTTCAATTTGTTTCACATCCTGGTAGATAAAAACACCGAAACGACAAAATGGAAGCACTTAAAAACGCGGTGACACGCCAGCAACGTAATACCTCCGTAATTGCAGCGTAACTGATATCTTTATTAAATTAGAGGGAGCGACCAAGTGAAGTGACGGAACAGAGACGTGTAAGCAAACGTCTCTTTGACTAATGGTGAATTAATGAAATATTCAAATCGCATTACTGTCATCGGAGTTATTGCTGTCCTCGATGAATGCTCTGTTCGTGTCCCTCACAGTCAGGAATGTTTTTAGCAGATATTGATTTGTAACTTTGAATGTTTCTATGCCTTTTCTCTTCTGTAATGTGTGTACCTGTACCAAGGTGAGCGGTTTACCTTTTGTGGATAAAAATATATTGCGTTTTATGTTACTGTGATCTAACTTTCGAAATTGTATATGAGAAATTTGTAGAAATTGTATTTTGCAACATAACTGAAATGTATTGATGAATTGCAGTAATTTATAGAATGTAATTTCAAATTTGATTAGTATAACAGTAATGTCATTTAAAAAATAAATACTGTAAAGTATTGAACTGTATAAATTTATCAAGTTATTGTATTTTTTTCAAGTTCCTGATACGAAATGTAGTTACTACTTCATGTATTTTTACGATGCAGAATATTTTATTCACCTTAGGAACAACTAATCAAAATCACAGATTTTTATGGTAATAGGTATATATCCCGAATATTAGTGGAGGGGTAGTTTAAATATGATAAAAATTGTTTGTCGGCTGCGGGAATCGAACCAGGATTCTCAAATCCACAGACCGACTCAATATCATTGAACCACCTACCCTATTTATTTTTATCAAGATAATGTAATTTTTCGTTTTAATTTTACATATTTAACTTAATTCAAGTCGATAAGATATTGATCAACTAAAGATAAATAAATAAATATATCATCACGCCTTCTACACATTACTGAGTGTGGCACTCTACCGAAGCAGATCTCGGTAAGTGATATATTTTTGCTCGTGAAGTGCGGTTATTAATGTGGTGAAAATGTTTGTCGGCAGTGAGAATCGAACCTAGATTCTCAGGATATACAGGCCGACACGATACCACTGTGGCACCTACTCCAAACTAAAGATATATTTGACAAATTATCTTTTTTTATTATCCTCTCCATAGGGAGGAAAATAGTAACAATTTTCCTTTTTATGCTTGGGTTCATAGCAACCGTCAGCACAGTCTTCAATATTTATTCATATTTCGGAATTATTTTTAAATTTTGTATAGTAAAGTGTCATTTCCTCCCTTGTGTGACTAAACGCCGCCCGCGGGAGGAAATAATACACTTTTCTATAACATTGTACAAATAGTTATTTCTTCAAAGAGATGATGTCAGTGTGAAGACAATCTGTTTGTCAATTATTTTCGAAAGTATTGTCATTATTTCCTCATACCGGTTTATTCCTTCAAATTGATGGCCTTTGTATATTTTGATCATCTTCTAAGTAATACACAAATGCCACAAGCTTTGCGATACACTGGTCTAAAATAATATGGGAAATTTTGCGCAATGAAAAAATAATTTTCCATATTAAATGCCTATGGCTTGCTTTCTATTTAACATACTGTAAATAAATAGCAGTAATAGTAGTAATAAAATATTAAGGAGAGTTCTGCGTAAAATGTACTAGCTGCTATTAATTCATAAACTCAAACTGAAAATCGGCATGTTTCTTTGTTCTTTGTTGGTCAGTTTTGTTTTTATTTAGGTTGGAACTATAATATACCTTTAATGTTTGCACTCTTTCTGAATTTTTTTTTACGTTATATTACTTTTGTTCCGGTTTTGTTTTGATGTCAGATCAGCGGTATCCCTTGAACTGAATGTATCTTTCAAAGTTGTAATGAATTAAAAACAGTAAATAAACAATTCTGCAATTATCCGGATTAGCAAGTAAATGAAATTTAAACATGCGTGCAATTGCATACGGCAGAATAATCATCATAAACATTAACTGCAACTGAATGACTTCTATATTAGAACCGTACACATTTCTCCATGTATAAACTACAAGTAACAGTAAACAACCGTTGTTTTGACCCAGTCTAACAGTACCTCCATCTTATTTAAATTCATTTGAGTAAGTTCCTGATGTTTCACGCATGCGTATTGTAACGGCACTACTCGTGCTTTTGGAAACGGTTTGGTATTTTTTATTTAAAAGCCTTGAGGCGATCACTACCATTGACCTTTACTTGATCGCGCAGCATTGACGAGTGAGGAGTGTGTATATCGGTGACCGGTTCGCTTACAGTTACACCCGAAGATGACGCCATGAGCTATGCATCTCTCTTTGCTGAGTAAATGCTGGTTGACCGCGAAACATGTACCGTAAAATCTTGTTTTTGATTCGTAAAAAGTGAGATTCCTGTTATGACATTGGATTCTTCTTGGACTTTGACTTTCTTGGTGACGGCAGAAGAAAATAAAATTATTTTGTAATTTATTTTTTAATATTACAACTAAGAGAAAGGTGACAGTTTGGACACAGGAGAAAACTGATGAAAAGGAAAATTTTTAAATAACTTGTAAGACTAAAAGATACGCGATTATGCCATCAACGATAATGCGTTTCTACAAAAAGTTAAAAACTTTTCAGTATTTGAAAATCTTCTTTGAGCTATAATTGAGAAAATAATTTCTAGTATTTAAAGCACAATTCTCAAAAGAGATTTAGTTAATCCTGAATTATGGATTAGTCAAATTAAGTTGAACTATATTCTCAAAAAAGTTTCAACAAACTCTAATATAATCTTGTTACCATTTGGATTAACTTTTTAAAATAAGACTAGAAAAGATTAGCTAGTCCAAAATTCAGGCTTAGTTAAAACTTTGTTTATATTATTTTAATTTATTTTGGCATCATAAACTTGTTTATTGGCCCTCAAAAGCGGGCATAATTTGGCTAGAATAGCCCTAGGGCGTATAAAGTTGCCAAGCAACAGCTATTCAAACAAATAAAAATCGTGATTTATGAATAAATGGCAGACAATACAATAAATTCGTTTTGTTTTCCGTAGAACTCTTTTAACTTCTGTGGTACTAATTTTCTCTGTGCAGATTCAAATTCATCCAATATTTCTTTGGAATAGTTATTAATATATTCCATTTTAATTTTACAATAAATTACAATTTTTTTGTTCGTCAACAAACAATATATGTAGCAACACCAATAAACTACGTACATACATAGAAACCATATCATACCTAATATTAACACCGCCAGCAAAACGATACCTACTAACTGAATTCTTTAATTTTGAGGATCAAAATAAAATAAAACATTGTATATACCACGGGCATAATCAAGATTATAACACTCGCGATATTTAAAGTTCTCCGCTACGCATCGAGCTGTAAACATTCCCTCAGTGTTATATTCTTTTTATTATACTCTTATTAATACATAAATAACTATTACTTCTGATACATAACAGGAACTTAATCTCTATTACAATACAGTATCCAGACCTACCGCGCCACAGTGTGGTAGTCCTTATATTTTTTTAGCTTGAGTAGGATTCGAACTGAGGAAATTGATTGATGTTATTGTAGTAGGTACAAGTGAAAACTGAAACTTATTGTGATAAATTCATAGGTATCCGTTACAATTAATTGTATCTATGTAATATAATCTATTAATAATTATAAATTTAATTACGACAGAAATACAAAAACAAGTTAGAAAACGGGATGTGCTTTAAAAAAATATAGTAATAATTAATTTATTTTTATTTATAAACAATAATTTGCATAGAAACAGAAAACAGGATAAAATTAAAAATATTAAGTATTTACTTTATTACATGCAATATTTCTCTTTCATTATTACGTTAAATAACAATATATGTAAATTACAGAAATAATTAACAAATTAGAACATAGTAGTCATAAAGCAGTTTTCTTTTTTCCCTTCCAAGTAGCAATTTAATTATATCCCTCCAAAAATAGCCTATAAGAAAATCCAGGTTTCTTGCGGTTATTTCGATCTCGTGGTTCATTAAAGGATCGAATAAAAACACTTTGCCGGTGTATCGCGGTGCGGATGTGATATAAATCATCCCCGCTGCCGGGGGTGCGAGGGCGAAGGCCTAAGGGTGTCTTAGTCACGCAATGTCTGACACCAGCTCGCTCACTTACTCTCCGAAATGGAGTCGAGTTTTTTAGTTTTCCTTTTGCGTTCTCAGAGCGATGGAATATTATTCAGTGCACTTGGAGAAATATGACAGTAATGCTGGTCTTAGAAATGCATTCCAGATGTTTATTACCCCTTAATGGAACGAGAATTTGTGATAGCGATGTTAAGATGATATCAGGCAATCATAAAACTGATAATTTTGCTTATCTCTGCTACATGTAGCACATTTTTACTGGAAAATAGATAGATAACATTTACCATTTATCAAGCTAAAATCGAGGATAGAAGTAATTCTTTATTATATAAAATATTACTATGTGTACCTAGGCATTGAAGTTGAATTTATTATCAAAATTGTAGAATTTAGTTTGCAGGAACGTTGAGACGAGGGAAATAAACTATATGAGTGATAAATAGTATATTACGTACCATGAACTGTAAGTGACAGTTTTGAGGTCAAGAATGTGCATTCGCGACCTGAAAAAATCACTTACAGTTCGAAGTTAGTAAGCTATTTTTTACAATACTTGCACAAATAGAAGGAAAACATAAATAGGTTTCAAAATTGACAGCTGTCAAATTGTAATCAAGATAAACAGGCCCTTGATATGTAATATTTACCTACTGTTCACGGTGGACAACAAATAAATATTAAAGTCCTGATATAACCATAGAAACCACTTTGCAAGAAAAGTTGCACTTACTGTGTTTAAATTTATTATTAATAGGTAACTTACAGTACAAGTATCGTAAAAAAGAAATTTACGTGCCACAGAAGAGACATATTACATTTTTTCTGAAATCTGATAATCGTTAAATTGTAGCGGTAGGTGACTCGGTGGTATAAAGTCGGACTGTGGATTTGAGAATCTCGGTTTGATTCCCATAGACGGCAATCAGTTTTCACCACATTAAAATTATTAATGTGGCTCCATTTCCACTAACATCATTGAGGGCCGTGATTTGACGGCTGATAACCGCACTTCACGCGCATAAATATATCACTTACCGAGATCTGTTACGGCAAAGTGCCACACCCAATAACAAGTACGAAGAAGGCGTGATGATACTTTTTTTTGTAATGAAATTGTGAAAGTGTAATGATTAATTTCGAAACTGTAGTTTTTGATACAGGTTACGTATTAATATTGATTGCAAAAGTACTGTTTTAATTGTTATTATTTTAATTGGTTGCATCAGAGTCGAACTTGTTACTACAATATAAGTTGTTGATGTAGACAAGGAGTGCCCTTACAAAATCGTAAAATAATTCATTGGGATAGATAGCTCAGTTCAAAGTTCGACAAATTGCCCCTGTGGCTCTTCCCTCCACGTAAATGTTTGAGGACCATAATTTGACGGCTGGTAACCAAACTTCACGCACAAAATACAACACTTGTCGAGTTCTGCTACAGCAGTGTGTCACGCAGTAGTGGGTAAAATACATGATATTTTTGTTGCCGATTTGTCTCATTTTAATAATCTTCGTTCATTACAGCAGACTTTAGACCTGCAGATGTCTGCAAGAAACTTGAGACGTATCAAATTATGTTACGGACAGAAGTCATTATTTAAATGCGCTACTAGTCTATGAACTCCAGTAAACTAAATAATAAGTTTTGTGCTTAGCTGCTTGTCAAATCTGTGCACATAATTGAACAAAGCAAATGTAATTTACATTATTACAGTTTTCCAAGACTTAATAAAATTATAACGTACTAAGTTTAAGTTGCAAGGTTACGGAAGAACGAAGAAGAAACGTTAAACTTTGTCGTTGTTAGTTGAGATTACAGAATAATTTATATACTTTACAAAATAATTTTCCTTTTATCCGTATAAATATAACTTAATTAATGGTGAAAAGGCGCAGTAATAAATTCATTTATTTCTTCTTATTTTGTGCGTAAAGCATAAACATTGCATAACAATAAATTTGTTCCTGTTCCGTAAAAAGAAACAGCTTTACTGCTTTATATAAACCAGTAACTAACTCTCGCTCGCAGTATTTTCAAATCCACTTGTCAAATAAACCGACAGCACAAATTTCTAACCTACACAAAACAATTTATTTCTGCGTGGCGCTTACAAATTCGACAGCGAGTGCGCCACCTTTATTTACGAGATAATAATCTTCGCGCTGTGATAACTCATAGCCTGGGGGTAGGACGTGACCTTATTTCGCCCTGTTTCAGTTTCAGTTGTACTTCACGCATTATATAATCAAACTGTTATTACTCTGAAATTCGCGCCAGATGATTTGATTTTCTGTTTCATGAATAATAATAAACTGAGTTTTATAACCTACTACAATTTGAAGGCTGGTAACCGCACTTCACGCCCAAAATATAACACTTATTGAGATCTGCTACGGCAAACTGCCACACCCAGTAATGGATAGTACGGTCGTTGATTTCCACAGAAGTTTGAATTTCTGAACGTTCGAACATTCGAATGTTTTGAACTTCGTCAGCAAAACTTCAAAGCTTCGAATTTTCGATTTTTTTTTAACATTTCGAATTTTCGAATTTTTTGCCAATGAATTAATGCCATCTGTTATCTACAAACACGCTCATGCATAATTCGCGAAAAGTCGTCCACGAATTAAATAATAAACTCCTAGAAGTATCTTGCAAAAATTCTGCAAGGTTAGGCATCTTAATTAAGACATCTACTCTCTTAATTATAATTTATATTATTTATAAATAAATAATAATACATGAATTTATGTACAACAAATGCATTGAAGTTGTTTTACTAATGTGCCATGCCTTTTTGATTCCATAATATGGTTAGTGAATTGAACTCCCTAAAAAAGAATATCTAACACGTCCGTAGCAAAAATTGTGATGAGGCTAAGGTCTGGCAATAGAATGAAGAGGTTGTACTATTCCCTACTGAAACGGAAATGGTGAAATCTATATAGAAATTAGGTTTATGTAATCGGAAGACTACTTTGATCACTTTCCGTTAATCATTTATTATAAATACTTCCAACTAGGAACTCAGTTATTATTCAATATTATTAAATTTGCATATTGTTGAGCTTCAAAGAAAATTAATTTCTATTTAGCTAATTTCATTATTAAACGAGAACTGTTACGTACAGTATACGTATTACTTAATAATACATGCAAGATTTTAATTAAAATACTGTTAATAAAGCTTCCTTAACGTAGAAGTTACGAAAAAGCGAGTAGATACAATTTTCAGAAATGCAGCTCTTTATCGTACTAAAACTTTCGCAAAAATTTGACACAGACAAATTCGAATGCTTGTCACCAATGATATCACATATTTTGTACAGTACAATGTACATACATTTCCAAGAAATATATAGCTTCTTCGTTGAATAACCTCAAAACTTATTATTTTTCTTAAAACATCAGAAAAAGACATTTCAGAACCCCATATAAACAATCAAAGTTTGACTTTTTTAAATAAATAAAATATATCATCACGCCTTCTACCCATTACTGGGTGTGGCACTCTGCGGAAGCAGATCTCGGTAAGTGATATATTTTGCGCGTGACGTGCGGTTACCAGTCGTCAAATCACGGCCCCCAAATATGTTAGTGGTGGAGGAGCCACAGGGGTAGTTTTTGAAATTATGAAAATTGGTTGTCGCCTGTGGGAATCGAACCAGGGTTCTCAGGATCCACAGGCTTTTTTGACAACTACTTTTTCTGGCGCTCGTTAAAATCAAAGAGTTTTATTGGTTCATCAGCGGCAGAAAAAATCTATCTGTCGCTCATGAGCGTTAGAAAAATTGTGACATAAAAATATATAATTGGATAAATATTATCCGGCATTTGATGAAAAAAATAGTATGTTTTATGTGGAGCGAAAATGACTTTTTGTGCCTCATCTGTTAATACCTACAGATTCGCCACAGAAAGTATCACTTTAGATCCTTATAAAACAGTACAGTATCTAGTAATCTTGTAGATTTTACTTCTGGATCATATTAGAAGAAAAAAAAATATAAATATATCATCACGCCTTCTACCCATTACTGGGTGTGGCACTCTGCTGACGCAGATCTCGGTTAGTGATATATTTTGCTCGTGAAGTGCGGTTACGTCGTCAAATCACGGTCCCCAAAGATGTTAGTGGTGGAGGAGCCACAGGGGTAGCTTTTGAAATTATGAAAATAGTTTGTTGCCTGTGGGAATCAAACCAGGGTTCTCAGGATCCACAGGCCGACTTCATTCCACTGAGTTAGCCACCCCTTTAGATAGTTTTTAAATAGTTATTTTTAGTCCTTCAATTTATTTTACTTTTAATATATATTTTATTGGAGTGATGTTTGTGTTTCCTTGTAAGTAATAAACCATAGCATAATATGAATAGAAGAAACACCATAAGCACTCATCAACCATAGAAAAAGTCGTCACACTTTTACATTCACCAATAAAGAAAAATATAAAACAACTGACAGTACAGTAGTGACCGTAAATCTCTAAAACAAAAGTCCAGACTGTATTTTACGACAGAAGCAAGACACACAGCCTTCGTCCACCCTTAGACATCACGTGACGATTGTTAATATCACTTTGAAAGCCGACGTGGAAGTGCTGTTTAGTTTCGAACTTCACAGGGTGCTGGGTATTTGAATATATTACGAGTAGAGTAATAGCTTCTACTGGTCGGACTGGACTTCGTAATTTCGTAATTTATGCTAGTTTAGGGGTTATTGCATGAGGGTAATTTAATTTTAGTAGCGAAAATTACTTGGGTTTTTCATGGAGAAGTTATTCGAAATTGTAATTTAGAATTGGAATAGAAATTTGCATTGTAATGACTGGTTTCATAAATTTTATTATAAATTGAACCTACATGCAAATTAGAGTAACGTAAACCCTTCAAATATAAACATTTACAACCAGATTCTCAAAAAAGTTTTAGCTAATCCTGAATTTTAAATTAGATAACCTTATTCTAGAAAGTTTGAAACGTTAATCCAAATCATGTTCCTAAAATCTAGTGACAACAGGATTATACTCGTATAAATAAATAAATATTTCATCACTCCTTCTACCCATTACTGGATGTGGCACTCTGTCGTAGCAGATCTTGGTAAGTGATATATTTTGCGCATGAAATGCGGTTATCAGCCGTCAAATCACGGGCTCAAACATGTTAGTGGAGAGGAAGCCACAGGGGTAGTTTTAACGTGGTGAAAATTGTTTGTCTACCATGGGAATTGAACTCGGGTTCTCAAATCCACAAACCAACTCGATACCACTGAAACACCTACCCCATTAGGATTATATTAGGATTTATATAAATGTTTTTGAGAATACGATTTGGCTTACTTTGACTAAACATAAATTTAGATTTATTAACAGTGCGGACAGTTTATTCCCAATTGAAATTACTATTTTTAGACTTATAAATCTGCAGAGAACAAAATACTCGTAAGGTTGTTTATAAATGTGGAGTTATCGTTCGTACTTAAAATGTTTAGATTATATTTTTACTGTCTTGGTGCCATAAAATTGCCAGTTATTTTTAGAATTATAAAAGAAGTTAAAATTAGAACTAAAATGATACTAGCGGCTAATCTGTTTTATAAGTGGCTACTAATGTATGCTGCAATTAATCTCCATCAAACAGTTCTATCTTGTCACCACTTTCGCTTCATATTAAAATTCATAATTTCTTTCATACTCATTTGATTCCTCCCACCTGGAATCATTTGTCAATCAGCTATATCCATTCATTTATTTCTTTGTCTTCCACGCAATCTCACACCCTCTATTTCACCAACGTATATCTGTTTCATCATACTTTCCAAATGACCAAATCATCACAATTGATTCACTCCCACTCTTTTTAAAACGTTCATTATCCAATTCTGATTATGGTATCTTTAGAAAAAATATATAATTATATCATCAAGTGTTTTTCTAATTGCTGCGTGTGGTACTCTGCCGTAGCAGATCTCGATAAGTAAAATATTTTGCGCGTGAAGTACAGTTACCAGCTGTCATATTATGTTCCCCAAGGATGTTACTGGAGGAGGAAGCCACAGGAGTAGTTTTAATGTGGTGATAATTGTTTGTCGGCTGTGGGAATTGAATCCGGATTCTCAAATCCACAGATCGACTCGATACCACTGAGCCACTTATCCTTATTATCTTTAGTATTGCAAATATTAGTATACAGAATGAAAATACTACGAATACGAGTATATTACGAGCCTAGAATCACATCATTTGACCCATAATTCTTTTTGTTAAAAATTTAAATAATACTAAAAACGCAGATATCTTACATTTACTAAATTCTACAATTAATTAATTAATTCAACATTTAAGTAAATTTAACATTAAATATACCTTAGACATAAAATGTATAGCAATATTACTAGCTATTTTTTTTACAATAAACTAATTCAACATAAATATGGACTACCATAATTATTATCTTGTTTTATGGATGAAATCAAAGTTTATTATTATTTAAAATAAATCTTATTATTATACAGTTTTTGAATAAAACTATAAAGTTTTAGTTAATACAGAAATGTTTACTTCTTCTTTTAATGACTATCATTCCAGGATGTATGTATTGATTGATTTCAAATTTTATCTGTGGATTAACAACATACTAATATATATCTCATTAAAATTTCATTGCATTCTCTTGCATACTACACGAGAAACCAAAATAATATATCAAACGAAATAAATAAGATTCGGGCTAAAGCAGGGCTCGTATACAATTTAGAGCCAGTTTTTCAATCACCAATTAATGTTAATCATGAATTAAATAATAATAGAAACTATGGTTTCCATTACTATTTAATCATGATTAACGTTAATCGGGAGTAAACCGGTGATTGATAAACTGGCCCTCAGAAGAAAAAGAAAAATGTTTCTTTGTGTATTTACTCAGTGACAACGCTATTTTGGTTATTTCGTTAGGTGATCATGAAGTTGAGTTATCAGTCGTCAAATTATGACACCCATGTTATACGGATGGGTGAGTCACCTAATTTTTATGTGCTGAAAAGTTGTTGTCGTAGGCAGTACACAAACCTGGGTTACAATCTAATTTTAATTGTTTACAAGAATATTAAATTTGTTAGACAATCATAAACTAGAAAGTTTGGCACGGAACCTAAACAGTATTTTTTAATATTCAACATCTGTACATGGAACATATTGTTTTATGTATGAGTATATTAATTATTGAGGATAGAATAATTAACAGAGTAGAAAGAAAATTTAAAATTGCCTGACAGCATGCAAAATTAATGACTTTTATTTGCAATTTGTAAATATTGTGGTTGTGGATATGTAAATGTTTGAAATAATTTGCGCAATATTTAGACAATATGGCTAATCAGGGAAGCATTCTTACTGTAATAATAAATGGTAATTAAATGTCACAGTAAAAAATAATTTAACACCGTACTCTTAGTAAATGATGTAAGATTTTTTTTGCGATAAAGTGACGTAATTTTAACTGTATTTTATCTGAGAATATTAATATGAACAGACTATAAAACATGTAAAAAAGAAACAACATTATATCTATACATTTATCATAACTAGTCACTTTCAAATAAATTGTATTGAAATTGCAATCGAACTTATTTGTTCATGTCGGTTTTAAATTACAAAATCAATTTAATTTGTCTCTATTTTCTTTAATCTATAAATACATGACAAGCTAATAATACCTATTTTGTTCAGATAATAAGTATATTCAATAATGATATGTTGAACAAAACATATTGTAGGCATCATAATAATATATATATTAATTATATCAGCAAGCAAGTATAATTTTGTATTTAAAATACATTTATATGTACTCAATACATAATTTTCATAATTTAGGTTGGTACTCTGATACATATTTTAAACTTTTTATGATAAAAATTTAGTTCGAAAAGGATTACAACAATTTATGCAATTAAAAACATATTGCATTTCAAATAACATTCGTTCGATCATATTAATTATCGTTTTATTTGATACGTTTGTTTGTTCACTACTCAACTGATATTAAATATAATGCGGATCAAAATATGTGGTGTTTTCATATTAAGTTCATTGTAAATTGATCAAATTACTATATACCAGTCGGAATGTTTTCACTTGGAACCGATAATTTTTTTGAGCTCACGATTGTTTTTGTTTTTCAAAATTTTCTTTTGCCTATATTTCAAAACTTGACGAGATAATTCAAATCTGTAAACACCAGTAGATTTCTCAAAAAATACATAGGTATGTAAATTTTCAGAATTTTTGCTCCACGGATACAATTTTTAGAGCAAAAAAAACCAAAAAATGGCCTAAATTCGTAAAAATCTTAAGGAATATTTAAAAAACAGTGATTTTTCGTTTTTCTGTAATAAAAACTGTATCTGTGAGAATTTTTGCCTGAAATTTTGCATACGTATGTATTTTTACGAAAGGAATTCATTGGTGTTCACAAATTTTCAATTTTTTTTTTGAAATATTGATAAATAAAAATATTGAAAATTATTTTTTAAAATACACTCGTTCAAACCGCATTTCAAAATCTCTTTTAGTCTGCGAGATATGGGCCTTCAAAGTTAAACTTTTCATAAAATCAAAAATCGCTGTAACTTAAAAACTAAAAATAAATATGAAAATGCGCTCAACGAGATTCGATTTATCGTAGCCTGAATTATATAGAACCATATTTTAAAATTTTTCAGTTTTTAAACTGGCATTTTCATTAACAGACATTTTTGCGATCACGACTCCGGCGATTAAAATATATGAGGTACTAAATGATGAAATCCCCAATTTCATATCTAATTTCATATTTTTTTAAAAATTAACCATAAACATCTTTGGAAACATGTATTTTAAAATTTGTAAATAGCATTCGACGACCCTTCTCCAATATCTTCACTACCCCCAGAGGGATTGCGACCCACACTTTGAAAAACACTGAAATAGAGCATATTTTTAACATACCATTTAATCTGTGCATCGTATGTAAAAAGTATACTCTGGTTAGTCGTGGTCTATCAACTAACTCTCTCACTAGTGCGAGATGTCTCTTTTGGTTCCCTTCCATCTCTCCCTGTCATGACAATTGTATAACTCTCCATTGCACTAGTGTAATTATCACTTATTAATTCACCCATTTCCATGACAACGTGGTCAAATACTGAATCGCTATTGGTTGTTAAAATCGTGGAGCAATATTTGTTGAAATTTTTGATGACCGTTTATTTTTATTTCTTCTTGTTATTAGGAATGTAAATTGTTTTTGAATAAGGAATAAATTTGTCTTTGACCATGAATTCATATCGTCTCGTTTTAGGCGAAAATAAAGAATGATTTGTTTTTTGTTAAATGTCAAAAGACTACCGAGCTTTATTGTACAATAAATTAGAATTTTTCTGGAATGAGTCACCTTGATGATGATATATCTTATGATATTAAATTCCGTTTACGTTAATACTTCGTTTGAAGATTGATAAATCTTTTTTTCATAATTTTGATATTGAAAGTTGAAAGCCTCTTACATTCGAAATGTTTTGAGTCTTTAATTAAAACTTTATGAAATCCACAACTCAATATTGTTCGCTGTTGAATTATTTACATAGATTGTAAATTTATGTACGAATACAAAGGTAGAGAGGTAAACGAAAATTAAATTTTATATAAGTTCTTTTGTCAGGATAAATTAAATTAATTATTTAAATGGTAAAATACTATGTAACCGTAAATTTCTAGGCCGGTAGGTACGTCGGAAAGAATTATTATTTTAATAAACTTTTGGTGTAATTTATAGTATTCTTTTTAATTAATCAAGATATATTAATTGTCGTCCCTTTTTCGGGACAAACGAGGTAATAATGTCGTGCTAATTTGTTACGGCCGAGACATTAAACTTTTCTGACCATTATCGCAAATTCCAATCGAATCAGCGCCATCTGCTGCGACCGTAACTCTGATGGGACAAAATGAAACCTTCCTGCTGTCCCCTCTATCCGTGCTTTGTCCTCCATAGAAGTTATTGTTTTACAATAAATCAATAATTGATAATTCCGAACACATCTGCTGGTTGCTCTGTTCAATTATAGAATAAATAGCCGGCAATTGAACGAGCCCGTATATTTATTATTATTGACTTTATTCAGTGTTATGTCCGGCTACTGCTACGCAGGTTTTGTGACGTCACGAATTGTCTGTAAATATGAGATGATATATTGGTTATGTCCTGAGTATGCAAAGAAACGTTAATGGTTATTGATGATACATATTTATTATTCATAACAGAAACAAATTTAAGGTTATTCTCGATCAATGTTAATATTAACCAAAGTTATAAAAGCACATTAGTTAATTAATTCCGTGTGTGGGCAAAAAAGTAATTAGCAAATTAATTAGAATTATCTAATTTTATTATCTCTGGCAATGTTAAATTAATTCATGCATGTTTTATAGTATACATCAGGGATTAAAATGAATAGTCATGAAATTCCAAATGAAAATGAAAATAATTTTCATGTTCATTGTTTTTGTGACATACGATACTTGTAAGTTTTATTTTTACGTGAATAAATTAATGTAACATGGTGTGTATTTATATCATGCATAATGTGAGAATTTTGAATGAGAAATTTATGATTTCCCCTGCGTGTTGAGGTTGGTAATCATGCTACAATCCAATTCACCTCGATTCATTATACTTAAAATGTTGTTGCATTTTGTATGCTCGTATCTACACTATATTTAAAATCTTTTACATTTTTCTCCTCCTACTACTCTAGAACTTATTTATTAGAATTTAAACCTTCATTGAACGTTTTACTAAATCTTCCGGAAGTTCTTGAAAAATATTATTACACTATTAAGGTAGTACTAACGTGAATTTTTTTTTTGCAGATCGGAATGAAATTTGGCGCATGTAAACATTGGATAGTCATACGCATCCTGTTAAAATATGAAACACATTCATCGTCTGTGAACAAATATATTCGATTGTAAAGTTGAGTTCTTATACACGGGGCTTATGGCGATCATTACTCAGAATCGCACATATTTGGTTCTAAAATTTTGCAGTTTCATTGGAAAAACTTGTATAATGTTCTAGATCTATCCATGTATATTGTATCAGAAGGAGAAAATTTTTTATCATTTAGTAATGGATATATAGCCATGCAAAGTCTTGTTTCTAACGAAAAATTAAGAATCCCAATTTATAATGGCAACACCACACGGTGGTATGGTATTTTAAAATTCACTAGACCAACAACCTGTTAACAATTCATGATATTCAAATTATAATAAGTATAAAACACTTATTTTATTCAATTTTTAAATTTTTTTGAGCGTCAGTTTCGCCACTCGACGACCGATGGTGCCACCGTCACACTAGTACTACCTTAAACCTCATTCACAATGCGAAATTAGGGGTTATAGTTAGCAGTTAGTATTTGCGTTGTGCATACTGTCTTTCACATTGCAAAAAAATTGTGGTAACGTAGAATACTGTTTTTAATCAAATAAACTCTAGTTTTAAAAAAACACCGCTAATGTCAGTCCTGTCTTTATACATTTTTGACTGTTTTATCGTTGGTTATTTGCTTGTTGTAAATTGTTTCTTTATAAACATGGATGAAGAAGTGTTTATTAATATAATTCAAAACAGTAAATGTTTTAATGACAAAGAAGATCCTCTGACATTAAAAATATCAATAAAAAGGACTACTACTATGTAATGGACAAATTTACCATTTTTGTACACTTTTTCGTTTCTTTATTTTCATTTATACGTATGTCACTACCAAGGAAGTTAAATTTCAAACATAAAAATTCATTTTCGTTCCTGATTAGTAGTTAGACAAGATCGCAGTTAACTATTAACTTCAAGTTTGGAGCTTATAAACTTTTGCGTTAACTGAAATTAACGCTGGGCAGCGTGAAGCTAATGTTGCTGTTCTGAATGCTTATATGCTATTGCGCATGGCAGACTCAGCGTTATCTATAATTACTGAATAATAATAAAAATTAAAAATATCGTGAAGATATATAGTTCCTTCATATTGGTCGTATTATGAGATATTTCGTGTTAGTAAGTACCGTTTTTGTAGAAGAAAATAAAGTGACGAGCGGTAAAATTTATGGTTTAATTATATAAGTAATTAAGAATTGTTTTTTTTTTTATGAAGTTGGTTGGCCGTTGAACTTATCCAATTTACAGAGTAATTTGAAACGACTGATGGTTATGTTAAGTGCATCAGCTTCAGTGCATACCACTAAACCGCACGTTTAAGATAACATATGGAGCTCATTGGTTTTAATAAAAATTAACAGCTATTACGCGGTATCGTTATTAAATAATCGCAGCACTTACATTTATTAGCGTCGTAAAGTATCTTTATTATTTTAGGATACCCGTCCTCCCATAATCTCGGCCACCTGAGCTCTCCGTGATATAGCGACGCGCACCCTCGTATTTTTTAATGTCAGCCGACGTAAAAGCCCGTTGGGATTGGCTAGGCTGGGGGTGGTGGTGGCTTGAGGGTAGTTCAGGGTGCGGCGCTGGCCGCCGGTCACGCTAACCAAGGGCGCGCCAGCCGCACCCTCGCTTTCAGGCGATTAAGCAACTTTTAGTTTAATATCCATGATGACTGCTATTTGATGGCTTGTAATTTTTTAACGACAAATTATTCGACGAATGATAATGTTGCCCTGGTATCTGTGACGCGTTTTATTAATTCACATACCGGCACGCACCAGACACGAACTACCCTTCACAATACCCTAACACGCAGTTTGGATTTTACTCACATTTTCCACGAACAAAGACTTCGTTCTCACCTACCACAATTACTTTATTAAATACTAACTTCACATTAAACGTAAAATATGCCTTTTCCAAATATTTACTTCAATCTAGAGAAATATAGCCAAAGTTTTCCTTTCACAAGCAACAGTTTGCGAATTTAACCCTCCCTAACCTCAACTTATTATAACAAGAGATATTAAATACTATCGATACATTTTTTTTCGATATCAATTATTTTAGTACCGGTAATACGGTGGCATACATAGCGTTAGGAATTCGAAGATCCCGGGTTCGAATCCCACTCAAGCTAAATGTATATTGATTACCACACTCTACAGCTCGATGAGTCCGGATCCTGTACTGTAATTGAGATTAAGCTCCTGTTGTACAGAGTAACTCAAAAAAAATTGCGTCTAAATGTTTTGGTTTTCATTTTAAGTTGTAGTTTCGAGTTCAAATTTGGCTGTCTTCAACTTATAATCAAATTCAATATAAACTGTAAGTACTCAGTGCTGTAATTGGAAATTAATTTCTCTTTATTCAGCATAGTAAAAAAATAAGTACGAGGTGTGGCTATTAAATAACGAGACTGACGCTGCTGCAGAAAAAGTGCGCATGCGCCAAAAGCCAGCGACCATCATCTTTTTAGCGTGAAGCTTTCTCTTTCGAATGCAGTACTCTCGCTTCTGTAAACAAATCCGTATGGCCGTAGCTTTCGTGCTCATTAGAGTTGTTTTTTGGTTTTGTCGGCAAAATGTTAAGTACAACACCAGAGCAACGAATTGTTATGAGATTTCACATGTAACTTAGCAAAACTGCTACTGAAACTTATAATTTATCGAAAGAAGTACCCGAATTTTAGAAGGACAAGTCACAGATTCTCCTTCAAGACAATGTGTTGGCTCATTACGCAATGTCTGTCAAGAAGTTTCTAGCCAAGTACAGCATTCCAGTGTTGAATCATCCGCCTTATTCGCCGGATCTTGTACCGTGCGACTTATATCAGTTTTCTAAGGTGAAATTTGCCTTAAAAGGAACCAGATTTGAGCTGTAAAAGAGAAAGCGGCACGCGTCCTTAAGGAGCTGAAAGAAGAAGACTTCCAGCACTGGAAGATTCGCATAGAGCGTTGTAGTGATAGAGGAGGGGTGTATATTGATAGGTATGAAATGAAAATAAAGTGTTGAAACAGCGTCAGTCTCGTTATTTAATAGCCACACCTCGTAAATCTGTGTACGTTTTGTAATAATCACCAAAAAGATAATATATTATGATTTATATTCTTCGTAATCATCCGGGATTAACTACCTAGCTACATACAGAAATTTCTTAACGTATTCGGAATGTCAGATGAAAAAAAAAGCCAGTATATTTAGAAAAAGAAGTAATGTTGTAAGAAATGAATAGACGCGACAAATACGAAGTAATGCTGACTGATGACTAAAAGGTTTTTTACTTTCTCCGTATGTTGGAATCACGTCGTCTATTTATTACGTTTTCGTGGCTGGATGAAATAAAATACCTTACAAAGACGCAATTCGTTTTCTTGTCGTCTTTAAGTGATAAGTGCATTCTTTGCCGAAGCCTCCGTCCCGCACCAAACATGCCATTGTTATCGATCTCTTGTCAAATATGTATGAAATATTTGGTAATGCAATTCAACAGTCGCTAGAACGTGTTTTAGAAGTTGCTTTCAGATGTTTTAAACACTACGTCATATTTCTGGATTCTAGAACTTTAAATTTACTAAGGGCCAGTTTTTCATTTACTGATCAATTTTAATTATAATTAAATAATAATTTAAATTATAGTTACCATTATTATTTAATCATGATTAACAATAATCAAGAGTAAACCGGCGATTGAAAAACTGACTCAAAGATGAATTTGCATTTTACTGACCAGGCTAATTTATACAGTCAAATCTAATTCCTAAATTAATGCGTTTATAATATGTAATGACAAACACTTAATTATTCTTCATTACTTTTCGCACGTTATGTTATAATTTTTTAATTATTTTTCGTGCATACTTTCCAACCTATATACGATAAAAACGTAACAGACACGTACTTTTAATTTTCAGAATTAATTAAAACTTTTAATTAGATTACGTTTTAATAGCTGAAATAAATGGAGCGTCATTATTAAATATGTTACTCAGATGAGTTGGTTTAGTGATACACAAAAGCAATATAATTTTATTATTTATCAATCATGTGCCAACAATCAGAACAAATAGACAAAATAGAACATGAGCCGTTTGAATTGTAATCATATCACGTTTCAATTGTAAATACATATTGGCGTTTTCGACAGTCTGAAATCATTTCATTTTAGTCGTACATTAGTGTAATTGATGAAATTTTATTGGAATACTGTGTTTCACTTTTACGATTTCAACATGAAACTGAAACAAATATTTACTCCTGTATTATGTTTTATTATGATATTCGGAATGTTCAGATTATTAAATTTATAATAGATAATTAAATTAAGGTAATTGGATATTTATACAAACATGAAATACTATAGCTTCTTATAAGTTTTCCTTATATATCATTTTGAAATTTACACCATTATTTTATTTGATCTTTATACTGTTACCAATTTTCTTCTAACGTTCTATTTAAAATAAATATAAATATATCATCATGCTTTCTACCCATTACTGGGTGTGGCACTCTGCCGAAGCAGATCTCGGTAAGTGATATATTTTGCGCGTGAAGTGCGGATACCTATCTTCAAATCACGGCCCCCAAAGATGTTAGTGATGAAGAAGCCACAAGGGTAGTTTTTAAAATGGTGAAAATTGTTTGTCGTTTGTGCGAATCGAACCAAGGTTCTCAGGATCCACAAGCCGACTTGATACCACTGAGCTAGGCTACGTTCTATTTATATAGCTTAAATTAAATTTGAAATATAGAAACAATTGGCTATCGAAGTAAACTAGAAAATTTGATCAAATTGAATTACAAAAGAAAAAAATTTGGCTAAAGCCTGAATTTGAACCTGGAACTTCTGAACTTGTCATAAGCTTTAACCAATAAGCTATGGTCGCCATGTAAATTAAATATTTTAAATTAACAAATTCAAATCAATGTTATGTATTTTATGACTTTATGTCATATTTTTGACTGTCATTTGAGTAAATTATTATTATTATTATCAGTTTTACTTTGGAAGTAAATTAATTTGTCCTTTATGAAACAGACCATTAGAGAATTAATTTCAAACTAAGAAGTTGATTATTTCCAACATTTCAGTTTAATTTCTTAATTTTATATAAATGTCATCTACTTAATGGTGCACCTATCAATAAAAACACAATTCATTAGTCCTTAAAACATATTTTAAAATAATTGTGATAGTTATAAAAGATAACTACTATAGTTATTTTGTAAATATTGTGAATTATTTATGGAATATAATTATTGTTATTTAAACTACAGTTAGCGATAACTGCGCATTTAAAATTCTAATAATAATGTCATATGCATAAACCGTACATACAATTAATTTTCTGATTTAGTTGCTAAGTTTAACTTTATTGAAATAAACTTTAGTTCTAAATTTAAAAATAAGTTGAAAATGAAATAAAAACCGATGCTTCCCGCTTTGTGTATTTATCTGAACTAGTTATAAGGGTGAAACCACGGTACTCTTAAAATGAATATAATTTGTAAAATGTGAATGTCGAAACGAAGTAACTAAATAAAGTTTAATATCATGAGAGTACGGGACATAGTGGTGGTAAAACACGATTTATTCATGTATGCAGACATGCAGCATCAGTCAAGCAGTGAGGCGTTAAATTCTGGCGTGTTAGCTACGCTGCATCCCGTTCAAGTTTCATTCCGGTGCACTCGTCGTTAAATTCCCCAGAGTCCGGCGAATGTGCTCCGGTGTGTCCGACATAAAACTCCCTCGTGGCTCAGCTAGTGCCGACTGCGCTCTCTGGACGCAGAACGTTTTATAACTCTAATTACGAGCTAAAATAAAACTAGACTTCTCAACATTCCCGTGACTGTGACTCATGAAACAACGCGTCTTGCTGCTTTGACACCGCACTGTGTGCTGCTCACACCAGGTGGCGGCTGTACAAATTAATACTTACTATAGACTTAATTGTCTCTAAGAATATTACACTTCTTAAAATGTCACAGTTTCCAGGACTTGCATCATATCTTACTTGGTAATGAATTATAATTGGATGTTGTTGATGGACTAATCTAGAATTAAAATTGTAAGCCAAGCGCCCCTACCCTACAAATCTCTGTTTAGATTGAGACATTTTTCATCATTATTGTTACCATAAGCATAGTCACACACCTTTAATATAGGTTACTTCAATTTAATGCCACAAATTACAGAGTGATCAAAAGTAAGTGTTTCAGTTGGTATTACAATTCTGGGGATCTTCTTATTCCACAGTTGGTACAATGCCAGGTAAACACGGAAATACTATTTGATTTGTCATTTTTATAATAAACACAAATAGATTGATGCTGGGTTGAAAAAAAATAAAGAGCTCTTTAGTTAACGAATTGTTTATCTAGCAACAGTATCAATAGCGATTTTCTGAAACTTATTGAACCGTTAGTTGCGAATGAACCGATAAAACTTTCATACAAACCAATGTCAGTGACAGAAATAGTTTAGATTATTGCTCTGTGAGTAATGTTATGAAATAAAAGGATGTGTGTAAGGAAATAATGATTTTAATTAATTTAAATTTTCAAATGTCAATGCTAGCAACAGGAAATAAATGTTTGTATCAGTCTTAACAATTTTATGTAGTTTTTTTATTTATTTATTGCCAACTACTTCTACGTAGAAAGAAATTAATTAAACTAGGTCGAAATAATCGCCTACTAATTAAATTTTTGATGGAAATTAAACCATGGTTAGATATAAAAGGGACCGCCCAAGGAAAAGGTGGAAGAAGAAGAAATGATAGGAGTAAAGAATTGGAAGAATGAAGCTGTGAATAGGCTGGAATCAAGGACTGTAGCATCATAAAAGAAAAAGATATTAATGGGATAGCTGGCTTAGTCGATGTGGATTTAAGAATCCGAGTTTGATATGCCCATGGATCCCCCTCCACTAACAATAGTTTCTACTGGTCTGAAATTCCTAGAAATTCTGAAAAAAACCTGGAATTAAAAACCTGACTTGAAATTCTTTAAAATCCTTGAATTGGTATTTAATAATTGGAAAATAATAATTATTTAATATAGATTTCTTTTCTCATGTACAGGATATTTAGAAAATATAGTTTTTACGTAGCAATTGTCTCCCGATTTATTATTAAAAAATAGATAGTCTGAATGGGACTCGAACTCGAGATCTCCGGATTCAAATTCTGTAACATTATCTACACTATCGTACTACTGGACGATAATGTTATATGTATTTAAATTTCCTAGAATTTTGAAACTGGTAGACACCATGACTAACATCTTTGGCGTCCGTGTTTTGACGACTGGTACCAAAGATTGCTACGACAATATACCACACGCAGTAATGGATAAAAGATTTTATTTTTAACTTTGTATTTTTATTTAAACATTATAATTATTACTATCCACAAATCTTTATATTCCATGGCATAGTTGCGTTAGGTACTTTTCTCGATTTCTTTTAATTAATCTGTATAATTTGTGGAATTTATGAGAAAGAGGTGTATGAATAGATCTAGTATTATCATATGCAATTTGATACCATAATTATTTGCCAGATACTTTTGATTTGCAAGAAAAAGATTTCGTATAAATACCAGAATGTTTGACATCTCTCTTACATAAAGGCAACGTTACTATTTTAGATTGGCAGTGATATTAATGTTACTGTTGTGTAAAGGAATTAATGTTTGTAGTAACCATAGTTATATTTTCAAATGTCACATAAGTACCAATCAGCGTAAAGAAAATCCGCTGTTCCACTTCGACAACAGTTGGCATCTCCAAGTTCAAACGTACATAATATCTATGGTGACTTATGGTCCACTAAGATCTATAAATGTAGTATTTTGACAGATGGTAACCACACTTCACGATAAAAATATGTCAAGCTGTCAGCCAGAACCTGAGTAAGCAGCGTGATGATGTTTTTATTTTTAAAACTGAAATGGAATATTATAACGATGGCTAGAAATTGTTATTTAAAGAATCATGAAAAATGTCGATGAATAAAAGAAGTATAAAGATTGAAGAGTTTCGAGAAGTTGTATTCCTGTGTGGATACAAGCACATACACGGTCTGTGGCGATGGTAATGGAGAGTACCTACCTATCTGTGTGAGTAACGTGTGTCGAGCTGAACCCAGCCGCCTGATTTATTGAATGACGTGAAATGAGAGCCGGTGTGTCAAGGTATCCCGCGTAATTGCAGAACGTGTTTGTGGTTTTGTTTTACCCTCCCAGGGTGATTACTTCTAATGAGCGGTTATTGTCTCGCATTTCATATTCAAATGTTTATTGGTTGCACTTACATATTCTGTTTTGATTGAAATTGTACACAACTGTATTTGTCACTTATTTCATAATTTGATTCAAGTGTTTTCAAGCATACAGTATGTCTCATTTTAATATCTCGAAAAATATTCATCGAGAGAAAAATTGTCCCAGGTAAAAGTTGAATGTTTTGGTGGCCATCCAGGGGGTGGAGAAGGGAAGTCACTTTAAAATCTAAAATGGGAATCTATTTTTATTTCAGATTTGGATAGTGTAGAAAACGAAGTAAATTTTGTCTAAAAAGAAATTGTATTACTGATAGATGCGCTACAAGCGATAAAATTGGTAAATTAAAATGGGACATCTCAGTATAATGATTTTCAGACTTGAGAATGTTTCGCAGAAGTTCGTTGTTTGAAAGTTTTGGAAACGCATCAGTTATTTCGGAAGAACAGTTAGGAACTAATATTTTTCTTCACTATGTCCAGAAAGTTACTCCTTACATGTTAAGAATTTCTTCTAGCTTGAAGCTTGGTTATTATTCTGGAAGTTTACAGGAAAACATGATACGTCCAGTTTATTTTGGTCACCCTACGTATCTTATAATTAAATTACAAAGTTTGCTGAATAAATGAAATTATTTCGTTATGTTTGTCATTAAGCGAGAAACTCGATAAGAATTTATTCATCGACCATAGTTGTACCATCCCATGTCTCTGGAATTCATCTACGGAGAACAGTGACGTAAAGTGCGTCGGACGGTCGGACACGATGTTGTCTGTTCTCATCGATTCGTTTTCCGGGGAAATTCGAGTCTTCTTTTAAAACACTCGATCCCCAACCGGATTGCACGGCCACCTGTGTTTACAAATCATTACCGGTTTGTTGTCCGGTTCGACGCTCCGGTAACCGAACACTCTTTGGTGCTGGTAATGTGCTGTGCACTTACCGTAGATTCGTTTACACTTGTTTTCCTCACGTGGGAATATTTTTTTACTTAAAACAACTTTATTAAAAAAAAATTAAAAATAAATATATTATCACGCCTTCTACCCATTACTGGGTGTGGCACTATGCCGAAGCAGATCTCGGTAATTAATATATGAGGCGTGTTTTTAAAGTAAATACCGTTTTGAAATAAAAATAAATCAAGTATAATTTTCTTAGCAATTTTATTTTTAAATGAAAACCTGTACTTTAATCTACTTTTCTACATAATTTCTACATAATGTTAAGGCTATTATCGTATCGTACAACCAGCTTTTGAATACCATCCTCGTAGAAATCTGCCGCCTGATTAGACAACCATTGCAACACGGTCGCTTTGACATCTTCATTATCGTCTTAGTGGAAACTTATCACATAACGTTGAAATCATAAAGCGTCTGTTCTCTCTCACTTTTTCATCAACTTTGTGCACCAAATCGTCAGTAATGACTGAAGGTCGCTCACTTCTTTCCTCATCATGCCTATTCCTACTGCCATCTTTGAAAGCTCTCACCCATTTCCGTACCATGCCATCACTCATAATGTTTTCTCTATACACTTCTCTGATCTGACAATGAATTGCAGTCGCTTTCACGCCTTTAGCATTAAGAAAACTAATCACAGCGCGTATTTCACAGTCGGCGGGATTCTCAATCGGAAGAGGCATTTCAAATACTCACATAAGACTCGTAAATACGCCGAATGACATCTGTGGCTTGCTAACAGAGTGCGGTACATAGTGTGCATGTGCCAAATGCCGACCGCGGCGTTGCAGCAGCGGAATTTCAAAACGATATTTACTTTTAAACCACGCCTCGTATTTTTGCGCGTGAAGTGCTGTTACCAGCCGTCAAATCACGGCCCCCAAAAGATGTTAGTGGAGAGGGAGTAACAGGAGTAGTATTAATGTGGTGAAAATGTTTGTCGGCAGTGGGAATCGAACCAGGATTCTCAGGATCCACATACCAATACGATACCACTGTGCCACCTACTCCATAACAACTTTATTTGACAACCAATTGCGCAATAGGGACTTATAATTTTGACGTCACATGCAGCAGACCCCTCCCCTCCCCCTTCCCCACAATTTTGTGTGAAACAACAAATTTGTAGAAAGAACGAGATGACACCATGCCGAGTCGAATAACTACTTTTTCCCTTCAGTACTACTCCCCGCAGATCCCAATATTTGTTGTTCAGCCAACACAGGATGTCTGACGTTTAACGTTTCGATCACGTGATAAACGTCAAACTGTAAAGCTATACCATATTCGCTACATAACAAATTATTAAATTCTAGTATTACTCACTAAATGGCAACCGAAACATTTGAATTGTATAAGTCCCTATTAGCAGGAAATTTAAGTACGATTGGTTGGCAATGTTTATAAATATATTACTCTTATGCCGTTCATACTTTATGACAGTTTTTATTTGTGCTCGCATGTCAAGAATGTATGAATATATCATTTACAAATTTGCATAATAGCGTAGCTGTCAAAATGCTACAAGTTACTAATAACATACTTATGTATTTTGTTTCTTCACATATATCGTACGGTGTTGAAATAGGAAACAGGAATCCAGCTTCATCAATCATTTAGAAACATATTAGGGCAGAGGGTTGAGGGAGTGAACTATCACCTTTAACATCAAAATGGCTGACATGAAGCACATTGCATCATCACCGATAGTATCTCCTTATTGTCCACACCCAGACTCAGGGTTGTCCAATATCTAGTACACGCGGTACACACCCCTGCGATGGCAGCGCCTTCGTCGCCGGCCGAACGTTGAACCTCCATTGCAAACAGGAATTTATGGTCTCGTGGCCGCCACCGCAGCGATAACGACTTTTTTAAACGAGAATTTGTGTGGTCTTGTCCAGTCCGAAACCCCTAATTGAATCTCGCATCTTTTAATATCAAGTCAGCGAAGCATTCCTTGTACCTGTACACTCATTTTTAATATCAAATCAACTGTTATTTATGTCTGCCAACGAAATTATAGCCCGTCTTGTCGTGGCAATTTATATTTTTATTGTTGAGGAGGAATAATAAACGTGGCATTTATTATTGTTGATTTAAAGTCTGATAAGTGGCATTTGCCATGCAGACCACAGGTTATAATTACTTTTCTTTTTCATTCAAAACACGCTGACTTAATTAACCAAAACGGATGTATTAAGCTTAGTTAACTCATCTATGCGCTACTAAAAAGCCACTTTCAAGATTGAATGATAACTTTGATGCCGAAGCATTGAATTTCAAAACACTTTACTATAATTAACTGCATCGAATTTGACACCCAACAACAAAAAAAGACCATTAAAGGATGCAATTAGAACTAATTTTCTTGTGATAACAAAAATATCTCCTGTAAAAGTTTAATAACATGATTTTTTGTTCTCTATTTCAGCATTAGCATAACATATTCTCGCACGCATATTGATGCTAGAATGAGCTTCATTCTTTAAACGATTTTTGGTGACATATTGTTATCATAGATTGGTATAACTGCATTAAATACACAAAATAACTAGGCAACGGACCAAATAAAGAAACACAATTTATACAAATATCTAGGCAACGGTCAAAATTAATTGCAAATCACTGTCACCGTCTTAACTATACTACCAACAAATTCCCTTTATGGCATATGTCAACTATTTTTTATAAAGAAAGGAAAGCCAAAACAGAGAAAATAGTATAAAACAGTAGTCGTTACAGGAGGCAATTCTAGCATGAGTTCGAAATTCGTTTACGAGCCGCGCAGCGGTGATGGGACGAACGAACAAGTGTTATAATAGACTACCTTCTGTAACTTGTATTTTAATATACTATTTCAGACAATCACTTTTGAAGTAACCATAACAACATCATATATTACTACGAAAAGTTGAAAATAACAGACACTGCTTTGTTATCATAACGCACACTTCTAACATATCAGGTGAAGTTCTACTGTTTGTCAACAGATGGCGTTACTAAGAAAGAAAATAATAAAATAAATGAAAAGAATTTGTATTATTATTTGAATTGAAGTTTTCGCAGATTTTTCAACACATTTGCACAGATAAATCTTATTTTTCTAAATTAATAATTACTTATTTACTAACATTTAATATTTTGACATTTCGGTTGGTACAGTTGGTATTACTACACCTAACCTCAAGCGTCAAACGTCAACGCTTACCTTCATTAGCATTAGCTGTCAAAGTGTAAGAACATTGTAAACTTTTTTTAGAAATATTTTGTGGTCGTCTGAAAAATAGTGTACATCACTCGCTCTAAAATGTGATAACTGTGCTGTGTACTTAAATCACTTGGCGCTACGCGCCTCGTTTTTCAATTTGTACACTCGTACGTTATCTTACAGTTTCGATGCTTGTTATGTAATATACTATTAAATATAGAAAGAACAAAAATTCCGGGAAGAATGTAAGAATAAAAATTCGTATTTACATATCATAACAGTGAACTTCATGAAATTTGATTTCCACGAACCGGGAACATTCCTCCTACAACGCCATTTCGGTTCAGCTGACAAAACCATTCTCAACAGTCTCGTTCAAAGTCGACGCCAGTCGTCGGTATTTGTGTTCATTGAATGTGTCGATGCACTCAGTCACCAAGCGACAATTGCACGTCGCTGTCGCCAAGCCATAGCCTACTTTCTTCAGTTCTCTCGTGTGTCCATTTCGCCTAGCTGCGAGCTCCGGGCGAACCATTAGGAAACGGAAGCTTGCTTCCGACAAAAGAGACTGCTGCCTGTGGCGATGGTTCTGTTGGAACCCCCACCGTGACACCCACTGCTGCGACATTGATTTAGATTCAAAGTACATAGCAGTCATAATAGATTGGAATGATTGCTCCAGAAAATTATTGTTGCTCTGCGATAGATTTTGTTAGTAATGCGTTTATTTTTTTCTTGGTTATGCAATATTCTTAATGCACTCATGGTGCCACAATTTTTGCCAAGTATTTTTCTTTTCTATTGTGAATTTACCAGCTTTATCATATAACAAACAAAATCCGTCTACTTAACAAACAAATGTAGCTATTATAAAAAATTGAAAATACTTCTTTCACAGTATAATTCGTAAACAAAATCAGAAATTGAAGAAGAAGAAATGTATGCTGTACATGTTTTTTCTTTAGTTTTGCGCTAATTTTATTTCATTGTTTATTTGAGAGAGATAAAATTCTCTAAATTTATTCTATTTTCCGCATCCGCTTAAGAGAGAGATTCTTCCTTTTGAATACTCAGCGATCAAGGGGAAATTCCCTTTCCACCTCAGGAGGCGGGAACAAACTTAATATTTGGCGTAAATTTTAATGATCGTATTTATAAATTAAAGTAAATAAATATCCTTTCTGGGTGTGGCACGGCTTCGCAAATATGTTAGTGGAAGGGGAGCCAAATGGATAATTTTAATGTGGTGAAAATAGTTTGTTGGTTGTGGGAATCGAACCTGGGTTCTCAAATTCACAATTCGACTCGATACAACTAAACCATCTACCCTATTTCTTTGTATGAATTATTTGAAAATATTGTATTTCTCAACATTTTTTACTTTTTAAATAGTTATTTGTGCAACTAGTAATGAAAGCAATACTTTTTTCTTAATTTGAAGTTTGATGCATGACAGTGAAGCCATAGTGAACCAATGAAATGAGTGAAGAAAAAAAGATGCTTTACGAAGATAAAAATGTTAAAATTAATTTAACAGATGTCAGAATGTTGTGAGCATATTGTTAAATTTTAAATGATCTCCAAGGAGATATAATTATTTATTTATGCTCACCGAGCCGTCGTGTGGAAGTTCATAAATATTTAGCTTGAGTGGGATTCGAACTCGGGATTTCATGATTCAAATGCCGTCATGCTATCCACATCACCGTACTACCAACATTAATAGAAATAGAGAAAAAAAGTTAAATGAAACCAATAAAAATGTAGTATTTACCTTTTTCTTTTCTACGATTTTAAAAATAGTTGAAAAACGTGTCACTTTCTATATTATTTTTGTTGAAAAAGCGAGGACTTTCATGATCACTATGCAAAAAAACTAACTGTGCTCTAATAATTTTCGCAGTAAAAATGAGACAAAAAAAAAACTGTTAGCAGCTCTCGAAGAACATGCCGCTTGATTCTGGTATCAAAGAAAATATCTGCTCCTTGGAGAGATTTGTTATATCGGTGTAATTTGTTTCTTCTTCTCTTGGTTGCTTGTAATGTTTTGTTCTAAATATTATTATGTTTATTGCACCATAGATATGAATCAGTAACGCTCTGTTATCTGTTAATATGTAAACAACGCCTATACACAAAACAGAAATGTGATAAGCAAATGTGTTGTGTGCTATTCAAGGTGGTATTTATTTTTGTATAAATAGTGAATTAAAGAAAATCAATAAAGTCTGACCGTGAAGCAATATCAAAACATTCTTCACTCAGTTTACCTTTTCTCCTAAATGTAAATCAAAATAAACGATCAAGTAATATCCTGCGCAATCCACCGAGGAAACCAAACAAACAAACACATTTCCACTAGACAGATCTAGACAGCGTAGGTCCTGATATCTCGCAATATTCGATTACAACGAAAAACAATTTCATTAACCATCAATCAACGCGTGCTACATTCGAAAAGCAATTACATCGTTTCGCTTTTCTCTATAAAAAGTGTAAAACACAAGAACGCGCATGCTCGTTAGAATGAATTCCTTGATGGTGCAGTGGAAGAGGTGCAGGTTACAATGAGGGTGCGATGGTGATGACGATTTTCGTATCGAGAAAGCATTCAGGTGTCGAATTGCGACCGTTAGCTCTCGATTCCGGCAGATGGTCGACACTTGAATCGAGAGCTTTCCACGTGATAAGGCCACTTGATGTTCTATTATCATTTTAAAGTGGATTTATTACGTATATTGTTAGATTGTTAGCTTCGCAAAGTACTGTGAATTCGTTACGGTAATTGAAGGGAAAAAAGTTATCTGCTTTGGATATCGTCCAATTTTATTTCAACAAATTAGACTTGAAGGAATATGCAGACATATGCTGGGTTGTATGAAAGTTTTATCGGTTCATTAGCAACTAACGGTTCAATAAATTTCAGAAAATCGCCATTGATACTGTTGCTGGATAAAAAATTCTTTAACTAAAGAGCTCTTTATTTTTTTCTTGCAACCCATACATACATACATACATAATAAGTCAGGAAAGTTATATTTTACTTCACGAAGCGGTTGTTTGAAATCCGAGGCTGTAGGCTGAGTATTTTAATCTTCTGAGTCAAGTATAAACACTTTCCTGCCGTATTATATATACTATTTTATCTGAAACCTTTTAATTTAATCAATAATTAATCATAAATAACTCATAATGTTTAAATTTCTTGATATGAATTATACTGACAGTAGACTATGTATCCAAGATTACAACAACAAAAAAACAGTCAGGTAAAATCTTTACCAGACTCTTTTGTATTTTACCAGACTGTTATTTTTGTTGTAGCCTTGGATACGTATTTACTTGAATGTTATGTAAAAATCTACTTTCCATTCTAAAATTGGTCAGGAAAATGGACAATTTCTTATCGGTTTCAGAAAAAATCTATTTTTACAATACTTGTACTGTAAGTATTAATGACAAAATTTAAACACAGTAAGTGGAACTTTTATTGCACAGTGGTTTCCATGGTTACATCAGGACTTTAAGATTTACTTACTGCCCACCGTGGACAGTAAATATTACATATCAAGGTCCTGTTTATTTTGTCAACAATTTGACAGCTGTCAATTTTGAAACCTATTTTTCTTTTCCTTCTCTTTGTGCAAGTATTGTAAAAAATAGCTTACTAACCTCGAACTATAAGTGATTTTTATAGGTCGCGAATGTGTAGGAAATCTCGACCCTTTGGGTCTCGATCTCCTAAACTACATTATTTACCTAAAAACTGTAACTTCCAGTTCATGGTACGTAATATACTATTTAAAGCTACGTAAAGTTGTGTAAAGAAGATTAAAGTGGATTGGAAATAATGTGCTTGATATATTGGCCGCGTTGTTAAAACTGATGTATCATAATTTGTGTCCGAACGGAAAGTGAACCTTTGAAGAGTCTGTCATATTTATCATTGGAAATTTTCCGGTTTTTGTTCACAATTTTAAAAGGTTATTTATCCATTCGTCATACTTTGTATTGTGTCAAAGAGAGATATCCTGTCATGAATAAACGTAGGCGTTAAACAAAGCATTTAAAAATTGTACAATTTACAACCGTCTCAAACGTTGCTATGAATAACCAGAAAGTAGCACATCTCAACAAATGATCTGCACTAAGAAAGAAAGTCGAAGCCATTTGTAAAAGGAAAATAGGTGACTTTGTTTAAAAATAACACAGCATAAACGTCACTGCTTCGAATAATATTTTCATACAAGTACCTACTTAACATTAAGATAAACAATTATGACCACAACCAGTAGCTTTGTACTCTTCAAAGCAAGAATAACAATGTTATTTCGTTTCATTCTCATCATTTATCGCTAGATTAAGAAAGTAGCACAACAACTTATGATGTTTTCCACATTACGTAACATTTTTACAATAATATACTTATATACATAACATCATGATGGGGTAGTGGCTCAGAGATATCGAGTCGGCTTGAGCTTCGATCCCCACAGCCGACAAACAATTTTCACCAAATTAAAATTACCCCTGTGGCTCCCCCACCACTAACATCTTTGGGGGCCGTGATTTGATGGCTCGTAACCGCACTTCACGCGCATAAATATATCACCGAGATCTGCTTCGGCAGAGTACCACACCCAGTAATGGGTAAAAGTCGTGATGCTATATTTATTTATTTTATTTACATAACATCACGATATATCCCATCAAATAGAGTAGCACGAACCCTAGAATCATTCATCAAATAATCAGTCCTCGTCAAACATTCTCATCCTACAATACACCACCCTTGCTTCAACTCGAAATCATTCATCACACAACAAACCTTCAATTACATCTACCCAATCACTCCTATATACTTTTCATAATTTTTCTTCGACGTACGTTTATATGCTCAAAACATCTGAAATTACTCACGCGCTCTCCTTTAACAACGAATCTACAAAGATAAGAAAAGACAAGAGCGACAACCTGCGCTTATATTTGAAAGAAAATTTCACACAATTACAGTTAAATACTCTATAAAAAGAAATGAAAATAAACAAAAAGATAAGAAAGGAAGGGAATGTCGCCATGTGATTGTTTTTGAAAGTGAATTCCACACAATTGCAGTTAGATACTCTATGTAAGATCAGAAAACGAATCAAAAAGATAAAAAGGAAGTGTGTGTCGTCCTGCATTTGTTTTTAAAAGTAAATTTCATACTCTAATAATATAACTAAACAACAATACTATTTTTAATAAAATAAGGCGTCAATAATCTAATAAAAATCATATATTTCAAATAAAACGGACGTTTCTGGTTTAAACTAAACTCATCATCAGCTTTAAACAATACAAAATAACACAAATCAAAATGCAAAATATATAAAATATCAGAATAATAAATAAGTCAAAATTAAAACAAAATGGCGTCAAAATTAATTACTTGACTTATTTATTATTTTGACATTTTCTGCATTTTGCATTCTGATTTGTGTTATTTTGTATTGTTTAAAGCTGATGATGAGTTTAATTTAAACTCGAAACGTCCGTTTAATTAAAATATATTATTTTTATTGGATTCCTGAAGCCTTATTTTATTAAAAATATTATTTTTTGGATCCTGATTATTTCTATTATAAACAACAAAACTAAAATCAAGAATCCTACACTCTTCTTTTAAATCATTCGATTAATCTTCGCCAAACGTTCCTATCCTAACACTCCTCTTTCGCTTCAGCCACATTCATAATTCGTTTAATACAAGCTCATTTGTTCCTCACACTCAAAAACTTTCGTTCAAACAACAATATTATCATCAAGTAATAATGTATTTTAGTATTAGAAGTTATCGACTTGCCATAAAAACTTAAAGCACAAATATTGACCATGCGCGCTCATATACTTAACTCTTCGTTTATCTATGACAAAAACAGGGGTGTCCACTCCTTTCAAACTCTCGCAAGGCTCGTGTATTGATCGTGTTTGGTGTACATACCCCTGCCTCTACCCCGCGTTTCACCTGAGCCTACACCACCTTGGCGGCGGCTTCGCAAACACTAGGTTGGGCGTCTATCATTCGTGACGTATTCCGTTTACAACTACGAGACGACGTTGCTTCTCTCCATCACTGATATTAACTTTCCAAACTGGACAACAAACTGTGCCATAGATTTGATTGATTTTATTGAGAGCTAATTTCGTTTATTGAAAAGTTATAAATACATTTTCTTTATTCTGTACCGATCTGGAAATCCTGGAAAAAACTAGAATTGAAATCCTTGAATTTGTACCTGGATGACCTAGCAATATTATTAGAATCAAAATAGTATTTTTTATGGGGTAATGGCTCAGTTGTATTAAGTCGGTCTGTGGATCCTGAGAACCCTGGTTCGATCCCCACAGCCGACAAAACATTTTCACCAATTTAAAATTACCCCTGTGGCTTCCCCACCACTTACATATTTGGGGGCCGTGATTTAACGGCTGGTAATCGCACTTCACGCGCATAAATATATCACTTACCGATATTTGCGTCGGCAGAGTGCCACACTCAGTAATGGGTAAAAGGCGTGATGATATATTTATTTTAATTGAAACATATTATCTTTTGTTTTTATTTAGAAAATCCCGCAGATTTATTCAATTTAAAATGAAACAAATTGACAAAATTATTTTTATCACCATGCCAACTGTAGTAAACGTGCTATTTTTTATCCTAGAACCAAAAAGTGATGACGTATCCCTGGTTACATAAACATTCCTGTATTGGGATCGCGCCATATAGAATTCTATAATAGAATTCAGTCGATAATTTTCAAATCGTCACATTAGCATTCCAACTGATACAAAAAGTACCGATTATTTTATGCTATATTAAGGAAAATCATAATTTTAACTTGACAGATGGCAGCGATTCTATTGTTCGAAATATAATTCTATATGGCGCGATCCGGGGGCAGAAATATCGTTCTTTTAATATTGAAAAAGTTGAAATAATAGTATTATATTCAAGTGAGTGAAAAAAAAATATATGTTAGTGTCCTTATCGCCCTTGCATGATTGTTGATCGAGGCGCAAACTGCAATAGACTACTTTCTGCTCTAGGTGCACAAATAATTATATCTGGTAATTTTTAATTCAATTTTTACAGTAATTAACCAAATAAAATTTAAAATATTTAGACATAAATTTATATTCTGTACAATTTTTATTTGCCTAGAATGTTTTCGAATATACATCTAGAAATCCTTAAATCTTCTGGAATTTTATATTTTGAAACTAATAAATACTATGTTATTATGCGCATTGTAACAGTTTTCTAATAGTCTTGTGGCAATCTTCTCTACTTTCTTCTTATTAACTAATTTAGCGAATCCACGAATTTCCAATTTAGAAATTCTAATGCCTCTGTGTTACTAAGAATAGTTATTATTAAGGAATTAGCGTTAAAAGTTCTAGTTCAACGTGCCACTTTGGGTGAAACAAATTAATTTCATTTTTTCTCTAGTTGAAAGTTAACGATAGCCATCAGAAATAGGAGCAAAAACTGCGTACGAGTAAATAAGTCGAAAGGTGGGCAAAAAATAATAATTAATTTCATATCGTTAGTAGATCAGTCGGTTACTTTAACGCGTTGTTGTTCGAAAGCCTCAGGGCTTAAATCCAGTCCCAGAAATTTTCTAATTTTCGTTCTTTCGCCGCTCTCCTGAATCGCCACAGGATGTGTTTGATGTTCGATTCTCTCTCTTGGCCACGACTTCCGAATTTGGGCAGTTGATTAGCATACTGGTCGTTCTGAATTCCCGCCTCTGCAAATCATCAAGGCTAATACAGTACCAGCTCTGTGTTTATTTCTAGACATTCTTTTTAGTCTGTTCTAGTCGAATAATAAATTTAAATGATTTTCGCGTGTATGGGGAGTTTTATATCGCCCTGGATTCGTGCTCAGGCGACGTGATTTAATTTATGACTTAACTGGCAATGTCTCGCAGTTCTGTCACGGCAGCGCACGATATGCCCCTTAGCTTAGTTTATAACGTCGAGTAGTTTCATTTGCTTCGGATTGCTTTGTGCGTGTCCGCGGATTCTTGAGTTTATTGCCGTGAATTTACTCAAGCGTAAGTGTAGCCACCGTGCCCGTTTCATCTAAATATAGACGAACATATTTTTACTAGTTTTATTACCTCTTACTATGATTTCATTGTTGAATTAAAAGTGTTTGTTTATATCAAGTATACACAAACTAAGATAATCTCATTACACTTTCGCTGAACAGTCGACTTAATTCGTATATTTTTCAAGGATTTTATCAGGTCATATTATTTATTCAGTTGTAAAATGGTGTGCTGTGAATTGTACGCAGAGATATTGAGTTTGCTGAAGATAAACTTGAAATAAAATACATGTTATGAATATTTCATGTGTTGAAAATAAGGTATACGAAATATTCTGTTATTGAGTCATGAATTTAAAGATGCTTGGTAGGTAGAAGGATTTTTCGTAATAACTCCGTGAAAGTGCTTTCTTCTAATTTCCATACTCATTGTCTGTTTATGCATTTTGCAATATACATCCAGTTACGTAAAATACAAGAAACATACTTAATATTTGTTCATAAATTCTGTTATTACCTTTTAATAACCAAATAGATCTAAGAAGATTACAAACATTTATTAATAAATGCCATAGATTTATATGCAGGATTTTTTTTACCATAAACAGTATCAAACGTAAAAATACTTGAAATGACGGAAGAAGAGAGAATAGAAACAACAATAAAGAGATTAAAATAGAGATGGATAGTACAAACATTAAGAAAAAGGCCAGAAAATATAACGAAACAAGTAGCTGGTGATAGACGTACAGGTAGACCCCATGAAACTTGGAGAATAACTACTAATACAGAATTAAAAACTGTAAACATCACATCGAACTATGCTAAAAGTACAGCCGAAAATAGAGAAAAATACAAGTAAAATCATCGAAAAACAACCAACATAAGAATAGCAAAGAATAAGAGACCTAGCAAGTCGGCCATCAGAACCAACACCAAGAAACGATAGCATGGCGCCCTACGTTGCAGGAGAAGCAAGAGGAAGAAGAAGAATTAACCAAGTATATTTATAAAATTAACATATTGAGTTTGCTAATCACTAACTGGAAACACTATAAAATCCTTCATTGAGCAGCAGTATAAATCAGGATATATTAAATAACGTCGTCAAAACGCTTACTCCAAACACACAATTACCCCATAAATAATTCTGTCATCGCATAAAGTAAGACATTATTCGAGCGCATAGCCGACCAGCAACTGCACGCACCATCGCATTATCCATTTATCGGCGTCCGATTTTTAACGCCATGACAAGAGCAAATTTTCTATATGTAATAGAAACATCATCCTTAATAGGTACTACAATGTTTTATGAACTTCTTAAAGCAGCAAAATTAAAACTCGAATGTAAATCTGGATTTATACAGCGTATGCCGTAACGTATCGTAATGTATCGTATCGTATTTTACTATTTACTAGTGGATATTTATACACGAAAGTAACGTAGCGTAATTTATCAGATCGCGCACAGTTTTAACTAATCTGGCAGAAACTGACTTCAAACTAAATTAACATAAATAAGATCTTGAATGAAACACAGTACGAAACCTTTAGAAAAGCGAAATGATTTTTAACTTTATTTTAAAACCCAGATATTATTAGATTGCTTCAAATGAGATGCACAACGAGAAACCACGCATGCGCTTTGCCTATAATTTGAATACCGTAAGCTGCCGTAACGTAAAAAGATAAAAGTTGACCATCTCGCCGTTTAGAATACGATACGTTACGATAGTTAAGGCTACGTCGTTAAGTTGTATAAATGTTTTCATTCAAAACAGTATTTCCATCTCTTACGTTAGATTATGGTATATTACGATACTTTACGGCATACGCTTTATAAATCTAACTTAAAAGTTGATCATCTCGCTGCTTAGAATACGATACGTTACGATAGTCAAGGCTACGTCGTTAAGTTGTATAAATTTTTTCATTCGAAACAGTATTTCCATCTCTTACGTTAGATTATGGTATATTACGATACGTTACGGCATACGCTTTATAAATCTAACATAAAAGTTGATCATCTCGCTGCTTAGAACACGATACGTTACGATAGTCAAGGCTACGTTGTTAAGTTGTATAAATGTTTTCATTCAAAACAGTATTTCCATCTCTTACGTTAGATTATGGTATATTACGATACGTTACGGCATACGTTGTATAACTCCAGCATAAATGTTCCAAGTAATACTTAACAGTATTACGAGAAAATTTGTAAATTCTTCCACTGCTGATATTTCAAGTTCATGAGAAATAAAGCGAATGTTATTAGATTTGGTGATAAAAACAAAACTGTCAGAAAAACATGGTGAACATCTGGCTTGAAATTCCTTCACACTGAAACTTCAGCAGGCATCAACGTTGACGAGTGGAGCGCGCACATCGCATATTTCACAGTCAGGCGTAATTGTGACGTAATCAGGCACAGGGCAAGTGTTGCCTCTGCTTGATGAAATCCTCACTCCTTATACAGAACAGCGCAGGAGAGTAATTAAGCCTGCTATTATGCCTCGACGCTGAAAAATCGCATTGTTGATACAGACCTGATTAAAATTCATCATCGTCGGTGTATTTTAAGTTTGACTTCATGCCGGGCTTATGACTTGACCGAACTCATTACTTACCTCGTGCGTTTGCCGTTCACGACCTGTCTTCATTTATATTTTCGACGCACATGCACGCGCCCAACTGATATAAATCCTGGATTACGACGGGCCACAGGGAAGATTTAGACAACGCGATAACTCTCAGCTACCTTGGTGCAAGTTATTTCTGGATTGCATTGCAATGTCTACTGTCTAATGCACTGTGATATACTCGTATTATTTATTTCCTCATTGCTACTTACAATTGCACTTCAATTCCTCATTCTTCTCCATGTGCTGAATACAATTGATCAAGTCACAACACTTTACAAAATACCATCTAAAGAAGAATTAACTTTTAATTAGTATTTTGAATTCTATACTTAGCAATTGATGACATGAAATTAAATTATAAAGATTATTTTTTGATGTTTCTCAAAACTAATGAAATGCTTCTTTGTATGTCACGTGTCTGCATTTTAATCAATGCTGTCATTATTATACTAAGAATAAAGCTCTTGTGATTATTCCCGGGAATAATCTCTGTAGATGCTTTTTTGTATGTGAGAAATGATAGGTAGTTGTAATATAATTATTTAAAACTGTCAACGCGTCAAGTAAAATGTGTGAAAAAATCTATTTAGTTGTATTTCAGATACAGAAATACACCAACAAATTTTGGAAACAACTTCCAAGAATACATTAATAAGTAATCAATGGATATGAATCCAGTTCAAAATCTTTTATGTTGGATGAATCGACCTCAACAGCTAAGTCAAAAAATTATCTAATTAAATATAACTCGAGAGTTCGATAAATTAGAAAATAATTCTCCAGTATGTTTCCCAAACTTGTTACCATTTGGCAATAACCACTCAAGCCCTACGGGCTTTTGTGACTATTGCCTGGGAACAAGTTTTCAAAGATCTGTCAAATTATTTTCTATTTATTCGCACTCTCTTGTTATATTATTACTGAGAAAATTGATATACTGCTAAAATTTGAACCAAAATCTATGAACTATAACCAACTACGTTACAGTTGCCATTGATTTATTATTTTTTTACTCTATTTGATTTTGTGCCATAGGAAATTAGATTTCATAAATTATAAGTATTTACTTAAAAGTGCTAATTGAATTTCAATGGATGAATATTCTCCTTATATAAAAGTGTCACTACAGGTCAAGTATTTCTGTATATGGACGAGTTATGGCATCGAATTTGCTTATGACAGAAAGAAAAATTTCAATAAAATCAGATTTGAAATGGCGACCATAATTTAGTTGGTTAAATCATATGACCGGAGTTCATAAGGGGACCATTTCTTTTTTAACACAAAACAGAACAAAACAACGAATATATATAGGTACATAAATATAAAGCTAGCTGAAATGTATTTATTTATTCAATATTTTGCAAAACTCAAAAAAAAAAGAAAAACATATTGCGACAAAAATTATAAGATTCTAAACAATTATTTTTCAAATCAATTTTCGTATTACTCATTGAGTTTAAAGTGTCAATATTTGTATATTTTCTCGATTCTCAATGAGTGAAAATACTCTTCCTGACAAACATAAAATATATTCTACAATATAAACAAGGTTTTTGCGAATAGTATTGAAACAAGTTGTATGGGGAAGTATCCACAAACAATTGACAATCGCCATAGTATATAATACTTTATTATACAGTTGATGAATGACCGCTCATACATATGATCGAAAATATTATTTAATTATATTAAAAATCAATCAAATGTACTATCTATAAAAACTGAACAAAATGGCCGTCCCCAATACACTGTTGGCGACATCGAAACTTTGAGGTCAAAACATATTCTGTTCCTTTAAAAACGGAACGGTTGGTCACCTTAGGAATTCATAAGTTCTAGGTTCAAATCCAGGCTTCATCTCAATTTTTTGTTTCTAATTCAAGAAGAAACATATTATAACAATGTAAAACTTTAATATTTTTATAGAATAATACAAATTTCCATTAAAATTTAAACGTAGCATATCTATGTATGTAGTTTGAGATAATTTATGAGGACATAAAATATTTAAACGAAGAAACGCTACTGCAGTAAAACCTATAAAATTTTATTTTTACTTCACCTTTTCACATAACCTATATAATTATCCTCTTTGATATTGTTTTAACCTAGAACCGTGCAACAAAACAAAATATCTAAACTTAAAAATGATCATTATCATTACTGTTTCTCAGATTTAAAAGAAAGTACAAACAGTATATTTTCCAAGGGAATTGCTAAATGCCATGCGAACTGTAATAGGATCTTAGCATATTAAATCGAGCGCAAAACTAACATGATACCAACATCAAAAACTAACAATTATTATTATAAACCCATTGTTATAGTTTCATAGTTCCCGGATACTTCATTATTGCCTCAATCAAAATAACAACTAATAATTATTTTCCAAACTTTTGCAAGATTCGATTCTTGACAACCACCGCCTGTACCAATCCCATCAGGAGCTAATTATAAGCCAACTTGATTCGTATTTCTAATAGAAGGTCACAATGAACACGGCGCTAAGACACCAACTCAACATTGCACGACCCACTTTAGGATCTAAGTCAGCCTTGAATCTGATGGGGAAACAATGCAGACTATTAGAATTGAAATTGGTAGCTCACAGCAAATTTTATCACTTCACAGGAATTATTTTCCGAGTACGAAACAAAATAGAATCGGATTTAGATTTATAAATGTCAAACTGTAATGTTATTCATAGAATTCAACCGATCCGTCACTTTTTGCCGTGTTTCGATAAGTTTTTTTTTATCTGTTGATCCCTTTAACCTCTAGATATCTTTGCATGATATTTTTAATTAAATAATTTCCCAAAAAATCTAAAATTGTTGGCAATATCCAGCCAATTTGATTACATTCGACATGCAACACTACAAATAATTTTTAGCAGTTTCAAACTTCAAAGAATCATTGTTTTTTTAAGTATTTTTCTTATCACACATCTTGAATAGTAATTGATTTAATGAAAACAACGTTGAAATACATTTATTATAATATTAAAGCCTGTAAAAAGTGTCACAGATTCATGCAAAAAGAAAAACAACAATTTTCGACTGTACACGCAAGATTTAATCATAAATTTATTCATATACTTTTTCAGGCTAATTAGTAATTCAATGTCGCAAAGTAGTTCACGTGGGACGACAGTAGAAACGCACTTTTTATTTCGTAGATCAATATTTAGGTACATTTGCTTAACAGGAAGGTTGAAATTTGGATCATCAACAAAAACATTAATTTATTATCCAAAATCTAAATCTTCTTGCTTACTAATAGTTATTTGACTAACTACTGTGTTAATGAGGGCGATTAATAATCGAGATATTGCTCAGTTTATTAATCGGCGATTAATACATAAGTTAGTTTTAATATTTTTCCGTTCATCGTACTTGAAGAAAATTTAATTTCATTCCATGAATAATTTGTTAGGTTAGTAACGTACCTGTTACAAATATTTTGACAACAGTGGATACGTTCATTTCAATTAAGGTAGTTCTAGTGTGACGGTGGCAACATCGGTCGTCGAGTGGCGAAACTGACGCTTAAAAAACATAAAAATTGAATAAAATAATGGTTTTATACCTATTATGATTTGAATATCATGAATTGTTAACAGGTTGTTGATCTAGTAAATTTTCAAATACCGTACTACCGTGTGGTGTTGCCATTATAAATTGGGATCCTTAATTTTTCGTTAAAAACGACTTTGCATGCCTATATATCCATTACTCAACGATAAAAAACTTTCTTCTTTTGATACAATATACGTGGATAGTTCTAAAACATCATATTAGTTTTTCAAATGGAACTGCAAATTTTTAGAGGTACACAAACCAAATATGTGCGATTCTGAATGACAATCGTCATAAGAAATCAACTTTACATGCGAATATATGTTCCCAGACGGTGAATATGTTTCATATTTTAGCAGGATCTGTATGACTATCCCATGTGCGCTGAATTTCATTCAGATCTGTAAAAATATTTTTCACTCCAGAACTACCTTAACATTAGCTAGTACCAGCGGTTTTTTTTCGTTTTTAGAATAATGTTTTTACTTTTATATTCATTTCAAAGGAATGTTATGTGAATATTATTTGCTTAGAAGTATCAAAATCATTTTGTCTAATTCAGTTTACCATTTTGCTACAACTTAGCGGTAGCCAATATATGCTATATTAGATGTGTTGTACTCCTCCAAAAATCATTAATTAAAAATCATGCATTCATCATTTTCACCGCGTTAAAACTACTCCTGTGGCTCCCCCTCCACTAACATCCTTAGAGACTGTGACTTGACGGCTGGTGACTGCACTTTACACGCATAAATATATCACTTACCGAGATCTGTTACGACCGAGTTCCACACCCAGTAACGGATAAAAGGTGTGATGATATATTTATTTAATTTTTATCGAAAAATAAATTATAATTAGTTGAGAAGTGATGGTTTAGTTTTTGACAGCAATATTTTATCCTTCTAATTATTCAAAGCTGTTCTGTTTGCTTTGTTCTAAATAATCTTTATTACCAATCAATGAAAGTATTTGCATTGTACTTAAACCAACAAAAAAAAAAGCAGGTGTTCAGGAGTAATAAAGCGAACCATTTAAGCGTTTTTCTAAGTTTAGAAAGACAAAGGAGTACGAACACGAGGTTAAAGTACAAGTCTTTGCCGCGTATATGATAATACATCCAGACGCTGATTACCTACACACGCGAGTCAAGTAAAGTTCTGCATCTTGTTGTACAAGAACAGCAACTGGTATGCATCATGCATCGTAAATCATATCACACGCACGCGGTACGCGGTACGCGGTACAGTCCAGTAAGTCCCACACACACACACACACGAGCACGCATGTGTACTACATTTACACGCCCAACTTACCAGCTAAGCGAAGATAAATTTGCTCGCGGTTAGAGCTGATGCTGGTTTGCTAGATTCTTTAGCAGCTTGTTCGCGCTATTGTTGTGAGGTGATTTGCTTCTGTTAATACGATTTTGCATAAATTTACTGCTGGTTGATTTTTACTTGGCCTATCGTGATTTCGTTGTTGTTGCTAGATACATCCTAAGAGGAGTCTGATATTCTAAACCTTATGCTTACAATGCGGAATAAACTTAGGGGTTACACCACTGTAACAGTTGGAAAAAAGCGGTTTTTTTACTTTTTTTTTATACAAGGAAAGGTTGTAAGAAAATACTATTAAACTATGTTATTAGGTATATATTGAAGTATAAAAAAATATTTTTTTCATTACAAATATTTATGGGATTGCTAGCTCAGTGGTATGAAGTCGGCCTGTGGATCCTGAGGTCCCTGGTTCGATTCCCACAGGCGACAAATTTTCATAATTTCAAAAAAGCTATCCCTGTGGCTCCTCCACCACTAAAATGTTTGGGGGCCGTGATTTGACGACTGGTGACCGCACTTCACGCGCAAAATATATCACTTACCGAGATCTGCTTCAGCAGAGTGCCACACCCAGTAGTGGGTAGAAGACGTGATGATATATTTATTTATTTTATTTACAAATATTTCTAAATGAGCCATTTTCCCAAATCATGTTGAATTTGAGGCGCTCCACGGCATGCAGTGTAGGTGATTGTGAGTAAAAATATATCACTTACCGAGATCTTCTTGTAGCAAAAAATAGATAAAGTTCATATTTAACCAAAAAAATACTTAACATTGAGGTAAACGAATTTAACAATCCCAAATATTCCTCCTTTATTCTGTAATTAATCATTATCTGCAATTGATCTATATGTTAATAACAACTTTTTATGTTTTATGATTGCTTTATAGATTATTAAAATTACGATATTCTGTGACGAGAATAATTTACCCTAGAATTTTTATTTTTATTTTATGTGTTTTGTTTATATTAACAGCAGAATAAACGACAAAGTGACAGCGTCGTAAACAATGTGGTTAAAAAGTAATATTTGGTATAATGATAAGTTTGATACGAGAGCAAAATGCATAAAATTAAAATAGAAATAACAGAATAAATGATTTTAGTCACTAACAGCCCAATTCTGAAAAGAGTTTTAGCCAATTTTCAATTTTGGATTATTTAAATGAAGTTAAACGAAATTTTCAAAAAAATGTTAAATAAACTCTAATACATTACCATTTGGTGTTCAGAAAGTAATTTGGATTAACTTTTTAAAATCGGACTAGAATAATATTAACTAATCTATAATTCAGGATTAAGTAAAACTTTTTTGATAATCAGGCTGTAAATGACAAAATGGTGGTAATCATGAAAAATTGGGGTTTGTCATTTATCAATCTGTAGCAGATAATGATTGAGTTACAAAATAGGGAAAAATATTACAACTTTCTACTATCTAACTTATAGTTAATGTGGTCATGATTTTCATCGGGTTTTTAAAAATTTTGTTGCTGACTAGTCTCGAAACTTGATATTTCAACTGGTTTATTTCACATCACAGCATTAATAATTTTCACTGCAGAGCAAGTCCCTTTCAAATGTTTTTAACTAGGACTATTTGATTTCCTGTTTATAAAGTGAATTCAAGCGACTAATTCGTAATGAATTTTAATTTATTCTTACTAAAGCGCATTAGAAATGTGAAATTATCTGTTGAATATGTTGTTAATTTCGTAGCCAGTGAACGTAATCTACAAATGTAATTCTAGTTGAAATGAAGTAAATTCTCGTTTAGACGAAAATGAGCGTAGCACGAGATTTGTGCGTGTAGGTATGCCAGCTCCTTTGCATAAATTACATTACATAATGTGCCTGGTCTTTGTGAAAACAAGCATTGACAGATACTGTACTGTACCTAGAACTTTCACCTACGTTAGAGATTGTATTTAATTTTCATGTAATTTAATATAATTTCATGTATGTAACTACTTGCACACGCCTCGCCAAAACTCACTATTTACTTTGTATTTCAATATTCATTTGCTCTTAAGTGTTTTAATATTTAATAAGCGTCCTTACATTTCAAGTATTTATTGTGCAATAAGCATTTGCATATTTTATAACAAAGGTTTAAAAGCTTATTAAATATAAATTCATCAGGTAGACTTTTATGAAAGATTATCTAGTTTTATTTCCCTTAAAGTACATAAAATTGGTAGTCAAGATAAACATAAAGAACTATATTACAATATTACCTTTTATCATTTTATGAAACTAATATCTTTTTAATGGGGTTTGTGTCTCAGTGGTATCAAGTCGGCCTGTGGATCCTGAGACCTGAGACCACAGCCCACAAACAATTGTCACCTCATTAAAATTATCCCTGTGGCTCCCCCTCCACTAACATCTTTGGGAGCCGTGATTTTACAGCTGGTAACCGCACTTCACGCGCATAAATATATCACCAAGATCTGCTTCGGTAGAGTGCCACCCACACCCAGTAATGGGTAAAAGACGTGATGATATATTTATTTATTTTATTTTAATATCTTTTTAAACACGCTCGTGTGAAACAATATTCTTTGACCATATGTATTTGGCATTTTTAAAGTAACCCGGTATGTTACTTTTGTTTAATTGGAACTTTTTAATTAACCCAGAACAGTTCCTGAACTGATCTTACTGCCCCAGCTATTTTGGTGGGTTGGCAGGTTGAACCCATTTTCTATCTCTTTCTAATTAACTTGTATTCCTTTTTATCCGTTTTGAATCGGCGGTATTGCAATTTGTATTTAAGTACAAGTCACTTAGAACGTGCATTCATATTTTGAATGTATAGCTAATTTTTACAACTGACACTAGATGCTTCATATATTTGGAAATAACATGAGTTAGTTCTAGATTAGTTCAGGGTTGAACCCAAAGTTCCCAAACAAATACGGCCTTTATAAACAGTTGAAAAGTTCAAGATCATTAATAAAAACAATTGCAGTTCAATCAGATTTTTTATTAAAGTTGATTCGCTACTGTTTAGATAGAATTGGCAATCTCTTTTACAAAGCTCCCGTTTCGTATATAAAGGAATCATTTCGTGGAGAAATTCTAGTATTTCTCGTAATTCGATATCGTGAGGAAAGTTTTAACTACAGCCCACTCGTGTGTCATATCGCACGTCCTTTGAGAAACGCCGTCACGTGACCTGTTTATCGTTATTCCTGCGTTATGTTTGGGGCTCGTGTTTTTCGGCTGATCGATGGCCTACCCGGCCGGTAAGAAAACTCTCATTAGCATGCATACCGACTGCGTGCGACCACTACTATAGTGATTTGTTCCGTTACCCACGTTTGTTTTCGTTCATTTGTTTGACTTGGCTGGCATTAATACACGGTTATTAATGAAATTATTTCATACTTATAATTGCTACAATTATGTTGCATGTGTTCGGTTGCTGTTTCATAAGTACGATTTGTTGTTTTAGTTTTCACTTTTCTACATTTCACACTTTCAGTTACATTTATAATTAATTAATAGTGTACTTTAGATTCTGGTTGATAATTTAATAAATTCCTAGCTTGTTATTAAATAAACATATGTTGTGTACTTTATTAACGCTTGATTGATAATTAAAGTATGAAATTTAAATGGTAGTCGTAAAAATTTAGTATTATTATTTGAATCGCTGCTATAAAATCCTTCATAATCTATATTAATGTCATAAAGTCATGAAAACACGTCTTAAGTTCTAATAATTACCTCGGCAAACACCACAGTCCAAAACGATAAAAAAAGAGTTAGGAAAGTTCAATTTAATACTTTAATACGTCATACCAGCAACATTAATAACACTTAAAGCAGCGGAATACCCAAGTTCAAGAGTCTTTTGAAATTAACATGCCCTCGCTACACTTACAGTGGAACCACCTTATAAGTCTCCAGCAAGCAGACTTCCTCCAGGATTTGAGTCTTGACGGCTCTGCGAAAAGTGGCGGTAAATAATGAAGTGACGGGCGGAAAGGGGTTACTTGACGCTTTCAGCAACAAATTGCGTTACATCCTCGGGAAAGTTCCAGTCGCAGCTTCAAAGTTGCACGTCGTGCCAAGCATAACTCTCGCGCTTAACTGACGTTTGTTTTGAATAAACGCTGGCGGACACGACGAAATGAGATGTAAACCAGTTGATGCGCACAAGGACGCCACATGAGTAATACCCTTTGCCTGCCAGACCCTTTTTTACACTTCGCTGAAATGACAAATCCATGTCGGTCGGCGTGCAAAAAATTACAAGGTGCCTCTTTTCGAAATAGATTACGTCTGTCATTAGCATTTGTTGGTATTGTACCAGTGGTGGCTCGTCAGAGCAGCCAGATGATCCAAAACAAATAATCAGTTTTAATAGATTTCTCGCATCGATTTAAATGATTGAATTAAAATTGTAAAAAACAAACTTTTTCAGACGATCAATTATGAAAGTAATAATAACAATATCGTAAATTGCTGCGGCAAGTTGAAAATAAGGGGTGGCTAGCTCAGTTAATTACTTATTTACTAATATTTTAGCATGATTTAGTATTTTGACATTACGGTTGGTACAGTTGGTATCACAACACCTAACCTCAAACGTCAAACGTCAGTGCTTACCTTCAAAACGCATCAGCTATCAAAGTGTAATAAAATTGCTCTTGTAAACTTTTTTTGGAAATATGTTGTGGTCGTCTGAAAAATAGTGTACATAATTCGCTCGAAAGTGCGATAACTGTACTCGTGTACTTAAATCACTCAGCGCTACGCGCCTCGTTTTTCAATTTGTACACTCGCACGTTATCTTACACTTTCAATGCTTGTTATTTAATATACTATAACCGCCAAGCTCAACGCATGAAATTGACAGTTTCATAACACCGTAACATCCCTTCCTTCACCAGTTGGACTCACCCAGCTGAATTTTTGTCTCTATGGCTTATTTTTTATTGCGAGTGAAGAACAATAGATGCGCTAAGGAAGTAGTCGTATTTTGGTTGTATATTAAAGCGTAAAATAACATTTACTTTTTTTAATTAATAGCTAATTGAAAAATTTAAATAACAATAAAACAAAATTTTCATTTTTCTGTGGAACTCTGCCTCACCAATGTTTTAGAATACGAGCCTCCTCTGTATTGTACCGTAGTTTTAAAGAAAGATAAACATGTGACGTCTTTTCTAATGGTCGAAGAATGATAATAGAAACCGTATTTGTCGAGAATTAATGCTGTTTAAGGAGCATCATTGTGTTGTATTTAAAGAACAAAGAACTGTGTTTCTATTTCTACCCGGCTATCAGGTGGCATAATGGTTGGCGCCATAGAAAGGATAATGCACAACTTGGAAGATAATTGAAGAAAATTTCCTGCGGTATCTTCTCTAGATATTCTAATGGAGTCTGCTTCTTTTTATAAAACCTTTTAAAGAATCTAACTGATATTATAATTTTTAAAGTCTGGGAAACATGCCGTTTAAATTCTTGGATCTTTTAATACAATTTCATTATCTTCACATGAGATGCAAAGGTGCAAGACCTGTCTGCGATAAGCCCTAGAGGCCTGAAGTAGACGGGTCCATCCCCATAGAGCGGCACATGTATTGAGTGAACGCTGCTGATGTACACGATACGATAATATTAGAACAAGTCGCTGGAACAATACAGCGCATGAAGCATGAGCTGCTTTGCTTGTTAGCTAACATATTGAACACGCTATGAATAGCAACGAGCTTGCTGGATAAACACTGACTTATGATGATGCTGAGGATTCTCTCTCTTCACTCTCTATTTACTTGTTTGTTTCGCCAAAATTCAAATCGTGCAAATTTAATGGCTTCGTGACAAATTGTCACCTAACAAGCAACGTGATGATATTTCAAATCTTCTTTAACCTGTTATGACAGCTATTTCAAATGGTCGATGAAAGTTTGGCGTGTCGTGTCAAATGCATCTTATTGAAATCAGTTTTACCTAGCTAGTGAAATGACTATTTGACGTATCGAAATATGAACTTGTCGGCCCAAGTTTTACTGAATATACCAAACTCATTTCATAGATTTTTTTCTAGATACATACATAACATCACTCTACAGGTAATCGTAGCCTATTGGATAAAAGCGCAGTAAAATTTTCGTTTCTTAAATAACAAGCGAGAGGCCGTACGTTCAAATCTCGCTAATTTCTACTTATATAAAAAAAATACGATTGTGTCTGAGTGGTTCAGATTCCACTATTAGCTGTAGGCTCCCTGTTATGCAGAGTAACAAATCAATATACTCCATCAAATGGGGTAGCTCGAACCCTAGTATCATTCAACAAAACATTCACTCATCAGATTCATCAAATAATCAGTCCTCGTCAAAAATTCTCAGTAATAATATAACAAGAGAGTGCGAATAAACTGAAAATAATTTGACAGATCTTTCGAAAACTTGTTCCCAGGCAATAGTCACGAAAGCCCGTAGGGCTTGAGTGGCTATTGCCAAATGGTAACAAGTTTGGGAAACATACTGGAGAATTATTTTCTAATTTATCGAACTCTCGACTTATATTTAATTAGATTATTTTTTGACTTAGCTGTTGAGGTCGATTCATCCAACTTAAAAGATTTTTAACTGGAACTAAATCGATTTTTTTCCCACATTTTATTTGACGCGTTGACAGTTTTAACTAATTATTTGACTACCTATCATTTGTGACAAACAAAAAAGCACCTACAGAGATTATTCCCGGGAATAATCACTAGAGCTTTATTCTCAGCATTGGTTAAAACGCTGACACGTGACATACAATGAAGCATTTAATTGGTTTTGAGAAACGTCAAAAATAATCATCTTAACACACCATCCTCGCTTCAACCACATTCATAGTCCCTCCAAACTTGTCATCATACAACAAACCTTCAATCACATCCATCCAATCACGCCTATAAACTTTTCATTCATATGCTCAAAACATCTCAAAAGACTGCAAAAAATATTACAAATTTTAATTTTAAAAATGTGTTTTTTTACTTATAAATATATTTCTGTAATCAAAGGAACCTTGTTTGAGGATTATTTGCAACAAGATAGTACTTTACAAACAAGATAGAATCGCATACATAAATATTTTTTTTACAGTTATATAAAATTGATTGTTTGATAGAAATAGCAGCGATTCTCTTTTTCTTTCGTCTGTCACTATATACAAATCATACAGATGTGCTATATTGCTATAAAGCATACGAGTACGTTTTAAAATAAATTTAATTTGGGAAATTGAAACTTTTGCGCAAGTATAAACTGATTTCCTGTTTAACGCCTATGGTAAATTTTTTAATTTTCACCCTGAATAGATTGATGTGTAATTATTTCTGTAATGAAGCGTTAAAGTTAATTTTAGTTCATACGGGCATAAGTTCTTGAATAACTTTCAAATTATATTTCCAATTTTATTTTTTAATTTTCTATTGTTTTAATAGAAGTAGTAGTCATAAAGTATGATGAAGACAAGAATGCAATGAAACAATTGCAACAGTAATTGTTTATCAATATGTATTTCTGATTACGTCAACATTGCGTATTTAATTATAGATCAGCTGTTTATTTTATAACAGTTGCCGGAAAGAAAAAGTATTGCTTAGACAATATCGTGCTGTCATCAGATATAATCGATGTAATTATTACGTACTGCTGCAAACTACGTTCAAGTAAAAACTATTATCAATTCCTGTCATTTTAAAACGAACTTTACGTGTTTTATTTTCCTAACGGTCGTTATTATTAAATGGTAAGACACTCGTAACAATGAAAAACGTTCGCAATAATCGTAAATAAGATCGAATCTTGTTAGAAACAAGTGATAAAACAAACGACATTCACCAAAGACAAATCGTCGACTGTTTAACGAGCGAAGACTTGAATGAATTGAATCATTTTAAATAAAATAAAAACAAGATGTATAAGAAATGGTAACCAGTTCCTGCATTGATTGCAGTCAAGGTGGCATAGCAAAAACAAAAGAGCAGAAATTGCTGTCTAACTGTTTGAAATAATTTCTTATCGCATGTTTTAATAATATTCATTATCAGATTTGAACCATGTTTTTGATTAAATTAAATAGATAAGATAATAAACGGTATTTTAAGAAATTATTATTATTAATATAAGTTCATTGATCTTGAGTTTATGTTTACTATACTATTATCTCATAATTGAATATTGGAAATATATAAAAAGAACAAAAACTACAATTTAAATTTAATGACCGTTTCTCATTTTTAATAACCTCTCGATCTGATGTCAAAATAATGGTTTCTATTTTACTCAGGGAACAACTAATTACCCAGAAGAAAATAAAACAGTTAAGTAAAAAGTTCTCTAGTGCAGATATAATTACGAAAAATAAAACAAAATATAAGACCGAGGTGGCGTCACGTACATATAATGCGATTAACTTATGAAAATATAAACCGCTTAGTTGTTCATGTAATAACGGTACCATGGAAATACTATTTTTAGTTTCTGTCAAACGTTCGGTGAATCTTTTAACTCTGAAATTGTTTCGCAAAGTTGTCAGCCGGTTGAGTGATGAACGTATTCTCCGTCAGCACCGTTGCCAAATTGGACGTCGTCCAAAATGCTAGGCCTTTTATCGAATTGACTTGCGATGGGTTACATCTGCTCCCAGTGCTGAACGCTGTTCAATGGAAGACACGGCGACATGACTATTTCTTTTAAACTTTCAAACTTTGAACCTTGTAAAACATGCTTCAAACGAACTCCTCGCCATCTACATGCCAACAGACTAATTACTCCTTAGTACAACGTTGTAACACTACAAATGAAACTTATGAATGATAAATAGTCGTGAAGATAATGACATTGTTAGAACTTATCAAAGAAAACATTAATGTTTGTATATATTCTTCAATGGAATCATCAATTGTTAACTCTAATCAATACAGCTTGTATTCTTTCTTTCTTTCACATCATTTACATATGAATGATTTATCTTTTCAAGAAAGTGTCTTATATTCTCACGTTATGAATTTGTTATCTATTTTACGATACAGAAAGAAATGGCGGAAGTACATGATATAAAAGAAAATGTATTTGACAGCTGTCATCGTAAACTGAACATTTTCACGCTTGTTAAAAATTTACAGTTAACAAACACAATCTGACATTTCACCACTCATGCTGTCATTACATCACATATGGATTCGTACTCAGTGTTATCCAAAATAAATCTGGATATAAGGTCAAATATCAGAGGGAAAATAAACGTCATTTGTCACTGGTAATCGAGTTGAATATCACTCTTGAACAGTTTTACCATTTGTTTCAAAGGTTATATTTATAAAGAATCGTAACAAATTTTGTTTGGATGTATTAGTTCTGCAAATACAATGCCCGATAGATGTATCTACTTTTGCGCAAGGATAATTTTCAATTTTCACATTTATAGTCAGTTGCATCAACAAAACTAAAATTTTAAACTCATGGCCAGTTTTTCAATCATCGGTTTACTCTCGATTAATGTTAATCATGATTGAAAAACTAACCCTTATGCTGGGTTGCAAGAAAAAAATAAAGAGCTCTTTAGTTAAAGAACTGTTTATGTAGCAACAGTATCAATAGCGATTTTCTGAAATTTATTGAACCGTTAGTTGCTAATGAACCGATAAAACTTACATGCAACCCAGCATTAGTGTGAATAAATAAAATCATATAGAATGTTTGAACATGTAACTTTGATTTGCTTTTAATATTTGAAAATAAATTTAAAATTTTAATTTTGTTGATGCAATATTAGTATTGTATTTCCCGTTTTCAAATATTTCTAAATTATTCAAACAAAATTTAATAAAAATAGTATATTGTACTCATTTCGAGTATGAAAGTTTATGGCATGAGCCGTAGGCGAATGTTGCAATTCATACGTGTGATAAATGTACATTCCATGTAAGTTGTACAATATGCTTTTTCTCCGATTATAATATTGTTGCCTTATTTATTTATATTTTAATCATAAATTTGTGCTTATTTGACAATACTAAATTTTGTAACCTAACAACGTAAGATTCAAACTGCGAGATATGATGCGTATTCTATTTGCCATTTGGATCAGATATAACTTACATTTACTGAACCAGATCACTTATTTATTTCGCTGGACTACTTCGCAGACTTTATTTCCAGTAGTAGAATTACTGTTTCTAATTTACTTTGAAGTAATTAATTCCAATAAGTGCATCAGTTTGCTTAAATCAGTTCTTTTAGTCATGCTGTCTAATTTATCTGAAATGATTTAACTGATCGAAGGGCCAAATGGAATACAGCTAATATATTCATATCTTACTGTGTCTATGTTAACCGTGATATATGAAAATGTATGCGCAATTTACTATTGAAAGAATTCTGTGATAAATCTATAACAGGCAGATTCATAAAACGGATTAGCGCTAACACCGTTTTTAATATTATCTGTAACTCTGTTTCAAATTAAGACAGATTCAAGAAATGAATTAAATTTGATGCTAATTAACACTCTTTTTAGAGAGTTAAAAATAAAATAAAAAATTGTGTTAGCGCTAATCCGCTTTGTGAATCTGCCTGTAAGTTTATAGATCTGTACATCTGTAAATAATGAACAAAATCACATCAATATTTGTTGATAAGCAGAAAATATTTCATAAAGTCATAAGTTTTGTTGCGATTTTGTTCGTCATTTACGGATCTACAAAAATTATAGATTTACATAAAAATTCAACATAAATTTCTGTAGCACATATCTGAGGGATCATACAAAATAGTTATTTGTTTCATTAGGACTAAAAATACAAATTTTCGGGTCGAATAATAAAAGTGATTTACAAAATTATGAGACTCGAAATAGTATTTTTAGTCTTTTTTTTACTACTTATTTAGAAAATTTTATAGATTCCTAGATTAAAATGAAACAAATTAAAAAAAATTATTTTTATCACCATGACTGTAGTAAAATTGCTATTTTTTTGTCTAAAAACAAAAAAATGATGACGTATCCAAGGTAACGTAAACATTCTTGAAATAACATTCTTTTACTATAGAAAAAGTAATATTCAAGTGGATGCAAAAAGCAATATTATTTGTAGTAGTTTGTCTAAAATAATTTATAAACGTTTGGCAGTAGAAAATTTACGATGCCAACTATCAAAGTTGTTTTGAAAATATAACGAACATAATCTGCAACTGAAATCTCTTGTACCACAGCCATCGTTTACTACGCTAGATTATAAAAAAAAGGAAGTTTTATTTTTAAAAATATGTAGGTGTACACCTATTCTAGCAACAATTCATCAAGAAGTGAAAATATTCCACGTATGCAGACTGGAAACTTAGCATAAATCCCTAATTTCCATAATTCTCAAATCTCGTGCGTAGATTATACAGCTCGCAGCACAGGCATGCCGGGCTGGCTGCCTGGACGCCACAGGCAAGTCACGATTTCCACAGCCAACTATTTCTAGGAACGAAAACAATTCATACACGAACATAACACAACACTCGTGAAATTTCACGTCTCTTTTGCCGGTGTGTGAGTTACACAGATGCTTTAGTGGCTCAAATCGCAACTTAAAATATTCATATATCCAGGCGGCGGCCTCATTGATTGAAAATTCCTTTGCGAAGCTACGCAACGGGGTTTATTAGTTATTTATGGACGTTTCAAATTTCGTACCCGGTTTGCAGACGACAGTGGAGTGAATTATTTCGCGTTCACTTAATGTATTAGCTATTTTGTTGTCATTTATTTATCAGCTATATTATTATTTATTATTTCATTACACTACAAGAAGTTTCAAACCGTGTCTACTAGGGATGTTGATTTTATTTGGATATTCGAATATTCGGATATTTACATAATAGGCAATCGTAGCTCAGTGGATAAATGCGAGGTAAAACTTGCGTTTCTTAATTAGCAAGCAAGAGGTCGTGCGTTCAAATCTCACTGACTTCTACTTATATCCAAAAAATACGATTGTGTCTGAGTGGTTCGGATTCCACTATAAGCTGTAGGCCCCCTCTACTGTAATTGGGATTTACTTCCTGTTGTGCAGAGTAACAAAATAAATAAATAAATAAATAAATTATAGATATTCAATTTTGGCTATCAGGGTAGTTTGACTATCCGAATAAATTAACTATCTAAATCTAAATTGATCATATATTCGAAAAACTCAACAGTCCAAATAATTCGAATAGTCAAATAGTTAATGAGACCCAATAGTCAAATAATAATAATGAATGAATAGTTCGGACTGCGCTAAAAGTTTGCTAGTAAGTGAATTTGTTTGGTTTTTAAGATATAACCTCCGGAAAAGTTCAATTTTGCAAAAAATTTACCTTATCATATTTTCGACATTTCCGAGGCTATATCTCAAAAACTAAACAAGATATGAAGATGTACTCAACGGCATTGAATTTCTCATGCTTCAATTGACTTGTAAACAAATTTACAGCATTTTTTATTTCGTTACAATATTCGTACGAAGAATTTTAGAGCAAACTTTTAAATACTCTTGCACTTATACAATTTTTCGGCAGTACGATGGTGTAGATAGTATTAAGGCATTCTAATTCGGAGATCTCGAGTTCGAATCCCATTCATATATGAATTAGCACACTGCGGCTTGGTGCGTTCGGATCCTGGACTGTAATTTGAATTAAGTACTTGTTGTAGAAAGTAGAATAAATAAATAAACATACAATAATGTTTTAACAGGGAACAATATACGATGCCAATTGTTTAAAATAATGTTATAATACTATACAGTCTTTAAATCACTAATAAGATTCTTAACTATGACCTCACAAGGTTATATGAGCAAACAGTTTGATCTCAATTGCCTCACTCAAGTTCTGCAAACAAAGAACCCAAGATCTGACATAATTATTGCAGTTTTACAACATCAGTGTTCTCAACATAATGCAAATAAACATTCCTGGTTAGCAATTGTAATTTAAACACACACATTAGTGTAAATTATCCTGATAGGAGTGGTCATCCTCCCATCATCCATCTGTATTCTATTCCGAGGTCAGGAACAACTCACAACATGTAGGTAAACTACTAAACCACTCCACCTACGGATTACAACTGTTTTACTACAAACATGTTGACATAGAGACACACTCACATGAAGACTTCGTTCAGTAAAGCAGATCAAGGAGCCATGCTTTCTAATAACTTGCTAAATTGTGCGGAATTCTGCAATTCAGAGAAACTCATTCTAATTCATACTCATGCGTGCCTTGTTTTGTGTTAGCCATTTGTGTAATTATATTCTCTTAATGAGTTTTAATAACGCGGCGCTCAAGCATATCGTCAAAATTGTTCATTTTGGGTGAAATTTTATGTGTAATGGGAGACTGGAATGTTTAATTAGCGTTTAATTAATTTGTATAATTATGTATTTTGTTTGATGTACAATGTTTTTTTAACTCGTTAACGTGGGTTTAAAATAAATATTCTGAAAATATATTTTAACATTTTTGACAGACTACATTAATTAAAATATCTGAAATCAAATGTTTTTTCAACTGAAATTTAAATAAAGTTAATTAATTGTAGTATACAAGTACAGATTTTGCAATCATAACAACGAAACTATTAATGAAATAATATTGGAAGACCAAACTTCGCTCGAAAATTAATGGGATGAGAAATTTAAAATGAAAAATAATAATAAAAGGAATTTTCGTCCCAATTTTCTTTCGAATTTTCGCTCACGTCTCCAATCGTAGCTCAGTGGATAAAAACAAGATAAAACTTGCGTTTACTAATTAGCAAGCAAAAGGTTGTGGCTTCAAATCTGGCTGATTTCTACTTATATAAAAAAAAATACGATTATGTTTGAATGGTTCGGATTCCACTATAAGATGTAGGCTCTCTGTACTTGTAATTGGGATTAAATTCCTGTTGTGCAGAGTAACAAATAAATTAATTTTTAAAAATAGTTGAAAATATCTAGTTGATTTCTTGGATCAAATTTCTAGTCCATCATCCCTGTGGCTTTCCCTCCACTAACATCTTTTGGAGCCGTAATTTGACGCCTGGTAATCGCACTTCACGCACATAAATATATAACCGACATCTGTGCCGGTAGAGTGCCACATCCAGTAATGGGTAAAAGGCGTGATGATATATTTATATTTATTTTTTTTTATTATGGGGTGGCTAGCTCAGTGGTATGAAGTTGGCCTGTGGATCCTGAGAACCCTGGTTCGATCCCCACAGGCGACAAACAATTTTCATAATTTCAAAAACTACCCCTGTGGCTCTTCCACCATTAACATCTTTGGGGGCCGTGATTTGACGACTGGTAACTGCACTTCACGCGCAAAATATATCACTTACCGAGATCTGCTTCCGCAGAGTGCCACATCCAGTAATAGGTAAAATACGTGATGGTATATTTGTATTTATTTTTTATATTTAATCAAAATCGTTAGTCAATTTCGAGATTGTTGACACACACAGATAGACAAACAAGAATTGCTCATATTAGTGTATAGGATGTTGTAAATTATATTGACCAAACGAGTACATATAACGTATGTGTTGTACCAGAAACAAATTGAATGTCGCTGAAGTCGTCCCATTTGACACGGCATATAATTAAAAAATTTATAGCTTGTTTGTTGTTGAACAATAAGTAACAAACATAAATAAAAGAATTGTTAGCCTAATAATACGTGTCCAACGGATAAAAACAACACCATTCATATTCAAATCATTTATTCAAATTTACAACAATCCATAAACAATTTTCCAGTGCATAAAACATAAAACTGCGTCGACACTCGTAGTAAATGAGTTCATTTACAAACAAGTCTCCTAACGAACACGAAACGAACATAAATAACAAATTATTGTTTTTGTACCTGCGGGCTGGTCACGTGACCATCTGAAGATAACGGGTCGCTACTGAAGCTTGATGCCCGATACCGTTTCATTTTACTGCTCAGCATTTTTTACAGACCCTGAAGTTTTTTCTTTGTTTTCTTTCTCTTAGATTTGACCAAGTTCATTCAGGGTCAAGCGCACGTTAATGCGCTCGTCGCATTCTGTTTTTATTGTCGCTGATTCTTTTGTTTTCTTTCTGTGGAGCTCTTGATTTTCAATGAATTCAAATTGCCAACTCGAAACTGAGGTCGTTGATTTATTACTGTATTGAACATGTTAACCGTTTGTTACCATTATAAAGTAATTGCTTGCTTGCTATTCATATTTTTTATTTTCAATCATGAATAATTTTTATTTGTTTATTCAAGTATCATATTAGTGTTGCCTTTCAAAAATCACATTCGCTAAATCTGTTTTATTTTATTTACATTCTAGTTAATGAAGCGAAAAAAAATCATTCCAAATAATTATAGATTAAGATAAAAAAAATCGATTCGATTTTTGGTTCACGGTTCATCATACTTTGTCGATTCAGTTTTTGTTTCGGTTTAAAGTAATTAAATTTTGGAGCGCCTCATGAACCAGTTTACAAGATCAGTTTGGTTCTATTATTTTTATTATATTTCTTTTATACATTTATATTTAAGTCAAATTTTAATTTTCCATTTAAATTTACAAGTATATAATTACATCTTTTGTAAATACTTACATATATAAATATTTAGATAATTTCGATTGGAACCGGTACAAATGTTCGGTTTGGTTCAAATACCCAGTTCCACATAAACGGTTTAATTCGGGTTCGCGATTCAAGAAAAATAGTCTGTTCAGGTTCTGTTTGCAGCTCTGGATAAAACTAAATTACATTCTTTCGTATTTCCATCAGTAAACTGATTTATGATCCGTAAATATGGGGTAGATGGCTCAGTGGTATCGACTGTGGATTTAAGAACCCAGGTTCGATTCCTGCAGCTGACAAAAAATTTGTAGGGGGCCATGTTTTAACGACTGGTAACTGCACTTCACACGCATAAATATATCAGTTACCGAGATACGCTACAGCAGAGTGTCACACCCAGTAATGGGTAAAGGCGTGATGATATATTTATTTATCCACAACTCATATATAATAAAGACATTATTACACTGATTTCAATATAAATATATGGCTCATAAAACACTAGTGTATTATATTCCATAAAACACTGCAAACAACTTGTTACTTAGCAACCACTTGATAATCTACCGTATTTTGAGAAACTATATATAACTGAATCAACGTTAAACGTTACGACCAATCTTCTACAATACCAATAATTATGTGTTGTGGTTAAAATTTTGTATTACACTTGTGTTTTATTGGTATATAAAACACTTGTATAATAAAAAACTATTATTTTTATTTTTAAATTTGCACATTTATAACTATGAAATATTTTCTACTTATTATCAAATATTGATGTGATTTTGTTCATTATTTGCAGATTTACAGATCTATAAACTTGTAGATTTATCACAGAATTCCTTCATAATTACTCAAAGTTACTGTAACTCAAAGTAACTCAACTCAAAAAGTGTCTTAAGAATTACAAGTACAACTCTAGCAAAACATACTAGTACACTCTGTGATTACGCCACAAAAACCTATAAAATAAATGAGAAATGTACATTCCTTCATTCAATAGTTAAATACTAACAAATCTAATGGAATTACGTTGTTTAATCACCTTTAAATACAACAGCAACAAAACCATGACAACTTTATAAAACAGACAATTTTTCAAAAAGATAATTTCCTCGCGATAGCCTCCTTGAATATAAATAAAAGTCTTGAAGATGATATCTATAGAAAACTGTATTCATAGTGACAGCTAAAAGATAAAACGATCGTCTTTTACTTTGTTGATAACCGCAAGCAAATAAAATTCAACGTCTCCACAAAGTGTTCCATCCAGATGTTTATACGTAATCGCAATATCCTATAACTAGAAGCCTTGTTGGTTCAAGTGACGTAACATAAAAAAGAAGCAATAATATAAAAACTCGTCAGACATCTGGTGTCCGTTCACGGTAGTAAGCAGCTCCCAGTTCCCATCTCGTCAACAGATGATCGAACACGCAGAATATTTTAATGCGTGCATCCATCTGTCCTCTACTGTCACAAATATCCACTCGATCGACTTCCATCGCAGTTTTTTACATCGTGTTGCTAAATTCCCAACTCGAGATATCGAATACCATTGTATGGGTTCATTGAACCACTACCTGCGATTGTGTAATATTCAATTTCACGTGTTGTCATTTTTTTTCTCTTTCTGTTCTGTCAATGAATTTTTTTTATAGAGAATGTTGAATTTTATTTGGTTTTGGTCTGGTTTGTGAAAGGAATTTCTTTTTTGATTTATTACGCCAGTAAATTAATTGAAGTCTTGTACTATCTGCCATAAAGTTATGAATTATTTATTTGTTTAACAGTTGTGAAAGACAAGCAATTTTTATGTTTATTAAAAATTTTATTATTCCAAGTTATGTTACAAAATTAATATAAAGAAAATGTAAATTGTCTTCTTATACAGGATTAAAAATAGCAAAAGTAATTATTCATAGTTTTCCTCATTTCGTTCTGTCATTTACATAAAAATACTTCATCAAAAACTTGTAAACAAATGATTGCAAACATATGATATGCACATTATGACACTGCTCCGCATGCATATTTATAAACAAATTTGACCTCGACTAGTTATAAATAAAATAAATAAATATATCATCACGCCTTCTACCCATTACTGGGTGTGGCATTCTGCCGAAGCAGATTTCGGTAAGTGATATATTTTGCGCGTGAAGTGCGGTTACCAGTCGTCAAATCAAGGCCCCCAAAGATGTTAGTGATGGGGAAGCCGCCATAGGGGTAGTTTTTTTAAAGTGGTGAAAATTGTTCGTCGTCTGTGAGAATCGAACCAGGGTTCTGAGGATCCATAGGCCGGCTTGATACCACTGAGCTAGCTAGTTATAAATAAAATAAAAAAATATATCATCACGCCTTCTACCCATTATTGGGTGTGGCACTCTGCCGAAACAGATCTCGGTAAGTGATATATTTTGCGCGTGAAGTGCGGTTACAAGTCTTCAAATCACGGCCCCCAAAGATGTTAGTGGTGGGGGAGCCATAGGGGTAGTTTTTTTAAAATGGTGAAAATTGTTTATCGTCTGTGGGAATCGAATCAGGGTTCTGAGGATCCATAGGCCGACTTGATACCACTGAGCTAGCTAGTTATAAATAAAATAAAAAAAATATATCATCACGCCTTCTACCCATTATTGGGTGTGGCACTCTGCCGAAACAGATCTCGGTAAGTGATATATTTTGCGCGTGAAGTGCGGTTACCAGTATTCAAATCACGGCCCCCAAAGATGTTAGTGGTGGGGGAGCCATAGGGTAGTTTTTTTTTTAAATGGTGAAAATTGTTTATCGTCTGTGGAAATCGAACCAGAGTTCTGAGGATCCACAGGCCGACTTGATACCACTGAGTTAGCTAGTTATAAATAAAATAAATAAATATATCATCACGACTTCTACTCATTATTGGGTGTGGCACTTTGCTGAAACAGATCTCGGTAAGTGATATATTTTGCGCGTGAAGTGCGGTTACCAGTCATCAAATCACGGCTCCCAAAGATATTAGTGGTGGAAATTGTTTGTCGCCTGTGGGAATCGAACCACGGTTCTCAGGATCCACAGACCGACTTGATACTACTGAGGTAGCTACCCCATACCTCGACTAGTTCTTGTGCATAATATTATTTTATTTTAAATAACAGTTACTTAATCGATCGGTTTTGTCAACAGTATGCTTCACTTCCTTCTTAGTCAAACAATAAAAAAATAATTAAAATTACGTTATATTTGAAATTGTCTAATAAAAAGGTTTTATCGGTTGATGACGATTAAAAATAAACAAATTATAAATTTCCCGGTTAATCCATACAACCGAATCTGAAACCAGAAACTGGAATCAAGTGGCAACCAGCGTAACGTCTTTCTCATTACGGAAGTAACTAATGTATACGTGATTTTAATGACAGCGTTTTTTCAATCCCAAGTAACTGTTTATCGGCATCGATAAGAGCGAGCATCTAAGCCGTGACTTTCATTAAAAAAAAACAAGAGCAAACAGAATAAAAGTGTAGTTATCGGCGCTGGTAACGTTTTCACAATAAATCCACTTCGATCCGACAATTACCCGCGGATTTATCGGCCGTTAGACGCTACAAAGAGGCGCGCCAGATACGAGGATAGAGGCTGCAGAAGACAGCCACAAGATCCGAGCTGGTGGTGTTGGCCTCGACCCTTGAGAGAGACGAATCGATGTACGTGATTCTTGTTATAGTACCGTCTTCATCAATTTGTAAACGTAGAGCAATTGTTCTCTATAGATTTTGCATTTTTCAACGATCTTTACAACCATAAAATAACAACTGGAGGACTTTAAAATTGTGCAAACTTCATAACTGTGTATTAAAAATATCGAGATCTGTAGCGACAGTGTGTCCTGTGCCACACTCAGTAATGAGTAAAAGATGTGATGATATATTTATTTATTTTTCCTACGTTCGTTCAAGAAGTGAGTCATTATGTACTCATTTCCAGTGTAAAAACTGGCTGTTTATCTCATACTGCTAATGGGAACTACATAACCTAAAATTATTTCAAGACACGTTCGTCATTTCTTTTAGTAGTCGTCACCATTTTGTTTCAAAATGACGAACTAAATTATAGCCCAGTATTTCACAGATAATTGTATTTGGCTAATTACCGTTTGTTTTATAAAGATTAAGAATGCCTACTATTAAAAAAATATATATATATATTTGTTTCATAAGCGAGTGTTACCGGATTTAAATCTCACAAATTTCACAAAGTATTACTGAATTCGAATAGATTTAAATTCACTTGTGGTCATTTGCTCCAACGAAAGTTAAATTTAAAGTGTACTTTCAAAATGCTAACATTGTTAATTGTTTTATTTGATTTATGGTGGAGTTCTGTGATAAATCAACCCGATTCTCAAAAAATTTTTAGTTAATCCAGAAGTTTGGATTAGCAAATCTTATTCCAGCCCGATTTAAAAAAGTTAATCCAAATCATTTATCAAAAACCAAATGATAACAAGATTATATTAGAATTTATTTACACTTTTAGCTAAAACACTTTTATTTTGAAAATTGGACTGTTTCAGGCAGATTCATAAAACGGATTAGCACTAAACCGTTTTAATATTATCTATAACTCTGTTTCAAATGAAAACAGAACAAAAGAGAGTTAAAAACGAAATAAAAAATGGTGTTAGCGCTAATCCGCTTTATGAATCTGCCCGTATAATTTTATAGTTCCGGAATTATGTAAATAATGAAGAAAATCACATCAATATATACAAATAAGTTGATAAGTAGAAAATAATTTATTAAATAATAAGTTTCGTTGCGATATCATTTACCGGTTTACGGATCTACAAAACTTACGAATTTGTACATAATTCTACCATAACTTTAATTTATTTACAGGCATATTCTTAAAGCAAATTTACAAGTTTATTACTTAAAAGGAATGTTTTAGCATTAAATTTAATTCATTTCATGAATCTGCTTTAAATTGAAATCGAGTTATAGATAATATTGGAAGTGGTGTTAATTAGCAGCGGCTAATCTGTTTTATGAATCTGAAGTTTAAATTTTAAATCCAGTTTTGTTTATACAACCTGGCCATTTTCTCAACTTGTGTGGCATTTTAAAATGGAAATTATTTCCTTTGATGACACCATTAATAAAAAAAAATTAATTTCTGGATGATCAAATTCATATTTCAAAACTACGCCAGCCTGATATAGAAAACCAGCAATAACTCTGTAAGCAAAAATAAGGATGTTGAATAACCTTCCTGATTCCAGATAAGCATATCAAATAACCTAGTAGCAAATTACACCTCAGTCGCAAATCACTGCCATTACCCAGCTCTAATTCCTACTCTACCTAAAAACATGAAGTGTTAATCTTCTCTGGCTGTTAACACCGCTCATCCGGTATCAAATATCCGTCCGTCACTTGGTGTAACACCGCAACGTAACGACGTAACATAACGTGGCGTGAGCTCCACCTGCGGAACAGAGTTCAGCGACCGCGCTCGCACGACCGTGTGAATTACTTTAGCGCTCAGCGTAACTTCGTGACGTCTTCTTCAGCGTCAGCGCTTTGTGTTGTACCGCAACCAAGCGGCGACAAGATCTCTCACTATCATCATGACGATTCTGATTGCAAAGTTAAGGATGGAGAAAGGATTCATAGGTATGGATATTAATACGTCATTGTCTTGTTGACAGCGTAACTAGCAGTGATCCATCAACATTTTTTAAAATGTCAGTTGGAGGTAGTAAGAGTGCCGATGACTAACTTTATTGTAGAAAAATCTGCTCTGGTGACTTTCTCGGACAATAAATTTAAATAATTTGCACACATTTGAGATGCATAATTGACAATCACTTATATATTATTTGTGATACTAGAATTCTCTGCTCGAGAGCTTTACTAACTTTAACAATGAGTCATAATGACTTTATTTATTTATGCTACTCTGTACAACAGGAACTTAATCCCAATTACAGTACAGGATTCGGACTAACCGAGTCGCAGTGTGGTAGTTCAAATATATTTAGCTTTAGTGGAATTCGAACTCTGGCTCTCCGGATTCGAATATCGTAATGCTACCCACACCACCGTACTGTCGGACATATTACATATTACGATTTTGATAATTTTTATTCATTAAATATTTATAACAACGATTTCCGAAATCGTTAATAAGTTATTGCTTATAATAAATGAACCGATAATAATTTCGAAAAATATTTAAAGTAAAACTTGTTTTAATTCAACTTAGGGTATATTTTAGTTATTTTTTTTTTGGTGATAAACATTATCTTTTACGAAATAAATAAAATAAAAATTTCAAAAAAAACCGTCAGTAAATTTATAGTACCACTGGCTGTATATATCCGAATGTAACATCAGTTTTTCACTTAAATGCTTAAATATAAAGTTTCAATTTAAAATCTCATCAAGTTTTTAAATTATTCTAATTCCCAACAGATATACAGAATGACAGACAATTCAAATAAAATAAATGTAAATATATCATCACGCCATTTACCTATTACTGGCTGTGGCACTCTCCTGTAGCAGATCTCGGTAAGTGATATATTTATGCGCTTGAAGTGCAGTTACCAGCCGTTGAATTACGGCCTCCAAAGATATTAGTGATGGAAGAGCCACAGGGGTAATTTTAATGTGGTGAAAATTGTTTGTCCACTATTGGAATCAAACCCGAGTTCTCAAATCCATAGACCGGCTCGATACCATACAGTAGGGTGTACAACTTGAAAGTTCATCATAATTTCAAAAGATCGAGAAAATTATCCGTCACAATACTTTCCCTATTATATATAAGTCGAGCAAGTAAAAAAATTCCAGTGACTCAATCTTCTACCACTATTATTTGAAGCATTGAAGCAAAAAATTCGAACGTTTGATAGCGATAAAATTAAGTTAGGCACCTTTAATCGGTGTTCATATTAACGATCAATATTATCATTATCTAAAAATAGAGCTGGTCTAACTTTTATTTTAAAATATCTGTTCATTTTTGGAATGCTATAAATAAATATAATTTAAAACGCTTCTTTGCTGACATATTTAATATAAATTATTGTTCAAACTTCATTTTCATATCCGGTCAAATGAAAATTAAATTATTGTTAGGAATTCCCCTTCTTATCTTGTCAACTTTAAAATGAATTGTTCTTCCTTTTAATCCAGTTTGTTTTTATTTGGAAATATGCGTAGCTTCCAGGCCAAAAGGCGTGATTAAATTTGTTGTATAAATTAATTGTTAATGATGTTGATAAATGAAACAAGGCATTTGCTTCATTGTATAATTTAGTTGTGTTTTTGGTTGATTTTCCTCTTCGAATTCTTGTTCTTCTTGTGGTGGTGTGTCCGCCTGTCTATCCGTTGCGGTCTGCTACACTCAGCCAATTCTTTCTTCACTTCCTCTCGTTCTGTTTGTCTTATGTTTCCTTTGTTGTTGATTTTGAGAATGGCAGGAATCTCAAGTTTCTTTTCTCATAACTGCTGGCAATCCGTGCAGAATGTCGAGATTTACTTTTCCAATTCAATCACTAACTTCCAGTATTAACAATATTATTTTGATTTAAATTCGGATATAATCTGCTGATGTTCTTTTATTGAGCTCCCAAACAATTTTTCATCTTGCTGCTATGTGAGTAAATGCAATTTCAGTCTGAATTGCAAATATTTTCTTTTCATGAAGGTAAATTCGATTTTCTCAGACAATAAAAAACATCTGGCACATATTCCACATTCTAGCTTTACCGTAATTCTTTCGAAATTATTTCATACAGATATAGAGGACATATACTACATACTTAGAAATGAGTATATGTATTAAAGGTAGATAGTATAGTCATAACAAACGGTCGTTAAGAGACACAATGAACAAATATTAACAATAAAATGACACAGTATTGTGTGATTTTATGTCTAGTGTTGAATTGTAAATCATAAGGTTCGCAGTCATTTTCTGCAAGTAACGGTTTCTTATTCTTAAGGTAATAAAGATGGGGACACTTTTGTGTGAGATTGAAACACGGACACGTTTATATTTCCTGATTACTAGACACGTAGTTTTCAATCTCATAAAATTTCCTTCTCTAGAAATATTAATAATCGTTTTCTAAACATTACAATTTTAATTGAATAAGTTTATTTTATTTGAGTTTAACAACTTTTGCTGAGGATATATGTTTATTTTAACATTGGAAACTGTAAACACATAATCAAAATTGTTATTTCTTCATAAAGTTTATGATAAAAACTGATTTTTTTTAGTTGTTTGTCAGTAAAAGTATAATAAAGTATATTACAAGATTTATGAGGGTTTTTTTACGAGCAGAACAATGAAAAAAATAATTTTTATTTTAAAACTCGTAATTTTATCTCCCAGAATTTGCGGAATTTTAGTAATCTTTTAATTAACTGGAAGGTAGAATGAAACGCAAATGTAGGTACATTTGCTGTTTATGTTTTATTCATGTAATGAAAATGGAATTTTTATTCAATAAATTTTCGGGAATATTTTATAGCAGACATTATTCAATCTTGTAAATAATAAATTTGAAATATGTCACGAAAATATTTCTATTCAAATTGTGTCTGTTGTGATTTCTCTTATTTTGTCATAAATCGGGCTATAGCGATGAATAGTTAATTTAGCTTGGAAGCTCAATATTGCGAGTAATTCATCAAAATTTGAAAATTGTCAGCAAGAATTAGTATTTATCCACATCCAGGCTAACAAGTGAGAGTTGCGGGTACCGGACAACCTCAAGCAGACGCCGAACGTAAATTTCCCTGATTCCATTACACCAACATTTTACTGCTAATGAATTATTTAACCAATGAATAATGTATTGTGTGTGGGTGCATAAATTGGACTTATCTCGCTATTTCTAAAATTTAATTCCCAGTCGATAAAACAGCAACTGGCAGTGAAGTGGCGAGTAACTTGTAAGTGTAAACTGCTGGGCGGATTCCCGGATCCAGTGTCAGTGATTTGTGACATCTGTCATGACCATCGCTGATGTTAAATTGTAATTTATGTTGCTGAGAATTTGAACTCTGCTTCTAATTGATATTAATTTCACGTTTTGCTTTCATATTCAATTCCAACATGATATTTTAACATTAAATCTTTTTTAGAATTAAACACGGAGGTTGTTAGTGGAGAGAGACCCACAGGGGTAATTTTTGTGCAAATTATTTGTTGGCTGTGGTAATCAAACCCGGATTCTCATATCCACAAGTCGATTCAATACCACTGAGTCATCTACCCCATAATAATATGAATAATTAATAAAAGACTGTTGTTAATATATTTTCTTGTATTCAACTTAAATACTTTTATGCTTTAGTTTGTTAGACATGCATTCAACATTTTTTATTTTTGAGTGGTAATTTAAAAACGTTTAAATTTATTAAAATATTAGTAGTAATCTTTGATATTAAAAATAAAACAGTATTTTAAATAATTGTTCTTTTATTATAATTGTACTACACTAAATGATAGGATAAGTACAGGATATTCTATGTTTAATTGTCAGTAAATTATTAAAGTATTGTTAATTCTCTGTATCCTAGTATGAGGTCTGTGGATACTAGTTACATATTTAGCATTTTTGCGCGTAACATGCCTATACTTTCCACGGTTCATTGATTTTCTCACCAAATAAAACACTTCGGTAGGCTTTATAAAACGTCACTGAACTCGTTACACTCTTATTACACCATTAATTCCATCAGATTTATTTCTAAATGCGTCGCTAACTGTTACTTGTCCTCTGGATACCGTTACAACGTACTATCTGGATGTTTCCACTCTAAACAGAAGTTTACAACTTTTTATTTCTTCGCGCAACAGTAGAAAAGAGATTTTATTGTTTGCGCAGGATACAAGATATAAAATTTACGTTCTATTTTTGTAACTTTTGTGAGGTTGGATTTAGAAAATTGATAAGAACTGTTCGATAAATCTATGTTTTTCATCTATTGATAAGATCTTTGAATACGAATGCATCAATTAATGTCAGATGTGAGTTTTAGTTAGATTGATCGCCGGTATAAAAGAAGAACTTGGTGCTTGGAAGATGTGAAAATGAATAGTTAATAGCGGTGGGAAACAAATTTCTTGGCATTAAAATTCCTGAGTTTTAGCTAATTTAAAATGATTAAATCTATTTTATATTGCATGTACAACAATCCTTCTTTATCAAAACGTATTTATACAAACTAATGAGCTATTTTATGCTATATATATAAATTAAATTATGTCCAAATTTAGTATAACTGGAAATACCAGTTTAAATTAATTTTACTTTCCCAGATTTATAATAATTTAAATATTTAATTCATATACAAGAAAAAAGACATAATTTCATAAGTTCTTTGACCTAGCTTCCTTTGTTTATCATGCAACGGTTAATGCATTAAAATTCATAAAAACCTCGAATAATTGTTGTACACAGCGGTACTAATTAAGATAATGTTCCTTTTCTGCAATTCATTTCGTCTTTTACAGTGTGCTTCATCATACAATACAAGCATTATCATCATCATATATTTGTGCATTCATACATCAAACAATAGAAACAGAACACTAAAAGCATATTTTAAATTACGTCAATTAAAACGTACGATAAAAAATGTCGTTGCTAATCTCATCTGAAATCTTTTTCGCGAGTTATTTCGTACGCATTCGATGCAATAACTACAACGAAGAGTCAAGTACTCGAATCTTATGTCGAGTTCATTGTCTTACGTGCAGTGGACCATTTAGAGACTTGGCGTCGTTTGTTCTTGAAGGAAACCGAAGAGTTATGCTCAGTGACTGGGCTGGTGATACTTTCAGGGTCATATAGTCACGGCCAAGGGTTCCACGGTTCGGTAACAACCGGGTAAATGACTTTAAATGGTTCTCATTTCAATGCACAATCTACTGCTTTATTTTTATCAACTGTCGGTACATGAATAATAACAAAAATGGTAATATTTTAAAATGGGAATTAATTAGTTTTAAATTGACGTGTTTGTAATCCGCTGAACGAAACAGGTTTATTTATTTTTTCTGTTATCATTTATTTGTCATGTTTGATGAGTATAATTTAAATAATGATTTGTTTGTTTTAACAATTTAATTTAATGACAAATATTTTAATATGTGATGTGTAATTAACAGTTATGATGTTTAATACCGCAATGGCTAACAAATAAAAGTAACAAAAGTGTATTTGTTCCGTTAACACAAATGCAATCAGTTGTGTTTAATATTAATTAAATTGATGAACTCATAAATTCAATTATATTTGTACAATTTGACGTTATATACAAAAAAAATAAATAAATTTGTATGTCAACTACAAAAATTAATTTTATCATATTTATAGATAAATAACACATGCGTTAATTAAATCTAATTTTCTTTTTAATAAATTTTGTAAGCGTTGCAAATTTGTAAATATTGATACTTGTTATTTTTTATTCAAAATAATTAACGCTTTTATTGACTATTTACAATTATTATTATTTTTAAAATTTAAGTCAATAGTAACACTTCACATTGTGGTGTAACTCTAATTTTCTAGTTCTAGTTCAAATCTTGCGCCGTTGACAATTTTATGCGCAACAAAAATATACTATCTATATTGCTGCAACAGATATTTGTATTTATAAATTTAAATTTAACACTATTTATAAGAATACGTAGTAGTAATTTGAGATTATCATACTTATGTGATTGTTTCCACTTGTTTTAGCAACTCTTCCGATCGCAACAAAGCCAGGCGTTAGGACAAGCAGCCGCAGCGGCGGCAGCAGCTGGACAGCCCACGGCGGCGCAATTGCAGCTCATTCAGCAGCAGCAATACCTCGCGGCACAGCAGCAACCTCTGCAAACCGCCGCTGCCTTCCCGCAGCCCCAATACGTGCTCAACCCGCAGGCACCACAGGTAGCTAACACTACGTCTCTCATTACCAAGTGTAATCTGTAATTTCAACGTGCCTGTTTACATAAATTTATGAATTATGATGTTGGTGCAAGGATTACGAATTTTAAATTAAGCGTATTATTTTACGGGAGACTATTAAATTAAAGCAAATTGTGTAATCGGTATTTTTATTCCTAATTGCAATTTTATTTTCAGTAATTTCACTTACCATTATTAATTCTCAAGTAATTTTAACATTACAGTAGTCTGGCACAATTGTTCAGTATTTTCATTTACAATAATTCAATATGCAATCATTTTAACTCTGTTAGTTTCATTCAATATCGATTTCAGTTTCAAATTCCATTTGCGATAAAGCTATCACTAGAAATTTTAATTCGGCCAATTTCACGATAATTTTATCTCCATATTTCAGGAATTCTAAAGTCTGTAAATGTATTTTCAGGACCTAACTTTATTTATTTCATTTATGTACTCGACTAAAAATTGTTTTGATTTGCAGGAGCCAGGAGCACCATACGTCGGAACTCTAATTACAGCCGGCGTTCCGCAGTATTACGGCGTAGCACCATGGGTGTACCCGGCCAATATCATCCAGCAGGGCACGACGAATGGTGCGCGACGACCCCTAACACCATCAGGCACACAAGAACAGCCCCAGGTGCAAGGAGGCTACATAGTGCCGTATTACGACCAGAACGCCTCGATTCTCATGGCACAAGGTGCTGCGATGCGCAATGGCACCCCCATGCGCCTCGTGTCACCGGCGCCGGTGTTAGTGCAGCCTCAGGCGAACCGTCAGACGCCCGCAGGAGCTAGCCTGTATTCCAGCACACCGCAGAGCCTGTACGGAGCAACTGTTAACACTTCCGTCAACGGAGGTACACTAGGAGGTAAACTATCAGTTTTATTAGCTTCTTCCACTCAGTGTTTCTCAAAACTTTTTAACTATGTTTGTTTTCTATTCTTGTTTCCACTTTAAAAATATATACATAATGGATCACGGTTAAAAAGGTTTGGAAAGCACTGTTGTAAATAATTGAATATGTGTGTGGTATGTACGTGTGTATAAATTGCGTGACTATTATTATTATTTATTTAATCGAAACTAATGGATATTAACGCACTAATTTGCATTTCTGAATCACTCTCCACTAATAATGTTCGGGGCACACCGTGTTTATGAATAATTCATCATGAAATTCATTTGATGACCAAAAAAATTACATAATAATACTCGTACATACATGCGTTTATTAAATTGTACATTAATACATTTCGTAACATACATATATTAGTAATGATAAGGAATGATTGGGTGTTGATGTGGGTGTGACGGTGTGTGGTGATTGTGAAGTTGTACACTAACCCCGTGTGGTTTGGTTGGCGTGGGTGCCACCAGGTGTGACACAGGCCGCGGTGGGTGTGGGTTCTGGCTTGTTCCCAACTCTGCATGCGCCCCCCTCGGCGGCGGCTCCCTTTGGCAGCAGCTCCCTCGGGACCATCGGCTCTCCTGCCACCACCAACACCTCCCTGCAAACAGGTTAGCTACAGCTACTTACTACACGTTCTCTATCTGTCTCCTTCGTATCACTTTCAGTCTTCTCTCTTTTGCTCTTGCTTTTGCTACTAATATATTATAACTGTCTTAAATGTATATATCATGTCATCAAATAAAATTATAATCCAGTCAATTTATATTATTTATTAATTTAATTGATCAATGACTGCATTGTGATTTTATATAGTTCATATATCACAATTAATTTATCCTGTACATAATTTCTGTTGTATTTGTAAAATGTTCTAATACTTTTTTCTCTTGTGTTATGAAGGTGAATGTGGTATTGCAGGACTGGGATTGAACACATCCTCAACAGGCAGACGGGATTCGTTCGACCGCAACACATCAGCATTCTCGCCGTCGCTCGAATACAGACCCAAATGGCCAGCAGCAAGCTATGGTCTGGGAAGCAGTCCCAGTCCCTTAACTGGAAGTCTAACACCGCCGCCATCTGCGCCGCTGCAACTTGGTGGACTGGTGAACTCGCGTGTTCTATCCGCCGCCCCCGGAGCCGAGGCCAAGTACCGCGCATCTACAATGGCCACCGGCCTCACAGCCAACGCAATGTTCGGCTCCACAAACTCGCTTTTCACCAAGCTGAACGCCGCTAGACCGAATCTCACAACAGTCACCACATCAAGCTTGGACAAACCTCAGGGTAGATCACGGTTACTGGAAGACTTCCGTAATAACCGTTTCCCCAATTTGCAACTCAGGGATCTTGCTAACCACATCGTTGAGTTCTCGCAAGATCAGCATGGATCTCGTTTCATACAACAGAAACTTGAACGTGCGACAGTCGCTGAAAAGCAACTAGTGTTCTCTGAAATTCTCTCAGCTGCTTATAATCTCATGACTGACGTGTTCGGCAATTACGTCATTCAGAAATTCTTCGAATTCGGTACACCGGAACAAAAGACAACTCTCGCACAGAAAGTGCGTGGAAACGTGTTACCGCTCGCATTACAAATGTATGGATGTCGTGTCATCCAGAAGGCTTTGGAATCGATTGGTCCGGAGCAACAGCAGGAAATTGTTCGCGAACTGGATGGCCATGTGCTGAAATGCGTCAAGGATCAGAACGGAAATCACGTTGTTCAAAAATGCATCGAATGCGTTGAACCTACAGCACTGCAGGTATGTAATTATTTAATTAGTTTTTTTGCAAACAGAGAAATAAATATTGCAGTATATGTTACAGTTCATCATTAATTCATTTTCTGGACAAGTTTATTCTTTGTCAACTCATCCATACGGCTGCCGAGTCATTCAGAGAATATTGGAACACTGTACACCAGAGCAAACTGCTCCAATTTTGAAAGAACTTCACGCTCATACGGAACAACTTATACAGGATCAATTCGGAAATTATGTTATACAACACGTTTTAGGTAAGTTGGTTAAAAAGAAAAACACTTTCAGAGCTTTGATTTTAACAAATATTTATTTATTTACAGAACATGGAAATGCAGAAGATAAATCTCAACTGATTGCTGGAGTTCGCGGCAAAGTGCTTGTTCTTTCGCAGCATAAATTCGCAAGTAATGTCGTGGAGAAGTGCGTTACGCATGCTACCAGAGCTGAGAGGGCACTGCTTATCGAGGAAGTCTGTGGCTTCAATGACAAGTAAGAATAAGTTCATATTTTTAACCCTTTATTATTTCAAATTACATGTCATGTATGTTACTAATAATTTTTTCTGTTGGTGTATAGCGCTTTGCACGTAATGATGAAAGACCAATACGCCAACTACGTGGTGCAGAAAATGATTGATGTGTCGGAGCCGACTCAGCGCAAAGTGCTGATGCATAAGATCCGACCTCACCTGAATTCGCTGCGAAAGTACACGTACGGCAAACACATCATCGCCAAGCTGGAGAAATTCTTGCTGAAAAGCGGTAACTCTATGAGCGGCATTGGCAACGAGTTGGGCCCCATCGGCCCGCCAGCTAACGGGGTCCTTTAAAACCCACCGCCAAGCCCGGGTTTTATAATGTAAATCCTCCATTCTGTTCATTACGTTTTAACTACAATATAATTTCATTTTTTTTATTTTACGACCAAATCAGTTTATTGATTTGATTGATGTAATTATCATGTTTTTAGTAACGTCTGATTGAGGGGTCACTTATTTTAAACGACACACAATACACGAAGAAGGAAGTCTTGATTAGTAGAACACAGTATTTGATTTCGGCACGGGCCCTTCGTATATCATTTATGATTATGAATATGATTAAGATTTCTACACAATTTTATTTTTGCTACGTTCTTTAGTGTAATTTACTGTGGAATTGTGCATTGTGTGAGTTGTCGCGTTTCGATCAGCTGTTCACTCAGCAGTCGCGCGACATTTGGTTGTATTGTCTCTATATATATAAATATTTCATAATCTATTACATAGATATAAAGTAATCGTGTACTATATCTGTATAATTATATCATGTAGTCGTGTCTGTATCTATAATCCCATTCATCGAATAATTAATCGTTGTGTTGCATGTGAACAGGGTTCGGACTGCCCAGTGAAAAACTGTTAAAACACTACACAAGTATAATGAACATTCAAGAAAAAAAATGAGCAAAACAAAACCGCGTTACATTTTTAAATACTGACCTTCGTTTATTCTGTACACACTTGTTGCGATTCTTTTAATACTTTGTTTTATTGTATATATTTCGATAATTAGTTTTTAACGAAATTTAAGCTTTTCAAGAATTTCGTTTTGTATTGAATCAGTATTAAGATGTAAATATGTATTTATTTGAAATATAAATTCCATTTGAGTATGAATGAATGGTATATGTTGTGCGTTGGAATATTATGACATTACGAAACGAAAATTACGTATAAATTTCCGCCGGTTACATTTTAGTTTTATACTGATGATGCAGTGACAGTGCTGTACAGAATGTGCAAGGTCTCAGTCATTAGATGATGTTTAAAGTATGTGATACCGCCCTCAGGAATCATCAGTCTTGCACTGATGCACTTCATATATTTCGCAGCCGTTGTTTCATTATGATAAAATCAAAAACATATTAACAGTTTTCGTTTTCTTTGTATATTTTCGTAGGGCGCGCTCGGGCGCTGGCATTTACGTGCAAATTGTGCATTTATAGTGAATATACGGTTGTATTTATTCAGTATCAGTCCCTTGGCATGTATCTTCCTTAGTTCGTGTAATGTTCTGATTACAATAATCACGTGTCCTCCGTGTAGATCCAACGACCGGCACATAGTTCCGACTTCTCGCTATGCAACACTTTAGTTCGGTAATAAGTAAATATACTAGTTGCAGTTCAAATGAAATTTTCATATTTTTTATAACTCGCTTTTGCTTTTATTCATACTGTTAACAGTTTAACGATATCCGCTGTATCAAACAGTAGATAGTGGTGAACAGTTAATAGTTGGTACATTCTTTCGCAAGCGATTTATCAATATTGCTGCTTTGACATAGTTAATTAATTGTAATTTTATTTTATAAATGATGTAAGATTCATACAAAACAGAGGTTTGATTATTTTTAAGTATTCATTGAATTTGTATAAAAAAGAAATGTTCATATAAAAGTTGTACAGATTTTTTTAAGAACCGTCATCCCGTTCATTGTAAATTTACTATTTCATTTTATCTCATTGTAAAAACTTGTATTTGCAGACAAAAAAATACCTCAAATTTGTACAGAAAATACTGTTTGTCTAGAAAAGTACCTGTCTGCATTTGAAACTTGGATGGTTTGGTTTACTGGGAAGCGACAGGTTGATGATTCTTTTTTTGTCTGCATCGATTCGTGCATGCATTCGCGCGCACTGGTAAACGCAAGTCTGGTATCATCATCGGCTCTCTCGCTATCCATTTTGTATTATATATGTGTATGTAATATTAATGTAAAATAGAATCGTTCTGTAACATTCGTTCATAAAAATTATGTAAAACATTTAATTTATTAAGTTGGAAGCGAGAGTGAAACCGATGGTGGTCGACGGTGGATGCCGGTGTTCGTTCACGCGCACGTACATTCTCATCATGTGAAACATGAATGCATACTTTTAACGATCTGGTAACATTATAAGGTTTAAGTACGTTAATTTAGTTGTCATTGTGTTGTGCTCGGGCTGCGGTCAAACGCCACCTCTCTCGTCGCCGCCTATGTATATACGATTGCGAAATATAAACCTGTACACACCAGTTGATAATTATTGTATAGAAATATTGTTATATTAAAAAAAATAGTGTGTTTGAAAATTGTATAAAATATTTGAACAAATTGTACTTAGAGATTGGGCTGGGACTTGGACGGCGAATGCGACATGATTCTCATTATAAGTTTTAAGAGGTAGGCGACAAGAGTTAGGGTGGCGATGGCCGAGGCGCCGAGATCGGAAGACAGGGCTATAAACGTTCGGGAACTGGGACGGCTACGCGACCTGTAGCATTTTCAGACTGATGTAAAGTGAAACATTTAAGTAAACTATTACCCAAACATTGTATTGTATTGTCTGTAAAGTGTAAATTCATAACCTTGGGTTAAACGCCGTTTTGTATAATGTATAATCTATATAATGTGTAATATTATGAATTGTATAAAAAGTCGATCCGCCGTGACAGATCACACCATTCGAAGACTCCCAGAGTGCGTGCGAGTGCGTGTGTTCACCGTGTATGTATGTAAAACTCTAATACTATTTGTAAACAGTAACCGTAAAGTAAAGTAACAAAAACACAGCCTCTGTATGTGTATAGAGAGGACGGCGCGGCGGGCATGTGCCGCGCCGCCCGTGTATAAAATATATAGTAGCTTGTAGGGTAGCTGGGCGGGGACCTGTCACACACTTGAACAATCGCCCCACATGTTTGTACATTCGAAATGGCTCTCTCGGCCTCTGTTTCGCCGACAATATTGTTCTAAGTCCTATCATGTACGCTCTTATTATTAATTATTATCATTATTACTTAGGATTATTAAACTGGAACTTTATGATAAATTTATTTTTTCATTTGCTTTTATTTACGAATGTGTTTAATTTTTACAGAACTGAGTTGCGTGTGTAATAATAGTTTACGTTTAGTTTTTATTATTTATATACAATTCAGTAATATTCTCTCCCTTGACTTGAATGTGTTTGTCATGTTGTTCGTTCATTGCTTGCTGTGTAGCTACGTTCCATACGGTGATGCTTGCATTATATCTCCTGCATTTAATTATTCAACCTTTTACTGAGTATTTGTTGTGAGCGGCTAGGTATGTGACTGCATCCATGCAATTGGCAGCCTGTTGCTCACACTACATTACGATTTTGTACCGGTTATATATTCGGGAATATAGTTAGGGTAGCAACCATAGCATGTTTCCTTATACAAACAATATACACCCATATGTTATATATTGTTCACAGTTTCGTAATGCACTGAACCACAGTTGTACGTGTGTGCAATCATAACTCACTCTGTCCCCATCTTCAAAACTTGTACACCCGAATTAGCAGTATTTTTGATACAAATGACATCCAACAATAGCATGTAAGACGCGTTTTTGTTGTTCCCCGCTTCATTTAATTAAGGAGGAATAAGAAACAGACTGAGCTATGATTGGACATGGGCACATCATCATACCTCCCTGACAATTCTCACTTGGTCATCTTTAGGACAAAATCACGAGACGAATTACAATAAATATCAATTTTGTTCGATGATTTGATTGAGAATTTTCGGGGATCAGGTGGCTGTAATAGACATCGCAACAATCAATGTGTAGAGAATCAAAATACAAAATCTATTTAGTGACTAGTGGTCTTTAAAAAGAATTGTTCTACTATATACATATATAAATACATTTAGTTCTTAGAGTCTTGGTATATCTTGTATATTATTACATCATAGTTGTACAAAGCGACATTCGTGTTTGTCACTACGTGTTGATAACATAATGTTTGTAACTTAATTCATTATAATAAAACATGTAATATTTATCGCAGCTTTATAATATACTCCCGCTACTAACTCCAGACCTCATTGGATACGGTTCAATTATCCCGCTCTGCAACTGCCATGTTTGTTTACATGTGTTATCGGTGTCAGGAAGGTTGGGTAATTTTCAAACCGTTCCTGTAGCTTGTGGGTTTTGTGTAAGTATGTCTGTACATTAAATTCATGATAAAGAAAAGGGAACAATTCGTTTTAAAATTGTTTGCGTGTTACTGCAATGATATTTGTGATAAGTAATTTTTTTTTCAACGGAACATATGAGGGATGCGTTACTGCGCATGCGTTACACTTCGCGCCAACCGACCGGTCGCAGATGTTACATGTTTTGTGTAGCTGTTTGGCAGGCGCGAGTAGAACGGTTGTAAGCAACGTTTGAGCTGGTATTTCACAGCAATAACTTTATTTTATAATTATATTTTGTACATCATTTTAAAGCTGCGTTCACGTAAAAGAACGCAACATGATTTTAAACGTTTTACAAAAATGCGTATCGTGATAATGAGTGAATATGTGTTGCACTGAAGCTAACTGCTGCAGCATAGAGTGGCGGACATTTTCTTCGCCACTTCTGAATATGTAGCATTTCCCGGTAAGTTTGTGATTGTATTTCAATAAATCTCTTCACATTTTATAAGAGTTGTTTCATCATTCTAGTAGTTATAAAAGAATTGTCGCTGCAACGTAGGTTTATAATTTATATGTGACGGTTACGTGGTGGTTCATATCATCGTCGTGAATTTGCATGCTCTTACGTGATTAATGTTTTTGTGGTTGTAAAATAGAACGACTGGGGTCATTGTTTCGGTAGTAAGGTCAGCTAAAATTCATAAAATTGTCTGGAATGTTGTGTACCTGTGGCGTGCCCGAGTGAACAGGAACTGTATCGTCTTTCGAATGACTGCATGTAGAGGGCTGTAATCCGATAGCAGTGTTGACGCCAGAGACGAAGCAACCCCCCGGCGTTCTGTAAATTGTTTGTCTGTAGTTTCAGCAGTTCTGTGTTCTCCAGGTAGTCCCCAGCTCGCTCGCGGGCACACTCGCACAGGCCAGCACCACGACATAATATAACCACGCGATTTATTATTTTATTATTTATTTTCGTTTATACCCAATTTTAATTTTTGCGTTTATGATTTGGTTTCGCATTTGAAATTTTAATTATTTGCCAAACCATATGTCGCAAATAACGTGCATTTTCGATAGTTACTGATACGGTTTTGAGAACATAACCAAAATGCCGCGTGGTCGACGGCCGGCGATGCTGTGCCCGGAGCCCGCGGCCAGCCCCAGGGGGCTGCGGCGATCAGTTACCACCACTCCGGACATGACTATCGTGAAGGAAGAGGACTTGACGCCTACAGTGCATCAGCACCTCATCGATCATGGTTATGGTGTGACTCCACAACATCAGATCATGCGGGAGCCCCCCACGGTGCCTACGGTCCGGGCGCCCGAGGCAGTCAAGCGTAAGCTCAACTTGGACATGGTGATTCCTATCAAAGAAGAATTCAAGACGCCACCTCCCAAACGTGGCAGAGTGGCCGGCAGGAAACCAGAACGCACGAGATACGATACGTCATTAGGTTTGCTTACAAAGAAGTTTGTAGGTCTTCTTAAGGGCTCTTCAAACGGAGTCATAGATTTAAATCGAGCTTCTGAACAACTTGGAGTACAAAAACGCCGAATTTACGACATAACCAATGTTCTTGAAGGAATCGGTATCCTAGAAAAGAAATCAAAGAATAACATTCAATGGAAGGGTGGAAACACTGTTTACAGCAGTAATTACCAAGCTCTTTTGCAAGACATGAAGTACCTGGAAGCTAAAGAGAATCTTTTGGATTCTCTGATTAATACAGCTGAAACTAGTCTGCGAAAAGTATGTGAAGACAAAACCATGGCCTATATCACGTACCAAGATCTTCGAGACATTCACGAATACAAGGCAAAGACTGTGATGGCTATCAAGGCTCCACCTGAATCCAAGTTGCAGGTTAGTGACCAAAGTTGATTTGATCATATTGCAAGGTATCATATGATATGTTTTGTTGCAGGTTCCAACCGACAGCTATAAAATTTCAATGAAGAGCGACAATGGTGAGATTGAAGTGTACCTGTGTCCTGATGTTACCACTGCCAAACCAAAGCAACACCGTACACCCATCCCTCCATCCGACCCACTGTTGGAGGATGTGTTGCAGCCCAGCAAGCCCAACTTCATGAGTCCTGTGCGAGCCATCCTAACTCCGCAGAAGGCTCCGCTCACCAGTGCCAGACGAAACCTTACATTTCAGAACTGTTCTGATTCTAGTGGTAACGTTACTGCTCAGTGCAGCAGCAAAATCAAAGATCCAGTATTGCATAGTGTGGGTATGGATGGCGTAGTGCCGAAGGTGGAACCAGCGTTTAGTACTTTTTCAACAGAGCAGTCGTGCAGCAACGCACAGTATAGTGATATTGCATTAGATAAGTTCACGTTGTCTCCGATGAATGAGAGCATCAAACGCATGTTCGAGGAGCCGTCCGGGTCAGGCCACGATACTTCAGAGACCATTAGGTTAAAGCATGCGCTTATATCAGAGAGTGATGACTTCGGACCGATGGGTAGCCGATATCCGCTGACCATTGACGACCAGCACAGTACACCAGGTGGGTTCTTGCATTTCTTTATCCAACTATTGTTATGTGCTTTTCTAACAATTTGTGTGCCTCATATGCTTTTTTATCTGTGTGATTGTACACAATGGGTTTGTTTAATGTTTACGAGTTGACAGCATGAAAACTTTTAAATCGTTAAGTATGGTTCACGATGCAACACATGTTGGTTTCATATGTTCTTCCGGTATTTAATATTACTGGTTTTTAAACCGGTTCACAAGAGATCTTTGATCGACATTGAGTTTCATTCATTCATAATCTGATTGTTATTTTCTTCTTATACGATTTCAAAATTATATATTTTTAATTTAGGTAGTGCATAGAACTAAATACTGAAATGGGGTAGTTTTAATTTAACAAAAGCTTAAAGAGATCTATGTGCAATGTATGAGTGTTGTTGGTGCTACAACTAAATTCTCTGGGGACGCTTGTCTGAGTCGCTGCGTTCTGGGGCTCTACCCGTGACCTGTGCTGTTCAGAGTCACATCACAGGCAGAGTTCTAGCTACGCGCCGACTGCTTTCTCTACACATGTCTACGAGGGCTGTTTGGGAATCGTTGCACTTGCGAGTCTCCTCTTCGCTTGCTTGGCCATGTACCGACCTGAATGCTGTGTGTGCTGCAGCTTCCATGCGTACAGTGTAGCACCATGGGATTCAGCTCAGTGCACCGCCCACTAACCGCCTTCACCCGCCCGGCTTCACGCTTGCCATAATTATATTTATATACTTTATTATGATTACGTCATCGTTATCATTCCTCTACTACATGTTTTTTCTTTTTTAATTTTGGTGTCAAATTTACAGCCATAAAAATAACTTCCGGTATGTTTCTTTTTGTTTCAGTGCCGCATCGCAGAAATTTTCAAGATACATTTCTCATATTTTTTCAAAAGTATTAATGATGATAAAATGTTTGTAATTTATATATTTTTTGTATTCAAATATTGTTTAATTTTCGTTAAATAATTCTAAATAAATTTGGCATTTATTTTTTTTCTAAATAATCAGAACTGCATTTTATTCTTATAAATTACCACTGAACAGCTGATTTCTGTCAAACTAATCTACAGTGTAAAATAGTATATAAGTGATGGGTGTTTGGTTAAGTTTTGTATGATGTTGAATGTAATGGGTGTTGTTGCAGGTACACTGGACCTGTGCGCGGAACCATTCCAGCTACTGGAGCCGCCGCTGTCCGTGTCTGATTACAACTTCAGCTTGGACAACGGCGAGGGCCTGGCCGACTTGTTCGACTTCAACTTCTAATATCCGCGGGTGCAGCTGTTATCTGTTCTCGTGTAGAGACTATTTTTTATCAATCAATTCAAAGTGTGAACCGTAGGTGCCTCACAGTCCGTGGACTGTGCAACACAATGTAACAGAGCTACGAAGATTGCCGATTGAATTCTCTGAACTAAATTACATTTTGTCATCGATATTTTATGCATTATATTATTATTTTATTATAAAATGTTAACGTTATTATACTTTAATAATTTGGCAACACCCGTAAACTTATATACTTTAAAACCTATGCTAGTATAATTAATATATTTTGAGAGGGTGCCATTACAAACTCATTTGATGATTTATTGTACATAAAGTTAATTTATACATAAAACTGCATATAATATTATATTTTCATTATCACTTAAGGGTAATTTTTCCTGTTTCATTGCATTTGTGTTTGTTTCAAAAGTGTGCATGTTGTTTTACTATAATTGTTGCATGTTTTGTTTGAATCATTTTTATTAAGGTTTCTAGAAATAAATTCTCCCAATGCGTTCATCAGGGCATTCGTATTTCGGTCATTGTAATTCATTCGTTCACTCATCATCATCATCCTCATGATACCTTAATCACTTTCATCATGTCATATAAACTTTGGTCCAGCGGCAATTCTTCCAAATACTGGTCTTTTGTACAATTGAATAGCGGAATGAACTGGCGCGCCTTTGAATCGTTTTGATGAATTTGGGTTGAATTTATTTTGATAGTACAATATAACTTTTATACAAAACAAAATCATTAATATAAACTATTATTATTATAATTATAAAAGATACATGTTTTTGAGAAATTGTTAATTTAACTTGTTCTATTGTTTTTATTACTTCCTGTACCGTGCTCAAGTGTGTACATATACTTTTATACACGATTGTACGTTTCTTCATTGATTTTTATGACAAGATATCAAATTTGAAAACAGCCATAGGAGGCCTTATCGCAGTTGATACTTTAAGTTAACTATGCATAAGCCTAGATGTAAGTTACTACAGATCCAGTACGATCACCTGACCCTCTTTCCCCGACTTTATATTCAATCAAAGAATTGATACACAATACATAGCAAACTACCGTCATTGTATAAATCTATGACAAGACCGTTGTGTAAAAATAAACTCAGACAACTTTGACGACTAGATTCTATTTACTTCATTTCCATCTCTCCTCTTTATGATTTCTTTATTCTAAAGCTTATTTTATTTCAATTGAATCATAAGTAAACACGAAATTTACGTTTCTGAAGTTATAAAATAGTGCTACAGATTTAATTTCAATATTTGAGGCAACACACTCTACACATGTTTATGCTGGTTGTATATTCTACTTTTTTTTCTGTATTTGATTTGAAACAAAATTCTTTACACTACTTCTGGCAGAGTTGTTATTGTTGTTTAAGTTTATTAGTTATATGAATATTGGATCTGTACAAAATTTACCATTAACTATTTCAAATAACTTCCAACAAATTGTCTTCTTAAATATTATTTTACATTGTGTTTCAAATATTTTATGATTTTTCAGAGTGAAGAAACTTTAAAATTTAAACATTCCTGCAGAATCGCCAGACACATAATTCAAGTATAAACCAGGCACTCATTAATTAACATCAATCAGAGCGTTGTTTGATCAGGTACGAATAAGTATAAGTATATCAGTAAACCAAAATGTATGTCAGTATGGTGATTCTGTATTTTATCTCACAACTTAGAAGACATTATTATAGTGGAAATTTACATATCTTAAATGGTAAGTTACTTTTCATACAGTATTATACATATTTTATTTGTTATAGAATTTATAATTAACTAGTTAACGGAATTAATGTCCGATTTATTAATAGACTGTTTTGTAAATGTTTAACAACGACATGCATGGTATATATTTAATAATAATCAACTGAATTACTGACAATAGGAAAAAAATATCTCGAGAAATAAAACCATTAGGAAAAAATAATTACATTTTTTAAGATTAATCATTTTTGCCAAGTAAATACAAAAGTTTACATATATCGAGCCAAGAGTTACAAAATATAAATCAAATATTAAATTTACATTACAATGCAGTGTTGTGAAGGAGAAAGAGTTGGAGTAACTTGTTGTTGAGGCGGGTGCGCGGCAAGGAGCGAGTACAATTTGATGTTATGCAAGTTGCAAACATTTGTGTAATTATTTTTATATTCAATTACTTACTTTTCATACATCAAAGTAAAGGTTAATTTTTGACATATTAAGTGTTTTGTATACGCACTTTTATATTTAAATAAATAAAATGCTCGCGTTTGATAACTGTCATCAACAAAAATGCAACCTGCGTAACACCAACTTGTACTAGCTCTTTGCCGCGCACCCGTCTCATCAAAAGTTATTCTAACCCATTCTACTTCACAACAAACGCCGTTGTTCTCCGTCTACTAATGTTTTGTCTGAGGTCACATCAAATATTACTATGATGTCTGAAATCTGCAGGAGATGATACCAGGAGTAGAAATAATGTAGGAGATAACTACAGGCTCCTTTAAATCGCGAGAAATCAAATAGGTTATGATGTATGCAGCGAGTAATATCATCTTTATAAACTGAAAGCATCAAGTGTCATTAATTAGGTAGTAATTCAAATCAAATTTGACTTATTTTATACTAATATTTAGTATAAATTGCTACATTCCTATGACAAAAAATGTGTATTATTTAAATAAATTACAGATGCATTACGTTTCATCTTTTAAAAGTTGTTTAGTTTTGTGGTTATTCACTTATTATCGGATCGTATAAATCTTAAAGAAATTGAAGACGCTTGTAACTTATGAATTATGTGAATCTTATTTCAAATCTGATAAATAAATTATTAGACTCCTAATAAAAGGTTTTTAATTAACTTAGAAATTCTACAGGATAATAAATATGAAAAGATTAGAAGATTCGAATATTAAAACTTTAAATAAATAAGAAAAAATAGAAAAAAAATTTCCATCACTTGTCTCGTAATTCCACAGAGGTTTTACAGCACGTTTGCATCAACTTCTCAGGTCATCAACAAACGGCTGGTCAGTTCAGCTTTAACCATAGACGCGTTTCGTCCTTCCGGACTCATCAGTATGGTGCGATCATTTATCCAACTAGATCAACTAGGAAATAGTGGATTGTGATACTGAACTGACTGATGTTAACCTATCTACAACGGTAACATGACATGAGAGCTATGGAGCCACTCGTGGTGCCATCTACCGACATAATCGCAAACTGCTTGACAGCTATTGAAATAAAACAAAAGACAAAATGTCTATTGCGATGTGGAATTGAGTCTTAATAAATAAGAAAAAATAGGAAAAAAAAATTTCCATCACTTGTCTCGTAATTCTACAGAGGTTTTACAGCACGTTTATATATATATATATATATATATATATATATATATATATATATATATATATATTAAATTAGTAAAATATAAAATTTAAATACTTATCCTTATTTTTTTATTTATCGATTCATGAAGTTGTATTTTTGATTGTTTGTGAAGGAATTTATAATCCGCCAAATCTTCGATTTATCTTTACATTTTTTTTTGCAAAATTTAAAACTTTTTTAGTAGACAGTTTAATTTCATATAGCCGTGGTCGTGGTAGATAACATTGCAGCGGTAATGTGTATTCGGATGCCTATGCCAAAATCTTGTGCTTGTGCAAAGTTGATACTGTCGTTGATTGACTAATAATAAACTGTATAGAAATACTTGATGATAAAGTTATTATTTTATTTATGACTATGGCCGTGTGCGGATTTGCACTTGACAATGACAATATGTAGGATTTTCACTATTAGATTTTAGGATCTGGAAGAGCACACTCCGCTTTGAAGTTGGTGAAGCACTAACTTAATAAACATGGTCGTTATGACCAAACGAGTATAATTTTTGTTGTTAATTGACAAGTTTAGGATTTGATATTTAAGTTGATAAAAATGCAATCCGAACACGACCTTAAGGTAATCAGTATTAATTTAGCTGTAGTTGTTATAGTAGATGAAGTACCTATCGGCATTTTAAAATTAAGAAATTATGTTCTTTGTAAGCCACGGAACGAAACATTTTTGATAACTAATTTATTATTGAATCTACCTCAATCAATTTGCTACAAATAAATAATTTAAATTTCAATATTTTTTTAATATTAGATTATACTTTGAAATATATGCATTATTAAGTTATTTGAAAGTAATCGTAATTTTGTACGCCCTTTTTATATTAATATATTTAAAAAAGAGGTAGTTTTTTAAAAATAATTTATGGACAAGTGAATAGGACTTATAAATTAATTTTTTTTATAATAATAGTTACACATATACAGAGGGGTCAAAAATAATTGTTACAATTGGCAATAAAAAAAAATACTTCAAATTGGTAAACCTGATACATAAATTCATTTCCTGTTGTTGACAGTTACATTTGAAAATTTAAATTTAAATTTGAGTACATTTATTATTACATTTATTTCTAAAGTATTTCTATTACTTAAAAAGTCAAAATTCTATTAGCTGTCAGACTCCTGACATAACCTATTTGTATTTATTAGAAATGTCAAATAGCATTGTGCCAATTGTGGAATAAAAAGATCTCCAGAATTGTATTACCAACTGTAACAATTCCTTTTGATCACTCTATATCTATTTTTAAAATTATAGTTAGTTTCATTTAAATAAAGTGTTTGGGAAATATAAAATATTTACCTAGATACAAATTACAGGTTTTCCACTCACTGTTCCGTGATCCTTGATGATTACAAACATAATATTCTACAATAATATAGTTTTACATTATAATCAACAAAATATTACTGCATCATACTATAAATAAATATTTTCAAATTCATTTATTATTTAACTTCTTTAAAATTCAATAACCTATAAATTTATCAACAATGACATTTTCTTACAACATAAAATTTTTCACAGGCCAAGGAAACTATTCGAGTCGGAGAATAACTATCCGATGACTAATCAGCACAAGATGATGACCGTTATCTCCGCAGGGGGCAGGATCTTAGAGGGTGGCAAACAACAACATATTACAAGGTAATGTACTGTACAAATACTTTATTTTTGTAAATAAATAACAATAAATATGTTATTTGTTGTTTACATTCCTATATGCCTGTCTGGCTCATGACTGAATAATGAGTCATGTCATTCAAAGGTAGTCTGAATCTGAAGTTCTCGATTGTATCGGCAAGCCCTGCAAAGAAAAGAAAAATATTAATTTATTATAATGCATGTAGGTTATTTTCTTGAAACATTTTTAGATCATGAACTAATTCAGTAAATATACCAGTGGCGTGGACAGAAATTACTGGGGTTGGTAGAAATAATGACAGAAATATTAATTGATAATATACTTATTTTAATCTGAAAATAGTATTATGTATTTATTAAGTTTCATAATGGCCTTGACTGGTGGCTACTTATTATAAATACATAAAACTACAAAATATTGTATTGAAATACAAATTACAAATAAAATATTTGTACTTGAACTTAGATTTCATATGACGTTATGTAGTATGAAATTTTGAATCCAATGGTTAGCACTAGGGACCAAAATAGCAGTTTCTAAACTTTTTTGACCACATATTCATACTACGGAATTAATAACTTATTATTATTAATGTTACAATGAAACAAAAGTTTTATATTTTTTAAAATGTCGTGAATATTATAAATAGTGTAACATTACATTTTCCTTTTATCATTTTTTTTAATGCAACTTTTAGAGTCCCTACTTAAATAAAATGCCGCAGTCATAAAAAAAATTAACCAAAATTATAAATTACTTCACGCACTCTCAAGTATCCTGCGGAATAGAGTTTCTGGGTTTGATTCCAGGCTACCTTCGAAAATGTTTCAACTTAGCGATTTGTACAACTACAGAACTAAACTGAATTTTAAATTTATTATGAATTCTACTGCTGTAAAGTAATTTACAAATTAAACCCTTAATAATTAACTGTATGGGATGGCTAGCACAGTGGTATGAAGTCGGCCTGTGGATCCTGAGGTCCCTGGTTCGATTCCCACAGGCGACAAATTTTCATAATTTGAAAAAGCTATCCCTGTGGCTCCTCCACCACTAACATGTTTGGGGGCCGTGATTTGACGACTGGTAACCGCACTTCACGCGCAAAATATATCACTTACCGAGATCTGCTTTAGCAGAGTGCCACACCTAGTAATGGGTAGAAGGCGTGATGATATATATATATATATATATAATAATTAACTGTTCTCTAATATTTGTGAACTAATTTGATTCCTACAGTTAAAATTTGACTTCTGTTCGAAATTTGCAATTGTAGAACTGGCACATTCAGATTGTGATGATATACAAAGTGACTATAATTGATTGACAAAAAAATTTGAGTTGGCTATCCTGTTTTGTTGGCAAGTCTCGTTATTGTCAATATGACATCTCCGGATTATTTTTTTTAGGTTAGTTTTCCAACTTGGTGTTCCTGTAAATAATCATTTTTATAAATAAATGAAAAATAAATTTTGACAACGACAGGTAATCAAATTAGAATTATATTTTATTTGACATACTTGAATTTGGTATAAATGAGAGTGAAATAAAATTTGATAATGGTAATCAAATTACAATTATATTTTATTTGACATATTTGAATTTGACAATCAGGTATACCAACATAAAACTTAAAATATATAAGTATCACTAAAAAATAATTTCAATAATTTATAGTCATCCGGTATTTATTTATATTGTGAATTTATTTTAACATGAAACATGGGATTTGCCGTATCCACGGTTACGAATTTAATAGTAATATATCTGAGCGTTCATTTTAAAATGAAACATAGATAACAACATAAGCTGTATTCCATTTGCCACTTGGTTCACTTAAATCAGTTCAGATAAATTTTTACAACATGACTAAATAAACTGTACTAAGCAAAGTGAGGCAATTTTTGGGATGAATTACTTCAAAGCAAATTAGAATCAATAATTCTAGAACTTGAAATAAAGTCAGCGAAGTATTCCAGCGAAATAAATAAGTGATCTGGCTCAATAAATATAAGTTAGATCTGATCCAGATGGGAAATGGAATACGCCTATAGAAAGCAGCATATTTTGATTAAATTATGATATTTAATTATTATAAGAAATACAAATAAATCATAATTATAATGAATTTCGTGAATGTATACAAATATAATGAATTTCCAAAATTTCTTCTATTCACTGCTAAACAATGCCCTAGTCGATTATAAAATTCATTCATAACTTTAGATATTTAGGCAGTGTAATATGTCCAGACATGTTTTGAATCTAAATTTATAATTTTTCTGAATTTAAAATGTTGCTAGCGTATACTTTGGTTTTTAAAAATTCTCAGTTTATAAATCCAGTGGTACTGAAGATCTAGCAGGACCCCTTCACCGGTCAGTTTTAAAAACTAAATATTTAACATTTTCTTCAATTGTATATATTATTTACAGGTAGTAAATCGTTAATAACAATGCGATACTAATTAATACAAATGAACCTGACAACCTATGTTTTATTTTAAAATACACGTTACAATAAACTAGGTATTTGTTTATATAAGCACATATGTACAATATTTTGATAACTTTTATCATCTGTAATAGTTGTTAACTGTTATCAGGTATGATAATAGTTCTAAACTAAATTGTAGTTACCCAATACATTTTAGATTAGCTACCGTAATCTTTGTGATAAAATTTACTACCCTACATCACATTAAAACCATTTCATTAACTCTGTCCAGTTGTCACACATTTTGAATACAACACAAAATCTTTCCACTTTTGAAAATTTGCAGGATGCCCCACCACCGTCCCTCCCACAAATCATCCGGGGTGTGGGGGAGGGGCAATCCACATCGCCGTTGGGCGCGCGGACTCGAACCCGGGCGACGCGCGTCACAGCGCCACCCAACTGCCTTCCACCGCGCTTCTCGCTTCGCGCTCGCCAGTGCTAGCAGCAGAGTCGTGGTAGACACTCAGATACCGATTCCCGATAGCCGATACCACCAGCAGATACACAGTGATAACTTGGAGATATGGCCACCAAACCCGATTATCAACGACCCTACGGTGAGTGATACCATTATCATAACCATACTAGACACAGTGACTCTGCACACGTTTTCTTTCGAAAATATTTGCTTTCATAATTTTTACTCTGCATAAATAGTTTTACTCAAATATTTCAATCTCTCAACTAAGACATCCCTAACTCTACGTATTTAGAATGTAAAGTGTAGTATAATTTGCTTCTTATTTATTAATAAAAATATGTCTATTTCGTGGGAAAACTTGGCTGTCAAAATTTTGTGTTGAGTGCAAAAGAAGATGTCCAATTCGATTTTGAAAAAAGCGCGACGGTCTTATTAGAATTTGGGATAAAATTTCGGCGGAACTAATTAAATAGGTGTGTCTCGGTCTATTTTGTATGAATGAACTCGTAATAATATTACAATCAGCTGTTTAGTTGGTATTATCAATATTAAGCTCGATAACACAAGATAAAATTTTGCATTACGTTCTATACGTTACATATGTGTACACTACGATACTTGATAACAATTTCAACAATGAAACATAACTGTAACTATTGCTGTACTTTTTGCAATTTTTATTATTTTGCTTTAACAATTTTATCGTAATTTGCCGATTTAACGCACGAATAAAACGCGCATACAAACATAATTTTTTAAGATTGTTGTAAATTTACACAATTTATTTTATAATCATACATTTTATTTATCTGTTTCAAAAAATAGTATATTAAAATTCAACCTATTATGGCACTAGTGTTTTATACTATTTTCGCTGTTTCTGCTTTCCTTTACTTTAAAAATAGTTTACATTTTCCATGCAGGGAAATTTTTGATAGAATAGCTAAGTTGGTAACAGTTATTTGCGTTTCATTTTGTTCATTCCCTAGCTATTTCTATAAATTGTGTTTTTTATTTAGTTTTTGCCTAGATATTTTGTGTATTTAATGTAGTTATACCCATCTACGATAACAATATGTCACTAAAAATCTGGCACGGACGAACAAGTGCAAGAATTGCCTGCTGTAACGAGTGTTTTATACTATTTTCTCTGATTCGGTTTTCCTTTATTTATGTATAAAAATAGTTTACATTTTCCAGGCAGGGAAATTTTTGATAGAATAGCTAAGTTGGTAACAGTGATTTGCGATTCATTTTGTTCATTCCCTAGCTATTTCTATAAATTGTGTTTTTTATTTTGTTTTTGCCTAGATATTTTGTGTATTTAATGCAGTTATACCAATCTACGATAGCAAAATGTCACCAAAAATCGTTTAAGATGAAGCTCATTGTAGCATTAATTTGCGTATGAAAATATGTGATTGTAATGCCGAAATAGAATAGTATATTAAAATAAAAGTTACAGAAGGCAACCTATTCTAGCACTAATGTGAAATTCGGATATGAGCCGCGCAGCGGCGAAGACAAGAACGAACAAGTGCAAGAATTGCCGGCTGTAACGAGTGTTTTATACTATTTTCTCTTTTTCGGCTTTCCTTTACATACTTTTTTTATAAAAACAATTGATATTTTCCATTACGGGAATTTTTTAGTAGAATAGTTAAGTTGGTGACAGTGATTTGCGATTGATTTTGTTCGTTGTCTAGCTATTTGTATAATTTGTGATTTTGATTTTGTTTCTTGCGTAGATATTTTGTGTATTTAATGCAGTTATACCAATCTATTGTAACAATATGTCACCAAAAATCGTTTAAGAATGAGGTTCATTCTAGTATCAATATGCGTGCGAGAATATACTATTCTAATTCCGAAAAAGAGAACAGTATATTAAAATGAAAGTTACAGAAGGCAACTTATTCTAGCACTATTGCGAAATTTAGACACGAGCCGCGCAACAGCTAGCGGACGAACGAACGAGTGCAAGAATTGCCTTCTGTAACGAGTGTTTTATATTATTTTCTCTGTGTCGGCTGTACTTTACATAAATTCTTTATGCCAATGGCACACTAGTCGAGGAGCATGAATGAGCGTCGAGGAACTCATCGATGAAACAACAGAACGCACCCTGACTGATAAAATAAACAAACACGAAAAAATAGCACAAAGCAAAACCAAAATGACAGCCCACGCTAACATGAAATGAGACACAATCGTTTCATCGAGGAACTCCTCGATGGAAATAGAGGCGCCTCTATTTTTCATCGATGACGGGTGCGTTCTGTTGTTTCATCGATGAGCTCCTCGACGCTCATTCATGCTTCTCGACCAGTGTGCCATTGGCATTATAAAAATAATTGATATTTTCTTTGAAGGGAAATTTTTTATGGTATTGTTAAATTGGTTACAGTGATTTGCTACTGTTTTTGTACGTTTTCTAGCTATTTGTATAAACTGTGTTTTTTTATTTTGTTTGTTGCGTAGATATTTTGTGTATTTAATACAGTTATACCAATCTATGATAACAATATGTCATCAAAAATCGTTTAAGAATGAACCTCATTCTAGCATGAATATACGTGCTAGAATATATATATATATAGAAAATTATAAATACTTTTTGTAACAAATTAGGTTCGCGTAATGTGTGTTTAAAAGTGGACAGGAGTATTTAGTAGATAAATTTGTGTCCGATTGCACGTAGTAGTATTTTGACGAAAATCAAACTAACAAATGTTTAATCCAAAGTCGTGTGATCTTCTATTATCTCAAGTCCCTTTTGTTTTGAATTCCTGTGTTATCAAAGCGTTGTGCTTTTCATTTAAATAAATAAATGAGTGTAGTTACGGTTTACAGAAGACAAGTTTAATTTAGCATCTGACTAGTCGATGTGGCCGTTGCTAGTTCTGTTTCTGTTCAGAGCGAGGCCATAGTCCGTCGGTCAAAGGTTGCGGCAATATTTACAATGTTTTGTACATCGTTTGGGCATAATTCTCTGTGTTTTTGTTTTATTTTTGCTAGATATGTCTGTAGCTAAGGCAGAATAAAACATTTTTAGTTTACTCATGAGCGGCCATCATTAAATGTTTTACAAATTATGCTATAAGTACTGATGAATCTCAAATTAATGATTATTTAAAAGAAATAATTATTTATTTGATAAAATAAATTAGGTTTTAGTTTGTAACAGATTTTTTTGAGATCAAAGATTAACAAAAATGATTTTATTTTATTTGAACTTTGGGAGAAACTACAAAACTTCAAAATGATGTTGCGCAAGAACATTTATTTATTCTAAATATAAAACAAAAAGTTATTTTTTCAAACATGTGACAGGATAAAAGTTCATATTATTTCTGTTGGTGAGATTCCGTCTAACACCAGTATAATTACAAAAATGTGTAATTTTTCTGTGGTTTTTTTTATCAGCAATTTAACCATTTCCTTTATAAATGCCATTGTATAATAATAAACCAAACGGGTTTACAATACAGTTCAAATTGTTTATTAATTTGCAAAATCGGTATGACTTTAATTTTTAAATAATAAAGGTGCAACTTTTTATTTCAATAGTTTCTTACGGTATTGAATTTTAATCAAATGAGTAGAAAAAGATGCTGTCATTACATGTTTCACACGTACCTAGTCGTTGTGCATATTGATAACTGTATTCCATTTGCCACTTGGTTCATTTAAATCAGTTCAGATAAATTAGACAACATGACGAAATGAACTGAATTAAGCAAACTGATGCATGTATTGGGGTGAATTACTTCAAAATAAATTAAAATGAGTAATTCTAGTGCTGGAAAAAAAGTCAGTGAAGTAAATAAGTGATTTGGTTCAGTAAATGTAAGTTAGATCTGATACAAATGACAAATGGAATACGCTTGATATTAGATTGTCTTTACGTAGATAAAAAAATATTTTGACAGATGTCAAAATATCGATTGTTAAATTTTAAAGGATCTCCAAGGAGATAAATAAATAAGTAAAATTAGGTATACCACTGAAAATATAATGTTCTCTTTTTTCACTATTTTAAAAATAAATAACAGACGACTTTCATGATTATTATGCAAAAATCTGTTTTTTTTTCATCCAGTTGAATATGACACTATTATTTTAACTTTTTTAATAGTAAAAGTACGCTATTTCAGGAACGAATACGTCATCGTATTTTGGTTCCAGTACCAAAAATAGCATTTGTGCTACAGTTATCATGATGATAAAAATAATTCAGTCAATTTGTTCCATTTTAATTTGTATAAATCTGCGAAATTTTCTAAATTAGTGGGTAAAAAATATGTTTCAGTCGGACTTTCTAGTCTCGTAATATTACCAGATTCCGTGAAATTTTATTACTCGCCTCGAAACTTGTATTTTTAGACCTAATGAAACAAATAACTATTTCCTACAACTGTCAAAAATTCAAATTAATTGACACATTTTTAATTTATTTATCAAACATTTTCACTTTCCCTTAGTTACGACACATCAAATTCATATTATTTTTGATTTTTTTTATTTTCTTAAATCAATTTTTATTGTATTATTCTTTTTTTGATAGTTGTAGGAAAAATGTTGTTTATATTTCATCTCCACTAAAAATGATATTCTCATTTTACGTTACTAATACAAAAATAATTATTTGAGGAAAAATTTTGCACTAAAAGTAGTAAATTGTTTAATTCTGAATATGTTTTATTTTAAATATTTATCTCTAAAATAATTTAGGAACGTCTAACCAAAAATAAAATCACTAAATGTTTGATAATCGCAACTTAAGACATTTGTCAATATAACCAGAGCTGGGCAAGCTACTTAAAAAAAGTAGCTAAGCTACAACTACAGCTATTGTTTAAAAAAGTAGCTGAGCTACAGCTATAAGCTACATTTTGTAAAATGTAGCTAAGCTACAGCTAAAAGCTTTTGTTTAAGTAGCTGTTAAATTTTAAAACTAATTTTTTCAATTATTGTGAAATAATTAAATTTGCCATTGTCATATGATTAGTTGATCAGTCTTTTGTTATAATGACTGTTCATTTACTATTATGTACATAAATATAAAAAATCGCAAATGGACTAATGTACTGTTAATTTTTGATGCTATAATTTTTATTTATATCGGAATAAATTAACAGTCACATTAACAGAAGACTCCTAAACAGTCAATGTTTAGTTCATCTAATATTTAATACAAAAGTAGGATAGGTTAAGAACAAGTGAAAAATAAAATATGTTAATAGATTTTAAACTATATAATAACTTGTTATCCTACAGTTATAGAAAACAATAAAGAAGGTACAATTCAAATACAAAACAAAAATAAATAGGTATTTCTTAATGAAAAGTGGTAGCTTTAAGCTACAAAAAGTAGCTTTAAAAGTAGCTTCAGTTGTTATAACTATATTTTTAAGCTAATAGAAAAAAACATAGTTCGCTACCAGCTACAGCTATATTTTTTCACATTTAGCTAAGCTACAACTACAGCTAAGGTAAACGTAGCTAAGCTAGTAGCTAAGCTACAAAAGTAGCTAGCTACTGCCCAGCTCTGACTATAGTTGTAGATAGTTTATCCGTCAGTTAGTACAAAAATCTCGTATCAAAATCACAGCAAAAATTGCACAAAATAAAACACAACAAAATAACTTTTTTCAAATATTTTTTCCAATTTTGTAATAATACTAACTGAAAAGCGTGGTAACTATTTATGTAAGTAAATTAAAAAAACTGCAATTTTATGGTGATATTCGACCCACTGATTTAATTTTTAATTATTTAAAACTTGCTAAATATTATTTAGTAGAAATTGTATACGTCCAAATTGTTAACACAGATTCCAATCGCTGTATCAGGCATTTCAAATTAATTAACGAACATTGTTCAGACTTGCGCATTCGGCAAAAACATGAAACTTGTTTGCCAGTGTCAGTAGTAATGTTGAACCACGGATAGCTTAGAGGTGGTTTGTGTTTTATGTGAATTTTTGTGATTGTGATAGTGATAGTAGCAGTTTAATGAGATTTATGATAATGTAGGAGGAAAGTAAAGGTATTTACATTTCGATTATCAAATTTCTTTTCATGATATAATTAGGTTAAACCAGTAAACATCAAAAGTCGTAATCAACACTGATATCTAATTATTTATTATTATTTAAGCAATTACAAGCCCATTGTATCAATTTGTTAAGTATAGAAATAGTCACATTTTTGGAAAATATAAGTGCTTACGAATTTAAAATAGTATAATATTTGGCTAAACTTCAGTATGCCCTCTTGTCGACTTTGACGCATTAGAAATTTTACATGATACGACCGGTTCTAAAACAGTGGCTAATCCTAGTCGTAGTGATGATTTTGCGAGGAGGGTAGGTCAGGTACGGTTAGGTTTGGTCAGGTTGTTTTAGAGTCATTGGAAACACGAACGTCCCTATACAGTGTCATCTTTTGGCAAAATATCAAAATAAGGCAAGAGGGTATACTGGAGTTTTACCTAATATTTATTTATACTATTCTATATAATAGGAACTCAATTCCAATAGGATGTGGGCACTCACGTGACACTGTGACGTTTCATGACGTAAAAACAGCTGTTCGGGCAGAGATCATTGCGCCACCTACAAAATGAACTATTTTTTTTGGGACGAGATTTGAAAATAACCGTTCTTTTCAAATATCGCCATAAAAGAATAGTTCATTTTGTAGGTGGCGCAGTGATCGCAGCCCAACAAGATTTGAAAAGAACCGTTCTTTTCAAATCTCGTCCCTAAGAATATAGTTTATTTTGTAGGTGGCGCAGTGATGTTTGCCCGAACAGCTGTTTTTACGTCACAGTGTCACGTGAGTGCCCGCATCCTATTACACTAGATAGTCCAGATTTACCGAGCCGTGGTAGTTCATATATATTTAGCTTGAGTGAGATTCGAACTCGGGATCACCGTAGTACCGGATAATATTTTGCTGTATAGTAACAGTATTTTATTTCGATCTAATATGTTATAATTTTATGTCAAAAGATAGGTTATGATTCTTTATTGCACTAGTAAAAAACACGTGTCTGCTAAAGAATTATTAACAGTAATAAATTTTGAATTAAGATACATATATTAAGTTCGATTACAATAATATTTCAATAGAAATATTAATTTATGATTTTATTTGCTTTTTACCTTTTAAAGTAGGAAAAGATTTCAATGCTTGATAAAGAGAAATGTCACAAAATTATCGAACATTACAAATTAATTTATTTATTTATTCCACTCTCTACAACAGGAATTTAATTTCAATTACAGTACGATGTTCGAACACACAGTAGGGTCGTTGATTTCCACCGAAGTTTGAATTTTTGAACATTCGAACATTCGAATGTTTTGAACTTCGTCAAAAAAACTTCGAAGCTTCGAATTTTGAAATTTTTTGAAGCTTCGAATTTTTTGAAGCTTCGAATTTTCGAATTTTTCGGAACTTCGAATTATCGAATTTTTTGCCACTGAATTAACGCCATCTGTCATCTCCAATTAAATAATAAACTCGGCGAAGTATGCTGCAAAAACTTTGCAAGTTTAGGCGTCTTAGTTAAGACATCTATTCTCTTACCGCCCATCTAAATGTTCAACACACAGAGCTCTAGTGTGGTATTGCATGTATATTTACCGTGAGTGGAAGTCGAACTCGGGATCTCTGGATTAGAATTCCGTAACGCTGTCCACACTACCGTACTACCGGACAAATTAGATGAAAATATGCAACTATATGCGCAGTACAGTGGTGTGGTTAGCGTTATGTCGTTCGAATTCGAAGATCTCGAGTTCGAAGTCCATTCAAGCTAAAAATATATTATCTGCTACACTCTGGCTCGGTGAGTCCAAACCCTGAATTGTAATTAGGAATATAAACAAATATTTGTGAACAATATAAATCCGTTAATTGGTGTGGATAATCAGGTTTATTTCCTTGTTTAAGTTTAATTACAATAGCGTGTTTTATGACGGACAAACTAACAACTAGTTGTTTAAATTATACTTATCCTAAAAAATAGTAATGAAAGATTTTCAAACAAATATTAACTCTTAACATTCTAAAAAAAATGTTTGTCACTTATTTATATTGCCATATTTCAGTAAGGTACTGCAGCAATTTCATTACCTATACTAATATTTTTATTTAAATGTTTGAATGCAAAGTATATATACTTATTTCAATTGTTTCTAAATTCTAACGCATATCAACGTATTGAAACAATTATCTTCAAATAATATTTATTTAATATTTCACAGAATATAAACATCAATTGGAAAGTACATTAGAATTTTATAGAAATAAACATGGTAAATTATTTATATTTATTTATTTACCTCAAGATAGTAGCTAACACATTGATAATAAAAAATAATATTAAAATAACAGCAATTAATTTCATGTTACTAGCTGTTTTAGTTGACTAGAATAAAATATAAAATATATCATCACGCCATTTACCCATTACTGGGTGTGGCACTCTGCCGAAGCAGATTTCGGTCAGTGATATATTTATGCGCGTGAAATGCGGTTACCGACCGTCAAATCACGGCCCCAAAGGTGTTAGTGGTGGGGGAGCCACAGGGGTAATTTTAAATTGGTAAAAATGTTTTGTCGGCTGTGGGGATCGAACCAGGATTCTTAGGATCCACAGGCCGACTTAATACCACTGAGCCAATTATAAAATAACCAAATAAAATATTCTTTCAGTTTTATTAGGGACATTTAGGACTTTTGGTAGCTAAATTCCTAATCAGCAATTATACTAACGCATAGCGCTCATAATCTTGAATTGAAAATGTTGTAACATAGTAAACTAGCAAAAATAATGTTTTGAATACCATATTTAATACATACCTCGAGTACTTTTTTGACTGAATGTACTTATATGACTGTACATTCTTGAATGTAGATCGACTACCTGCTCTTACATAGGCGCCGGCTGTACGATACCGTAAGTATCGGAATGTTTACGACAAAATATATTTTTTAAAATATCTAATATTTAACAACATATATCAAATACTAGTAATATGTTTTCAATCAAATACAATAACGTATGAAATTAGTAAAGCTATTAGTTTTACGTCTTGATCTTAGCTCTAGTATGAACTCTAAAATCAAGAACATTTTTCGTAATATTTTTTTATGATATTATTCACTTATTAAAATATGAAACACTTTTTTTTGTATCACGGCTCAATTTTTTTTTTTTGTATTGGTCATGAAAGTCCCCTTTTTTATACAAAAAATGTACAGAAAGTGTCACATTTTTCAACTATGTTAAAAATTGCAAAAATAGTTATTTACTATATAAGTATTGTAAATAAATAAATCAAATAAATATATCATCACGCCGTCTACCCATTACTGGGTGTGGCACTCTGCCGAAGCAGATCTCGGTAAGTGATATATTTTGCGGGTGAAGTGCGGTTACCAGTCGTCAAATCACGGCCCCCAAAGATGTTAGTGGTGGAGGAGCCACAGGGGTAGCTTTTGAAATTATGAAAATTGTTTGTCGCCTGTGGGAACCGAACCAGGGTTCTCAGGATCCACAGGCCGACTTCATACCATTGAGCTAACCACCCCATATTGTATTGTAATACATCATATTGTACGTAATACGTATATCGTACAATGTTTTACTTAATTACTTCAAAATTTATTGCAAAATTGACATTTGTTAAATTTAACAATTTACTTTTTATTCTTATTTGGGGCGTGAGTAGATTGATTCAATTTTCAATCAAATACAGGTTTCATTGTTAGTTTGTGTCAAATTGTCATTTTACTGTCAAAATTCATTACAGCACTTGTATCGTAATAGAATTCATTACGGCACGCTTTTTAGTATTGTAATACTGATATTACGTTTGAAATTAAGTAAAAGTAAATATTATATTTCCATTGGTATAATTTTACTGTTTCTCACTATTTTTATTTATTTATCTCCTTGAAGGTCATTTAAAATTTAACAATATGTTATCAAAATGTTGACATCTGACAAAATTATTTTTAATTTCTAGCTCAAAAATCAATCATTATAACACAAGTTTTGCAATGGCTATTGCCACACATATGTTACGTACTATTTTTTCTACGGTCGTGAACTTTTATTTCTTAAAATCAATATTTGAAATATGTCATGTTATATTCAATTAAAAAAAAAATTAACAATGGTTGTTGGAAAACAATGGAAACAACATCACAAACGATTTCTTGCCACTGTAGCTGTATTCCATTTGCCACTTGGTTCACTTAAATCAGTTCAGATAAATTAGACAACATGATGAAATGAATTGAATTAAGCAAATTTATGCATGTATTAGGCGGGATAGCTTCAAATTAAATCAGAATCAGTAAATCTAGTACTGAGAATAAAGGCAGAAATGTAATTCAGCGAAATAAATATATGACCTCTTTCAGTAAATGTAAGTTAGATCTGATCCAAATGGCAAATGGAAGACGCCTTTTAATGCTGGGTTGCAAGAAAAAAATAAAGAGCTCTTTAGTTAGAGAATTGTTTATCTAGCAACAGTATCAAATAGCGATTTTCTGAAATTTATTGAACCGTTAGTTGCTAAGGAACCGATAAAACTTTCATGCAATTCAGCATAAGTGTGGTAAAGAGATACTTTCCACACACATTTTGAATGTTGATACGGTGACTTTTCAACACGACCGTACAAAAAAAAAATTGTAATGAAAGCATCTTTTTTCACTCATTTTATTAATCGCCATTTTGCATCAAACTTCAAATTACTAGTTAAACAAATAACTATTGTTAAATTAAATAAATTCTTTAGCGTTTGTTATTGCCGAAATAATTTTTAAAAGGTCCTTAAATAAGATCACACATATCTTTCAGGCTTGAGAAAGTCTAGATCCGCCACTGGTGATAGTTGCATAGTTACTAGAGCTTTGAAAGCACAACTTGTTGCCCGGAGTATCCCGGTAGCAAACGAACTTCGCAGGTCACACGCCATTTATAATACTTTATGCGATTTGCATTTGCTATTATGATCGTGAAATCGATTGTGCACTTCTGTGTTAAGGAGACGTTGACTTTGCGTCCAATAATGACCTACAAGCACAACCAACAACTACCTGCTGCACACGTTCAACATTTCACCGTTTCAAAAGCTGTGTTATCTAAAGCCCGTCTGACACGATCAATTTTAATGTACATTTTAATGTACATTTTCCATGTACATTAAAATTGAAGACAAAAATTCCTATATGCAACGACGTCAATTTTCTGCTAGATACGCATGCGCATTTCGATCCGTTTTGAAAATATGTTGGTATTGAATTGGGGTCTTTGTGTCAGAATCAAAATTATAATTTATATATGGCAGTTTTAGTGGCATACAAGCAAAGCTTATTTTTGTACTTCTCTATTAAAACGGACACCCGTTGCCAAGAGTACGACATTATGATTAAATAATGATACAAATAGAAAAAATGAGGTTCATGTTTGACGTTTTAACAATACACATTGCCGTGCGCTGCGCGCAGCTTATTTGCGCATTTAATTGAAGGAAACATTGAAGGAAATAGGACCGTTTCTATTTTTTCATGTACATTAAAATTGAAGGCAACATTGAAATGCGTGCGCATGTATGATACGTTGAATTTTTTACTTTGTAAAAAATGTACATTAAAATGTACATTAAAATTGATCGTGTCAGACGGGCTTTACACAAAAAAAATTGGAAATTTGTTTATTATTTCACATAATTGCGCATTTTTTTGTTAATTTAATTGACCGTTTCTCTTTATTGGTAAGAGGTAATGTCCGGCAGTACGGTGGTGTGGATAATGTTAGAGTGTTCAAATTTGAAGAAACTGAATTCGAATCCCACGCTAGCTAATAGGTACATAGGAACTACCACACTATGGCTCTGTGAGTCGAGATACTATACTGTAATTAGCATTAAGTTCCTGATGTACAAAGTAGCATAAATAAAAAAAAAACATTTTGACCAACTGATTATTTGTATTGCGAGTCTGATAAAATTAAAGTAACGAATAATTCCTCCAGTAACATCTTTGGGGATCGTAATTTGACGGCTGATAACCACACATCACGCGCAAAAATATATCACTTACCGAGATCTGATTTGGAAAAGTACCACATCCAGTAATGCAGTGGCGTAACTAGGGGGGGCGGTGAGCGCGGTTCGCACCGGGCGGCACATATTTTGGGACAGCATTTTTTATATTTAGTTTTAGTTGTAAAAAACAACACTTTATAAGTTCACTATTCGATTTCTACGAATTATGAATTACGAATATTTTTCTTCATCGTCAAGTCAATGTAGGGTTGAAAATATTATCTCGAAAAATTTCTTTATTACTGCCTAATTTAAATATGCCATCCAATGGTAAAAAAGTTCCCCACCTATAGTTTGTCTCCATTACAATTATTTATTTATGTTTATTAATTTAATGGGGTAATGGCTCAGTGGTTTCGAATAGACCTGTGGATCCTGAGGACCTCTGTTCGATTCCCACAGCCGACAAACAATTTTCACCAAATTAAAATTACCCCTGAGGATCCCCCACCACTAACATCTTTGAGGACCGTGATTTGACGGCTGGTAACCGCACTTCACGTACGTAAATATATCACTTACCGAGATCTGCTTCGGCAGAGTGCCACACTCAGTAATGGGTAGAAGGCGTGATGATATATTTATATTTATTTATTTTGTGTGAAATTGAATTTCTGTACATTAAAATTAAAATGCTTATTTATATTTTTCGTTTAAATTTTTAATATGTTTGAAAGTTATGTTTAGGAGTAAGATAAATAAAAGGATATTTAACTATGGTTATATTTCCTAAATATGACTTTCACATTTTTAAAATGCAATAAAATTGGCCTTAAAATAAATTAACTTTTTCAAAGAAGCACATTTATTTTCCATTTCAGTCTAGAAAAATGTGCAAATATACATATTTTTATATATTTAATAGCTGCAAATAGCAAATATTTACACTCATGACTAAGAAAATTATCTAGTTGCTGACTAATTTAGCTTTTCAGTGTCAGACATTCCTATACTTCTTCAATTATTTTAGAATAACAAAGTGCAAATAAGAGGCAGCAAATTTAGTATTTTGCCTTTTTGATTTGAAACATGTTCCTTTAAATTAATTTAAGAATGTTTGAAAAATAATATTAGTCAACTGCTAGTTAATCATCGTTAATCACAAGTAAATATAGTCAGTCGTTTATATTTTAAACTATGATATTTTCATTGGCCTGTAAAAGATAATTTTTCGATCTGATTCTGTATGAAGAGTGAATCATTGTTTTGATAGATTACATTAATTTATTTACTTCGTCTAGTCAAACAATCTTTTAGATATAACTTAAGTTCTATTATGCTCTTCATCAAATAAAATATTGATTTAATATTGTACATTAATCAGTTCGGTAAATGTTCAAGTATTATTCAAATATGTACTCAAAATAAAATTAAAAATTTTGGGATAGAAAAATAATTTGAATATCTTATCCGAGTGGCACTGAACTGTAAAAAAATAAGTTTAAAAAATAGTTTAGAATGTAAGCTAAAGGGATAAAAGATAATTGAAAATTAAATGAGTTATGTCGCTATCGCAGAGTATTTATTGAAATTGATTATTTTATAAAATCTATAACTATATAAAAATTAGAAATATGTAGTATTACAACGAAAAGGAATGTTTTTAATCATAATCAACAGTTGTAAATATTAAATATGGAACAATTATTCAACATATTGATAAAATATTTTACTATCAAAATTTTATCTAATCAGTGCGTGTTTACTACCACTACAATTAAATATTTAAGTAAATGAATGAGATTTAATTATTCTAATGTGATATCTTTAATTGTAACACCAACAATAAATAATAATAAATAAATCAAATTATTTTCAAAATACATATATTAAAATATAGTAAGTAGATTTTGTTCTATTGCTGATTTGAAAGAAATAAACTTTATTTAAAAGGAATAGAATCTTTATTAAATAATTTGAAATATAATTTACCGGTAGTAGGAATTTATTAATATTAATTGTTTTATATTAAAATTATTAGTTTTTGTTATTAAAAAAGAAACAAATTATTCCTTGATTAAGTTCTTTTCGAAGCCATAATACTAGTAACGATTGTTGTTTTCTTGAGATATATTGAAAATGTTAATGAATGAAATAAAATAAATTAATTTCAACTAAAGAAATAGCTTAAACTGCATGTCTGGCCAACTTGATTCAAATTGGCTCAAAATATCTTCTCGTTAGTAGAACCAAATTTAGTACTTTTAGTTAGAGAACTAAGGTGCAAAATGATGTCTCATTTATTCCAGTGACAGAAATGGATTTTTTAATAGATTATGTCATGATAAACTTGAAAAAAATAAAATTAGATTTGGGAACGGGTGGCAACTATAGATGGCGTCGGTGTGAATGTGCAGATTTTAAGGGTGGTTGTTGACATATTTTTTACCGGCTAATTTTCTGTTTAAATTGTAGACTTTGGTATAATTAAGTAATAAAAATAGTAGACAGAAATTTTGCCCGGTGACGCATGCACGATAAAACCGGTCAAAATAAGCAATTTTTATGGTGTCGTGTGACATATTACTACTGGTTCACGACGAATACATGCCAAAAAAATTATTGACAGAAATTATTGCTGGTTGCTCGTTGGTGACAGAAGCTCTGAAAGTGGACTGGTGTAGGAATCAACAACCACCATTAAAATATACGCTTTCACACCAACGCCATCTATAGTTTCCACCCGTTCCCAAATCTAATTTTCTTTTTTTCATGTTTATCATGAAATAATCTATTAAAAAATCCATTTCTGTCACTGGAATAAATGAGACATCATTTTGCACTCTAGCTCTCTAATTATTATAGAAAATAGTTATTTGTGTACCAAGGGTGAAAACAGGCGTTTCTGGCCCGTAGCATGATTATTAGCATAAGGTGGAAAGTACTCAGGGTCCAGAAACGCTAATTTCATCCATGGTACATACAATATTTTATGCACAACAAAATAGCATTTAATTATATGATCAAAAAATTCAAATATGTACATAGGTTATATGTCAAAATGACATTTTGTGAAATCAAGTATTCACAATAAACAAAAATTGTCATTATATTTATGTCTCCATAGAAATAATTTTTGTATTGCTCTAGGGCCAAAAAGAATTGATTAAGCCCGCTTTTTAGGGCTAAAACACATGCTTTTCGGCCCGGTTGTGCATAAAATGAATTAATTTTTGTAAAAAGAAAATAATTCAATCAGCACAGTCTGGCCAACCTGATTCAAATTGGCTAAAAATATCTCCTCGTTATTAGAGCTAAATTTAGTGGATTTAGTAGTAAGTACTTATCAAAAAAAGAAAAACTGATGATGATACAAATGTTTAAAGTTTGTAAATGGCGTGCCAACTAAAAAAACCTGTCATGGTTCTTATCTGAGTAATTACTCGTTGTTGAACTATTTACAGCCAACATTGACGTCTGCGCAAGGGCTATTCCGTGTATATGGTAATATATAACAAATAATATAGTATAAAGTAGTTTGTTATAATATCCTTGTAAAATATGTTCTTGTTCTTGGTTATAAATTTTACAGAATTATAGGTACGTCGCTATATTTTTAATTACACCTAGAAATCTATACATCTTTTGGCAGGAAATATGCATATTTTATGGTCAAATGCCCAAGAAACAAAAGCGCATAGTAACAGAATTTATGATTCTAACTTTGATACAACTTTTTTGCATATTCTTAAAATAGTTTAAACATTGAATAAGTACGGTAAATTTAAAGAATTTTACGCAAAGCTTGACTTTTTGGAAAATGAGTGTCTTAGAGACGGTTTGGGAGACATTTTGGGAAAATTACTATTTTAGAAATGATTTAGGAGACATTTTTTGAAAATGACTGTCATAGCAATGATTTGAAAGACATTTTGAAAAAAAATACTATTTTGGAGATGATTTGAGAGACATTTTGGAAAATAATTGTCTTAGAGACGATTTGAGAGACATTTTGGGAAAATGACTATTTTGGAGATGATTTGAGAGATTTTTGAGAAAATGACTATTTTAGAAATGATTTAGGAGACATTTTTGGAAAATGATTATTTTAGAAATGATTTAGGAGACATTTTTGGAAAACGACTGCCTTAGAATCGATTTGGAAGACATTTTGAAAAAAAATACTATTTTGGAGATGATTTGGGAGATATTTTGGAAAATGACTGATTTAGAGACGATTTGAGAGACATTTTGGGAAAATGACTATTTTGGAGATGATTTGAGAGATTTTTGAGAAAATGACTATTTTAGAAATGATTTAGGAGACATTTTTGGAAAATGATTATTTTAGAAATGATTTAGGAGACATTTTTGGAAAACGACTGCCTTAGAATCGATTTGGAAGACATTTTGAAAAAAAATACTATTTTGGAGATGATTTGGGAGATATTTTGGAAAATGACTGATTTAGAGACGATTTGAGAGACATTTTGGGAAAATGACTATTTTGGAGATGATTTGAGAGATTTTTGAGAAAATGACTATTTTAGAAATGATTTAGGAGACATTTTTGGAAAATGATTATTTTAGAAATGATTTAGGAGACATTTTTGGAAAATGACTGCCTTAGAATCGATTTAGAAGACATTTTGAAAAAAAATACTATTTTGGAGATGATTTGGGAGATATTTTGGAAAATGACTGATTTAGAGACGATTTGAGAGACATTTTGGGAAAAATTACTATTTTAGAGATGATTTGAAAGACATTTTTTTAAAATGAATATCTTGGAGATATCTTAGGAAAATTTTGTAAATTTGGCAAAAACAAGAATCGGGGCTTGGTTGTGGGGAGCGTACGTTCTGAAATAATAAAATACAAAGAATAAATTAGGTTTGATATGTAAATAAATATACTGCAGTTATTTAGCACTTTTATAATTTTAAGAGTTAAACTAAAAAATGAAACTTCTCCATCTCTTTAGTTTAGTTCTTAAATGTATTCTTAAAACTGTACATAAACATTTACCTGTTAAGTACTCATATTCATTTTTCATTTTTTAAATGTTTGTATAAACCGAGCATTATAGTTTCGATGGCAACTTTTTATAAAGAATATTATTCAAAATGGATCTGTTTTTGTGAAATTAACTTTACAAAAATAGATCGAGAAATATCTGTAATTGACTCCCTTAGTTCAAAAAAATAGTAGTAGTAATATTTTCTTCAAATTTCTAAACATGAAACTACATTTTTTGAGCAATTAAATTTCGTAAAACTAGAGCTCAATATCAGATTATAAAAGTATTTTTTATTGTTGAAATTCTTAAAAAAACAAATAAATTAATAATAGATAAATTTATCTATTAGTCAACTATGAATATCCTATTAACTTAATACTGAATTGACCTTCGAAAGTCCCCCGATAATATTAGCCAATATTTTTAATAAATAATTTTTCCATATTTATTATTTTTATAATAGTGTCTATGCTTGGCAGTAAATTTTTCCAGAAACTTCAAGCAAGTCTGCAATAATAACAACTAGAAAACGCAGTTGTTTGTTGGAAATAAAACTTAACAAACATACACAATATTTGTTCAAAACATGCTCCATTTTCCTACGATGTGGTCGGCAGCATCGCTTATCGCGAACGCCGATGACGTGTTCGGAACAAAATATAGTCGGACGATTAGCGCATGTCGAAGGCCTTGCACCATATTCCCGCCTCGATATTTTCTTCCGAATTCTTTTTTGCAATAAAAAATATTCAGGACAATGTTTATACGTAACACAAAACGAATTTTCCTATGCAACGCGACTATTTTTCTGTGCTAGCCTTGAATAACTTGCAATACTTGCATTGTTTCTTTAATAAATTTCTTTGTTTCGATATTTCTGCCTTTGTTTAGGATTATTGCTATAGTTTAGTTGGTACAGTTATACATTTAAAATATTTTTCATTTATATAACTGGTATTTTATGTACGCGTGTATACTTTGATATATTTTCCTTGCGTTCATTTTGACATCACTTGGAATTTATTATACTTGTATGAATGTTACTATTTTTAGTTTTATCGTGTATTATAATATATTTTTTAAGTACGTTTCTTTAATGATTAAATATTGAAGAAAAAAGTGAGGTACTGTGTTATTATTTTTGTAAAATGGTTTGCTCCAACCGTTTAAACGTTACGATAAGTTTTATCTCTCGTATATATTTGGCATTTCTGTTGAGACGTAACTGAAATTTTTAAATGGCTTTTACCTTATTCTTATTTATTTGAGTATTAGAGTCAGTTTTACGTAAACAAACGATCAACGAACCTTGTTTCCATATAGTATTTTCGATTTTGGAGTCCGCTCTGAAAGGTCAAAATCCTGTAACCTTAGTTTGAGTCGTTTCACTACACATCCCCACACAGTAACAGTCACATGTTGAGCTCGTGACCGCAGTCGGGCCGCGCGTGCACAGTTTCACAGCCACTGTTGTATCCTAACCACGATACCGGTGTCCAGGTACTCAACACACACCTACACCTCTTGAGGCTCCCAGCAGGACTGCCGTCGCTATTTCCAGATAAATTCTCCAAGCCCATAGATTGTGCATTATCACGACCCCCCCATACAAGCCTGATAGCAAATTCATAGCTCTCTTGATTATCAAAAGCCTGTGATAAAATACTGTATGTATACACATTCGGTCATAATATAATATCTCCGAAGATAATGTTATCACCTATATGTGTATATATAGCGTTGCTCGCGACCAAGATTCGGTGTAGAGCGCGGCAAGGTGCGCTGAAAGTGCGGCTGGTGTATAATGCGGGTTGGCGACGCCATCTTGAATTCCCGTTGGGGTGACTTGTAACGTGTAGCATTCGGTGATAAGAGAGATATGTTGTTTTCTTGATAGTGAACCGGAAGTTATGTTTGTGTTGTTTGAACTACTAGGGTTTTCACATTTTTTAGATTGTTAGTACCTTTTAAGGTTATGATTCGTTTTACAAAATAATATTAAATACGTATTATTTGTTTTACTGCGTCTTGGCGTCTTAGTAATACATAGGTAATTGTTTTTGTTTTACTAAAGTGTACAATCCTTTTCAGACAATACTTTATTTATTAAATGACAATTAACAATGGCAATATAAATTCAATAGTGACTGTTTATTTAATACTTTTAATACGCGTGTAAGCATGAGTTTGCATCTACAATGTTTTTAAATTGTTTATATGCTCTATAGAATAATACAAATTTTATTTCAATACGTTAATTTTTTGATGAATTCTCCGAGCCAGATTAATCAAAAATAATATGTTATTTTATAAGGAGCTAAAGTGATTCTTTTTGTGGTGAATCTATAGTATTGATCGACAATTACAGATGAGGCACAAAAAGTCAGTTTCACTCCACAAAAAATATGCGTTTTTTTTTTTTCGTCAAACGCCGCAATATTTTCTCAATTAAACATTTTTATGTCATAATTTTTCTGATGCATGTGAGCGACAGAAAAAGCCTTTTTCTGCAGCTGATGAACCAATAAAACTCCTTAATTTTTGCGAGCGTCAGAAAAAATATTTGTGAGAAAAGTCAAACTTTAACTGTTTCTATGGAGTGCCGAAATGTTATCTTTTTCTGACGTTGAAGAAAAATGATATGTTTCCTACTTTCGCAAGTAAATGATCTACTTTATTCTTCCTTTTCGAGGACTGAAGTATCACTTTTAATCCCGGGAGGATTTAATTTCAAATTAAACCTTGCGGGATTAATTTTATCCCTGAGGATTAAATTTTGCACTTTAGTCTCTTGGTATATCTAATATACTACTGTAACAAGTATAAATTTTATAAATTCTAATATGCCAATCAAATTAAATAATGTTAAACACACTTTAATAATCATTTTAATACAGCTTTAAAAGTATAAAAGTTTTTTCCAACATTAATTCATTTACTTTTTTTGATATTAATAAATAAAAAATAAATAAATAAATCATCACGCCTTCTACCCATTACTAGGTGTGGCACTGCCGAAGCAGATCTCGATAAGTGATATATTTTTTGTGCGTGAAGTGCGGTTACCAGGCGTCAAATCACGGCCCCCAAAGATGTTAGTGGAGGGGGAGCCACAGAAGTAGTATTAATGTGGTGAAAATGTTTGTCGCCAGTGGAAATCGAACCAGGGTACTCAGGATCCACAGGCCGACACGATAACCACTGTGCCACCTACTCCAAAATAAATAAATAAATCTATCTGTAATCTCAATCATTAGCATATCTAGGATTTAATACTTATCTTACATAATATAATGTAAAATATTTCACTGAATTTTGAAATATTGAATTTCATCAGTTCCCTACTACCAAATCCGTACGCCATGCCAAACCGCTTAACTATTACATCATTTTAGACATCATGACAAGATGGCAGCGGAACAACAAACGAAATGCGTTTTTGTTTTGTTAAGCAATAATGAAAATGTAAAAACAGAAACATAATGAATTATGACTTGCATTATAAACAAATTTAATGACGTAATTGTCATGCCATTTACTTAGTTTTTTAACTCAAAAGTTTTAGTAATATTCTAGGAAAATTTCGCATGCATAAAACATATTTTAAATTATTGCAATTTAAGGTACAAGCACATTATTATCACGTCACGTGAACACATACGATTTCACGTGAACTGTCAGATTGTTGGGACCTATGATTCCAATGTTATTATGAAATATCATGTGATTTTACGTGAACGCAGCAAATGACATTAGTGCGTCTCCTAGTAATATAAATAAATGGAAATCATGGGTCTCAACAATTTGGCAGTTCACCTGAAATCATGTGTGTTCATGTAACGTAATAGTTTGTTCGTACCTTAAAGCTTCGTTTCTACTTCTTAACATAGTCTCTGTTTTAGTCTTTGTTTTTGGTTTTTTGTTTCTGTTTATGTCGGAAACATTCCAACCATTTCCAGCTCTTAACATAAACATAACCTTAATTCAATATTCCAGTAAAGGTTTGTTCACTTAAGTGAGAAAATAATTGTATAAAACTATTTGGAATACTTTAAAAATATATATAAAATTATTAATAAGGAATAGTAATTACTTTTAAAATTAAGCACTAGTTTAATTAAATTATACAATTCCAAAACAATTTGAAAAAATTGAGACAGAATGTTTCAAATATAGTAATTTAAATTTCAAAATTGATTTTTGTGTTATTAAAATATGGTTAAATTGCAATTATACTTATAAAATCAAAGAAATGAAATAAATTTTAAAGTGACAGCGACCAAATAATTTCCTTTAAACATGTTAGTTTTGTTGTTGCTATTAATCTAGTAATTTTTATTTTTTTCACAGTTGAAATTGTTACTATTTTTATTCTGTTGTCTAAATTTATCATATTTTCAATACAAACCTAATGACATTTGATAAATACGGCATAGAATTGACAGCATAACAAGAAATAGCATTACCGTAGCTAACTCTCTCTTACAGAACAGCGACGAAAGACTATGTCGAAAGTATGAAGTCTGCAAACATTGTGTTTATGCGCAGCGACAACGACAAAGACTAATACTTTAATAGTAGCTGGAGACGCTCAGCTGTATTCACATATGACAAACTCTCAATATTATGTGAAAAACTAAAACTAAGACTATGTTAAGAGGTGGAAACAAGACTTAACTCGCAGGTATACAAATAGTTATTCCTTTGTTTCTACAGATAAACTAATATATAAATAAATATAAATATATCATCATACCTTTTACCCATTACTGGGTGTGGCACTCTACCGAAGCAGATCTCGGTAAATGTTATATTTATGTGCGTGAAGTGCGGTTACCAGCCATCAAATCACGGCCCCAAAGATGATAGCGGTCGGGGAGCCACAGGAGTAATTTTAAATTGGTGAAAATGTTTTGTCGGCTGTGGGGATAGAACCAGGGTTCATTGGATCCACAGGCCGACTTGATACCACTGAACCATTACCCCATAATGAAAAACTAACAAAAAATAAATCCTCGGGTGCTTTGATAGAATGGAGATTGTATTTTGTTCATAGCTTATATGCAAACGATGAAATCTAAAATACTTGAGAACCCTGGTTCAAATCCTACAGTCGACGAACAATCTTCACCGGATTAAAACTACCCCACACTAACATCAAACTGATTTCGATTTCCTTTTATTTAAACCACGTTTAAAATATAACTTTTGTTGATGAAACCAACTATTAGATCTTACGAAATTACACTTTAGTTTGCATATTTTCCGGTTTCCATTTCCTGTTGGTTGGCGCTTTCTAGACTGAATATTCCAATATTATTAACATTTCCACCTGAGGTGCAAAAAGCAAATTTCCTCAATCGTTCAAAGGTACCAAACACCGCAAAATACAAAACCAAACAAAAACTAAACTGTTGACGAAAAACAAAGCATCTTTGATCCTCGCCTATCACTCTACATCTGTGAAGTGTTCGATCCGCAAACACTTGAATGTAGAACATCCTCTAGACTAGCACGTGGACGTGTTTAGTTAGGCCGAAGTTTGCACGGGCTCAGGATATTTGCGCGTGTGCAAGATGTAGTATCGGACCCGTGGGTTGTTTATTGCGGTATGCTTTGCTTTTCTCCAAGATGTGATACGGTTTTGTATTGGAAAATATTTACACGTGGGATTTGTGACTTTGTCTAACGAAGATATGAATTGTACCTGCTCGAGTTGAGTTTATAGTCGAGGTCTGGTTTACCTGGTGGTATGATGTGCTTTGTGTGACTTTCTCACGATGATAGTTATTGTGTAATACCAGTTTTAATTAAGAATTTACTTGCTTGTTTATTGATTTACTTGAAAGCCAGTACATGTATATAGTGTACAATAATAGGTATTGGAGAGAACAATTTAATTACAGAATTTATGTTGAATGATAGATTTGTGTAACAGGTGTATGTTGGTGAAATTGAGGGTGAGAAATTGTGTGCATGACCTAATAAAAGGAATTGATTGAAGGTTTGTTACGTGAACCAAAGGATTTATACATATGGATGAAGTGAATAGTATTGTAAGATAAGAATGTTTGACGAAGATTAATTGAGGGATGAAACTAATTAATAAATGTTAAGCGAATGTTTTAAGGATTCGTGCTCAATGTTCTCTCTAAAGTGGGCGGTTGACTGACCACCAATAAGCTTTTAAATTACTATCTAACAAACTTTATAAGTTGCCCATTTGTTCCAAATTTGTGATGAGTCGATAAAAAATAAGAAATAAAGGATAATAAGTTCGCTCGTTTTCTCGTGTAATTTCTTGTAATTTAAAATAAATTCAGTGTAAATATAGATGTGCATTTACGTTTGAATTTTGCAAAATTTATATGGCTCTAGAGATCCTAATTGCGCCCACTAATTTACTGCAAGTAAACTGTATAAATTATTTATTATTTGTATGTATGTAATTAATAGAAGATAATACAGAGATATCATCTAAAATTTTATTTTGGTGGTAGGTCCAATATTTCTTAATAATATTATGTGGCTACCTAAAATATTATATAAGAAATTTAATTTTTCATGGCCTTGGCAAGAAAATAAATTAAAAACACTAATGCTGGGTTGCATGAAAGTTTTTAACTAACGGTTCAATAAATTTCAGAAAATCGCTGTTGATACTGTTGCTAGATAAACAATTCTTTAAATAAAGAGCTCTTTTATTTTTTTCTTGCAACCCAGCATATATAAGATAAATATATCATCACGCCTTTTACCCATTACTGGGTGTGGCACTCTGCCGAAGCAGATCTCGGTAAGTGATATATTTTTCGGGTGAAGTGCGGTTTCTAGCTGTCAAATCACGGCCCCTTAAGATGTTATTGTAGGGAATGCCACAGGAGTTATCATATCCATAATCTGACTTGATACCACTGAGCCACCATTATGTTTGCAATCACATACATATAGATTATCACGGTATATTAATATTCTTCAAACATTTCTAATTCGGCAGCCCATATTTGTTTCATTTACAGACAGTATGTGGTAGCATTACGGCATTTGAATCCGGAGATCCTTAGTTCGAATCTTAATTAAGCTAAAAATATATTACCACACTACGATTCGGTGAGTTCAGACCCTGTACTGTATTTGAGATTAAGATAGTACTAGTGCGACGGTGGCGCAATCGCTTGTCGAGTGGCGGAACTGACGCTCAAAAAAATATAAAAATTGAATAAAATAAGTGTTTTATACCTATTATGATTTGAATATCATGAATTGTTAATAGGTTGTTGGAATTTTCAAATACCATACCACCTAGTGGTGTTGCCATTATTAATTGGGATTCTTAATTTTTCGTTAAAAACAAGGCTTTGCATGGCTATATATCCATTACTAAACGATAAAAAACTTTCTCCTTCTGATACAATATACATGAATAGTTCTAGAACATCATACTAGTTTTTCAAATTAAACTGCAAAATTTTAGAGGTACACAAACCAAATATGTGCGATTCTGAGTGATGATCGCCATAAGCCCCGTGTATAAGAACTCAAGTTTACAAGCGAATATATTTGTTCACAGACGATGAATTTGTTTCATATTTTAACAGGATGCGTATGACTATCCAATGTTTACGTGCGCCAAATTTCATTCAAATCTGCAAAATTTGTTTCACGCTAGTACTATCTTAATTCCTGTTGTAGAGAGTAGCATAAATGGAATATAAATTGGGAGATTTTGTTTCGGAATTTTTAACAATCAAAGTATTATCTAAAAAAACAAATATTTAACAAACTCCAGACATGAAACTCGGTTATCAATAAAGCATATTTAGAATGAAAGGGCGCAATTTGTTAGTTTATAACTCTGCACCTGGTTACCAAAAGATCTATAGGTATTAATAAGAGCAAGTAGCTAATTTTCTTCTCGTAATTAGAAGTCAGTAAATCAGAAGTAATTTGTTGATATAAGAAAGAATAATTAAGATTGTGGTTATAATGAGCAACGACTTCATTAACAAATCCAATCTGCATCAACCGTGCGATCAGATTTCAATTCCAGCAGCTACTTGTATACCTAACTGCCGTCCTTGTGTATACCTGGCGTTCAGTGCTCCACGTATCAGGTTTCGTTTCAGCATCCAGTTCAGTCGCCTGCTATAAACCTGCGTTTTTAAGTCACGCTCGCTTTTACCGGACACTTCCTATACACGCAGCGTCACCGTGTTACGCTATTCATTATAACGAATTGCCAAGAGAGATGGAACGATACAAGATGGTCGAAGGAAAGAGAACGAAACAGGTTGAATTGACGATCGAGGAAGTACTCGTATTTTGATCGATTTGTGATTAATAACTTAAAAACTGATTGATTTCCTGGTAAAGGAGTCTTACAAGACTTTAGTTTATTCAACGAACGTGTTGTTTATTTTATTATTCTTGTTATTTGTTCACTTATAGAATGATGTCATGTATGTGCTATTCCAATTGTTTATCATTAAACAAATTTTATGTTTTACGGTATGAGATTTGTTTATTATTTAGCGTACAACAGGAAATTATTTCCAATTACAATACAGCACAGATCGAGATATTTACTTGCTCTAAGCTAGTGTGGGGTTTCAATATTTTTTCATTTCCGGGAATCGAGGTATTATTATATAATCTCAAGAATGCTCGGGTTAATTTTTAACTATAAACATAATTTATTATTATCACAAAATAATAGTTATTTGTATATCAAAGGATGATTGGCACATTCTTCACCAGATTTACATATAATTTTTTCTACATCAAAAAGTAAAATTTTCAGAAATAAATTTGGAATTTAGATAAAATTTATTATTCTCTTAATAAATATCATATGGGGTAGCTAGCTCAGTGGTATCAAGACGGCCTGTGGATCCTGACAACCCTAGTTCGATTTTCACAGGCGGCAAACAATTTTCACCATTTCAAAACTACCCCTGTGGTTCCCCCACCACTAACATCTATGGGGGCCGTGATTTTACGGCTGGAAACCGCACTTCACTCGCAAAATATATCACTTACCGAGATCTGCTTCGGCAGAGTGCCACACCCAGTAATGGGTAGAAGGTGTGATGATATATTTATTTTTATTTATATTTATTTAACAAATATATTCTGAATGTTAGTAATTTCAAATCATACCGTTATTTTTAATTTGCCACAGATATGGCTTTGCTTCCTTAAAAAAGAAAAAAATATATTTTCTTCCCTTGAAATGAAATGTATCACTTGTAATAAAATTGAAAATCATGTGACATGTCGAATTTCTGTCCACGCATTTATAAAAAGATTGCACACCACTACACACAAAAAAAAATTAAAAAATATCTATCATCACGCCTTTTACCCATTACTGGCTGTGACACTCTGTCATAGCAGATCTCGATAAGTGATATAATTATGCACGTAAAGTGCGATTACCAGCCGTCGAATCACGGCTCTCAAAGATGTTAGTGAAAAGGAAGCCACAGGGGTAATTTTTACAAATAGTTTTGTTAATAATAAAGCTAGTGTATTCTGAAGTATATCTAGTTACTTAGATATATGAATACCAATAAAATGAAAAGTTGTAATTGAATTTAATTGGATTGGTACTAATTGAAATTTGAATGCAGCAATTATAGTTTTTTTAAATTACTTGAAACTGTTCCTCATCTCGCGACAATGAATTCTCTTCTCAACAGCATTACCACAGCATACTCAGAACCTTGTAGGTTTAAAGTTTACTCCAGTTAATTCTTAAGAGAAGTAAATTTCCTAACAATCCCTTAGCAGAAAGCTCAACGACCTCAAAGACCGCACCAACAAGTAATAATCCCAGAACCAGAACCAGAAACAGAAACAGAACTCTGCCTTGCTGTAAGATGCAAATCCTGAATGCGGAAGAATCGTGCGTCATGCACAAACACTACATGAACTCATGAACGTAACGTAAGAACGTAGCGTAAGGTGGTTGGTCGCAAGTGGTTAAGGTTTGTACACTGCAACGTCAGCTGTTTTACTTCAAACAATTCCAGCAGTAAATCGTTCAATCAGTGCGGAACACACGAAACGAGTCGTTAAGTTTATACGGAGGTGTGGTGTACACTTCGACAAAATGAAACGGAGAAGAAGATTCTTAAGAGTTGTCATGTTTATTTAAAATGGGGAAGAGGCATATCAGTATTTGAAAATTATTATTTAACTAAATTTACTGTTATATTAATTATTTTTGAGGATATTACCACAATCAGTTAAGTAGGAACCATTTTATCAGCTGTATCAATGATATAGGGTCCCCAATGTTACGGAATGAAATTTTGTTACTTTTGCTCTATTTTTCAAGGTTCACTAGATATTTCATTTTAATGTTTTACAAAAGTTTTAAGAAAGAAACTCTATTATTTTTTATAATTTCTTAATTGGCATAGGTTACTCAGTGGTATCGGGTCGGACTGTGAAATTGAGAACCCGGGTTTGATTCCTACTGCCCACAAATAATTTTCACCACATTAAAACTATTTTTGTGGCTCCCCTTACACTAATATCTTTGGGAGTCGTGATTTAACGGCTGGTAAGTGCACTTCACGCGCATACATATATAACTTACCGAGATCTGCTACGACTATATCCAGTAATAGGTAAAAGGCGTGGTGATATATTTATTTTTTTTGATTTATTTCTAATATATCATTGATTATTAACATGACAGATATTTTAAGTTATCCTTTAAAATGAATTAATTACAGTGTCCTAACGCGAAAAATCAATGTTCAAAATTAATTTCTGCTCTAGTATGATTAAATTGGGTAATCTAAACTCACCATTCCCTTACACCGATGATTTTTTAAGGGAGGAGCCCTTATAATATTGTTTGATACAGGGCCCACCAAGCACTAGTTACTCCACTAACTACAAGAGGTTTATTTTTCACTGAACACATTTTTAATGAGAACGTGCATGCTTGATAACAGTTGACAAGATCAATGACCATAAAAAAATCGCGACAGCGAGAGTGGAGAGATTTTGTCAAAATAGATCGAGTTGAACAAGCTGGAATTAAAAAAAAAATGTCCTAAACAAAATGAAGACAGAGTGGTATCAAATGAAGTATTTTATGAAAATTATAATATTTATGTTCGGTATGTTAAATTACAAAAGTGACATTTCAATATATATTTTATATACTCAAGGGCCAGTTTTTCAATCGCCGGTTAACTCTCGGTTGGTGTTAATCATGATTAACATTAATCGGTGATTGATGAAAGACTGGCCATAAGTTGAATTATTTCGCAGATAACTTGGAAACGTTGGTCCGTGGAAAATACACAATATTTAAAGTGTCAAGAATTACTTATTAAAAATATGAAAATCCTCATAATAGAATACACGATACTATAAAAAGTTCGTAAAATTTAATGAAAATGAATTCACAATTTAAATTACTCTATTGTTTCAAAAAGTAATAAAAATTTAAATGTTTATTATTGCAATAAGAATCCCAGTGTATTATTTTTATTTGATATTTTAGTTATTTTCGAAACAATACTTGAAGTAATGTAGTTACTTAGTAAAGTTTTAGTTTGTTCTATATTTAAGATTTAATTTCCTTGTTATGCGGTTTATATGAAAATGAAGTGCATTATTTTACCCAAGAAGAGTTCAAACCACAAAAAAAATAAATAGATAAAAGGGTTTTCCAATTTTAGTGGACTTTGTATCAAGGATATTTTTATAAAAATGAAATAATTCTTCTTCTCTTTGTTATATTTATAAAACAGTCATATTACTTTTAAATTTAGAAATTACCACTCGTGTCTTTCAAATCAAGATAAACTTTTTCAAAAGTATGTTTTCATCTTTGTTGTGTAGTAACATTTAAGCCAAAATGAGGAAGGAAGCATACATTATTTTCATTCCTTATCACATGATTTTCGAAGTGTGTAAAAGAGAGATAAATGTCAAAAGCGGGAGATTTCATCTCTCTCATTCAGCGTCACAGTGGTGTGTCTGCGTCTGTGCGACTGAGATAACAAGCATATCTTCGCACTCTCGTGCTACCCAGAGATAAGAATGGGTGAAATAGCGGCTAGTAATTGCATGGCTATACACTAATAGTTTAACAACCCTTATAAACATTGACTTTACAGAATGGTCAGCGATTCGTGTTATTCTATTATTGTAAAATAATGAGGATTTGAATTTTTAAAACATTTTTTTTTTGCTTTTGAATATTTATGAGGAAATTGCCTCAAATATTTAGTAAAATATTTTTTCTACGACCAAGCAGAAAGTAGACATTTCCAACTGTCAGTTAAATGCAGAAAGTTGACGTTTTCCACTCGCCGAGCGATAAAGTAAAAGTATATCCATGGATACATGAAAACTCTCAACATTTTTAAGCGAATTTCAAAACAGACAATTTGTTAAAAAAGATTTTAATTTATTTTCAAGGGTTTCTAAACGGTCGTAGAAAAAATATTGCAAGCGGTAATAAATAACTTTCTGCTCTAAGTAGACACATATCTATAGCCGGTATCGCTTGACATAAAATTAGTCACTTAATCACCTTAATCAGATATTCATATGTTAGCCGTTTATGTGAAAGTTTATATTTTATGTCAGTATGTTTTTCAAATTAAATTTGCTTTATTCATTTAATAACTCGGTATCTCCAAATGGCTTTGAGATATGAGCGAAAATTCAAAAGAAAGTAGGGGGAAAAGTTGTATTTTTACTTTCTTATACGCAGTATAAAGAAGTATTGGAATCGTGAAAAAAATCGTTGACGAGATTTTCGCGGCAATACATGTGTTTTGAGGTCCACTGAATCCGTTTTGATCATTTTCTCAATGATGTCTGTGTGTGTGTGTGGATGGATGGATGGATGGATGGATGGATGGATGTGTGTCCGTATGTGCAATATCTCATGAACGTGATAAGATTTGTTAACGAAACTTGGTAATTATAAGTTTCATGAAAATACGAAGAGCTGAGTTGATTTTGAATGAAATTGAAAAACCGGAGGAGGAAGTTTACTGGACACACAAAACAATAAATTCCATTTATTTCAAAAATGGAATCAGTTACGAAAAAAAGTTTCAAATAAAAGATGTTAGCAAAAATATTTGGAACATAAAATGTTATTTGCAATTTTCCTGTATATGCTTCTAATTTTGAGAAAAACTAATTTTTATATTTAATAATATATTTCAATAATCATAGTAGCAATAGAAACAAAAAACATAAATTTTAATTTTTGCTTTATCTAGTTATCTATGTCTTCTTTCGGAAAGAAACTAAATTACATGTTTAATAACATAAATTCTAAATATTATATATGTTGTGTATAAGAAAGTCGTGTGGTGACCACACCAGATTTTTTATCAGTTGGTTTCTTATTTTTCATTTTAAACTTCTCATGGGGTGGCTAGCTCAGTGGTATGAAGTCGGCCTGTGAATCCTGAGAACCCTGGTTCGATTCCCACAGACGATAAACAATTTTCATAATTTCAAAAACTACCCCTGTGGCTCCTCCACCACTAACATCTTTGGAGGCCGTGATTTGACGACTGGTAACAGCACTTCACGCGCAAAAATATATCACTTACCGAGATCTGCTTCGGCATAGTGCCACACCCAGTAATGGGTAGAAGGCGTGATGATTTATTTATTTATTTTATATTATCTCGCGTTATTTTCCGAGCAAAGCTCGGACTTCCAGACAGTATTATTTAATAATAATATAATTAAATTTAGCGAACAGATTATTATTTTGACCTTAAATATTACATTTATTAGTATGAATACATTTAAGTAATAAATTATAAGAAATGGTTAGAAAATAAATTTAAAAGTAATTATAAGTATAACGAAAGATACGAAATGAAGAAATGTTTGTACGCTGCGACCACATCGGCTACAGTTTTCTGTTGCTCTGTGGAAGAAATCGTTATCTTGTTGGCTACGATTCGAATTTATCTTTAGCGATGTATCTGACCTCATCTACGATCTAAGTTATCTGGCGTTTTGTGACATTTGACCTGTTGGTGCTCCATCGATTCTGTGATAAATGTTAGTTTTAGACGTCTCCAAGTTTTTGTCACAGTTTATATGTGATATATTTTTGATCTTGACAGATTAATTTTGTTTAATAGTTCTTTACATAACGAGTGCGCAAATACATACTTTTTACATGAGCGCAATTTTAAAACATGAGCGAAGCGAGTGCTTTTTGCGCGAATGGTGCAAATGACGTCTTCGTGCACGATGATTGTATAATACTTTTTGTAACGAGCAAAAGTTATATAACCGACAATGAGAGAATTTATTTTTGTACTCGCATCATTCAAAATTACGTTATATTATCCTGATTATTTTTTGACGTTTCTCAAAATCAATGAAATGCTTCATTGTATGTCACGTGTCTGCGTTTTAACCAATCCTGTCATTATTATACTGAGAATAAAGCTCTTGTGATTATTCCTGGGAATTATATCTGTAGATGCTTTTTTGTTTGTGACAAATGATAGGTAGTTGTCAAATAATTATTTAAAACTGTCAATGCGTCAAGTAAAACGTATGAAAAAAATCGATTTAGTTGTATTTTAGATACAGAAATACACCAACAAATTTTGGAAACAACTTCCAAGAATACATTAATAAGTAATCAATCGATATGGACCCAGTTCAAAATCTTTTAAGTTGGATGAATCGATCTCAACAGCAAACTCAAAAAATAATCTAATTAAATATAACTCGATAGTTCGATCAATTAGAAAATAATTCTCCAGTATCTTTCTCAAACTTGTTGCCATTTGGCAATAGTCACTCAAGCCCTACGGGCTTTCGTGACTATTGCCTGGCAACAAGTTTTCGAAAGATCTGTCAAATTATTTTCAATTTATTCTCACTCTCGTGTTATATTATTACTGAAAATTGATGTAAAGTTTGATTTTGCGTACTAGTGCTTCAAATAATTAAAAATTCACTTATTTTTGTGCTTCTAAATTTTGACTAATAAAACGATAAAATTATTTACTGCGTTATTTACAGCTCCCTATATGAAAGTAAATATTAAGATAAATTTGTCATATTTTCACAAGCTTTACGAGAAAAAATCAACAATTTGTTTTCATATAACAAATGTTAATTTATGATATACTAAACTGTCATTAATATAAATTCTCGCTTTAAATTTAATAAATTTTTAATATCTAGAATATTTGACAAAATAATCTATTTAGAACCAGTTTTTCAATTGCTGGTTTACTCTTGATTAATGTTAATCATGATTAAATAATAATGGTAACCATAGTTTTCTTTATTATTTAATCATAATTAACATTAATCGGTGATTCAAAAACTGGTCCTTAAGGTAATTAAATTCATGATAAAGTGCGATACATTATATTTCAAGATTGACGGAACTATTTTGTAGTTCTTATATGTATAATGAAAACAGAATAAATATTATTTCTGTTTTATTTCAAGTGTAGCTTTGAGCTTGAGCTTTACTTTGATTAATGTTCGCAGCAGGTTGTTGTATATTTGTTTATTCAACTCGTAAGAGTGTGAAGTATATCCTACTGAAAAACGATATAGCCGTAGACCTAAGTGGTTTGTTGACATTTTAAGAGCCATTGAAAGAAGTAATATAAACTATTTCAAGGTGTTAACACATAATAAATTTATGTCCAAGTTATTTACTAGTTACATGCAACATACATTAATCGGTGGTATATAAATATAATTAATTATATTTCAAAGATTATTATTATTTTAAGATGAAACGTTTTTAAGTTTGTATGTAGAAAAGTTGTTTACCTACAACTTTCGTAAATAATATCTTGATATTCATAAATAACTGATTTTATTTACGGTAGTTTTGGTTGAGTTTTGCGTGGTTTACTGTTACTGTGTGCGGCATTAGTTCGGCGGGAATTTCTACTAGTCGTGGAGGTCGCCGGAGACGATTTCCGGCGCCCTGACGGATTTCCTGTCCAACAGGAAACTGACCCGATCCCGATCTCGAGTCAACTGCGAAAATAGCAGCAGGAATACCACGCTCATGTTGTGAAATTGAAATATATTATTGCGTAATTTTATACAATATTTATGTTTGACTGTACCATAACTTCTTGATTTATAACACTGTTTAGTGTCCATAAAATAGTACTTTATTGTACTAGTATGACAAAATTGCAAAATTGGACTCCTGTCAATGTCAAAAAATAACAGTCAAAATAAATAGTTAATAAATTAAAATAATAAAATAAATAAATGTATCATCACGCCTTCTACTCATTACTGGATGTGGCACTCTGCCGAAGTAGATCTCGGTATGTGATATATTTTTGCGCGTGTAGTGCGGTTACCAGTCGTCAAATCACGGCCCCCAAAGATGTTAGTGGTGGGGAAGCCATAGGGGTAGTTTTTGAAATTATGAAAATTGTTTGTCGCCTGTGGGAATCGAACCAGGGTTCTCAGGATCCACAGGCCGACTTCATACCACTGAGGTAGCCACCCCATAAAATAAATAAATAATAAATTATTGACGTTAAATCCGAAAAACTTGTTAAATTTGACGACGTTTTCGACTTGAAAATGGACAAAATTTGAACAATGGTGGTTCCACGAAGGGGGCCATGCCCTCCCCCCATGCTTATTAATTTTTTTTAAGGTTTTTATAAGTGTTATTATTATTCGAATTTGATAACCCTTATAGAAATAAAATCGCTGAAAAACTTTGTAATACTCTGAACTCTGAAAAGCTTACAAAATTTGGATTGTCAGACATTTTCCAAGTTTTTCAGACTGTTTAAAATTAAAAAACTAAGAACAAAATACAAAATACATACAAATATATATTCCACACAAAAATTACAGAATTGTTTGTCAAAATTATGTTTTCCTTAAAAAAATTCAAAATGCCCCTTCCCCTTGAAAATTTTCTATCCGCCCTTGAATTTGAATTCGAAACGTCGTCAAATTTAATAAGTTTTAATCATAAATCCTGGTAATCCAATATAAATTAAATATCATTTACTTTTTCTCCAATAAATAAACAAAATAAATGGTTAGATTATTAATTCCTTTGCATTTCATGCAATTTTTTTCTTATTTAGGGTTTCTTCCAAGTTTTGAGACATAATGAACACATTTCTTCGTAACAGTACCTCTTCGACAATCAGTAAAGCTTCTTATAAATTATATTTGCTTGCAAATAAATTGTTAAAACTTGTTACCTTAAACTTGCTTATTTTGCGGTATAATTGACCGTAACTATTTTATTTTATAGACGTCAATCTTACCACAGCCAATAGCTAATCAGAATTATTTTATTATCTTTTCCGCAAGCATTTAGGTACACTTTATTGTATACACATACTGCAAAACCACAACCATAATGCATCTAATAATTTACATATTTTTCATTTTGTTAAGAAATCATGGTTCATTTTAAGAGACATTGTTTGATTCATCTCATTATTAAAAATTGATTGGAAAAGGTATTCTTTTTGTAGATTCGTTATTGGATGAATACTCATTTCCTATTTATTTCTTGCTATTGACTTTAAAGTTGATTTCCACCGAAGTTTGAATTTCTGAACATTCGAACATTCGAATGTTTTGAACTTTCGAATTTTTTGAAGCTTCGAATTTATGATTTTTTGAATTTTTCGAAGCTTCTAATTCTCGAATTGTTTGCCACTGAATTAACGCCATCTGTCATCTTCAAACACGCTCACGCATAATTCGCGAAAAGTCGGCCACGAATTAAATAATAAACTCGGCGAAGTATCTCTGCAATATTAGGCGTCTTAATTAAGATATCTATTCTCTTACCGCCCATCTAAATGCTATGGACTTTTAGTAAAACGTTTTAAAATGACAATAAAAAGTATACAAAAACGTCTTAATTAAAACATTTTGGACGGTGTAGCGAAATTTTAAGTCGAAATTGAATTAATTTGGCCAATAATAATAATTAATAATAATTACTTACGAATTAATACAAAACTCTACACATGAGTTTATTCTGTAAATAATTCATATCAACATGCCGTGTTCACGTTAGGATCCAGATTCACAATTCGAATAATTCGAAAATTCGTAAATTCGGAATAATCCAAAATTCAAAAATTCTAAATATTCAAAAATTCGAAAGTTCGAATCTAAATTCGAAGGTTCAATAAATCCGAACAATCGACGTCTCGAATATTCGTAAAATCAACAACCCTACTTTTTATTTTTTATTTATTTAGAAATTTGGACTTCGGCCTAAATGGCCACTAATCCTTGTACAGTGTTATGTTAGTTTTACATTTTATATTAGGTTTATTAGTTCTATGTCTGTTAAGTATTTAATGAGGTTGTTCATGTTTTCGTGGTTGTTGCTTAATGCTTCCTTCGTTGTGCTTCCTATCTTGTGTTTCTGTCTATAGGCTGAGTATTTGGTGCAATCTTCTATTATGTGTTTGACTGTGATTGTAGTAGAACATTCTTCGCAAGTTCTGGGTTCTGTTTTTTTGAGGATGTGTTCATGTGTGTATCTGGTATGCCCGATTCTAAGTCTGGATATTATAATTTGGTGTTGTCGTTCTTTTGATGTTTCAACCCTACTTTAAAGTATAGTTTTCATAATTTTGGTATTTTTGAAATACCGCAAGTTTGAGCATTTTAGTACGACACAGGGTAAAGATATGTAGTATGATTAGCACTTTGAAGATTCTTGTTTTGGGTACCTTTATGGAGTATCGTGGTTCAGTGGTATCGAGTCTAATTGTGGATTTGAGAACCCGGATTCGATTCCCACGATTTCGTTAAATATATATTTTGTAAATTTAAATCTCTGTTTCTTATCATGTGTAACTAGTGACTGATTAAATAAAAGAAACAAAATTTTAGACGAAAGTTAAATATGTTTTTGTTCATGGGGTAGGTGGCTCAGTAGTATCGAGTCGACCTATGGATTTGTGAACCCGGGTTCGATTCCCACAGCCGATAAACAATTTTCACTACATTAAAATTACCCCTGTGGCTTCCCCTCTACTGACATCTTTGGGAGCAGTGATTTGGTGGCTGGTAACCACATTTCATATTACATACCGAGATCTGTTACGGCAGAGTGCCACCCCCAGTAATGAGTAAAAGGCGTGATGATCTACACAGTATGTCTCAAAAATAACAAAATTTTTAATTTAAATCATAGAACACTTAGCGCAATCTATTGAACATACATATTGTTAGAAAGATACATCTTTCCTCTTTCGAATGCACACAACTTCATGCAATCAGGTGACAGTTTAAAAATTCACGCGCATTTTAATGACAGTAGTTTTTGTGTTTATGTTGTAAAAATACAATGGAACAACGAGCAAATATTAAATTTTGTGTTAAACTTGGAAAAAAATTTGCTGAGACTTAGGAATTGATGAAAAAAGTTTATGGTGATGATTGTTTATCTCGTTCACAAGTTTATAAGTGGTTTGCAAAATTTAAAAATGGTCGTGAAGATTTAAATGATGATGAAAAATCTGGACGTCCAAAAGCGGGAAATCGTGCTGAATTAGTCGAAAAAGTGCGTGAAATCTTTGCTGTCGATGCGAATTTTACTGTTAGAATGTTGGGCGAAGAATTAAATATGAATAAAAATACTATTTGGAGAATTCTAACTGAAGATTTGGGTAAAATAAAGGTTTGTTCACGTTTTGTTCCACATGAATTAAATGCAGACCAAAAAGTCGCTAAAAAAGTAAACAAATTTTTGATGAAAAAACATATTTGAGTCATCGACCACCCTCCGTATTCGCCTGATCTATCGCCAAGTGACTATTATCTTTTCCAAAACTGAAAATTGCCATGAAAGGAGCGTTTTATGATGATATTCTAGCCATTCAAGCAGCCGTGACACAGGTGTTAAAGAACGTTCCTTTAGATGACATAAAAAAATCTATGCATGCTCTAGTTCATCGTTTTAAAACGTGTATTGATTCAAATTGAACCTATTTTGAATAAATATTAGGTTTCAAACATAATACAACGCGTGTTTTATTCTATATCTGAAGAGTTTCGTTATTTTTGGGACATACTGTGTATGTACACGGTTGTCAAAATTACGTAATAAATTATGTATTATGTGAGATATTGGACATTAAATCTGTACGTATTATTGTGTAACGATATTAAATGTATTAACCCATTTACAAAAACTAAAATCTCAATTAACGCAACTCTATTCAAATATGCCATTAGAAACGCACGAACTAACAATAATTACCGATTGAGCAATGGCAGCAGCTCCCATAACCCATTTCTTTGCCTCATTCAATAGTCCAATTATACAAAAGACAGATTTACACTGGAAACAGAAACGTTCCAAAACATTTAAACTTCTAATAATCAATAAATAACGCGCGCTGATAGACTTGTAGCTTGCTACGACAAAAAATAAACTTTCCAGAAAAAAATGATGTGTTTATGAGCCCCTTATGTGACAGCCGAATAAGGGAAGAAATATGGCTGCTGCGGCTTGGGCCGTTAACAACTATGTGTAACTAATTCATCCTATTAAACTGAAATATTTATTTTGTTTTTGTAAATACGTCTTGAATTGCTATAGCCAGAGCTGGGCAGTAGCTAGCTACTTTTGTAGCTTAGCTACTAGCTTAGCTACATTTACCTTAGCTGTAGCTGTAGCTTAGCTAACTGTGAAAAAATATTGCTGTAGCTTGTAGCTAGCTACTTTTTTTCTATTAGCTTAAAAATAACAACTGAAGCTACTTTTAAAGCTACTTTTTGTAGCTTAAAGCTACTTTTTAAGCAGAAGGTCAACAAAGTACGCATGCGTACAAGCTAAACCCACACAAAATAATTATTTCTTGCCGGTTCTAACTGGCTCTAATACGTAAAAATACACAGTAGGTGCCAGATGGTATTTGCTATTTTTGATATTTATGTACATAATAGTAAATTAACAGTCATTATAACAAAAGACTGATCATATAACAATAGCAAATTTAATTATTTCACAATAATTTAAAAAAGTAGCTTTAAAATTTAACAGCTACTATAGCTTTTAGCTATAGTTTAGCTATATTTTACAAAATATAGCTTATAGCTGTAGCTTAGTTACTTTTTTAAAGAATAGCTATAGCTGTAGCTTAGCTACTTTTTTAAGTAGCTTGCCCAGCTCTGGCTATAGTATGATAATTTGAATCAGTTCTTAAATAAATATATAAATATATCATCATGCCTTTAACCCATTACTGAGTGTGGTATTCTGGCGTAGTAGATCTCGTCAATTGCGGTTATCAGCTGTCAAATCACGACCCTCAAAGTGGAGGGAGAGCCATAGAAGTAATTTTAATGTGATGAAAATTGTTTACCGGCTGTGGGAATCTAATTCGGGTTCTCAAATAAACAAATCGATTAGAGCTGTTTATTTCATATCATGATTTTAAAGTTAATAATATAAATGAAACCTTTCATTTTCTTATCTATTACAAATATAAATGATTAATATAATATATATTGCTCAGTGGTATGAAGTCGGCCTGTGGATCCTGAGAACCCTGGTTCGATTCCCACAGGCGACAAACAATTTTCATAATTTCAAAAACTACCCCTGTGACTCCTCCACCACGAACATCTTTGGAGGCTGTGATTTGACGACTGGTAATCGCACTTCACGCGTAAAATATATCACTTACCGAGATCTGCTTCGGCAGAGTGCCACACCCAGTAATGGGTAGAAGGCGTGATGATATATTTATTTATTCATTTTGCAATCAACAAGAAGAAAATTTTGGAATGCAAGTGAGCTAGCAATATCATTTTTTGTTTTTATCTCTCTTCCCAATTTATTAAATAAGTTTATTTTAAAATCAGGGAATAGGAAAAATAACATACAATTTAATTCTACAGCAAAAAAATTATTGTTAAAGTAGCTATTAAATTCTGAAGTTACTTTTTTTCAGTTAATATGTTAGAATTAACAACTATGTAGTTTTAAACTACGAAAAATAGCCTTAAGCTATAAAAAGTAGCTTCAGTTGTTAAAACATTATTTTTAATCTACAAGAGGAAACATTAATCGCTACGAACAACAAACTATAACTGTATATTTTCACATTTAGGGAAGCTGGAACTATAGCTAAAGTGATTATAGCTAATCTATAAAAGTTGCTAGCTATTACCCAGCTCTGGGTGTAATATCATACAATATGATTATTGTTGACGTTTTGGTCATAATGTGGACATTTTAAAAACAGCAACAGGCATAAGACGAAACAAATAACTAATGCTACATAAAATAATAATTTAGTACCTACACTTTAAAAAATAGAACAAAAGATAGGTACATAATAGTTATTTATGTATCAAGGGTGAAAATAGGCGGTTCTGGCCCGCAGCATAATTATTAGTACGAGGGCTAATAACATGCTCAAGGCCAGAAACGCTAATTTCACCCGTAGTCAGAGCTGGGCAAGTACCAGGACCAAAGTACTTAAGTATAAGTACCAGTACTAACCATGGTCAGTACTTGTTATGCAGTACTTTTTTAAGCACAGCTTGAAAATACTTAAGTAAAGTACCAGTTTTTTTAGACCAAAGTACTTAAAAAATAAGTATTTTGCAAGTACCAGTATTGTTTATATTCGTATGAAATAGTTTTTCTGTTATTGTTATTTATTTTAATAACAACATATTGTAAATATACATTTTGAAAACATGATTAAAAAATGAAAAGATTTTTTAAATTAAAAAAAAATAGGTACACGCAAAATTTAGTATGTAATCGGAAACTACTAAAAATCTGTCTTATATATATAGGTATATACAATAAAAAACAAAAATATACATGTCTGTGCTCCTCACGTTCACGTCACAGTACAGCACAATAAAAAAACTGCATTAACCGCAAACTCAAAGTACTTTAATGCTTCGAAATATTTAAGTACTTTTCGTGACTTTAGTAATATTGATGTACTTAATTATTTGAAAAGTACTTCAATATTTTTTACATTTACTATCCAAAAATGTAAGTCTTAAGTACAAGTTGAAATTTAGTACTTAAAAATTTCAAGTATTAAGTAACACAAAAATAAATATACTTCAGTATAAGTATTAAGTACCAGAAGATACGAAAAATTGGTACTTAAGTACTAAAGTACTTAAGTATTGCCCAGCTCTGCTCGTAGTACATACAATATTTTATGCACAACAAAATAACGTTTAATTATATATTTAAAAGATTAAAATATGCACATAGATTATGTCAAGACATTTTGCAGAATCAAGAATTCACAATAAACAAAAATTGTCATTTTATTTATGTATCCATAGGAATGATTTTTTTATGGCGCTAGGGCCAAAAAGAAGTGTTTAAGCCCGCATTTTAGAGCTAAAACAAATTAATTTCGGCCCGGTTGTGCATAAAATGATTTTATTGTTATAGTCGCCGTAATTTACATCCAGCTAAATACACGTATAAAATCAACTAAAATATTGTACACAATCAATCAGTTGATCGCATTTGACGTTAATGACACCCCATAATGAAGTTAGAAGCCATGCTAGGGAAGACATAAAATCACAGCAATGATTACGTGTAGACTTGTTTACTTATATGGGAGACTAGAAACCACTCCCATTGGCGGACGCTGACCACACCTGACCATTACGTTGGGCGTTATCTTGTCTCATCGTCGTGGTTATCATTGGTCAACTTGCAATTTGCTTACATTACAAATTTAATCATTGCTGGTATTAGATATTTTACAAATACACTTAATTAACTAGAGTTACGATATTTGCATGATAAACAAAAACACCTAACAATTAAAAATATCACATATGATTTTTACCTAAATGTTGTTATTTCTCATCGATAAATATGGAACTGCTAGTCGTTAAATCGTTATTAATAACATCATGTTATCGATAAAGACAATATTTTTTTCATTTGCTTTGGAGAGGAGTGTAATTTATATAAAAGCTATATTTGCTTTTTGCCCGGTGACCCCTTGTAGAGTCGGGGTCACGGGTCAAGGGTGCTCCACAGCATTCTGCTTAGCACTGCTCTCTTCGTGTAAGAAATAAAATTCATCTTTGTTTTTTATACACAAATTTAATTAGCTTTAATTAAATTGAAAGTTTCGTCATCATAATACAATTTTTATGTTTCTGTTTTCATTATGTTGTTTGTTTTTTTTAATAATTATTTTTTAAAGAATGAAATCTTTTATTAATGTATTTTGTATTAAATATTTCTGTTATTTCTTCAATTTTCACAATTAGATGGTTTTTACTAGTTTTTTTTAATTAATAGAATTATTTTTATGGGGTAATGGCTCAGTGGTATCCGAGTCGGCCTGTGAATCCTAAGAACCCTGGTTTGATCCCCACAGCCGACAAAACATTTTCACCAATTTAAAATTACCCCTGTGGCTCCAGTCCACTACTAACATCTTTGGAGGCCGTGATTTGATGGTTGGTAACCGCACTTCACTCTCATAAATATATCACTTACCGAGATCTGCTTCGGCAGAGTGCCTCACCCAGTAATGGGTACAAAGGCGTGATGATATATTTATTTATTTAATTTTTATTTTTATGCAGCTGTCAAAAACCTTCTTCACTTTAAATTAGGTATATATTTTGTGTTTCGATTTGCTGAATCTAAATCTGAATTTTTTTTGTTCCATCTCGTACAGGTTTTAAAAGGTAACGACATTACTAATAAAGCCCGGTTAGATAGATACAAACTCATAAACTAACTAACTTACTGCTAATGTTTACTTTTGATAAATATTTAAGGTGGATCCAATACAGTTGTTAAAATAAAATAAATGAAAAGGCTTAAGGAATCCAATATTGATTTTTAAAAATATTTATTTGGACGTTTCGAACTAAAAATTAGCTCATCATCAGCATTTTAAATAAACGTAACGTATAACATAGGCGCGGTGCCTGAGCGTGTTAAGGTAGTACTAGTGTGACGGTGGCGCCATCGCTTGTCGAGTGGCGAAACTGACGCTCAAAAAAATATAAAAATTGAATAAAATAAGTGTTTTATACCTATTATGATTTGAATATCAGGAATTGTTAATAGGTTGTTGATCTAGTGAATTTTCAAATACCATACCACAGTGTGGTGTTGCCATTATAAATTGGGATTCTTAATTTTTCGTTAAAAACAAGGCTTTGCATGGCTATATATCCATTACTAAACGATAAAAAACTTTCTCCTTCTGAAACAATATACATGGATAGTTCTAGAACATCATACTAGTTTTTCAAATGAAACTGCAAAATTTTAGAGGTACACAAATCAAATATGTGCGATTCTGAGTGATGATCACCATAAGCCCCGTGTATAAGAACTCAACTTTACAAGCGAATATATTTGTTCACAGACGATGAATGTGTTTCATATTTTAACAGGATGCGTATGACTATCCAATGTTTACGTGCGCCAAATTTCATTCAGTTCTGCAAATTTTTTTTCACGCTAGTACTACCTTAATGCACATCTCTTAACATACTCTGATGTCATCGGTACCAAGGTTCGTCAGTTCGAATCCGCCTGTCGGCAAAGTATGATTTGTCGTTAAATAAAAAATACAGTTACTTGTATTAATCATACTCGGGCGCTATAAGCTAGTCACTTATACATATGCCTTAAAATAAGTAACATCGACTACGGAAACCGGCAGTACGGCAGCGTAAAAACTGCGGCTCGGTGTGCTCGGTAGGCCCAGGCCCGAATCGGGCTGTAGCGCCATTGAAGAAGAAGAGGAAGATAACATATATAAAATATCATAAAATAAATTAAAAATATATGTCAAAATACCAACACACATATGAATAACAAAAATAGAAAAATCTAGTTTAGTTCGAAACGTCTAAATAAATATTTTTTAAAATCAATATTGGATTCCTTAAGCCTTTTCATTTATTTTATTTTTATGATTTTTTTTTATTTAAATCATTTTTATAATAAAGTTGATTCATCTATTAGCTAAACAGTCATTCCGTGGCCTAAGTATACAAATTATTATTAAACGTTTTAAATGCTTCATAACTTGTTTCAAGTTGAATTTATAAATTACGTAATAAATTATCAAGAGTATATTATTTAAATGTTATTTTAAATGTAGATATAATAATTTATGCAGATATTAAAATTTGATGTAGGTCTGATATGTTTTTCCAGTTTTCAATTTCAAAATTATCTGTTTACAGTTCTGAAATTCATTAAACTAGTATTTAAAATAGTAATTACTCATATGTACATATAATATCTAATACAATTTTCTTATGTAAAAATTTAAAATGAAATGAAAAATATAGTGGATCAAACACCAATGCATTATAATTAAAAAACGGAGTTGGTTCATTTTTATTTGGCTTACTATTGGCATCCATAAATATTAGAGAAATAGGCACTGAATGTTAGCAAAAATTTAATGTGTTGTCACATTTTGTCTAGTTCAAAAATTAGATTGTAACCCTAGTTCCATTTCATGTGTTTTATAACATCAACAGGTAGCATAATTAGACATAGTAAAAATGAGTGTGGTTTATTTGAAATAAACGTTTTTTATACCATTAATTTGGTATCAATTATGTTGATAATTAAATAAAATAGTGAGTCCTGTCTTATAATCACTCATCTAATATTGCGTAAGTTATAAAATGGTTTTATTTATATATTTTTGAAATTGAGAATAAGTATAGGAACCCAGTGGTACAAAAAATGTTCACTTCAAATAAACTGTATTTATTGTAGTGAATTTAGAAAAATATATTTTTCTTATAGAATCAGTATATCAAATTATGTTATCCGTTCTAATATTTGATACATAAGTTATATTTCATAATTTTACAAACTTATCTAAATATGTATTCATATCACGTACCTTCAATATTTAAACTTCATATTCAATTTTAGTACAAACTTTACATGAATACGTAACACAGGTGCTCGGATATACCTGTACTTACACATACACATAATATACCCATTATGTATGCTTATAATGATACTGATAGCACTGGACATAAACGTTCATACATTTTTTCAAACGGGATTTTTAATTACTACATAAAAATGTCCTTGTCATACTTACAAAAATAAATAGTTATTTAATTTTATTTATACGCTTAAGTTCTACAGGTTTCCTGTAGGTACTGCAATTGGAATTAATTTTCTGTTGAGCAAAGTAGAAAATAAAGTGAAAGATATAGAAGTATTTATCAGTGGCGGATTAACTCCTTCGAAGGCCCGGGGCGGCCTCTAATACCGGGCCCCTTATATTGAATAGGAAAAGAAAACAATGGGAAAAAAATACAAAGTCCATTGGAATCTATATTAAATTACATCATGTATAATAGTGGGATAGCTAGCTCAGTGGTACGAAGTCGGCCTGTGGATCCTAAGAACCCTGGTTCGATTCCCACAGACGACAAACAATTTTCATAATTTCAAAAGCTACCCCTGTGGCTCCTCCACCACTAACATCTTTGGGGGCCGTGATTTGACGACTGGTAACCGTACTTCACGCGCAAAATATATCACTTACCGAGATCTGCCTCGGCAGAGTGCCACACTCAGTAATGAGTAGAAGGCGTGATGATATATTTTATGTATAAGTAGTTTTATAAAACATTTTTTCTAGCCTTAATTTTACTGAACTTATCCATAATGTCATCAAAATTCTCTGGTACAAACAGACGGCAACAAAAACAATACAATTTAATTTCTCATGGTGAATAAACCATCCACTTTCGAAGGTATTTAGTATCATCAGCAAATCAGTCGGGGAATCCCCTGGACATGAGCGGTATATTTATTGCGCTACCACTCAGTGTGGCCAACTATGTTGAAAGAAAAAATCCTAACTGTGAATAAAAAAATCACCAAATAAAGCATGATTGCATTTTTATTTAGTTACAATTTTTTTTAACCAGGAAACGGCGGCCCCTCTGTCTCGTAGGGCCTGGGGCGGACCGCCCCTGTCGCCCCCCCCCCCTTAGTCCGCCAGTGGTATTTATTTATATCTTAAACTCGACTGTTTGAAAGTAGACGATCTAAAAATTAATTGTTGTTCACTTTTTATTGAAAATATAGTAAAAGTAGAAACAATAATGGATGAAAACCTTAAAAATAAAAAAAATTATTGTATTTTAAATAAAACTTTTTGAAAATATTTGGAACGTTAATAGATATACATTTACAGACAGATGCTGAATATGCAGATTAGCGATAGTATCATTTTTAATATTATGTATAACTCTGTTTCTAATTAAAATCATCATCATCAATAGTTATCTGCTTGAGGCAGATTCTATATACCTTCTCCAACTTTTCTACTCATAGTCAGCCTCTTCATTTCAACATAACTTCTTTCTTCTTTTAGGTAGTCTACCATCTTCCTCCTCCATCTGTCTCTTTTATGTTCTACTGTCCCTTCTATTACGTCTTTCATTAGAGTATTCCTTCTCAATGCATGGCCCAATCACATTCTCTTCCTTTTCAAAAATTCAAATAGATTTACGAAATTAATTAAATTTCATGCTAATTAATATTCTTTTTAACTTAGGTTAAAACAAACTTGTTTCATGAATTGTATAGAGAGTTAAAAACGAAATAGAAAATGGTATTATTAGCGCTAATCCACTTTAAGAATCTGTCCGTTAATTAATATCTCAAAATTGTTGAGAATTAAGTAAACTGGCAAAAATATATATTTAAAACGATTCATCTAAGGCTAATAATTTTTGTTTTTGTAATTAGGATTCCTAAATTATGATAGTTAAACAGACTATCCGATTACAATGTTTTTAGGAATAATAAATAAATAATGAAATGTGTTTTATGATTTGCTAAATTTAAATAATGACAGATATGGTATAACCTTCAGTATAACAAACTGCTATGAAAATTATATACTTTGATTTTGATCAAATTAAATATTAGTTACAAACTATCATATCACTAACAAAACAATAAACTATTCTAAGCTCTACGTTCCCAGAGATATATATTTGTAAGTAGACAGGAACAGGATCCCAGACAATGAAGGGCCCCGGACAGCTTATAAATGTATATTTTTATTTTGGAGAGATGAGTTTTACTTGTTATGGGATGGCTAGCTCAGTGGTATGAAGTCGGCCTGTGGATTCTGAGGTCCCTGGTTCGATTCCCACAGGCGACAAATTTTCATAATTTGAAAAAGCTATCCCTGTGGCTCCTCCACCACTAACATGTTTGGGGGCCGTGATTTGACGACTGGTAACCGCACTTCACGCGCAAAATATATCACTTACCGAGATCTGCTTCAGCAGAGTGCCACACCCAGCAGTGGGTAGAAGGCGTGATGATATATTTATATTTTATTTTTATAGTTTTACTTGTTATTTTTGTTTTATCGTGTAATGTAGCAAATAATAATGCGTTTCTTGTGTGATTTTAGTATTGCTATATACATTAATTACTTAATTCTCCTAAAAATAAAATAAATAAATAAAATAATAAATTTATCATCACGCCTTTTATCCATTACTGGGTGTGGAGTTCAGATCTCGGTAAGTGATATATTTATGCAGTTACCGGCCGTCAAATCACGGCCCCCAAAGATGTTAGTGGTGGGGGAGCCACAGAGGTAATTTTAAATTGGTAAAAATGTTTTATCGGCTGTGGGGATCGAACCAGGGTTCTTAGGATCCACAGGCCGACTTGATACCACTGAGCCATTACCCCATCACTTACGAATCCACTAAATTATAATTATGATGATTATTTTTTGACGTTTCTCAAAACCAATGAAATGCTTCATTGTATGTCACGTGTCTGCGTTTTAGCCAATCATCATAAATATATCATCATCACGCCTTCTACCCATTACTGGGTGTGGCACTCTGCCAATCCTGTCATTATTATACAGAGAATAAAGTTCTTGTGATTATTCCCGGGAATTATCTCTGTAGATGCTTTTTTATTTGTGACAAATGATAGGTAATTGTCAAATAATTATTTAAAACTGTCAACGCGTCAAGTAAAGTGTGTGAAAAAATCGATTTAGTTGTATTTTAGATACAGAAGAAATGTTGGAAACAACTTCCAAGAATACATTAATAAGTAATCAATCGATATGAATCTTTTACGTTGGATGAATCGACCTCAACAGCTAAGTCAAAAAATAATCTAATTAAATATAACTTGAGTGTTGGATAAATTAGAAAATATTTCTCCAGTATCTTCTTCAAACTTGTTGCCATTTGGCAATAGCCACTCAAGCCCTACGGACTTTCGTGACTATTGCCTGGCAACAAGTTTTCCAAAGATCTGTCAAATTATTTTCAATTTATTCTCACTCTCTTGTTATATTATTACTGAAAACTCGAAACTTCTACAATTATACAGCCCGATTCTTAAAAAAGTTTTAGCTAATCCTGAATTTTGGATTAATCAATCTTATTCTAGTAAGATTTTAAAAAGTTTATCCAAATCACTTTCCAAAAACCAAATGGTAACAAGATTATATTCAAGTTTATGTAAACTTATTTGAGAAAATGGTTAAGTTTAATTTAATTAATCCAAAATTCAGGATTAGCCAAAACTATTTTGAGAATTGGACCGATAAAGTTTAGACAAATTATCGTATATACTAGTTTTAACTTTCCATTAAACACAGCGTCCAGTAAACAAAAAAAACTATTAGCACGCTTCATAACCTTAACAATAACCTATAACGGTACCTTTAACAAACCATCAGCCCAATCTCACGTACGCCCATGTGTTTCGCGATAAGCGCACGGTTGGAATTATAACTGTCACGCATGCGTAGCGTCAACGTATAATATACACTTTGCAGGAAGGCTGTTGCTGTTGCTTTTGCTGTTGCCGTTCTTGTTTCTGTTACGTTTATGTAATTGTTGATAAGGAAGTCTGCAGGCCAGCCGACCTGTATTGTTATTACAAGCGCTGAATTTATTGTCATTGCGTGGGTAGAGGGTTTTTTGCGCCGGTTAAACTGGAACAACTGGTTAAGAGATATGAAATGTTTGAAGTTTGCAGTTATTTGCTTGTAGGTGTGTAGTTGAAGGTTAGGTTATGGTTTTTTAAAATATAGAAATATTTTGTGTTTTCATTGTAGTAATATCTAATTATTATTTTTATTTAAATTCAGAACTTAATGTGAAACATGAAATATAATTTGTTACAGCTAAACAATTCGAGCTTTTTATTTGAATATTTATATGAAATTTTCCATGGATCAACCTACGTACTCATAAAATGAGTCATGTAGCTATACCTACTTGTTTTTTAGAATATAGCACGTGTATTATATATTTTTTACTAGATTATACTTACCTAGGTATGCACGAGTATAGTAGCTATAATAATTTGGAAACGTTAAACTTCTTAATAGCTTTTGAATATACGAGTAGCTGTATTCCATTTGGCATTTGGTTTACTTAAATATAAATAAATATATCATCACGCCTTCTACTCATTACTGAGTGTGGCACTCTGCCGAAGCAGATTTCAGTGATATATTTTTCGCATGAAGTGCGGTAACCAGCCATCAAATCACGGCCCCCAAAGCTGTTAGTGGTGAGGGAGACACTGGGGTAATTTTAAAATGGTGAAAATTGTTTGTCGCCTGTGTGAATCGAACCAGGGTTTTCAGGATCCACAGGCCGACTTGATACCACTGAGCTGGCTATCACATACTTAAAAATAAATAAATAAAATAAATATATCATCACGCCTTCTACTTATTACTGGGTGTGGCACTCTGCCGAAGCAGATTCCGGTGATATATTTTTGCGCGTGAAGTGCGGTAACCGGCCGTCAAATCACGGCCCCCAAAGTTGTTAGTGAAGGGAGAGCCATAAGAGTAGTATTAATGTGATGAGAATTAAATAATTAAATCAGTTCAGATAAATTAGACAGCATGACTAAATGAACTGAATTAAGCAAACTGATGCACTTATTGGGGTGTAAGATAACGTGCGAGTGTATAAATTGAAAAACGAGGCGCACAGCGCCGAGTGATTTAAGTACACTAAATATAAATAAATAAATAAATATATCATCACGCCTTCTACCCATTACTGGATGTGGCACTCTGCCGAAGCAGATCTCGGTGATATATTTTGCGCATGAAGTGCGGTTACCAGTCGTCAAATCATGGCCCCCAAAGATGTTAGTGGTGGAAGAGCCACAGGGGTAGTTTATGAAATTATGAAAATTGTTTGTCGCCTGTGGGAATCGAACCAGGGTTCTCAGGATCCACAGGCCGACTTCATATCACTGAGCTAGCCACCCCATCTCAGTTATCACTCTTTCGAGCGAGTTATGTACACTATTTTTCAGACGACCACAAAATATTTCTAAAAAAAGTTTACAAGAGCAATGTTATTAAACTTTGACAGCTGATCCGTTTTTGAAGGTTAACGTTGACGTTTGGCGTTTGAGGTTAGGTGTGGTGATACCTACTTGCTAAAATATTAGTAAATAAGTAATTATTAAGTATAAACTTAAGATTTATCTTTGCAAATGTATTGAAAAATCTGCCAAAACTTCGATTTAAATAATAACTCAAATTATTTTTTTCATTTTATTATTTTCTTTCATTGTAACGCCATTTGTTGTCAATCAATGGAACTTCACCTGATATGTTAGAAGTGTGCGTTATACTGACATATCAGTGTATGTTATTTTCAACTTTCCGTAGCAATTTATGGTATTGTTATGGTTACTTTCATACGATGTCGTCAGAAAAATGATTTTACTATCACTTTCCTGACTTATTGTGTAATCGATCGAAAGCGTTCGATATGTCTGCGAATGCTCAGTCTTGTCACATGTTTTATTACAACTTGAAAATGTATTATTTATATTTATTTTGACGTATATGAGGTTTATAAAGTCTGTCCTAGTTTTTCATCGTTAAATGGAAACAATTTTAAGTTAGCAATACAATAACATAATTTTTGTTGTACGATTTGATCGTTGGAACGTAGTGTAACAATAGTATATTACATAACTAGTATTGAAAGTGTAAGATAACGTGCGAGTGTACAAATTGAAAAACGAGGCGCGCAGCGCCGAGTGATTTAAGTACACGAGCACAGTTATCACACTTTCGAGCGAGTTATGTACACTATTTTTCAGACGACCATAAAATATTTCTAAAAAAAGTTTACCACAGCAATGTTGCTACACTTTGACAGCTGATCCGTTTTTGTAGATGAGCGTTGACGTTTTACGTTTGAGGTTAGGTATTGTGCAACTATACTGACCATAATGTCAAAATATTAAATAATGCTAAAATATTAGTAAATAAGTAATTATTAATTTTAAAAAATAAGATTTATCTGAGCAAATGTGTTGAAAAATCTGCCAAAACTTCAATCTAAATAATAATACAAATTCTTTTCATTTATTTTATTATTTTCTTTCATCGTAGCGCCATCTGTTGTCAATCAGTGGAACTTCACCTGATATGTTAAAAGTGTACGTTATGCTAACATATCAGTGTATGCTATGTTCAACTTTCCGTAGTAGTTTATGATGTTGTTATGGTTACTTTCATAAGTGGTCGTCTGAAAAGTTATTAATCAGTTAATCGATTTTAATCTTCTCAGTATGACCGTTGCTTAATGCCTAGTTCACATGGAGAAACTTTTTACAAGTTTCTTCAAATTTCTTTCCAAAAGAAGAAGTTTGATCCAAGTTTCTCGAAAGTAACGGTGCCTTTACTCGTGAAGCGTTTTTAAGAAACTTTATATTGTTTCTATACTCTCGTCGACTTGTTTTAATATAATTTTTGACGTTTGTGAATAGTTTAATTTCGTAAAATTTCAATCAACTTGAGTACCTGTTGTGCAGAGTTACATAAATAAATAAACATTTGTATTCAAATCATCTAAGTAGCTCTTTTATGAGCCTCAACATATACCACCAACAACTCACTCGTGTATACCACGCAACATATGCTAACATAACCTCATTCTTCCAGGCACGGAGCTCTCCCCACCCGACCAGCAATACGAGCAGGGAAGTGGGTCGTACAGCCCACAAGGGGCGGAGCAAGGGGCGGGGCCTGGCGGTGACCCCACCACCTCAAGACCTGCCACGCCCCTGGATTGCTTACCGTACGAACAGCACCCAGACCAAGAACCATACCCACAAGCCATGCGGGCTGGAGACAGAGACTTTCTGTTGTTTAATGTCAACGTCAACCGCATTGACGAGGTGAGTAGACTATAGTTAGTGAAGTGATTGTAGTGAGCATAGTGATTTGGTAGTTGATAGACAGGGGATGAAAATTGGATTGTTGAGATTAGGTTCGTATGGTTCATGATTCTTATTTGAAGCGGATTTTTTATTATACTTTTTTTGTCGTCATATATTTGAAAAAGGAATGTGTACTATGCCTGGATTTGAACCCGGAACTTTTCAGTTAATATCCAGTTAAATTATTGCAAAAAAACTTCAGTGCGAATTTTTATTTTTAATAATTGGACAAATATTTTTGTATTATTTTAATAAATAATAATTCGGGAGTAAGATATAAACAGTAAATATATTTTTTGCGATCTGCAATTGCAGAGCTTCAGTACACCTCAATTTAAAATTAACTAAGTACATTTTAATTATTGTATATGTTTGTTTAATTGGTGTGTGTGTGTGTGTGTGTTTTTTTAAATAATATATTACTTTATTGACTTGAGAATGAAACCAATCATAATTCCGAAACGTTGTGAATTATTATAAATTAATTTCAATTTAAGCAAAAGAAATTCACCTTCATTTTTCCATTCCTACATCAAATTTAAATTAAAATGAACCGAACTGATATTCAAAAGATGTTGAATATTTGACATCGTTTTTGTTTTCTTTTCTAAATAATTTTAGAACCCAATTCTCTTGAGACTAATTTTGAATTTTTTATTTTGAATTAGTCAAATTAAGCTAAACTATATTCTCAAAAAAAATAAATTAAATAAACTCTAACATAATCTTGTTACAATTTTGTTTTCGAAAAGTGATATGGATTAACTTTTTAAAATCAATCTAGAAGAAGATAAGCTATTCCAAAATTCTGGTTTAACTAAAACTTTTTTGAAAATTGGGCAGTTAGAAAAAAAACCGCTTTAAATAAAAAATACGAAGAAGTACATTTTCTGCCATATAATTTTCTTGAACAAAATTATTTCACTAGCATTGTTGTTTTTGACGTTATTATTATTAGTACAATTAATTCCCTGACCAAGGGATGACATCAACATATTTTCTTCGAACATTAAACAGAATCTAAAATTATAAATAAAATAAATAAATATATCATCACGCCTTCTACCTATAACTGGGTGTGGCACTCTGCCGTAGCAGATCTTGGTAAGTGATATATTTTGCACGTGAAGTGCGGTTATCAGCTGTCAAATCACGATCTCGAAGGATGTTAGTTGAAGCAAAAGAGATAGTTTTTAATGTGGTGCAAATTGTTTGTCGGCTGTGGGAATCGAATCCGGATTCTTAAATCAATAGACCTATTCGATACCACTAAGTCACCTACCCCATTATAAAATATACTTTGTATGAAGAATTTAGTAAATTTTTAATACTAATATAATATTCAAAGATATTATGTTTTCTCCAGGGCGGTCTGATCGAAGAACCATCCTCCCATTCACAATACCTCCAACTGGACGGTGTGGCAGCGAGTCCAGGTGACGGCAGCAGTGACAGCTCAGCGGGACGCGGTGCCAGTGGCAGTCCAGCACACCGCGCCTCCGCGTATACTCACCTAGCGGCCCTGCAGCCCGCTGGGGACGAGCGCGACGCCTACCAGGATATGGAGCCGCCCTCGGCGCAGGCGCTCACGGCTCTGGGATCTCACGTGACGTACAGCAACGTAGAGCAGGGAGGTGGCAGTCCGCCACAGGGGAATATGGCCAGGTAAGATTATCTTATTTTTTTGCCGTAAATATATATTAGTAAAAATATGAATATGAAGTGTACGATGCGAGCTGCAGGCGACTGTAGTAATTTATAATAGTGTTTTAATAGCCATTATACGCGCGTTGCATATATTTTTCTATGGCCACAATCAATATTCAAATTATGAAAAGAAATTTCACCTTTCATGACCGGTTTTATTAAGTATAGTAACAAATTAAAATCAATTTTATTTATGTCAAAAGTTCTATTTACTTTGGAAGTCAAATAATTTGTCCTTTTTGAAACCGGCTATATATGTCCAAAAAAACTATTACTATAATATTGCACAAACCATGGAAATCAGAAAACAGTAAATGTGCTGTTATTGGCCAATTTAGTCGAGACAAATTGAAAATTTTTGTCTTAATAAAAATCTGTATCATAAAGAAAATTCGTCTCTTCTCGAATGTCATTGAAGTACGGATAATACATATTTAATAAGTAATTTAAAGCATGAAAGTAGAAAAATATAAATTGCAGTTAGATAAAAACAATCGATTATATTTTCTAAAGCTTATTTGTTGCAACGAAACTTAAATTTTAAGTCTGACTTAAAAAATAAACGCAAATTAAAATAAAGGATCATATGACCATGTGTAATATTGCTGTCAAATATTTTATGAGATGTTGTCAGTTTATATCAAAACGTAAAATTTAACTTTCATTGATTTAAACGGTCATTAGTATCATCATGACGTCTAGAATTCACTAGATGAATTATATTTTATTCAAATAATAATTCGTGATTTAAAACGTAATATAATTTAAGGAAGAATTTTATTTAATGTAACGAAATTTATGACCAGTTGCACCACCAAATGTTAAATTTTAAATTTCGTTTAAATAAATAAAAGTGAAGCGAAATGTCTTTTTGCTTTTATTTATTTGTATCAAATTTAAAATTTAACGTCTGGTGGTGCCACTGGCCGAATATAAAATAAGAATATTAAAAAAAAAAAAACGCAGAAACTTTACTCTCTTAATATTATGTATATTATTTTAGTTATAGAAGTACTTATCAAGTATATTTCAATTTATTGGACGTCAGTATAAAAATGAAAATCAAATTAGAAATATTATTTATTACGATGAAGGTCTACTTAAACTATACTGAACTTTATTTTAATGCGATCAAAAATCAGTCATCTCTTAGCATTATTTATTAGTTATCAGTTAAATACAATTATTATTAAATATTGAAAATAATATATATATATATATATATATATATATATATATATATATATATATATCATCACGCTTTTTACGGTGGGAGAGCCACAGAGGTAATTATAATGTAGTGAAAATCGAACCCGGGTTCTCATATCCACATTTCGACTCGATACCACTGAGCCACCTACCCCATAAATAAAAATAATATTGAAAATAATGATCTATAATCAAAGTTAAATACTGCAATTCAAAACTCTATAAATTTTATGGTATGAATTAAACAGCATCATAACATAATCCGTAAAATTAATAGAACAAAGTAATTTTATTAAAACAATTTAACTGGCCACTAAATGTGCTGATAAAGCTTTACGATGTGTTAATTTCAATCATGTATCATGTAGATTATAAACTATCTCACTCAACACACAACATAACACATACACAAACTTAACCTATTAGCTAGCAGCTGACGTATCCGTTTCATATTTCCTATGGGCAAGTTTCATTTCATGAATCTGGTTCTCGTTCTTGTACCGGTTTCATTCTACTCGAAATTTGAAATTAATGAGATGTTTATTCTATAATTAGTTGTTAGTATTAATTTGTTTTTGTTTTACGTAATGAAATTATTCTTTAGAATTCGTTATCTTTTGATAAATTTTCAAAATGGGATTAATTTAGCACTTGATCTCAATAATTGGTTAGAAATATTTTGTCTACTAGAATTAAGTTATAATTTACTTATTTGAATTGTTTGTATCTGGTAAACATATTTAACTGTTGTTTTTATTTATTCATCTCATCAACATATTAATTTATTGATTTATTTTTGATATTTGTTTAAATTATCGCCAATTCCAATAATTATTTTAACTAATTAATTGCCAAGTCACCGATTATCTAAAATATTTCGCAGTGTATACGCAGTAAAGATTTTTATTTTATTTTAGAAAAAAGATTATTAAAAAAAATCGTAGAAAATATTTGAATTTTTCTCTAACATAATTTCAATGCGGAAAATACTAAAGATAATTTGGAAATACTAATTAGGTATAAATCAGATTTGCTGTGAACTAAATTTGGTCAGAAATATTCTAAAATAATTACGAAAAATGTCCTAATAAATGTGTCAGAAATATTTGTGGTATAATGATTATCAGTCTCGTAAATGAACATTTTCAATGCGACTGACGTGATAACACGTTATGTGCTTCCGCAGTCCGAAGCGGGCGACGTATAAACACGTCAAGTTACTTTAAGCATTTAAGCTAGTTATGGGCAGTTAGCTTCCTGGTACCTACTAAATATTTGGTCATCGTTTCGGTAATGATATAATTTTGTAACAAAAACTCAGTTCGAGTTAAGCATGAGTGATAGTGAGCTAGGTCCTTTAAAAAAAATAGAGCAAAATACTCTAAAATGTGTTGATAGAGCCCCTTTATCGAGTGAGTAACTTGAAAAGTTTTTTTTTTTCTATTTTACGTTTATAAGAAAGTTATTATAAAACTCAGTTGCGTATCGAAAGAGCGTGTATTACGATACGCAAAATTTTGTTTTAACCAGTTGGTAGTACATGATGACATACTGTAAAGCTTCATTTCCATCTCTTAACATAGTCTTCGTTTGAGTTTTTCGACATAACCTTGCGAGTTTGTCATATGTGAATACAGCTGAGCGTTTCCAGCTACTGTTGTAGTCTTAGTCTTCGACTTTGTCACTGCGCATAAACACAAAGTTTGCAAACTTCATACTTTCGACATAATCTTTCGTCGCTGTTCTGTAGAGAGGGATAGCTGCTGTATTGCTGTCTCATGCTGCAATAGACAGTCAATTCTATATTTTATTTAAATAAATTTAAAATAGTTGCTGTAATATTTAAATATTTTTATTTCCTTTGAGTTTATAATATAATGCAATTCTATCATTTTTTATTTACGTAAAACATTTTTTCGAAATTTAAATTACTGTATTTGATATATTCTGGCAGGTTCACTACAATAATGCCTCAATTTTTTAAAATTATTTTGGAATTGTATGAATTAATTAAACTAGTGCTTAATTTTAATAGTAATTACTGTTCCTCGTTAATAATTTTATATAATTTTTAAAGTATTTCAAATAGTTTTATACAATTATTTTCTCATTTAAGTGAACAAACCTTCACTGAAATATTAAATGAAGGTTATATTTATGTTAAGAGCTGGAAATGGCTGGAATGTTTCCGACATAAACAGAAACAAAAAAACAAAAACAAAGACTAAAAGAGAGACTATGTTAAGAGGTCGAAACGTAGCTTAACTGTCAAGCTGAGAACATAAAAATTTCAATACAACCTAAAATTTTCTTTGGAAGTAGATTATTTATCGTGCTTTCAACAACTCTACGTTGCTCAGGCGGTGTGCAATTACTTTAATTTTCCGCGATATATACACAGCACGACTATTTTAGCCATTGCCGAGATTTTCTATACAAAACTACTTTGTTTCTATTTAGATACTTTTCTGCAAACAATATAAAAATATCAAAAAGTATGTTATTTACTCATTTTTCAATATCTAGTATCTGTAGATAATTATAGTTTTCATGCACGAACGTACGTAAATTACTTGAATTAAATATTTTTGTGAATCCTTGAATGAATGTTTTGCGTTTTGAAAATAACGGTAACCCTCCTTAATGCGATACTGCTTATTATAACACTACTTATCAGTTGTCAGTGTCAGGGGCTTGATCAGTAAACAAAATCTGTAAATATGATCCTCGCATATCAATTTATCAAAACTGTAACAGTGATTCGTTCTTAATATCCTCAATGATGTTAGTATGAAATAAGATCACACTATTTTTTATTTTCTCACCATTTTTACTGTTAAAAAAAAATACACGTGGAAACATACATTGTTTAACTATATTGTAATGTAATTATATCCTTGTTTAGTTAATTAATATTTAGTTGCAGTTTAGACTAAGTACAGATGTTTTTTAAAAAATAAATCGATAGTTTACAACTCTACTTGCTTATTTTCAATCTCTTCAAGGAGTTAAGTTAAAAATAAAATGATATAAATGGAGTTAAATTGTTAGTTTACGTGTTATATTAATGTTAAAAAACACGTGTCTTTGAAGAAGTTTGTTTTGTTGGCATAGTACAAGGTTGAAGTAAATTGCCTTTCAAGAGTACGCTCGTAGTGACGAAAACTGGAACTACGGCAAAGGTTACAGTTTACTATTAACCTAATAAGTATGTACTTAAGAAATAATAAAAATATAATAGAACTAATATTTACAATAAAAAAGGTAATAAAACAACTAAGAAAAACCTACACTTTTAAAAGAACCTATGAACTACAGGGTGATCAAAAGGAATTGTTATAGTTGGCAGTACAATTCCAGAGATCTTTTTATTCCACAGTTGGCACAACGTCAGATAAAGGCGGAAATGCTATTTGACATTTCTAATAAATACAAATAGGTTATGTAAGGAGTCTGACAGCTAATAGAATTTTGACTTTTTAAGTAATAGAAATACTTTAGAAATAAATGTAATAATAAATGTATTCAAATTTATATTTTAAATGTCACTGTCAACAACAGGAAATGAATTTATGTATCAGGCTTACCAATTTTAAGTAGTTTTTTTTTTATTGCCAACTATAACAATTCCTTTTGATCACTGTATATACTTAAATTTGTACCTAAGGTAAACGATAAATGAAACTAATACTAAAAGTTTAACTAACAACAACTATATTCTATATAAATTAATAAAAACCATTACTAGCGAATACAAAATAAAAGAAAAATGAAGAAATACAAGTGACAGTAATGGCCCTGATCACGAAACATACGTATCTTTCGTGATCAGTAGTGGGATCGCGCCATATAGAATTCTATAATAGAATTCTGGCGATAATTTTCAAATGATCTAATTAGCATTCCATTCCAAATAATTTTGCAGTAGAAATGTAGTTTACATCATTTGTGCACTATCTGATACAAAAAACACCGATTATTTTATGCTATATTGAAGAAAAATCATAGTTTTTACTTGACAGATGACAGCGATTCTATTGTTTGAGATAGAATTCTATATGGCGCGATCCGGGGTAATGGTAAGATTATGGGCCAAATTCACAGTCGTCACTCACACTCATCTTATCCTCACTTCACGCTCAAAATCGAAGTAACTAAAGCAACTAACTCAAGAATTTGCATAATTTGAGTTAGTTGCCTTCCTTACTTCGATTTTAAGTTTGAGATGAGAATGAGATGAGGGTGAGTCACGACTATGAATTTGACCCTATGAAGACCAATTGAAAGTGTACTTTTGTTTCAAGTTTGACATATTGTGATCAATGCCGTCTCATAGTAATTTCAATATTCTGGAGACCGATTCTAATTCGTAGCAATCAAATATTTAGTTGAATGACGTATTTTTGATGACGTCAGGCGATTCAGTTAAATTTCTAGGGAATTTATTTTGTACTGTTGGTAACAAAGATTAGACTATATATTTTGGTGCGGTATTTCTGAAAAACTTGTTGCCGCTATTTGTGATTGTTTATTATTAAAAAGTGCACTTTGTTGGTTGAAATTGTAACTATGTTTCTATATTTAATATTATTATTTATTAAAATAACCAAACTTTTCAAAACACGACACTGCAAAACATACGAATAGGACGTAGCGACTGAGTTAGCGACTGGTTCAAAGCAGTTGCTAGCAGTAAGTCGCTAGAAAATGTCTAGTCGCCAATAATGACGTCAAAACTAAGTTACACTTTATCCCGCAAGGTGGCTACACTATCGGTAGCAACAAAAAATGACGTCAAGCCAGTGGCTACAGCTGGTTGCTACGAATTAGAATCGGTCTCCTGTACGACGATTCCAAAATACTCAATCAATATTTTTGAAATATCTAGTTTTTAGCAACAGATTTACATAATAACATAATTTTTAATGTGCTTATCTCGTTTTACAATTCATGAAATAAGTTCGGTTTAATCAGAATTTAAAAAGTATTGGCAAGCTAAAAATTATCTCCATTCATAATAAATCTACTTAAGTTAACAACAGAGTCAAAGAAGATTAAAAATATTGTTAACTGGTATAATTTACTTTATAAATTTGCTTGTTTGTATTTAACGACATTCATTTGATAAATTATTTTCATTTTAGACTATCAGATAGATTCATAAAACAGGTTAGCAGCTAATATCACTTTAATTCCAAATTTAACTCCATTTCCAATTCATAGAAATAAGTGATAATAAAAACGGAATTATCCAAATTTACATTTCTTTATGAATCTGGCATCTTTTATTTTGTCTAATTACTTAAGCAAGTTTCTAGCTAACATACTCTTTTCTAAACTCTTGTCTATGTCCTGCGAAGTGACTTATAGGCACTTAAAAACAATGTCAAGATAAAGCTCACGATGAAAAATGGAACGCCACAAAAAACGGACTTGTAGTAAAAATAGACACAGGTAGCGCAATGCCTACGATTACACAGTTTTCGAGAATTATATAAAATGTATGTTGTTGCATTTGAGCCAGAATACAATAATAAATAGTCATAATTTATAGAGAAAAATATAGGCGAAACCAAAATTTTAACCTGAGACTTTTGATCCTAGCCAAAATTCCTCCGTTCAAGCCTATGGTTGCGTTGAACGATTTTTTTCTGTAAATTAATAATTGTTCAATTGATAAATATTTACTTATAAATTCTAATAAAAATCTCAATGAGTTGTTATTAAATTACTTTTGAATTATTTTAGTGCCAAAAGTAATTGTAAATTCTGAAAATTGTGAAATAAATATGTTAGATCTGTAGATGCAGAAATTAGGATGATAATATGAAGCAGAATATAAAAAAATCTAAAATAAAAAATATATCATACCATTACTGGGTGTGGCACTCTGCCGAAGCAGATCTCGGTAAGTGATATATTTTGCGCCTGAAGTGCGGTTACCAGTCGTCAAATCACGGCCCCCAAAGATGTTAGTGGTGGAGGAGCCACAGGGGTAGCTTTTTAAATTATGAAAATTGTTTGTCGCCTGTAGGAATCGAACAAGGGTTCTCAGTATCCACAGGCCGACTTCATACCACTGAGCTAGCCACCTCATATAAAAAAATCTGTCTGCTGTAATCTGAAACTTTTGAGCCAAAATTAATTTTCAGTGAAATTAAACGGTTTGAATAAATGACGTTTACAAATGAGTAACAAACATATTAACTTACATTTCTAAAAATTAAATTAAAAATTCAAACCAAAGAGTGATTCAATTCCCAACGGTTTGTTTCCGAACATGGATATATTAGGATTTTTTTCTCTTGGTATGACTGACACATTCCATAAATATTGCCCCCTATTTTTCGAACACACTGTATATATTATTTTACTAGATCTGCATAATACAAAACTGTATCTAGGATAAAAAGATGTAATAATATATTTGTTTTGTAGGTACGAGTAAGAACCATACCTTGAAATACAGTAACTAGCTGGCAAATTATATTAGTATTGTCATATTTGGGCTTAAGGTATTACTAGTGTGATGGTGGCGCCATCGGTTATCGAGTGGCGAAACTGACGCTCAAAAAAATATAAAAATTGAATAAAATAAGTGTTTTATACCTATTATGATTTGAATATCATGAATTGTTAACAGGTTGTTGGTCTAGTGAATTTTCAAATACCATACCACCGTGTGGTGTTGCCATTATAAATTGGGATTCTAAATTTTTCGTTAAAAACAAGGCTTTGCATGGCTATATATCCATTACTCAACGATAAAAAACATTCTCCTTCTGATACAATATACATGGATAGTTCTAGAACATCATACTAGTTTTTCAAATGTAACTGCAAAATTTTAGAGGTACACAAACTAAATATGTGCGATTCTGAGTGATGATTGCCATAAGCCCCGTGTATAAGAACTCAACTTTACAAGCGAATATATTTGTTCACAGACGATGAATGTGTTTCATATTTTAACAGGATGCGTATGACTATGTTTACGTGCGCCAAATTTCATTGAGATCTGCAAAAAAAATTTTCACGCTAGTATTACCTTAAACCAGCCGAAAAAATTTCTAGAAAGCCTTCGAGTAAACTGAGTACTCACCAAGAATGACAGGGCCATTGTTCACATATATTTTGTGTGCTCATATCACACATCCGGTTAAGAATTCAAATTAGCAGATCGCGATTGTGAAACAATATTTTTATGGTGGATTGTACCGTGTTGACCGTGACCTTGACGCAGGTCATGTCTCGTTGTGATAATTGCAAAATGCGTATGTATTTTTATAACATTTTTATATCAAGTTGAAAGGTTGAGACAATTAACAACTGATAAAGCAACATTACTTTTCTTACACTGGATCTAGATTCTGGCAACTTTTGTTTATTTTTTTGAGTCATATAAGTGCTCTTAACGCCTTGTTTAAGGGTTTAATGAATGTTTTCGGGCGGTAGATGGCTCACTTGTTGAGTTGTTGATGCTCTGATGTTTGTTTTCGTGCGTTGAGGGATGGTGGAATGTTGTAATCGTAAAGGAAACTTTGTATGTTGTACGCGACCGCATAGTTTCCTGTGGGTTCTGTTTGGACGTCTTGTGGTGAAACGTGTCGGTTATTTTTCTCTTATTTTGAAGGTCTTAACTGAAATTTTGTTGACATACACATTTTTTCTACAAAAACACTTTTTCGAATAGGTGTCTAATATAATCCATTTATTTTGAATCAGTTTTTTTCAAACTGAGACAAAATCAAATGCATTGTTAGTTTAGTACTCTTCCTGAAAAATTGTAACTTTTCGGCAGTACGGTGGTGTTGGTAACTTCCTGTTGTACTGAGTTGAATAAATAAAATAAATAAAAATATGTTTAGTTTTATAGTTAAATGCTACCAGAATGTTTGATTTATATTTTTATCCACAACTCATATATAATAAAGACATTATTACACTGATTTCAGTTGAATTGTATGGCTCATAAAACACTAGTGTTTTATATTCCATAAAACACTATAAACAACTTGTTACTTAGCAATCACTTCATGATCTACCATATTTTGAGAAACTATATAACTGAATCAACGTTAAACGTTGCGACCAATCTTCTTCGATATCTATAATTATGGGTTGTGGATAAAATTTTGTATTACACTTGTAATTTATTGGTATATAAAACACTTGTTTAATAAATAACTATTATGCACAACTAGGCCGAAAAGCATGTGTCTTAGCTCTAAAAAGCGGGCTTAATAATTCCTATGGTTATATTAAATAAAATGACAATTTTTGTTTGTTGTGAATACTTAATTCTGCAAAATGTCATTTTGACGTACATATTTTAATTTTTTGAACATATAATTAAATATTATTTGGTTGTATGTACCACGGGTGAAATTAGAGTTTCTGACCCTGAGCATGTTATTAACCCTGCGCGATTTGCGCCTTTTGCTAATAATCATACCACGGGCCAGAAACTCCTGTTTTCACCCTTGGTACATAAATATCTAGTTTTGTTTTTTTTTGCATGTTTAACTCATAAAAAACTTACTTGGGATTAACCGTGTGTCTCGTTTATCCGGGATTGAGTTTTCCCCAATTACCGTGGATAATCGAAATTTTACTGTAATTTGGTGTAATGCAAATTTTAGTTGAAGGCATTAAATTCAGATTATCATTTATACTGCACTTCACGCGCATAAATATATCACTTGCCGTGATCTGCTACGGCAGAGTGCCACATCCAGTAATAATAATAATAATAGTCAACGGCCATGGCTGCACTCGTTGGAACTGATCTAAGCGATAACGCGAGTTAAGTAACGTTGCGCGCGGGTAGTACTTGGATGGATGACCGTCCAGAGAAAACCCGCGTTGCTGTTGACCATAATACCTAAAAAACGCAGATCAGGGCGGAATGGCGGCATATGACCTAAGTAGTTGGTCCGCCAAAGAAGCCACAGAAAAGAAAAAAAAAATAATAATAATAATAAACTTTATTGCCCAACAGTGAAAAATACACCAATTATACGACAAACAAATATAAAATATAAAAGAGAAGCATATTAGTATAAGCAAATAACATATTCTGTGTAAAAAATAAATGATAATATATATAACTAAATATAACAAAAACATGTTACAAAAGTAATATGAAATTGATGATAAATGACAAAATACAATTTTACAAAAAGAATAAGTCCAGAGCAGCAAAATGAGTATCGTAAACATTACAAATTACATTAATAGGTGCATTCAGAGATACGTTAGTTCTTGAAAACTGAGTGGAAAATGTTTTACTACTTCTAGATGTTGTTCTAGGAACTAGGAAGTTCAGTTTAGCAAGTAGCTCAGAGCAATCAATTTTGTTCGTAATAAGGTTGGTAAGGAATCCAAATGCGATTTTATTACGTCGATCTTGTAGAGAAATATAAGCAAATCTATTTAATAACATACTATTATCACAACCTTGCGCTGGATAAATTTTGTCGCATTTAAAAGCTAGATGTTTCAAAAATTTTCGTTGTACCGCTTCAAGTTCAGAAATATGAGTATCGTAGTATGGATGCCAAATTACAGCGCCGTTTTCTAGTTTGGGTCTAACTAGACTGTTGTATAATAACTTCAGAACATCTATGTTAGAAAATTGACGTGTATTTCGTACAATAAAGCCGTACATTTTCATCGCAGATTTAATGATTTCGTTTATATGGATAATGGATAAAAGGCGTGATAATATATATATATATTTATTTTATTTTTCAGTCAAGTTTAAATAAAATGCAAAATTGAGAGTTAGATTACTGGATGCCAGATAGACTAACTCATCTGAGGCAAACTAAACGAAAAACAAAAACCGTGTATAGTACCAGTGCAATATTTCACACTTTGCCACACACATTACACAACTTCGTATCACATTACCATCACACATACACTCAACGATGTATTCCTTCTTCGGTATGCGCTTGCGCATCGTTTTCTTTATCTAGATAGCCGTGGGATCTGCATGTGAGTCCCATGCAGTTGCCTCGGCGCCAGACGTACACACAACCCCCGCAATCTCATGTAACAAAGCAGCGCACTAGTGAAAATCAAATGTATGTTGTGACGCCTACCAAATGTTTTGTTTTGAGATTACTTGATCAGCATCACTGGAATCGTTGTCATCAAATATCGATCATTGTTTTTGTTAGATTATTGTTTAAGTTTAAGAATCATAACGGAATGTTCCGCATCAGGGTGGCAAAAACAAAACTAGAGGACACTAATGTTCTTGATGAATTCATGGAGATAAATTTAGAAAATGAAAACTATATTTTCTAATTTATTTCATAGCAGAATTTGAAATATGTATCTTCCATGATATAGACACAGAATAAAATGAACAATTTGAGATTACTTAAGATTTCCATTAAAATAGGCGTATTTTGTAACCGACTCTGTTAATTTTTAACGCCCGTTAAAGAGTTTATCTATAAACAATAAATGACATTAAATAAAAAAATAAAAATTGCATGTTTTCATTGATTGAAAATTTGAATTGACTTACAATTTAACTGTCAAATACATAAAAAGCCCAAAAATAAAACAAACATTTTTGACAGATCTGTCAACACAAAAGTTAAAGTTATGTATTTATTATATTTCTCATGGCAATCTGTAAATAGTGTCAAATTTTCAACTTTATTTTGTGTCTATTTCATACATACATACATATCTTCACGCTATATCCCATCAAATGGGGTAGCACGAACCCTAAAATCACTCATAAAATATTCACTAATTACATTCATCAAATAATCATCCCTCGTCAAACATTATCATCCGAACACATCACCCTCACTTAAACCACATTCATAGATCACTCCATATAAACTCAATCATTTATTACACTCGAAATCAAACCTTAAATCACATCATTCCTATTCACTTATTATTATTATTATTTCATGAATGAAACATATTAGATTAAAAATATTGAGTCTATTAGATGTAATTTTTAACATAAAACATTTTTGTATATACAATTTCATCCTAAAATTAATTAGAAAAATAAATATATCATTACGCCTTATATCCATTACTGGGTGTGGCATTCTGTCGTATCAGATCTCGGTAATTGATATATTTGTGCGCGTGAAGTGCGGTTAGCAACTGTCAAATCACGGCTTCCAAAGATGTTGGTGGAGGAAGAGCCACGGGGGTAATTTTAATGTTGTGAACATTCTTTGTTGGCTATGGGAATCGAACCCGGGCTCTCAAATCCAAAATTTGATTTTATAATACTGAGTCACCTACCTCATTAATATTAAAATAAATAGAACAGAAAATACTGGCTTAACAATAATGTATGCAGAATGTTTCAAAATTGTTGCAACTATTGTGTAACAGTTCTGTAAAACTTCAATTAAATTACAATTATTTATTTATTATTTAAGCCGTAGAAGAAATTGTTAGGAAAATTAAGAAAATATTAGTTATTTTAGAGAGATTACTGCAGGCATTATTCATTATTGATATTACATTTTTATGAATATAAAGCTATGTTTCGGATAATGGTTAGAGCCATTGTCAAGTAAATTACAAGTAAAATTTACTTTTGAAGTTGTATTTATTGTAAACTTCTAAAACAATTTCATATTTTGCAGTGTTTTCAATTTTCCTTCCATTTACTCGTACATTAAATTAATTTTAATGTTTAATAAGTTGTATTATTGTAATCTACCAGTCCAGTGGCACAAGAAATGTTAGCACTAAGAAATATTTAACTACTCGTATATTTGCAAATTTTGGAAAAATTGGTACGTCAAATAAAATATATTATTTTTTTGCAATAAGTTTGATACATCCTATATAATAAATGATAATTGTTGTAGTAGTAGTAGTACAAAAAAAAAATAAATGAATCGCTTATTTCAGAAACAACCTAAGTCACTTTTTGAACATTTTGAGAACTAATTATATTTGTATATAATCGAAAATTCTGCATCGTTTCGTGTTAAAATCACCTAATTTTGACAGTTTGACACTTCTTTATATAGTTTTCAGTGCTACGGAATATTATGTTTAGTGCAAATAATTAATTATTTAATTAATTAATTTACTCGAAACTATAAAAAGTGACTTAGGTTGTTTCTGAAATAAGCGATTCAAGTATAAATATATCATCACGCCTTTTACCCATTAGTGGGTGTGGCATTCTGCCGAAGCAGATATCGGTAAGTGATATATTCATGCGCGTGAAGTGCGGTTACCAGCCATCAAATCACAGCCCCCAAAGATGTTAGTGGTTGGGAAGCCACAGGAGTAATTTTTAAATTGGTGAAAATGTTTGTCGGCTGTGGGGATTGAACCAAGTTCCTTAGGGTCCGTAGGTCGACTTGATACCATTGCGCTATTACCCCATATGGGTAGTACAAATAATCTCAATAATTATGTTGATTAATACAAAACAATAAATATTTACAAAAATACCAAAGAAACTTCAACATAAGATCACGCAAACAACCCTCCAATGCCAACATCAAATCACAAAACAAAGCTTACAAATAACTGGGTGAAGTCCGTGATGCGATCTTAGTTAAGACTGTGACTCCATACATCACATTCTGGAATGTTGTGTATTCTATTATCACGTACATTTCACAGTCAAGGTCGCCATTAGTTCTCGATTCACTTGCAGTAGCTAAGCCAGTGCTTCGCCTGATGAGTCTGGCGATAATCTTCAAAATTGAGGTGTCACCACCTAATGTGTTTGTCCTTCTGTCTGTCCGTTTGTCTGCCGAGTCTATTGACTGGCTATTGTTTTGTTTCGATTGACGTATCATTTGTTTTTACTTCAATCTACCGAATTGCACGTTTGGGAGTTTGATGAACTGAGCTAAGTAGTTATTAGTTTACAAAAGTTCAAAGGCCTTTGGTTGATTGGAAACTCATTAGGAATATTTTCAAATGGGCGCCTGTTTTTTGGTGATTAGCTGGAATTTGAACTGTTTGTTCTTGGAATATTCCAAGTTGTTTCAAATAATTATTGTCTCGGCGAGTTCGTATAACACAAATGTTTAAAAATAGTGAAAAAGTATAAAAATAATAGTTGTTTATATAACAAGGGAATGAAGTTCGACATTATTTGTCGAGAATGAAGATTGAATGCTGTGGAAGTAGCCTGTGGGATGCAATCACTTGAGACAAATAATGACAGTTACGTGTTATATACGATATTTTATATATAAACGAAAATAGTTATTTATATATCAAGGGTGAAAACAGGCGTTTCTGGCCCATAGTATGATTATTAATAAATACGAGGACAGGGTGAAAAGTCCCTGAAAAATGAAACAAGAAATGATTTATTTGGTCAAAACATATTTTATTTCTCAACATAATCTCCTTGTAGCTCGATACAGTTCGTCCAACATTTTTCAAATTTTTCGATCCCTTCCAAATAATACGATTTTGGCAATCCTTCAAAATAGGCGTTTGTCTCAGCAATGACCTCATCGTTGGAGCCAAATCTATTTCCGCCGAGCATTTTCTTCAAGTTTGAAAATAGATAAAAATCGCAGGAGGCCAAATCTGGAGAAAAAAGTCCTTCTTATTGCGCTTGAACATCGCCAAACACTCCTTTGAACTTGTCACACGTTCGCGCTTATTGTCAACAGAGAGCAAATGCGGCACCCATCTGGCAGATATCTTTCTCATATCCAAAACTTATGCAAAATATTCCGTACCCGTTAGGTTGAGATGCTCATAGCCTCAGCAATTTCGTGCACTTTAACTCGCCGATCGTCCAATATCATACCATGGATTTTATCGACGATTTCTGGCGTTGTAACCTCAATTGGACGACCAGAACGTTCGGCGTCCTTTGTGGTCACACTACCACAACGAAAATCAGTAAACCAAATTGTCATTTTATTTATGTATCTATAGGAAATTGTTTTATTATGGCCCTAGGGCCAAAAACTAGTTTTTAAACCCACTTTTTATGGCTAAAACACATGAATTTCGGCCCGGCTGTGCATAAAAAGCATTATTTAACAAAAGAGACTGTTGACAGCTTGTAAAACTAGTTACAAACTGGTACTCTAGTTTTCATAAATTTATTTAGTGTCGTTTTCAATCATAAATACAATAGTCAAATGTTAGAGGACAGTAAATGTCAGAGTTCCGACATTTATTAATCATTACTGAAATACTTACTGTATTACATCTACACAATAATTTAAGAAGTATGTCCGTATGCATAAAACTATTTAGTGAATCATTACCTAAATGATTCTTTAAATTATGACAATTCTTTATGCAATTGTATGTATGTGTTATAATTGTTTATATCTAAAGTGAAGCGTTAAAGCTACTGCATATGACTGACCACTGGGGCAACATAATTAAAATTAAACTGAATGTTTTCATAATATTGTAGACAAGTTTTATATTGGTAATATTACAGTGTTATTTTCTCTTATTAATATTTGTTTTCTTCCACTTGTTCACATTTATAAAAAGGGGTCCTCTAATAATTATTTGCCTAGAGCCAAAGTGATTTAGTAGACTGCCCTGAATTTTTCCTCATAAATTATATTCAATTCTGATTATGGTTTTATTTACCGTTAAAAACAAGTTGACAATATTTTTTAAAACTAATATTATTCTACATTACAAAAGAGAACGAAAAAACTAAATTCTTATGGTTATGCTCATTATTGCAAAAAAAATATTAAAAATAGTGCATTCATAGCAAAAGTTAGTTACATATATTAAAACTAACATTATTACTGAATAAAAAAATGTTTTTTCATGCTCCTATCAGAAAGAAAAAATGTCTTCCTATATTTGAGAGAAGAATAGTATATTTTTTTATCAGGAGCTAAAGTGATACTTCTTGTGGTGAATTTGTAGGTATTGACGGATGAGCACAGCGAGGCCTACAATTAAAGAGAAGGTAGAAAAAATCACTTTCGTTTCACATAAAATATGCAACTTTTTCTTCAAACGCCAGAATATTTACCCAATAAAACATTTTTATATCATATATGTTTTCTGACGATCATGGGCGACAGATAAAGATTTTATCTATCGCTGGTGAACTAATGAAATTCCTTGATCTTAACGAGCGTTAGAAAATGTGGTTATCAGAAAACCAAACTTTAATTTTTTATGGAGTTATGAAATGTCATCTTTTTCCAACATTTGAAGAAAAGGTAATTTTTCCCTCTAGTACAGCTATATTTATTACAACTGGAAAACAACGGTATGATTTTATATTAGCGACATTCAGGTGACATTTGTAATAGAATAATAAATCTTATCTACATTTTAATATATTTCTGAAAATTTTATTTTCAGATAAGGTAGTGAAAAACATTATATGCATATCTTGTGAAGAAAGTATAATTTTTCCTTCAAATGCTTTACATCTCTCGCCATACTCTCGGAAAATGATATAGTGCCTTCGCGAGAAGATATGTCTCACTTTATTTCTTTAATATACAAATAACTATTTTAAGAAAAGAAAAGAACTGAAGACTATACACTTATAAACCCATTAATACAAAAAAAAAATACAAAAGAAGTGTTCATATAAATATAGTTAGTTAGATAAATTAAAAATTTCATTAGTAAAGAAAGAAAATGATTTTTCTTTTCTTGAAATATCTAGTTTTTAATATATGATTTAAAAAATTTATTTTAACAATTATTTAGGGCCCGTTTGTCAACCATCGATTAATGTTAATCGAGAGTAAGCCTGTGATTGAAAAACTGGCCCCTACTGTTGTAAATGTAACTAACAAATTTTGTTTATCATGATTGCGTCACTCTAACATCCCTTCAAAAGAAGCCATTAACCTATTACGTCAAAGCTTCTGCTAACTTATTGCTTCCATTTAACCTTTCCAAACCCCAATTACACTGCGATAACAAACTTACAAACCACATTTCAAAACTACATTACAAAAATATTTCAAAATAGTCAGTTAGCGCATAAAAAACTAGAAGCACCTTCGCGTTATCAGCGGCACGAGTCCACGAACATTTCCCGATAGCACCCGCATTGCTTGCGTCACTCACCGGTAAAACACGAAGCGCACGTGCGACACGTGGTTGTGGCTGATGGCGAGTGGTTCCAGTGGGTAGGTAGCCAGATGGTTTAGGGTGAAATGCTAAAGAAGTTGAAGAGAAAAACTGGAAGAAGTGTTGTGCGGCACGTGTGGAAGAAGTAACCGGAACGGAACAAGGAAGTTCCTTCCGATGACAGCTAAAGGGTTTTAGTCTTTCTTTAATTGTAAAAATGGAGGAAGTGAAATTGTTACATTACAATTAAATTATTTGAGTTGCATACGAATATTTATATCGTGATACTAAACATAAAAAAAAGAAAAACGGTTTGTTTGTAGTTCTTGGAAGTAAATCTTATTGATTATTTAAGATAAAAATTCATATTAAAGTTATAAAATACAAAAATCTTAACTGAAATAAAATTTGTACTTGTTCATTGTAGACAAAATCTTCAGATATCAACTCATTTAAAAAATTGCGGATTTAAAACAAATAAATAAAAAAATAAATATATCATCACGCCTTCTACCCATTACTGGGTGCAGAAGCGGATTTAAAATATTTCGGGCCCTAGGCAAAATATTTATTTCGGGCCCATTAGGTCATAAAATTCTGCATGTAATCCAATAAACAAAAATAATTTTACATGCTTCGTAACAGCACAAATTAGATCTGAAAACAATGAAATTATCGATAGCCAAGAAACTGAAACAAAATTAACAAATGTTTAACTTTTTTTGAATCAAAATAAATGACATAATAAATAAAGAAATTATTTTGACAGATTAAACGTCAAACATTTGTTTAATTTTGTTTCAATTCCATGACTATCGATAGTTTTGAGGCTATTTTCGTTATTTTCAGATCTAATTTGTGCCGCTACGAAGCATGCAAAATTAATTTTGTTTATTGGATTACATGCAGAATTTTATGTCCTAAAACTTTTATTTGAAGCTGTCTTGCTTAAAATAATTAGGGAAGCAGGAAATTCTAAAATTATGATTTTACATGTTAAATACCCATTTTCGAGAATCACGATTACCACCTTGTATATATATATTTCTATTATTTAAACTAGAAGCTTGAATCCGGGCCCTAAAATTTTCGGGCCCTAGGCTATTGCCTCTTTAGCCTAGGCCAAAGTCCGCCTGTGACTGGGTGTGCCACTCTGTCAAAGCAGATCTCGGTAAGTGATATATTTTGCGCGTGAAGTGCGGTTACCAGTCGTCAAATCACGGCCCCCAAAGATGTTAGTGGTGGAAGAGCTACAGGGATAGTTTTTTTTTGAAATTATGAAAATTGTTTGTCGCCTGTGGGAATCGAAACAGGGTTCTCAGGATCCACAGGTCGACTTCATCCCACTGAGCTAGCCACCCCATTTAAAACAATATTACAATAATACAGAGTGATCAAAAGGAATTGTTACAGTTGGCAATACAATTCCGGAGATCTTTTTATTCCACAGTTGGCACAACGCCAGGGAAAGGCGGAAATGCTATTTGAGATTTATAATAAATATAAATAGGTTATGTCAGGAGTCTGACTAATAGAATTTTGACTTTTTAAGTAATAGAAATACTTTCGAAATAAATGTAATAATAAATGTACTCAAATTAAAATTAAACATTTTCAAATGTCACTGTCAACAACAGGAAATGAATTTATGTGTCAGGCTTACCAATTTTAAGTATTTTTTTTATTGCCAACTGTAATAATTCCTTTTGATCACTCTGTATTTTCACTACCAGTATAGAAGATTGCAACAGAATATTTGATTAC